>JAKSZT010054524.1:19549214-19626025 GCA_026826555.1 Tolypeutes matacus
GTTTGGGTTCCTCCTTTAAGAAACTACTTCTACAGTGGAATGTGAGACTCTGATTACCTCTTAAAATGGCAGTTGATAGTTTTAAAAAGAAATAAAGAAAGTTGGGTTGATTGTAAAAATATTTCATATCTTTAAAAATTACTTTTAAACAAGCCTCCAAGGGGTAACACCAGGACTGATAAAATAACCTCAGCATTTGATGTCTGTGGGTTTACTTCCAGGCTCTACCACGAAGTTGATGCAACACCAAAGAATCCCTGTCTCTGAGTTTCTCCATCTAAGTTTTAAACTCCATAAGGAGAGATTGATAAATGTGACTCCATAAAAAGTTTAAACCATTACATGGCAAAAAAGATAATCATCAACCAAGCACATGACAAACTTAGAAAATTATTTGCAAAATACCTGACAGATAAAATCTTATTCATTTAGTATAAAAGGTGTTCAACTCAATGTGAGAAATACAAAAAAAAAAAAAAAGGGCAAAACCTGAGATGTCAGTTAATCAAAATAATTTCAAAAATATATTGAACATGTTCAAACACTTATAACAAAATATAAATGCAAACCAAAGCAAAATATACCTTTTCCACAAATCAGATTACCAAGGATTAAAAAGTTCCATGAAGTCCACAGAGAATGAATAAATTAGGCATTGCCATATATTGCTGGTGGGAATATAAATTAATGCAAACTTTTACACAATATTTATCAAGATAAAAAGGTGTCTGTTTTGACCCAATTCCAGTTTTAGAAATTTAGATATACACATACATGTACGAAAGATTTGTGCACAGAATATTTAATACAGCAACAAAAAAATGAAAAATTGAAGTCTATTGGAAGGGAAATAGCTAAATAAATTATTATATATTTATAAAATGGAATGCCATAGAACTGTTAAAAAGAATAAATGTTAGAATATGAAAAAATATACAAGATAGTTATGTTAAGTGAAAAGAAGTTGCACATTAAAATATTGTGTTACAATGAGAGAGGCATAATATATACAATTATATACTACAATTTCCATATAAACGCTCTGGAAGAATCTATAAGAAACTGCTACATCTGGCTAGTTGAAATAGGATCTGAGAAAGAAGACCTTTTTCGTTTATCACTTTATACCCTGCCTTACTCTTTAAACTTTCTATTATAATCATATGTTGATGTTATAACTTTTAAAAGCAGAAAAATCACATGAGAAAATGCATTGGGAGAGATTTTCTTTTAAGAAATAATTGTCCTCATGACATCTTATAAACAATATGGAAACTTCAAGATAATTATTGTGGTCATAACTGTTACATAAATATTATTGAACAAGTGCCACAAACAGTCATAAAGGAGCCATAAAAAAAAACTTTAAGATAACCAAAAATAATATCTTGAGTAGGTGAGCCTTCAGGAAAATAACATTAATGAGACACTGGTGGGCATATAAATTGGTCCAAAATTTTGGAAGAGTAATTGGTAATATTTATGAGAAGTCAGAATAATGTTTGACCTTTGACCTAACAATTCTATATCTATTTTTTGAGGAAATAATTCTAATAGTAGCTCTTACCTTTATACAAAGGAAATAATATCAGGTATATTATATATGAAGATAAATACTAAAAGGTGAAGAAAGATTAAGCTATAAAAATGGTCATCACAGTACTATATAAAATAACAAAAATTAGTAACAACCCAAATGTCCAACAAAAGACATTGGTTAAATTAGGGTATACCCACACAGGAAATTGCAATAAAGCCAATTAAAATTATATGGTAATTTCAAGGTGGTAGAGTGAGATTCTTCAGAGCTCCATCCTCCCGCAGGAGCTTTGAACAACCAGCAGGAAATGGCAGAAACATCTTTCTCTAAGCTCCAGAAAATGTTAAAGGATTGCAGTAACAGGGCGAGTGCTGAATCAAGAAACAGTATCTTGTGGTGCCCTGTCTGGCCCATTCCCACCCCTAATATGCTTTCAGCCCCTGTTCCAGAGTACAGAAAACCCTTGTGAACATACTGGGAGCATGTATGTCTGGCCCAATCTGCCTGGCGGTGTCCGAAGGGACTTGCCATACCAGAACTTATGTGGCATGTAGAAGGCAACTCACCAAGGTGGCAGAGCAGAGCCTGGGGCAAGAGATCACTGGCTATAGGATACATATCGCAGTGCTAGGGACCATGAGGAAATGGTCATTTGCATGCAACCATGCAAAGCAGGGAATTCCTAGGCCCACATGGGGCAGAAAGGATCAGGGCTACAGTGCTAGACTTTGGCCTAGAGCTTTTCTCGAATCTGATTATATGAGTAAGCCCTGAAGGAGGTCTATCTTCAAAGACAGGGAAAGGTGTTTTCTTTTTTTCTTTTTTTTGTTAGTGCCTAGCAATCAAAGAAAGCTATGTCATAACACTAAATATAAACATAAGAATCAGAAGCCCCAGAGTCTAAATCCCATAAATAACACAGTAAAATATTAAAATGTCCAAGTTTCAACAGAAGGTTACAAAACATACAAAAAAAACAGTAAGTCATGGTCCAAGCGAAAGAGATTAAAGCATTAGAAATTGTCAATTATTCAATGATTCAGTGACAGGCCCAGGACATACCAAAGATATTTTTTTAATGGTCCTAAATATGCTCAAACAGCTAAAGAAAATCATGGGCAAAAAGCTAAAGGAAACCAGGAAAACTACACAGGTATACCTAAGAGATATTGTGGGATCAGTTCCAGACCACTGCAATAAAGCGAGTATCGCAATCAAGCAAGTCACTCAATTTTTTTTTTTTTGTTTCCCAGTGCATACAAAAGTTATGTTTGCATTATATTATACTGTAGTCTATTAAGTATGCAATAGCATTATATCTAAAAATAAATAATTAACATACCTTAATTTAAAAATACTTTATTGCTAAAAAATGCTAACCATCATCTGAACCTTCAGCAAGTCATAATCTTTTTGCTGGTGGAGGGTCTTGCCTGAGCAGTTGACTTGCATCAACTTGCAGTTGATGGCTGCTGACTGATCAGGGTGGTGGTTGCTGAAGGGTGGTGTGACTGGCAATTTCTTAAAATAAGAAAACAATGAAGTTTGCTGCATTGATTGACACTTCCTTTCACAAACGATTTCTCTGAAGCATGAAATGCTATTTGATAGCATTTTACCCACAGTAGAACAGGAAGTGAGCACATGCTGTTTGGAAAAATAGCACCATTAGACTTGTTTGATGCAAGGTTCAATTGGTTTTTTAAAAAAAATGCAGTATCTACAAAGTGCAATAACGCAAAGTATAATAAAATGAGGTATGCCTGCAGATGAACACAAACAGAATACCAATAGAGAGATGGATATTATGAAAAGGAAACACACAGAACTTAAAACCACAATCTTTAAAACCACAAAAATTAAAAATTCCCTAGATGAGATCAACAGCAGATTGGAGCAAGCAGAAGAAAGAATCAGAGAGCCTGAAGATAAGACAACTGAAATCACTCAGTCTGAGAAGAAAGAGTTGAAAGAATGAAGAAAAGTAAACAGAGCCTGAGAAACTTGTGGAACACCAGCAAGTATATCCGTATACACATTGTGGGAGTCCCAGAAGAAGAAAAAAGTGGGAAAGGGGCAGAAAATTTTTTCAAAGAAATAATGGCTGGAAACTTCCCAAATTTAACAAAAGACATGAATATCCACATCCAAGATGCTCAACGAACTCCAAACATGATAAATCCAAATAGATCTAAACCATGACATTTTATAATCAAACTGTCAAATGCCATAGATAAAGGGAGAATTCTGAAAGCTGCAAGAGAGAAGCAACATATCACATACAAGGAAGCAGCAATAAAATTACTTGCCAATTTCTCATTGGAATCCATGGAGGCAAGAAAACAGTGGTGTGACATATTTAAAGTGCTGAAAGCAAAAACTTGCCAACCAAGAATTCTATATGCAACAAAATTGTCTTTCAAAAATAAGAAAGAAAAATAAATAAATAAATAAATAAGGAAGAGATTAATACATTTCCAGATTTTAAAAAAAAATTAAGTTGCAGGAATTAATCACCACTAGACCAGCCCTACAAGAGATGGTAAAAAGAGATCTTCAGTTTGAAAGGAAATGACAAGATAATAGATGAAAGCCACGTGAAGAAAAGATTTCCAGTAAAGGTAGTGACATGGATAAATACAAATGCCAATTCTATTGTATTTTTGGTTTGTAATTCCACTTTTTACTTCCTACAGGATCTACAAGGCAAAGCACAAAATATAATGATAAATCAGTGGTTTGGGAATCATAATGTATAAACATGTAACTTATGACAAGAACTACACAAAGGTGGGGGGCAGATGGGTATAGAAACATAGATTGTGTATATAATTGACGTTCAGTTGGAATCAAAGCAAACGAGATTGTTATAGATTCGGGTTATTACATTTAAGCCCCATGGTAACTATAAAGAAAATATTGGAGAATATGCAAGCTCATAGAGACTGATTACAGTACAGAAGGAGGAGGACAGGGGCAATGGGGAGTTAATGCATAATGGATGTAGGATTTCTTTTTGTGGAGATGGGAAAGATTTAATAATGGAAAGTGGTGAGGGTACAGCAATATTGTAGATGTGATTAATCCCATTGAATGGCATGCTTGGGAGTGGTTGAGATAGAAACGTTTTTGTTGTATATATATTTTCAGAATTACAAAACTAAAAAGAGCAACTAAAGAGGCAATGACAATTAAATGCAATACATGATCCTGGATGGGATCTAGCAAGGGCAGAGAAAAGGCTCAAAGGGACGTTACTGGGACTTGGAAAAATTGGAATATAGACTATAAGTTTTATTTATACCAATGTTAAATTTCTTGAACTTCATAACTACACTTAAGGAGGTTACATAAGTGAACATCCTTGTTCTTAGGAAATATACATGGCAGTATTAATTGTTCAAGGAGCATAATGTATACACCCTAAACTCAAGTGTTCAGAAAAGGAAGGAAAGAAGAAAGGCAGAGGGGAGAGGGGAGGGAGGGAGGGAGGGAGGAAGAAAGGAAGATGGAAAAAAAAAGAAAGGGCAAATGGGCAAATGTGGCATAATGGGATCTGGGTATTTGGGAGGAGAGTTGGGGTATGTTGGAGTCCTCTCTATGGGGTTTGTATGATTTTTTGTAACTATGCCATAAGTTGGAAAATATTTCAAAATAAAAAGTTTAAATATATATATATTCCTATTACTCTCTGCCACCATTACATCTACATTAATACTACTTAAATTACTTCTCCATTAACTCTATTTAAATTATGTCCCAAGCTTCACAATTAGGGCTCATTATTCTGAAGTCAAATTTTACACACTTTAAAGAGCTTTCATTGAACTAAAACTTAAACAAGTAATACTCACATACATGCAATCACCACTTCTTCCTTTATCACCACAGAAACTGTATTTCAATGTTTTGTATCCAAAGGCTGGAGAATCAGACAAGATAATATTGATTCTGAATGTAATCAAAGATTGCAGTAAAATTTGGTTTCAAAGGAAAAAGGAAGTGAAAACTTAGATTTTGGAGATAAGTACATATGTGAGACAAATCTGAAATGTAAATTTAAGAGATTTTTCTCAATTTCAACCTTCAGTTCTTGTATTGACTAGCTTAAGATGACATTTTTAACTAAAATCAAGGAGGCCCTAGTGATCCAAATAGCAATTAGGGTCTTAGCAACAAGAAAATACACAGCCCATATGGGTTGTATATTTACTTGTTGCTAAGTCCCCAATTGCTATTAAAGCATGGGAAGCAAAAGTTGAGGTTAATTCTGGAAAGAAATTAATCCATTTCAGGTCAGCCTAGCGGTATGGTGGAGAGCCAGCTGTGCACATCTCTCCCCAGCTTCATGTCCAATGCCTTAGAGTTGATAGCTTGAAATGGGCAAATATTACAAATTGGGTCGTTGTTGTTTTTTCCCCTGTCTCAGAGATTGGTTAATAGCAAAGCACTGCTTCAACCCCTCCCAAACTAGTGTGAAGCCTTAGAGTAGCTCTGCAACCATCATAGTTTATGCATTCACTCAGACCCCTGTTTTTTCATCTTCATAGTGGCCTTGACCAGAAGAAATGAGAATGGTAGGTATAAATAGCATCCATTACATTTCTTTCCATCGTTTCTGTAGTACCAAGGAGGCTGCAAAGCTGAAGAGTCCTGGGTTAGTACTTCTTTTATTCCACAGACTCTGTTGAGAATGCAAAAATGTAACAGGTAGAGAGATCGGTACTAAACCACAGGAAGCAAACAAAGGTTTGTTCAGTACTAGTTCAAACAGATGAATATTTTATTTGGATACAGCATCACCTATCTATCTTTATTACTAAATGTGAAAATGAAGTTTTAATTTTATTTTATCAAATGAAACTGGAAGCACTGTACAGGTGGATTGGAAAGGTTGGAGGCAGATAAAAAATTATAGCATTGTCAGAGGTGTCTTTTTTTTTTTTTTTTTTACCAGGAGGTCCCGGGTATCGAACCCGGGTCCCTCCATATGGGAGATGGACGCCCAACCAGTTGAGCCACATCCGACCCCCAGAGGTGTCTTGATATAGTTGGTCTTAAGCCTATTCAGTTTGTGGTTATGCCAAAAATAATTATTATATAATTATTAGATTTCCCAATTTTATTCTTTATCCCTCCTATTACCTAAGTTTTGGACACTTAACTACTTATGCATTAACCTTTAATTGATGTTTAGAAATTATCTATGGATTTTCACTCTACATGGGATACTCCTCACATTTGGGATCTGGCAATAGTTCAATATAAATTTATGTCAGAGTGAAGAGGAGTGGGAAAACTGTTAGTGTTTTCATAATCACAATTATTCTGGTGCAGAATTTCAAGCATAAGGAATCAAGTAAATCTTGTCTGTTAACAGAAATCTATTCATTAATTCAATAAATATTTACTGAACTAATAGTATGCATGAGACTCTGACTCTTGTGCTGAATCAAAATGATGGAAGAAAGTCTGGGCCCTGAAGATGATAAATAGATGAAACCTTACATCAATCACATGAATGATAAGAGCTAAATGGCAGTGATCAAAGGGAAGAAAAAATAAAAAAGACTTTATGGAGCAGGTGAGATTTGAACTGGACATGGAAGGAAGGGTAGGCTTTCCTTTGAACCACAGATATCCCACTGTTTTAAAGCAGTAACCAGCCTATTAATATTGTTGACATCTACATATATCCATTATTAATTGGAAACCACCTACTCCAATAATAAATAAGCAGCCAATTGTCTATAACTTCCCTTCTTATTTAGAGCAGTGGCTCTCAGACCTGAGTAGGCATCAGAATTGCCTGGCTCCTTCCCAGTACTTCTGATTTTGTAGGTCTGGACTGGGATCCAGAAATTCAAGTTCCCTGCTGATGCTGACGCTGCGGGCCCAGCAACCACAATTTGAGAACCACTGATTTACAGCATCTGCTTCGACGTTTAGAACATCAGGGATTAAACCCTGCTTGGCAGCATATTAATTTATCTTCAGGAAAATCTCAACCTCTCAGGACTTGGTTTTTATGATTTATAAAATTGGTAATGTGAAAACATGAAAATGGCAATAGCTGTCTTGCAGACTTGTTTGAGAACTAAACTGGGTAATGCATATAATACAGAGCATGATATAATAAATATCCAGCACTGGATAACAACTATTACTACTAGGGGATGCTGGTAGGTGATGTTATGCCAGGAAATAGTGTGAGAGATGGTGCAGAGGTAAGAAAGGATCCTCTGAGTTCAGGGAATGGCTGCACTTAAGAATAGCTGAGCTGTAGCATTCATGTTGAGAAAAGAGAGGAAATATTTTCTGAGAACCTTGAATGAGAATTGGGAAGAACCATGGATTTCCTGGGTCAGCTCTTTGTTCCTAATTGTCTAATGTTTGTGGTAGTTATTGTCCTCTGCTTTCTCTCAAAATGCCCACTATTTCTAGAAAAGCAACAGGAGTACTCAAAGAACTAGCCAGTAATCATAGAAATGGAAATTACTTTAGCTTTTCTTTCAAAGTAAATCCTAAAATATAATTGAACAAAGAAGAGTTTGGTATTCCCAAAGCAGAAGAGCAGTGAAAAGTCTCCATGCATGAACTCTATTACTGTCTCAAGAGGACTCTCACAATGAGGCTGTGCTGAGAACCATATTACAAAAAGGTATAAGCTGCCTTTTCATTAACCCCAGACTGCTAGCTGCTTATCGTTTTACCTTGAAACTGATCCTTTGTGATGTGCCATTGGCTTTGTAAATGCCCTTATTTTAGTAGATAGGCCTACTCTTCCAGCTCTTTTTGCTTCATGATGTTGTTATAGAATGTGGTAGAATGAGGCAATAAACAGAACAAAAATTGTCACTAAGTTTCAAGTAGCTGAGGCACAAGAAAAGGGGGCAAATTTATACTTATGAAATTAATACAAGTTGTTGGTGAAACTGACATGGTAATGGAGTTCTATATCCTTGCTACTCGAAGTGGGTCCACAAATCAGCAGCATCAGCACCATTACATAAGAATTATTAGAAACACAGACTCTCAGGTCCTACCCCACACCTACTGAATCAGAATCTGCAATTTAACCAGATCGCCTGGTGATTCATATGCACACTATATTACTCAGGTTTCTCTAGGGAAACAGAACTGAGAAGAGATATCTGTACATATTATGAGATTTTAGTAAGAATTGTCACATGCAATTGTGGGGAAGGGTAAGTCCAAATTCCATAGGACAGTCCTCAAGCTGGGAACTCCAGTGGAGGTTTTCAATGAATTCCCCAGGAGAAACTGGCTGGCTGAAGTAGAGATGGAAATTCTCTCTTCTGACTGCTGAAATCAAGACTTCTCCTTTTAAGCCTTCAATTGATTGGATGAGACCTCTCTCATTGTGGAAAGCAATCTCCTCAGTTGATTGTAGATGTAATCAGTTCATAGATGTAATCAGTTTACAGAGTCCAAGAAACGTCCTCACAATAACAATTATGCCAGTTCTTGCTTGAACAAACAAGTGGACACAATAATCTAGCCAAGTTGCCACAAAACTTAATCATCCTATTTCACCCCTTGTCAACTTGGCAGCCATATACATTAAGTAAATCATATTTAATCTCTAATTAAAAAAACAACAGCAGAGATATTTTTCACTTAACAATACTTGAGTGTCCTGCAAGTATGTCCTGAGAGTAGGGTGCAAGTCCTTGGATAATATTCACTCTTAAGTTTGACATCCTATAATTTAAGTACTACGACTTGAAGCTAATAGAACTTATGTCATATGATAAGCAGATAAGATAGGAAAGAAAAGAAACATATTTGCTTTATGTACAGATACAAATGAACTCATAAAAATGAGGAAGAAATATTCATAGCCATTACAGGCCTCATGTCTGTAACTGGTCATGTGGTCATGGTTTGTATATATATATATATATATATATATATATAACTACTTTCTTCCACCAGTCATTCCATATTCCCTTTAACCTCACCAAGCAACTTGGCTGAATGTGGTTCATTGCCTATGGATGTGTAGCAGTTTGGCATTATTGATGCATTCCAAAAAGAAATATTGGATTATGTTTGTGAACTGGTCTTTTCCTTTGGGCATATTAGAGTGTATTGGATTCAGAGGCTTCACTTTTACTTGATTAAATAATGATTGGCTTTCATTGGGCCACATCGGTAGGATGTTGCATCCCTGCCTCCTTGGTGGGCAGGGACTCACAGAGAAACCATACCCCAGAGAAGGGAGTTTGGAGTTTTAATGCTGGAGCCTGGGGAAGCAAGCACACAGAGGATCCTGATCATGAGGAAGGTGAGAGCCGTTCACCTGATAGTCTACAGCCGGCCTTGTGGAGAGTAGCAAGCCTGAGCCCGGAGAGAAACAAGCCCGGAGAAGAGAGGAACCCAGGAAGCCTGAACTCTTGGCAGATGTCAGCAGCCATCTTGCTTCAACAAGTGGCAACAAACTTTGGTGAGGGAAGTAACTTATGCTTTATGGCCTGGTAACTGTAAGCTTCTATCCCAAATAAATACCCTTTTATAAATGCCAACAGATTTCTGGTAATTTGCATCAGCACTCCTTTGGCTAACTAATACATGGTGTAACACAAACCTTCATTCATCAAGTTTCTGGGCCATTAGTAGTCCTGCCTGGATTGAGTTGTAGCAGTTTACCATTGACTTTAATCACAGACTTTGAAAATACTAAGAGATGCCCTAGGGGATCTCCAGTATTCCAGACAAACTCTTTTTTTACCTCCATTGTGTAGTTGCAGCCTATTTCCCCTTGATAGTCAGAATAAATCACCGCAGCCAGTATTGTAGTTTCCTTCCTTGCCTGGTCATTCAGAGGCAAGAGGAGCCCAAAGGGTCCAGGTGGCAGTCTTTACTTCTAGGTCAATGGGATCATTGTTGTGTCTGCTTGTAGAATCATGCCTCCTTTTGGAACTAAAACCTGTAGACCAGCAGAGCTTAAGGTTGCAGGGACAGGAAGCAAAAATTTTCCTAGTGGATCATTAGAGATAATAGTGAGTGATGCTACTCTCATTTCCACCCCTTGATTCTTGGACTGATGAACCCTGGCTATGGGAGAAACAGCACCATAGAGTGAACACTTAGAGTACACAGACTCCTGGAGAACATTGCCCCAGTCGTGCAAGATACTGCCACCTACTTGGCAATGTAATTGAATCTTCAAAAGGCCCTTCCACCATCTATCAATGCAGCTGCTTCAGGATGATGGGGAGCATGGTAAGACTAGTTAATTCCATGGGCATGTGCCCATTCCCACACTTCATTTGCTGTGAAGTGGGTTGCTTGATCAGAAGTAATGCTGTGTGGAATACCATGTTGGTGGATGAGACATGCCATCAAAAGTACAGATGGTAGTTTTGGCAGAAGCATTGAGTTCAGGGAAGGCAAACCCATGCTGGAGTATGTGTCTATTCCAGTTAGAACAAAATGCTGCCCCTTCCATGATGGAAGTGGTCCAATGTAACCAACCTGCCACCAGCTAGCAGGCTGATCACCTCAAGGAATGGTAACATATTGGGGACTAGGTATTGGTTTCTGCTGCTGGCAGATTGGGGACTCAGCAGTGGCTGTAGCCAGGCTGGCTTTGGTTGAGCCCGTGTATAACCTCCATACCTGACACCATGGCCACTTTATTCAAGAGCCCATTGAACAATGACAGGAGTGACTGGGGAAAGCAGCTGACTGGTATCCATAGAACAGATCATCTTATCCACTTGATTATTAAAATCTTCCTCTGCTGAAGTCACCCTCTGGTAAGCATTCATGTGGGGCACAAATATTTTCATGTTTTTTTGCCCACTAAGAAAGGGCTACCAACATACCTCTTCCCCAGGACTTTTTGTCATCAATTTTTCAGTCATGTTCCTTGCCCGTCCCTGACTATCCAGCAAAATCATTCCTGACAGCCCATTAATCAGTATATAAACACATCTCCAGCCATACCTCCTTCCAAGCAAAATTATCAGTGAGGTACACTGTTCACAGTTCTTCCCACTGGGAAAATTTCCCCTCACCACTTACTTCAGGGATGTTCCAGAGAAGGGCTGCAGTGCTGCTGTTGTCCACTTTTCAGTAGTACTTGTATATCATATAGAATCATCTGTAAACTAGGCCCAAGTTTTCTCTTCCTCAGTCAGCTTATTGTAAGGAATTCCCCAAAAAGCCATAGCTAGAGCTGGGAAAGGGTAATATGGCAGGAGTGGGGCCATGGGTATTTGGGCCACTTCCTCATGTAACTTACTTATGCCTTCAGAACCTGCTTGAGCCCTATCTCATATATATCACTTCTGTTTTATGATGGAGTGCTGCTGTGCACACTCAACTTTAGGGCTTGATGGGTCAGACAACACCCATCACATGGTAACTAAGGTCTCATGGTAACTTGGTGGCCAATGGGTAAACATTAGGTCTCTACTAAGGCCCAGGAGCAGGCCAAAAGCTGTTTCTCAAAAGGAGAGTACTTATGAGTCATGAGTCAACACCATAGGTCTCTGCAAGTCAGATTATTTTTATTCCTGCTTTGAGTCTGCTGTCCACTATGGTAGCCACGCCCACCTTGTCTTTGGATGGCAAGGCATTGCTCCAAAATTCTAAGGGTCTGCATTGTGGTTCTTCTATAGAGACCTGCCAAAGTCTCCGGACAGCATCTCTATTTGTCCCTCTGTGTGCCATCTCTATTTTACAGCACCATTGGATCTGCTGGATCATATGGCCAAAGTGGCAGAGCATCTTGCACAGAAGCCTAGACCTGTTGCAGAGCTTCTCCCGATCCAGTCCCCACTCAAAACTAGTACTTTTCAGTCACTTAGTAAATGGGCCAGAGTAGCACACACAAATGAGGAATATGCGGCCTGCAAACTCCAAAGAGGCCAACTAGGCATTGTGCCTCATTTTTGGTTAAAAGAGGGGCCAGATGCAACAGTTATCCTTTACTTTAGAAGGGATACCTCAACATGACCCACATCACTGGACACCTAGAAATTTCACCAAGGTGGAAGGACCATGTATTGTTTTGGATTTATCTTCCATCCTCGGACATGCAAATGCCTTACCAATATGGTTAGCATAGTTGCTACTTCTTGCTCACTAGGTCCAATGAGCATATCATCAATATAATGGACCAGTGCAATGCCTTGTTGGAAGGAGAGATGATCAAGGTCCCTGCAGACAATATTATGACATAGGGCTAGAGAGTTGCTATACCCCTCTGGTAGGACAGTGAAGGTGTATTGCTGGCCTTGCCAGCTGAAACAAACTGTTTCTTGTGGTCCTTACTAATGGCAGTTGAGAAAAAAGTGTTTGCTGGATCAATAGCTACATACCAGATACCAGAGGATATGTTGATTTGCTCAAGCAATGATACCACATCTAGAATAGCAGCTGCAATTGGAAACACCACCTGGTTAAGTTTGTGATAATCTACTGTGTCCTCCAAGATCCATCTGCTTTCTATGTAGGCCAAATAGGAAAGTTGAATGGGAATGTGCTGAGAATTATCACCCTTGCTTCCTTTAAGTCTTTGATGGTGGCACTGATCTCTGCAATCCCTCCAGGAATCTGTGTTTTATTTACTATTTTGCTAGGAAGCATCAGTTCTAGAGGCTTCCACCTGGCCTTTCTTACCATTATAGCCCTCATTTCACAACTCAGGAAACCAATGTGGGGATTCTTCCAGTTGCTGAGTATGTGTATTCCAATTATGCATTATGGAACTTGGGAAATAACCACAGAATAGGTCTGGGTATCCATAGTAAAATGGGCTTTAGTAAAATCGCCACTGATAATCTGACCTCCATAAGCCCCTACTCTGACTGGTGGATCACAGTGACATTCTGGATCTGCTACTTCTGAGCCAGTATCTAATAATCCCTGATTTGTCTGATCTTTTCCTTTTTCCCAATGCACAGTTACCCTGAAAATGTCATAGTTCTGTTTGGGAAAGGCTGGGAAGAAGATAAACAGTACAAATTTTTGGCAATGTAAATTTTTGACCAAGGGGCCCAGGCTTCCCTTCATTCAAGGAGCTCTGGGACTGTAAACTGTCTCAAGTCTGGGTTTAAGGGGCCCTGACTCACTGTTTTTATAATTTAAGTTAGACTTTTGTTCACTTGACCTAGAACTTTCTTCTTATACAGTCAAGAATTTAGTAGACTGCCCATCTCTTTTACTTTTAGGTACCTCATGATCTATGAGTCAACACCATAGGTCTCTGCAAGTCAGATTATTTTTATTCCTGCTTTGAGTCTGCTGTCCACTATGGTAGCCACGCCCACCTTGTCTTTGGTGATTCTGTTGCCACTTGGCTTCTGCCAAATGGGGATTCCATTATCATGTGTTTAAGGATCCAAGTTCAGTGACAGCAGTTCCAAAGTAATATCTGATGTGCAGAGAAGAGTGACCACAGAGCTCCTCAGGGATGATGGAGTTAGTCTCACAAATTCATTCCTCACAGTCCTGGTAAAAGGTGCATCCTCTGGATATTCCTGGGGTAGGAGGTCTTACATGATAAATATACTCTAACATTTCAGACTCTCTAAGCCTTTGAATCTCCTCATCTACATTATACTAAAGCAGTTCTGGCATTTCAACCTCAGGTAATGTAGGCCACCTTTTAGTCCATGTTTCAGCCAATAACCCAGACAAACTGTTAGAGTCCTTTCTAATCCCTGCAGCAACAACAGTGAATCTAGAATCTTTGCTTAGTGGACCCACATCAATAAATTCAGCCTGATTCAACTTTAAATTCCTTCCACCATTTTCCCACACTATTTGTATCCATTCCTACACATATTCCCCTAATTTCTGTCTATATAAATTGGAAAAAATATTCAGTTCTTTGGAGTATAGTGTACCTCCTCATGGGTCACATATTGCATCTCACCTTTTGGGGTCTGTTAAGACTTCAGTCTAGTTATAGGTCTGGAAGAAAATAGGGGTAGTAGTGGTGGGTCATGAGAATAATTAGAAGTACCTTACAAGCTATCTATTTCAGGGCATTTCATTTCAGTTTCATCTGGTGAAACAGGAATAATCTCTTCAGGCAGATGAGTGAGGGCTATTTCCTCAACGGGGGTGGTTACGGGTTTTTAGGAACAGCAGGGTTAAACTCTTCAAGTGGAGGTTGGTTGGCAGAATCCTCAAGACAGACCAGAGGTTGGGTGGCTGGTTCCTCAGAACAGAACATTAAAGGTTTATCTGGCTCACAACCATCTTCTCCTTTTCTGTCACCTATAACCCTATCTTCCAGACTCTAGCTCTGTAAGTCTGCTCAATTTGCTTAATTCATATCAGTCAAGTCATCTAATATTTGTCCTTCAGTGCCTTGTTTGCCTCAGTTAAATCTTTGGTCAGTCCATGTGCCAGTTGGGCCCTGAATCTCAACAGAGTTGCAACACCTATACTCCAGTTCCTTGAACTCACCCAGGACAACTAACAAGGAGATGATCATGGACAACGACCATCCCACAGAACAGAGAGAGCCTGCAACTGCAAGCAAGACAGTCCCATCCATCTGCCCCATGGGATCTAAGCCCCTCTCAATTAGAGGAGGAGTGGGCATCACCATCCCAGAGTCCTCGGGATTAGGGAATGAATGATGGACTAGAGTAGACTTACTGTTATTCTACTATAGACTTGTTGGGATTCTAGTAATGGAAGAACCTTTATCATTGATGTAGAAGCAGTGGCGATTGGAGGTTCTGAGGGGAGGGAGAGGGAAAAATAGGTATAATATGGGGGCATTTTCAGGACTTGGGAATTGTCCTGAATGACATTGCAATGACAGATACAGGCCATTACATATCTTGTCATAACTTACAAAATTGTGTGGGAGAGAGTATAAACTACAATGTAAACTATAACCACACTTAGTGGCAATGTTCCAAAATGTGTTCATCAATTGTAACAATTGTACCACACTAATGAGAATATTGTTAATGTGGGAAAATGTGGGAGGGCTAGAGAGCAGGACATATGGGAATCCCTATATTTTTTATGTAACATTTATGTAATCTAAGTATCTTTTTTAAAAAAAAATTTAAGTATATTAAAAAAAACTAGAGAAACTATTTTTAAAATAGGTTTATCTGGCAAAAACTCAACAGAATATAGGCTTTTGATCATTATCAACCCATACGTCCCCCTTCCAATTTTCTGGATCCCATTCCTTTCCAATCAATGCCTTCACCTTAACAGCAGACACCTTGAAAGGTTGGGACTTTAGTTTATGTTGTAATTCAGCCACCTGTACTATAAGACTCTGGGTCTGGTTTTCAGAAATCTCAATCTATGGCTATTCAAAATAAGATTTTTTTTTATAATTTATTAGGTTAAATGCTTACAGTTTTGAGGCCATCATCAAGAGATGCTGTCTCACCAAGTTGCAGCTGTGGGCAATCAGGCACATGGCAGGACACAATGCTGCTCTTCTCTTCTCTCCCTTCTTCTCCAGGCCTGTGGCTTTTCTTTCTCCCACATAGATAGTCAACTTCTGGAGGTCTCTCTCTGTCTGTTGCTTTTTCCCCTGTATCTGCTGCTTTTAGTCCTCCTTTATAAAGTACTCCAGTAAGAAGATTAAAACTCACCCTGGGTCATGCACTCTAATAAAAGTCCTTAACATAAGTAATTTAATCAAGAGTTCCCACCTACAGTAGGTTTATATGCACAGGAATGGATTAGCTCTAAGGATATGATCTTTTCTTGGATCCACAAAAAGCTTCATACTATTTATAAAAGATGATATATTTCTGGTGCATTGCTCCTGGCAGTATTAGCCAAGTAAAACAGATAGTTTATGCTAACATTGCAATTTTCAATGAATGCCCCTTTTTGCTCTTGAGCACTAGAGTCTGAGTAGCTGAGGTCAGGCACACAGATGCTGCATGGCTATGTAACTGACCCACAATAAAATCCCTGGACACCAAGACTTGGATGAACATCCCTGATTGGCAATCTATTGCTATGTTGTCACTTCAGTGCTGGAAGAATTAAGCTCATCTGTGCAACTCCATGGGCAGAGTACACTTTGAAGCTGGGACCTGGACTTTTCCCATGGACCTTTTACTCTTACTGATTTTAATCTGTATCTTTTTGCTATAATAAGCTATGACCTTGAGCATAACTTCTTTTCTAAGTCCTGTGGCTCCTAGTGAATCATTGAGCTTGACGGTGGTCTTGGGGAACACCAATTCAGTTGGAATAAAGTGTTGGTCAGAAGGAGATACACCTAAAGAGATGTCAATCCACTCCGATGCAGATGGTGGGCATCAGAAGCATGACTCACACAGCACTGGATGGAATAACATTTTCTTACATAGAGAAAAAACAGAGCAAGGTCAGATTCACTAGTGTGCATTGGTTTCCCATAGGCAGATGGTCTCAATCATGGCCAACTCAGGCAGATGTACTACATACAGCAGCCTTCTCTTGTGTTTGTGGGCTGTAGTGAAGGAACCCGTCTCCCTCCTTGCAGGCAACAGATACCTATCATGGTGTGAGCTGTATAGCCTAAAACCTGCCCACCACAATCCGACTGTCTCCAGTGAATATCTACAAATGCTTGAGAAAATAGGGGAAGGAATGTACCCAAGTCCCCTTATCTACTAAGGGTTTATGTTTTATCAGGCCAATCATACCTGGTCCTGAGCACAGGATATATTGTGGGTTCCAGGGAAAGGTGGCAGGCTATGCTAGGATGTCCCCTACCACATAAATAAAATAAAATAAAATTAAATAAAATAAAATTAAATTAAATTAAATTAAATAATTAAATTAAAAGAATGATGATGCAGTAGACAATAAGCAATATCTACCACCCCTGGAACCCCTCCTTAAGTTTATATTTTTAACAAATCTAATTCAATTGCTGGCCCCACAATATTTCCTGATGCTTTGTATAGGATACTAAAAATAAGGATGAGGTTCTGGGATAATCATGG
This sequence comes from Tolypeutes matacus, assembly GCA_026826555.1. Taxonomy (NCBI): domain Eukaryota; kingdom Metazoa; phylum Chordata; class Mammalia; order Cingulata; family Chlamyphoridae; genus Tolypeutes; species Tolypeutes matacus. The sequence goes on from JAKSZT010054524.1 coordinate 19,566,723, forward strand.
CATTCAATGAGCACTTGCTATGTATTAGGCCCCACACTAAATGCTGTATATACATTATCTCATATATTATATGACAAGTGTTATATAAGACTTGTTATATCTTATACCTTATGTCATTATATCTTATATACTTGTTCTCTGGTCACCTTGGTTAAGGTAGGGACTACATTTCTCAGAACCATATTTCTTGTCTTGTCCCAGGTTAGAGCTGGCAAAAGAGGAACTTGTGGCTACACAGAGGGAAAAGCTTCCCACGGAGTTCTCCACAAACTCCCCCTTCAAGGTCCCATAGTGGCTGCACATTCTTGGCTATACAGCACACCCCTGCAGGTTCTTACCTGTCTACTGGCAACAAAATTTCAAGAAGGTTGGTTAGTGAATATATCTTTCAGCTTCCACCTCCCCTTTTGGACCATCACTTCCCCAGCTCCTCTCACAATCTGGTAAGATGTATTCTCTAGAAGAGATCCTTTATGCCATAATGTTCAATATGGTTTTGCTTCCCTGACTGAGCTCTGATTGACATGAGGTCTTTCCAAGCCCATTATAGAAATGAATCAACTCCACTGAAGTTAGATAAAGAAACAAAAATATTCATGTGTTCAACTGTAAAAGGAACTTGAGCACTGAATTTTTTACATCTCATAACATCAGTGAAACAAACCGTTGCTTGATATATGTATAAAGTATATTCATTCTGTTTAGTTGTACATCATCTATTTTTCTCTTCTGCTCCCCACTCCAGTACATCCTGCCAATATTCCAGCCAGAGTGACTTTAACAAAACACAGATCTAATGATATTAGTCCATTGGCTATCAGTCCAAAGGATTGGTTAAAATCCTTTGATGGCTGTATATTGCCTAGTGGATAAAATTCAACTTATTATATGACAAAGAAAGGTTATTCCTGAAAGTTTCAATATTTCTTTAGAGCAGCAACTCTTGCCAATGCCCCCAAGTGCTCTATTCTCCACTGACTCCAGGCTCAACCCTCTTTTTTACACATCTTGCTTTTTCCCACCAGCCTTTGCATATAACATACCATCTGCCTATCTTTCCTCTGTTCTCTGCGAATAAATCCTACTCGTCCTTCAAGGTCCAGCCTAGATACTAACACCTCTGAGATGTCATCCCTAGATGCTGGGTTAGCAGATGTCCTCGTGTGTATGTGTGTGTGTGAGAGAGAGAGAGAGACAAAGACAGAGACAAAGAGAGAGACAGAGACAGAAAGAGACATTGGGCCATAATTTATTTGCTTAAAATGTCTATGACCTTCACTATATTTTGAGTGTTTGGTATCATCACTGCCTAGCAAAATACCTGAAACATAGCAGGCATACAATAAATGGTGGTTTAATTAATCTACTCAAACATTCTGAGAACTATTCCTCTTTCCCAATGGGGTTATTTTGGCTTTTTGTCAGTAACTAAGACCCATTGTAGGCACTGTGTTCAAATATAAATGTGAGACTTTTAATATGTAAAAATTGTATTGAAAGTTTAAGGAAATTACCTGAAAATGTAAATATTTGCTATATGTCCCAAAATGAAAGGCTGTAAAAACAAAGTGGTGTTGAGACAGAATAAACTTAAATTATAATTTAAACTTTTCCACAGAGAGAACTCTAAGTCAAGACATATTCTTACAAACACATAAGGAAGAAATAATATCAAACTCGTTTAAATTCTTTCAGAGATGAGGAAAAGAGGGAATGTTTCCCAACTCATTTTATTTATTTATTTATTTGTTTATTTATTTATTTATTTATTGTACATGCATGTTCTTTTTTCTTTAATAATTTTTTTTTTAATTTTTTAAAAGATACTTAGATTACATAACATTAAAAAATTATAGGGATTCCCATATGCCTACTTCCCACACCTCCCACAACCGCCCACATAAACATCCTTCCAACTCATTTTATAAATCTGGTGTAATATTGATAAATTCAAGAAAATAAAAGCATAACACAATATTTCTCATTAGAGATACAAAAATCCTAAACAAAATACTGGCAAATAGTCAAATAATATACAAAAAGGATAATATACAAAAAGCAAGAGGAATGGGTCTTACCCCAAATGTTTTAATATTTTCCTTTATTCTCTTTATGTGCTAAGTTATATTGATTGGTGTTTTAACATTTGAACACCAAGCAATATAACTTAACACATTAAGAGAATAAAGGAAAGAAAAAATGTTATTATGCCAAAGGATGCAGAAAGGACAGTTGATAAAACACAACACTTTGTCATAATAAAACTCAAAGTAAGTAGGAATAAAGGGAAATTCTTTAATCAGATAAATGGAAACTCTTTAGCCTGATAATCTGATAAAATGGAACCTAAAAATTACACACTGCTACCATTATATTAATGGCAAGTGTAGTGGTTTGAAGCTGTATGTACCCCAGAAAAACATGTTCTTAAAATTAATCAATTCCTAAGATTAAAAAAATTAATCCATTCCTGTGGGTGTAAACCCATTGTATGTAGAGCCTTTTGATTAGACTTCAGTTAAAGAGTGACCCATATCATTCAGGATTAGAACCCTATTACTGGTATCCTTTAAAAATGGAATGGGGAGAGAGAGAGAGAGTGAGAGAGAGAGAGAGCGAGCGAGCCATGGAAACAAGACGCTATAATCAACAAAACCCAGAAGAGAAGAGAGAGACCTGCAGATACAACATGTGCCTTGCCATGTGGCAGAAGAGTCAAGAATCACTGGTATCTGGTCTTCAGGAAGAAATCATTGCATTTTAATGATGCCTTGATTGGGACAGTTTCCTGGACTCTAACCATAAGCAAATAAATCCCCATTGTTCAAGCCAAACCATTTCATGGTAATGTGCTTGGAATTTTCCCAATGATGTACAATATAGTGATGAACATAAGGATGCCCACTATCACCACTTCCATTCAACTTTGTACTGAAATTCTAATAAGTACAATAAAGCAAGGGGAAAGTATATAAAGATTAGAATGAAAGGAATAAAACTGTGATTATTTGCAGATGGTTATGATTGGGTGCATAGAAAATTCAAAGCAATTTGTATCACAAACCATTAGAAGTATTAAGTGAACATGGCAAAATCTCTGGATACAAGAAAAAATATACAAAAACCAATTGTGTTTCAATACACTAGCAATAAAGAATTGGAAAATACATTTTTAAATTTACATTTGCATCAAAAATCATAAAATACTAAGGAAGAAACCTAAAAAATTGAGCAAGACTTCTGCATTGAAAATTGTAAAATATTGCTGAGATTTTTTGAAACAAATAAATGGAGAGATAGAAGACTTAATATTATTGAGATGTTAATTATCCACAAACTGACCTGTAGATTCACTGTGACACCAATCAAAATTCTTGCAGGTTTTGTTGTGGAAAATAGATGAGTGATTCTAAAATTTATATGGATGTTCAAAGGACCTAGCATAGCCAAGACAATAATGACAATCAAAGTTGAAGGATTTAAAATTCAATTTCACAACTTACTTCAAAGGTACTGTAAATGGCATTAGGTATTGAGTTTTAGTGCAAGAATATACAAATAGACTGATAAAACAGTGGATTGAATGATGTCCACCAAAAGATATGTCCAAGTCTTAAGCCCCAGAACCTGTGGATTTGACTTCATTTGGAAAAAAGGTCCTTGAAGATGTAATTAAGCTAAGGTTCTCAAGATGAGATCATCCGGGACTTAGGACAAGCCCTAAATCCAATAACAGGTGTCCTTATGAAAGAAAGGCAGAGGGAAATTTGAGATTCAGACACATAGAAAAGAAGGCAGAGATAGGAATCATGTAGTGCCAAGCCAAGGAAATAAGTCAAGGAAAATAGTCTACCCTAGAATTTTCAGAGAGAACACACCTCTGCCAACACCTTGATTTCAGACTTTTCGCCTACACATCTATGTGAGAACAGATTTTTTTGTTAAGACACTAAGTTTGTGGTAATTTGTTAATGCAGCCCAAGGAAATTAATACAAGAAGAAACAGAAGACATTCAAAAACAGAAATACCTAAAAAGAACAATCTGAAACACAAACAAAGCAATTCAATTTAGTTGAGAAAATATGTTCTTTTCAATAAATGGCTTTGGGTCAAGTGAATATTCATGGTAAAAAATTACCCATATTTCACATTATACCCAAAATTAATTTGATAATGTAAAAGCTAAAATAATCAAGCTTCTAGAAGAGAACATAAGATAATATCTTCATGGCCTTGGGAAAGGCATAGGTTTCTTAAGTGAAGACCAAAAGTACTAACCATAAATAGATAGATGTTAGAGGTAGATAGATAGATAGATAGATAGATAGATAGATAGATAGATAGATATGATATGATATGATATGATATGATATGATATGATATGATATGATATGATATGATATGATATGATATGTGTGATGGTTAGGCTAATGTGTCAACTCGGCCAGGTAATTGTACCCAGTTGTTTGGTCAAGCAAGCACTGGGCTAATTGTAATACAAAGACATTTATGAACTTTAGTCACCAGTGAGTTTACTGCATAGATAGCTGATTACATCTACATCAATCAGGGAGATTGCCCTCAGCAGTAAGTGATGCTTTATCCAATCAGTCGAATGCCTTAAAAGGGGAAGTGATCTCAGCATTCAGAGAGAATTTCCCAGCTCATCTTTGCACAGCCAACGTCTCCCATAACCTCATCAAGGACCTTCATTGGACTTGCTTCGGAGCCCCTGGTTGGCAGACTGCCTGTGGAACCCAGACTTGTGCATCCCCACAGTCACAAGAGAGACTCTTATAAAATTTCATATTATAGACAAATATCTCCTGTTGATTCAGTTTTCCTAGAGAACCCTGACTAATACAGTTTGGTACCGGGAGTGGTTCTTGAAGAACAGAGTCTTAAACATTGGATGTCTGAGGTGGTTCTGGGAGTTTTGCAATTGGCTCTCTACTTTAATTGGATAAGGTTACTAATGACTCCCTTTCCAATAATGAAGAGGCCGCCAACAGTCCATGGCATGAGTTGGCAATAGAGATATGCAAAATAGCATCACTGGATACCCCTACTTCCAAGCTTATAAGAAGCAAGGATCTGGGTGAGAGTGTTTTCAACACCTTAACAGACTTTGTGGAGTCAAAAGGTATAACGATTTTGGCTGGCTCCTCCTAGATACTCTGGATACAGTTACAAAAGAAAGAGATTCACTAAAGGCTTCAAATTTGAAAGATAAACACAGCATGAATGATGTGAAAGTTTCTATGTGTTCTCTGAAAGAAAATCTTGTCTCCTGTGGCCACAGACTTGAGAGATCTGAGAACCAAACTCAGACTCTCATTGTACGAGTAACAGAATTACAGACGAAACTAAAATCTCAACCCCACAGGGTTTCTGTGGTTAAAGCATTGATTGGAAAAGAGTGGAATCCAGAGGTTTGGGAGGGAGACATATGGGCTGATGATAATATTGGTGGGGACATTGGAACCCTAAATTCTGCTGAGACTTTACCAGATAAACCTGCAATGGCCTGCTCTGTGGAGACCACACCTTGTCAACCTTGTATAACCCAGCCTCCAGCCTGCCCCAGGGAGTCCAGACCTCCTTCCAGCCCTGAGGCGAGTACCAGCCAAACTGATACCTGCACTGCCCAACCTCTAGCCTGCCCCAGGGTGTCCGGACCTCCTCCCAGCCCTGAGATAGGTGCTGGCCAAACTCCAGTATCACTACCCAGCCTCCAGTATGCCCCAAAGAAGATTAATCCTGTCTCACCAGATTAATCCAACTTCTGCCTGAAGAGATTAATCCTGTCTCACCACAAGAAAATGCAAAGGAATGCCCTGAGGTCAGTAGCTTGCAAGACATTTCTAATCCTTCACCTTACCCACCCCACCACCCCTCTTCTCTTCCAGACTGATTACTAGACTAAAATCACAATAAACCCCCAAAGGTGAAATACAATGTGTGACCCATGAAGAAGTACGCTATACTCTGAAAGAACTGCATGAGTTTTCCAATTCATACAAAGGGCTCAGGCATTTGAGTAGGATGTGTCTGCTGCTTCGATAATGAGGTCTTTAGAATAGACAGAAATCAGGGGAATATGTGTGGGAATGGATACTAAGGGTATGGGATAATGGTGGAAGGAATATAAAGTTGGAACAGGCTGAGTTTATTGATATGGGCCCACTAAGCAGAAAATCTGGATTCAACGCTGTAGCTTGAGGAGTTAGAAAGGGCTCTAATAGTCTGTTTGTGTGGGTGACTGAAACATAGGCCAAAAGATGGCCTGGCATGTCTGAGGCTGAGATGCTCAATTTGCCCTGGTATACAGTAGAAGAAGAAATTCAAAGGCTTAGAGAGATTGGAATGCTAGAATGGATTTACATTTGAGACCTGCCCACCCACCCCAGGAATGTCCAGAGGACACACCTTTAGCTGGGACTATAAGGAATAAGTTTGTAAGACTAACTCCACCTTCACTGAAGAGCTCTGTGGTTACTCTTCTCTGTAGTCCAGATATTACTGTAGGGAGGGCTGTAATGGAATTAGAGTCCTTAAACATTATGGGGATGATTATATCTCATCTGGTAAAAGTCAAGTATCGGCAGTTAATTGCCAAAGACAAGATGAGTGTGGCTACCGCAATGAAAGGCAGATTCAAAGCAGCACTCAAAATAGTCTGACTCACATGGAGTTATGGCATTGGCCAATAGATCATGGGGTACCTAGAAGTGAAATAGATGGGCAGTCTACTAAATTTCTTCTGGATCTGAGTAAGCAGAAGTGTTCTAGGTTGAGTGAACAAAACCCTAACTCAAATTTCAGACATAGAGAATCATAGCCCCTTAATCAATTCCCAGATTTGAGACAGTTTACAGACCCAGGGTCCCTTGAATGAGGAGAAGGCCAGGTCTCCTTGGGGAAGGATCCTGTTAAACTGCCAAAAATTTATATTGTTAATCTTCCTCCCACTTTTCCCCAAGGAGACCTTCGGTCTTTTAAGAGAGTAACTGTATTGGGTAAAAGGAAATGAGCGGACATTTCGGGGATTATTAGACACATTAATTACAGGAGACCCAAAACGTCGCTGTGGTCCACCAGTCAGAGTAGGGGCTTATGGAGGTCAGGTGATTGATGGAGTTTTAGCTCAGGTCCATCTCACAGTGGGTCCAGTGGGTCCCAAGACCCATTCTGTGATTATTTCTCTAGTTCCAGAATGCATAATTGGAGTAGACATATTCAGTAACTGGCAGAATCCCCACAATGGATCCCTGACCTGTGGAGTGAAGGCTATTATGGTTGGAAAGGCCAAGTGGAAGCCATTAGGACTGCCCTTACCTAGAAAAATAGTAAATCAAAAGCAATACTGGATTCCTAGAGGGATTGCAATGATTAGTGCCACCATCAAAAATTTGACGGATGCAGGGGTGCTGATTCCTACCACATCCCCATTCAACTCTCCTATTTGGCCTGTGCAAAAAACAGATGGATCTTAGAGGATGACATAGATTATCATAAACTTAACCAGGTGGTGACTTCAACTGCAATTGCTGTCCCAGATGTGGTATCATTGCTTGAGCAAATCAACACATCCCCTGGTACCTGGTATGCAGCTGTTATCTGGCAATGTTTTTTCTCAATTGTCATTAGTAAGAACCACCAGAAACAGTTTGCTTCCAGCTGGCAAGGCCAGCAGTATACCTTCACTGTTCTGTCTCAGGGGTATATCAACTCTCCAGCCCTATGTCATAATAGTGTCTGTAGAGACCTTGATCATCTCTCCCTCCTACAAGATATCACACTGGTCCATTATATGGATGATATCATGTTGATGGGACCTTGTCAGCAAGAAGTAGCAAAGACTCTAGACTTACTGGTAAGGCATTTGTATGAGAGAGGATGGGAGATAAATCCAACAAAAATACAGGGTCCTTCCACCTCAGTGAAATGTCTAGATGTCCAGTGGTGAGAGGCATATTGAAATATCCCTTCTAAAGTAAAGGATAGCCTGTTGCATCTGGCCCCCTCTATGATCAAAAAAGAGGCACAATGCTTATTTGGTCTCGTCTGATTTTGGAGACAACACATTGCTCATTTGGTTGTGCTACTCTGGCCCATTTACTGAGTGACCAGAAAAGCTGCTAGTTTTGATTGGGGACCAGAACAGGAGGAGGCTCTGTGACAGGTCCAGGCTGCTGTGCAAGCTGCACTACCACTTGGACCATATGATCTAGCAGATCCAATGGTGCTGGAAGTTTCAGGGGCAAATAGAGATGCTGTCTGGATCCTTTGGCAGGCTCTATAGGAGAATCACAATGCAGACCCTTAGGATTTTGGAGTAAAGCCTTGCCATCCTCTGCAGATAACCACTCTCCTTTTGAGAAATAGCTTTTGGCTTGCTACTGGGCCTTGAGAGACTGAACACTTAACCATAGGCCATCAAGTTACCATGAGACCTGAGTTGCCTATCATGAGCTGGGTATTGTCTGACCCATCAAACCACAAAGTTGGGTGTGCACAGCAGTGCTCCATAATAAAATGGAAGTGGTATATATGAGATAGGGCACAAGCGGGTCCTGAAGGCACAAGTAAGATACACGAGGATGTTGCCCAAATGCCCATGGTCACCACCCCTGCCCTGTTACCTTCTCTTTCACAGCCCACAGCTTTGGCCTCTTGGGGAGTCTCTTACAATCAGTTGACTGAGGATGAGAAAACTCAGGCCTGGTTTACAGATGGTTCTGCACGATATGCAGATACCACCCAAAACTGGACAGCTGCAGCACTGCAACCCTTTTCTGGGACATCCCTGAAGGATAGTGGTGAGAGTAAATCCAGTGGGCAGATCTTTACGAAGTGCACCTGGATGTTCATTTTGCTTGGAAGAAAAAATGGCCAGAGGAGTGTTTGTACACTGATTCATGGGCTGTTGTCAATGCTTCGGCAGTATAGTCATGGACTTGGAAGGAACATCATCGGAATATTGGTGACAAAGAGGTCTGGGGAAGAGGTATATGAGTAGACCTTTCTGAGTGGGCAAAAAACATGAAAATAGTTGTGTCCCATGTGAAGGCTCACCAGAGGGTGACTTCAGCAGAGGAAGATTTTATTAATCAAGTAGATTAGATGACCTGCTCTGTGGCTAATGCTCAGCTTCTTTCCCCAGCCACTCCTGTTATTGCCCAATGGGCTCATGAACAAAGTGGACCTGGAGGTAGGGATGTAGGTTGTGCATGGGCTCAGCAACATGGACTTCCCCTCACCAAGGCTGACTTGGCTACAACCACTGATGAATGCCCAATCTGCCAGCAGCAGAACCTGCTACCTGGTGGCAGGTTGACTACATTGGACCACTTCCACCATGGAAGGGGCAGCAATTTGTTTTAACTGGAATAGACATATACTCTGGGTATGGGTTTTCACTCCTGCATGCAATGTTTCTTACAAGACGACCATCCGTGGACTTACTGAATGTCTTATCTACCGCAATGGCATTCCAAACAACATTCCTTCTGATCAAGGAACCCATTTCACATCAAATGATGTGTGGGAATGGGCATATACCCATGGAATTCACTGGTCTTACCATGTTCCCCATCACCCTGAAACAGCTGGATTAATAGAGCAGTGGAATGGCCTTTGGAAGACTCAATTATGGTGCCAATTAGGTGGCAATATCTTTCAGAGCTGGGGCAATGTTCTCCAGAAGGCTGTGTATGCTCTAAATCAGCATCCACTCTATGGTGCTGTTTCTCCTATAATCAGGATTCATGGGTCCAGGAAACAAGGGATGGAAATGAGAGTGGCACCTCTCACTATTGAGAGCCACTAGGAAATTTTTGCTTCTTGTCCCTGCAACCTTAAGTTCTGCTAGTCTACAGGATTTAGTCCCAAAAGGAGGAGTGCTACCACCAGGGAACACAATAATGTTTCCATTGAACTGGAAGTTAAGACTGCCACCTGGCCACTTTGTGTTCCTCTTACCTGTGAATCAGCAGGAAAAGAAGGGAATTACTGTACTGGCTAGGGTGATGGATCCTGACTATCAAGGGAAAATAGGACTACATCTACATAATGGGAGTAAAGAAGAGTTTGCCTAGAATATAGGAAATCCTCTAGGCTATCTCTTAGTACTGCCATGCCCTGTGATTAAAGTCAATGGAAAATTTTAACAACCCAATCCCAGCAAGAATAACAATGGCCCAGAATCTTCAGGAATGAAGGTTTGGGTTGCCCCACCAGGCAAAGAACCATGGCCAGCTGAAGTGCTTGCTGAGGGTAATGGGAACATGGAATGGGTAGTGGAAGAAAGTAGTGATAAATATGAACTTCAACCATGTGACCAGTTACAGAAATGAGGACTGTAATAGCCAGGAATCTTCCTTGTTTCATTATGAGTGTGATTGTATACACAAAATTAATTTCTTTGTTTGCTTGTCCAACCTTTTCCCCTATGATATGAAAAGTTGTATTAGTTTCATGTCATAATATTTAAGGATGTCAAGTTTAAGAGTGAATATTACTCAAGGACTTGCACCCTATTCTGTAGGGAATTAATGTGTTTCTGGTTGTAAACAGGAGAGTTGAACATTGTTAGGTGGAAATATATATGTATGCATCTCTGTTATTGTTTTTACTTAGAGACTAAATACAGTTTAAGGTAATGTATATAGTTTCCAAGTTGAAAAGGGGTGAACTGTGATGGTTAGGCTAATGTGTCAACTCAGCCAGTTTATTGTGCCCAGTTGTTTGGTCAAGCAAGCACTGGGCTAATTGTAATACAAAGACATTTATGGACTTTAGCCACCAGTGAGTTTACTGCATAGATAGCTGATTACATCTATATCAATCAGGGAGATTGCTGTCAGCAATGAGTGATGCTTTATCCAATCAGTTGAATGCCTTAAAATGGGAAGTGATCTCAGCATTCAGAGAGAATTTCCCAGCTCATCTTTGCACAGACAATGTCTCCCACAACCTCATCAAGGACCTTCATTGGACTTTCATCGCAGGCCCTGGTTTGCAGCCTGTCTGCAGAACTCGGACTTGTGCATCCCCATGGTCACGTGAGAGACCCTTATAAAATCTCATATTATAGTCAGATATCTCCTGTTGATTCTGTTTCCCTAGAGAACCCTGACTAATACAATATGTTAGGTAGAATAATGGTTCCGGAGATGGCCACATTCTAGTCACCAGAACCTGTGCATATTTAGATTACATGGTAAAAAGGAATTAAGGTTGCAGATGTAATTAAGGTTGCTAATAATTTAACCTTAAAGTAAGAAGATTATTCTGGATTATTCTGGTAAACCCAGTGTAATCACAAGGGTTCTTAATAGTGGAAGTAGGTTTCAAAAGAAGAAGAACCATAGAGATGGCAACACGAGAATGATTTCATCTGATGTTGATAGCTTTGAAGATGGAGGAATGGGGCCATGAACTAATGAATGTGGGCAGCCACTAGAAGCTGGAAAAAGTGAGGAAACAGGATTCTCTTCTTGCCCCTCCAGAAAGGAACACAGCCCTAATGACACCTTGATTTTAGCCCAATGAGACATGTGCTGGATTCTAACATACAGAACTGTGAGATAATAAATTTATATTTCTATAAGTCACTCAATTTATGGTAATTGTTACAGCAGTTCTGGAAAACTAATACATATGACATTATTAAAATTAAGAACATCTGTTTCTAGAAAGACCATTAAGACATGGAAAAAGCAAGACACAGACTGAGAGAAGATATTGGCTATACATGTATTCAACCATAGACTTGTATCCAAAATAGAAAGGGAACTCCTACCTTTCTGTAAAGATAGTAAACCCAATTTTAAAACTTGGGCAAAAGACTTGAACAGGTACTTCATAAAAGAGGAATCAAACTTGGCAACAACAATTAAAAAAGGAGCTCACTATCACAACTCATCAGGGGAATGCAAATTAAAACCACATGAGGGAAGCGGCTGTGGCTCAATCAGTAGGGCTCCCGTTTACCATATGGGGGGCCCTGGGTTCGGTTCCCGGGGCCTCCTGGTGAAGGCAAGCCCGCTCACACGGCGTGGTTAGCTGACCCAGCGAGCACAAGCAGCAAGGGGGGGATAAATTAAAAAATAAATAAAAATTTAAAAAAAAAAAAAAAAAAAACACATGAGGCAACCACATTGTTACAGAGTAAATTATGTCCCCGAAAATGTTATGCTCAAATCCTGTGAATGTGAATATCTTTTTAACAATGTTATTTTTTAAGATAAAGCCAAGCTGGATTAGAGTGGGCCCTAATTCAAGATGACTGATGCCCTAATAAGGAGAGGAAATTTGGACACAATCAGTAGGAAGTAGAGAGAAAGAGAGAGCGATGGGCATGTGATGGAGGCAGATAATGAGTTATGCCATAATCCAAGGAATACATGGATTGCCGGCAAGCCACTGTCAGAGCCCTACAGACCAGAGAAGAAACATGGCCTTGCCAATACTTTGATTTGGATTCCTAGCCTGAGAACTGTGACACAAATAAATTTCTGTTGTTTAAGCCAACTAATCTGTGGCACTTTGTTACAGCAGCCTGGGAAATTAAAACACTTACATACTCACAGAATGCCTAAACTCAGAAAGACTGATCATGTAAAGTATTGATGAGTCTGTGAAGCAAATGGAACTCTTGTTCTATTTTGAAAACAGCCTTTTCTTTTTGAGTAACAACCACAGTTCATCCTACAGCAAGATATTAGCCTTAGATAACCATTGCAAAAGTGTATAATAAATATCTTTTATTTAATATTTATATTGACCTTTAACCAACCTCAATACAGATCCCCTTTTTTCAAATTTCATCTTTTCACTCAGATAATCTTTATTTTCTAGACTATTTCATCATATCTATTCATATTTATTTACAGCATTTCTAAAGTTCCTGCAAGACATTACAAGACTTCTCAGACACCCTCTTAAAGTCTCTTCTCACTATAAAGTTGAAAGGAAAATGCTAAAGAAGTTTTCCATGATGCATAGACATTCTTTAGTAGTTCTTAGTCTTAAGAGGAAATCTGGTTTTCAACTTCCCCTGAATGCCTTGCTTGGGCATATACGTATTTAGCAAATGCAACTTAAAAATTTGCTGATTTAAAAAACTCTTGAAACAAAAATTGTATCCATCATCTAAAATATAATTGTGGACACAAGTGGGAACATGGCTGACAGGTTAGGCAGATAGGGTACAGCTCTCACTAAAACAACAGAGAAGAAGCCATAGGCTGTCTTAGGGACCTGCTTTGGGGTACAGTGGACCTGGACACTCCTTCATAGATCCCAGGAGAGGGAAGGATGGAGAGACAAAGAAGCTGAAACAATGGGCTGTGAGTTATTAGACCTCTTGGCCACCGGGAAGTGCTCCCCTCTCCCACCCCCAAGATATTAAGCAAGGATAAAACTCCTGGTGAATTGTATCTAACTGAGAGGAGAGTGGGCACCTTCCACCCTGCCAGCTCCTTTGGATATATATTGAATGGGAAGGTGCTCTGTATCATCTAGGAGAGTACTGGACAGATAGGGAAGCCAGGGAAAAATCGTGGGTTGTGCTTCCCTGTGGCTGGAAGTGGCACACATACTCAGCCCTCAGCACATATAAGCTAGGTGGAGCTGCTGGCTCCTTTTTCTGAAAGGAGTGTGAAGGCAGATTCCCTGGGAGGAAGAGGGGTCTTGGACAGTGGAAAGTGGTTTCTTTGTGGTGAGTTTACTACACTGGGCCCACCTTGAATATCAGAAGGGACCCCGACCCAACAGGGAGAAGGGAGGTTAATCTCCTCAGGGAGGCTGTCATGCCCAGCCACCTAGGTAAAGAGAGGAATTACATCAGAGAGGAGGCAGAGGCTGACAGCTGATAAGCAGGACTCTGGCGGACTGCAGAGAATCTAACATGCCCTAGGGAAAAGGGACAGATAGCCTTCTGAAAGGCAAGTTAACCTGGGGAGACAGATTAGCACAGTGGAAGAATTCCTGCCTAGTATATTCAAGGTCGCTGGTTTAATTCCTGGCTCTTAGAAAAGTGATCCACCAGTTTACCAAGTATCAAGCTGGGGCTTTATGACAAGGAACATATAGATATGGTATTTGTATTAGCTTTTCTTGGATATCCTACTTTAAAAAAAAAAAAGGTTCCTCTTTTCCTCTTTTATTTTCCTTACTTTACTCACTAAAACCTGGTTCAAAATCTGCAGAGGGCAGGCTGCAGGGTGATAGACTAATGAACACCAGCAGCCTGAAAAGATCCTTAGGGGTCTAAAAGAGAAATGGTTTCTCCATGGTTGTTTTTCTTCCTTCCTTCCTTCCTCCCTCCCTCCCTCCCTCCCTTCCTTCCTTTCTTTCTTTCTTTCTTTCTTTCTTTCTTCTTTCTCCTCTTTTTCAATGAGTCACTGCTATCTTGTTTCTAGTTTGTTGTGTTTCCCCTTCCTTTGTTTCTCTGTTTGTTTGGGCTTTTTTCTTTTTATCTTTTGTTTACCATTTTCTCTACCCACACTATTTCTTTTTGCTTCTTCACCTTTATACCTTCTGTTTTCTGTTGTTGTTCTTTCATTCCACCTCTTTTTGTTTGGTCTTCAATTTTTCTTGTTTTTTTTTTTTTTCTTTTTCTCTCTCTCTTTCTCAATTTTCTTTCTTTTTTACTTCTTTTTCTTCTCTCTTTTCTTTTTTCTTTCCCCCTCTTCTCATCATTCTAACCTCATAATTCATTCTATATATTTTCCCTATTCTGTTTCTTCTTTCATTTTTTTCTTTTCCACTTTTCTAATATTACTCCTTTGTACTTCTTATTCGTGTTAATTTTTCAATTTCCTAGATCTTGTACAGTTCCTCTCCTACCTTTTACTATTGTTATTACTATTATTCTTTTTCTTTTCCTATCTCTTTCCATTTCTCAGGTCCTATGTTTTTTTTTCAAGGGAACATAGACAACAACAAGGAAATAGAACAAGAGGAACAAAGTGTCAAAGTGAAACCTTACCACACACACAAAAACAACAAAAAATAAAACCATAGAATAGAGAGAAGTTAATCAACTGAATAAACCCATCAAGATAAACAGATGCTTAGACACCAACAAAAAAATTGCAAGCCATACTAAGAAACAGGAAGTCATGGCCCAGTCCAATGAACAAACTAAAAACTAGGAGGAGATGCAGAACATGGAACAAACTAATGAGAGATGTCCAAATAAATATCATAAATCAACTTAATGAAGTGCAGGAAGAAATTAAGGATATTAAGAAGACACTAGGGGGAAGTGGATGTGGCTCAAGTGGTTGGGCTCCCATTTAGCGTATCTGAAGCCCCAGGTTCAATTCCCGGGGTCTCCTGGTGAAAGCAAGATGGCCCAGTGGCGTGGTGAGCTGGCTCAGCAAGATGATGCAACAAAGGGAGACAGGCAGATACAGAAAAACGCACAGCAAATGGACACAGCAAGCACAAGCAGCAAGGGAGGGATAAATAAATAAAAAGAAAATAAAAAGAACACACTAGGAGAACATACTGAAGAAATTATAAACATACATATAAAGATAACAGATATGACGGTGATGAATGGCACAATCTAAGAAATCAAAAATACACTGGAAGCACATCACAGCAGATTTGAACAGGCAAAGGAAAGAATCAGCAATGTGGAATACAATACATCTGAAATCAAACAGCAGAACAGATAGATAAAAAGACAGGAAAAAACCAGCAGGGACTTAGGGATTTAAATGACAACACGAATGTACAAAGAGGCATTATAGGCATTCCAGAGGGAGAAGAGAAGGGAAAGGGGACAGAAGAAGTGTTGCAGGAAATAATGGCTGAAAACTTCCCAACTCTATTGAGGGAGATGGACACACATGTCCAAGAAGCTCAGCACACCCCAAACAGTATAAATCCTAACAGGCCTGCTCCAGGACATATACTTGTCAAATTGTTCAATGCTCAAGACAAAGAGAGAATACCAAAAGCAGCAAGATAAAAGAGAGCCATCACATACAAGGGAAGCTCAATAAGATTAAGTTCTGATTTCTCATCTGAAACTATGGAGGCAAGAAGGCAGTGGCATGACATAGTTAAGGTGCTAAAAGAAAAATCTTCAAGCCAAGAATTCTCTATCCAGCAAAGCTAGTATTCAAAAATGAAGGAGAATTCAAAATATTTACAGATAAACAGAAATTAAGAGAGTATGTCAATAAGAAACCTGCCCTTCAAGAAATATTAAAGGGAGTTCTATAGGTTGAAAGGAAAAAAACAGGAGAAAAAAGAGAGTTGGAGGAGAGTGTAAGAACAACTAAAAAGATAAAAAGAGAAATAAAAACAACATATGGCATACATAAACCTAAAGGAAATACAGCTAATATAAGTAATTCCTTGACAGTAATAACATTGAATGTTAATGGACTAAACTCACCAATCAAGAGACACAGATTGGCAGAACAGATAAGGAAATATGATCTATCTATATGCTGTCTACAGGAAACTCACACCTTAATCCCAAGGATGCAAGGAGGCTGAAAGTGAAGGGATGGAAAACAATTTTACAAGCAAACAACCACCAAAAAAGGGCAGAAGTAGCTACACTAATACTGGACAAACTAGACTTTAAATGCAAAACTATTGTAAGAGACAAAGAAGGACACTATACATTAATAAAAGGTATAATCTATCAAGAAGAAAGAACAATCATAAACATTTACGCACCTAACCAGGGTGCTTCAAAATACATGAGGCAAAGACTGGAAAAACTAAGTGGAGAAATAGTTGCCTCTACAAATATTGTGGGGGACTTTAATACACCATTATCACCATTTGACAGAACATCTCGACAGAGAATCATTAAAGAAACAAAGACTCTGAATAATACATTAGAGGATCTGTACCTCATAGACATATACAGAATATTACACCCAAATACAGCAAGATATACATTCTTCTCAAGTGCACAAGGATCATTCTCCAAGACAGATAACATACTAGGCCACAGAATAATTCTCAATGAACTCAGAAAGATGGAAATAATACAAAGTAATTTCTCTGACCACAATGGAATGAAGCTGGAAATCAGTATGGGGCAGAGAACCAGATTAGGCAAAAAGACTAACACACTCTTAGACAAACAGTGACTCAAGGAGGAAATCTCAAAAAAAATCAGTAACCACTTTGAAACAATTGAAAATGACAATAAAACATATCAAAACCTATGGGTAATGAGAGGGAAATCCATACCCATAAATGCCTATATTTTTAAAAAAGAGCTAAAATCAAAGAACTAACAGCACACCTGGAGGAATTAGAAGAAGAAAAACAAACTAACCCCAAAGGAAGTAGAAAGAAAGAAAGAACAAAGATTAGAGCAGAACTAAATGAAATTGAAAATAAGAAATCACTAGAAAAAATAAACAAACCAAAAGCTGGTTTTTCAAGAAGATTAATAAAATTGACAAACTTTTAGCTAGACTAACAAAGAAAAAAAGAAAGAAGATGTAAATACATAAAATAATAAATGAGGAAGGGGATATCACCACTGACTCCACAGAAAAAGAGAATCATAAGAGGATACTTCGAAAAATTATATGCCAACAAGATGGTTAATTTAGTGGAAATGGACACATTCCTAGAAACACACGAGCAGCCTACATTGTCGAAAGAAGAAATTGACAATATCAACAGACCAATCACAAGTAATGAGATAGAATTTGTCATCAAAAGCCTCCCAACTAAGAAGAGCCCAGGACCAGATGGCTTCACAGGTAAATTCTACCAAACATTCCGGAAAGAACTAACACCAATCCTGTTTAAACGCTTCCCAAAATAGAAGTGGAGGAAACATTGCCTAACTCATTCTATGATGCCAACATCATCCTAATACCAAAGCCAAACAAAGACATCACAAGAAAGGAAAACTATAGACCAACCTCTCTAATGAACCTAGATGCTAAAATTCTCAATAAAATACTTGCTAATCATATTTAGCAATACATCAAATGAATTGTATACCATGACCAAGTGGGTTTCATCCCTGGTATGCAAGGATGGTTCAACCTAAGAAAATCAATCAATGTAATTCACCACTAAACAGATTGAAAGAAAAAAACACCTGATTATCTCTTTAGATGCAGAAAAAGTATTTGACAAAATACAGCAACTTTTCCTGATAAAAACACTGTAAAAGATAAGAATAGACAGAAACTTCCTCAATATGATAAAAGGTGTAGCAGTTTGGCATTGTTTATGAATTCCAAAAATAGTTATTGGATTATATTTGTAAACTGGTCTGTCAGAGGTATCACTTTTAACTGATTAAATTATTATTAGGACTTTGATTAGGTCATGTCAGTAGTACATTGCATCCCTGCCCCCTTGGTGGGTGGGGACTCACAGATAAAACTACATGGCAGAGCAGAGGAGTGAGTTGCTGTCTTGATGCTGAGTTTTGAGCTGGAGCCCAGGAAGTGATCACACAGGAGAAGAACACAGAGGAAGAGAGACAGCTCCTTAGACACAGCAGAAGCCCAAGGGAGAGAGACAGAGCAATTCACCTAATAGTCTACAGCTGGCTGAGAGAGCACAACAGCTAAGCCTGGAAAGAAACAGAGCCCCAGGAAGAGAGGAACCCAAGAAGCCTGAACTCTTGGCAGATGTTGGCAGCTATCTTGCCCCAACATGTGGCAACAGACTTTGGTGAGGGAAGTAACTTATACTTTATGGCCTGGTAACTGTAAGCTTCTACCCCAAATAAATACCCTTTACAAAAGCCAGCAGGTTTATGGTATTTTGCATCAGCACCCCTTTGGCTAATACAGAATTTGGTACTGAGAGTGGGTTCATGCTTTTGCAATTACCAAAATGCTGGAACAATTTTAGAAATGGGTAAGTATTTTTTGAAGGAATTGTGAGATGCTTGATAGAAAAGATCTACAATGCTTTGAAGAGACTGTTGATAGTAATACAGGCTCTAAAGAGACTTTTTATGAGACCTGAGAAGTAAATGATGAAACTATTATTGGAAACTGGAGGAAAGACAAACCATGTTTTAAAGTCACAGAGAACTTAGCAAGATTAACTCCTGGTGTTTTATGGAAGGCAGAATTTGAAAATGGTGAGCCTGGGCATTTAGCTGAAGAACTTCCCAAAGTAAACTTGGAGAATGCGGCTTGGCTTCTCCTTGCAGCTTATAGCAAAATGCTAGATGAGTGAGATAAGCTGAAGACTGAGTTGTTGGGCACAAAGAAATCAGAAACTGATTCCATAAATTCCAAGCCTCTGGAAATCAAGCTCCCAGATGATAGTGTCCCATTTGAGGACTTACCTAAACTTGGAAGTTGTAAATCAGGATTGAAGATGCAGTTATCTAGGAAAGACTTGTGGAAAGTCTTACTGTCATAACTTGGACCCCTGCTTCCTGCATGCTAAACCAACAAACTTTTTTGAAAGTGCTATAGAAACAAAACCACTGTCAGCTTGGACATAAAAAGACATTGATGGGAGAGATGGAAGGGGAAACAGCTTTAAGAGGAAAATCATGGAAGCTGAGATCTGGCATTAAGTCGTCACCTTGGGCCAAGAGAGGAACCCCACCCATGTGTACAGAGAGTGTGAGTTTGCCCCAGCAATTGAAGAGGGTGGATTTTCCCACCTAATGTTCAGGGAGAGTTTTGCTGCCCCAGAGTACAGAGAGGATGGAGCACATTCCTCAAGGATTAGGGTGGTTAAGGTCACCACCCCATAGGTCTGAAAGGAGTGCTCCTGTCCCCTATGAGTTAAGGAAGGCCAGGTGGTCTACTCATTGCTTTGACAGGGTTGAGCCTGTGTGCCAAAGGTTAGGGGGAATGTTGTCTTCACATCACGTACTAAGGGGGTTAAGACTCTAACCCAAAGATAAAGTGTGGCAATCACCCCAACACTCTTAGAAATGAGGTCTGGAGCTTGCTCCAAACCCAGATGCTTGTTGAGGGTGGAACCAAGAAAATGGCTGTTGGGAAAGCCTGTGGAAAGGGTGGGTTCCCATAAGGCCCCACCATCATCTTAAGAATGACTCTCAGATCTTGACATCTAATGAAGTATGTCCTGCAGTTTATTGAACTGTAGAGGACCCATGGCTCATGTTTCCCTCCCAATTTCTCCTTGTGATAATGAAAAGGTTTATCCTTTGTCCATTTGTGTATTGGAAGCAGATAAATGGTTTTGTAAGTTTCAGAGGTCTACAGCTGATGGGACTTTGCCCCAAGACAAACTGTATTTCTTTAAACTGATTATGACATGGTTTTGTACTTAGTATTGTAACTGATTTAAGGTTTTTTGGAAATTGTAATGTCTTTTTTGGAATTCAGAGGGTGGAGTGTAGCAATTTAGCATTGTTGATGAATTCCAAAAATACTTATTGGATTATGTTTGTAAACTGGTCTGTCAGAGGTATCATTTTAATTGATTAAATTATGTTTAGGACTTTGCATTTCAAAGGAGTTTGTCAAAAAAGTGAAAAGGCAGCCTACTCCGTAGAAGAAAATATTTGGCAACCATATACCTGATAGGATATCCAGCACATATAAAAAAATCCTACACCTTGAAAATAAAAAACAACCCATTTAAAAAATGAGCTAGTGATTTGCATAGACATTTCTCCAAAGAAATACAAATGACTAAAAAGCACATGAAAAGATGTCCAGCATCACTAGCTATTAGGGAAATACAAATCAAAACTATTATGAGATATCATCTTACACCCATTAGACTGGTGGCCATTAAAACAACAGAGGACTACAAGTGTTGGAGAGGATGTGGAGGAATGGGAACCCTCATCCACTGCTGGTGGGTTTGTAGAATGGTACAACCATCATAGAGGACAGTATGGCAGTTCCTCAGAAAACTAACTATAGAATTGCCATGTGATTCAGCAATTCCACTGCTGGATATATACCCAGAAGAGCTGAAAGCAAGGACACGAATAGATACATGTACACCAATGTTAGTAGTGGCATTATTCACTATTGCCAAAAGTTGGAATCAATCCAAATGCCCATCAACAGATGAATGGATAAGCAAATTGTGGTATATACATACAATAGAATATTACTCAGCTGTAAGAAGGAATACAGTATTGACACATGGGATAACATGGATGAATCTTGAGGACCTTATGTTGAGTGTAGCAAGCCAGGCACTGAAGGAAAAATATTACATGACCTCACTGATATGAATTAAGCAAACTGAGCAGACTCACAGAGCTAAAGTTTGGAAGATAGGTTTATAGGAAATAGAAAGGGAGAAGAAGGTTGTGAGCCAACACCCATATGGGCAAAAGCTATGATAATGTGGAAGTGTGTAGTTGTGTAGTAGAGGGGCATGACAGTGGTGCAGTGATACTATTGGGTTGGGCAGTGCTGGTTTGTCAGGGGGGGTAGGGTGGGAGGGTGGGATGGACTGTCCGTGGAACTTGGGGGAGGGTTGGGGGAGAAAGCAGGTGAACATTGGGGACTGACGGGTACATGGGTGAAAGTATAATGTTGGGAATGCTCTTTTAGCAAATATGGCAGGAAAAGGTTACTAGTTTAGGGTGTTGGATGTGGGCAGCATACAGGACAGGGTGCACCTGGGGCAGGCTTCTAGGGAGTGTGTGAGTGATCGTCTTGTCATAGTGTGTTATATCAGTGGGTGGAGAGCCACATAATGAGCAAGAAGGTGGTGGACTCCCATCCTGGGGAGGCCCTCTATGTTCTCAGATAGAGGGGTGGGAGTCTCTCAAAAGCATGGGCAGTGCCTAATAGGGGAGGACAGACCAGTGTGTCAAGCCCTCAGTGTTATTGCAAGTGACTATGAATCTTGTCCTTCAAGGAATGAAGCTTGGTGGTTGCTGTGGGTCCTGAGGGGAGGGGGAGGGAGGAGTGGAATAGATGGAACAGGGGTATTTTGGGAGCGATGAAAGTGTTCTACACAATCTTGCTAGGATGAATATAGGCCATGTTAAAATTCATCAAAATTTATAAAAGTGTATGGTCCAAAATGTAAACCATAATGCAAACCATTAACCATGGTTAGTAGCTATGTTTCAATATTTGTACATCAGTTGTAAGAAATGTGGCACCCACATATACAATGTTATTAATAGGGAAAGGGGAAAAGGGGGAGGATGTTGGGTTTATGGGAGTCCCCTGTATTCAGTACATGACTTTTCTGTAACCTAAAGCTTCTTTGAAGACAAATTGAAAAGTAATACACTGGGGGAATAAACAGAAGAAAATGTCACTGTACATACAGGACAATGGATCCTAAAATGATGAAAGGCAAAATGTTCAAAAAAATTTTTTTTTAATATTTTTCCTTTATTTTTTATTATGCCAAACAATTTTTTATTTTTTTATTTTATTTTATTTTTTTAATTTTTTTTTTGTATTTTATTTCTTTTAAAACTTTCGTTATTATTTCATAATCTTATTAATTGTATTTGGCTATTTTATTGGCTTCATTTTGGAAGAAGTTTTGGATCACAGAAGGGTTACAACTGTGGCAGGTGAGACTTATTGGTACAGGGTGTCAGTGATGGGGGATACATGGAAGAAGGCTCACCTGGACATACATATAAGACATATAAATATGTTTAAATGTTCATGGAGCATTGTCACAGTGGGTGGAGATTCACACAATAACCAAAAGAATATTGAATTCCTGGGGAGCTCTGCCACATTCTCTAATGGAACAGCAAGAATCCCCTGAGTACAGGGGCAATGACTCGTGAAGGAGGATGGTCCATTGACAGGCCCTTGATATTAATGGCTGTGATTATGAAGCAATTTACTCTTGAAATTGAAATTTAACCTAGTATTATAGGGTGCCTAAGTGTTACCTCCTGAGAGCCTTCTTGTTGCTCAAATGTGGCCTCTTTCTAAGCCAAACTCAGCATATATATATATTACCTTCCCCCCAGCATGGGACATGACTACCGGGAATGAGCCTCCCTGGCACCGAGGTATTACTACCAAGCACCAACTAGCAATACAACTGGAAAAAGACTTTTACCAAAAGGGGGAAAAGGTAAAGACGAATAAGTTTATATGGCAAAGAAACTTCAAAGTGAGTTGGGATGTCATCCCAGAGGTTACACTTAGGCATGTCTCAGGAGGATCTCATTGAATGCCAAAGTAGATAATATCCCAAATAATGGGGCTCCTGAGGGCTCTGGAAACATCCAGACACTATAGTCAGGGCAGATAGCTCAGGAGTTAGGTGCCTTGCCAGTGGGCCCTACTTTGGAATTTATGCTCCCCAGTATGATAGAGTTGGACTCAGTTGTGGTTTCCCTACACATGGCTCTTCTGTGCTTCTATTTGAACCTATAATTATTATTAGAGTTGGTAGATATATGTCCAAGAGACTTAAATCTTTGGACTGTCCATGTGCCACCTGGGCCCTTAATCTCAACAGAATTGCAACACCTACTCTCCAGATCATTGGTCTCACCCAAGACAACTAACAAGGAGGTGATGATGGACAACAACCATACCAAGGAACCGAGAGAGTCTACAACTGCAAGCAAGAGAGCCCTATCCATCAGCCCTATGGGTCACCTCAATCAGAGGTGGAATGGACATCACCATCCCAGAATCAAGATTGGGGAACAAACTATGGACTAAATGAGACTTACTGGTGTGCTACTATAGACCCATTGTGATTCTAGCAATGGAAAAAACTATATCATTGGTGTTGAGGCAGTGACCACTGGAGGTTCTGAGGGCAGCAAGAGGGAAAAACAGGTATAATACAGGGGGCATTTTGGGGACTTGGGAATTGTCCTGAATGACATTGCAATGACAAATACAGGTCATTATATATCTTGTCATAACTTACAAAATTGTGTGGGAGAGAGTGTAACCTACAATGTAAACTGTAATCCATGCTTAGTGGCAGTACTCCAAAATGTGTTCATCAATTACAATGAATGTACCACACTAATGAGGGATGTTGTTATTGTGGGAAAGTGTAGGAGATGTGGGGAGTGGGGCATGTGGAAAAGCTCTATATTTTTTATG
The DNA here is from genome assembly GCA_026826555.1 of Tolypeutes matacus. NCBI lineage: Eukaryota > Metazoa > Chordata > Mammalia > Cingulata > Chlamyphoridae > Tolypeutes > Tolypeutes matacus. The sequence goes on from JAKSZT010054524.1 coordinate 19,590,759, forward strand.
TAACATTTCAATAATCTAAGTATCTTTAAAAAATAAAAATTTTTAAAAATATAATATAATTAGTATTGCTAAATTAGTATCTCTTGTTTGGAGAGCAAAATTAATGCTTCCTCCTTGTTTATAATTTTAAATTCATAAGTGTCAATGAAAAATGCCTTTCACCATATAGCCTTCATGCAATTACAACTAAAACTTAAAACTATTTGAACAGAAAGAATGTAGAATTCATGACATAATTTGATTTAAACAATCTAAAACCTTAAAGATAGTTTTGTACAGCTTGACCAAGTCAAGTCATAAATTTGTTCTCAATGCAGTCCTGAATCAACACAGTAAGATTTTGAATAACATGGACCAAGACTTATCCTGAAACACATAAATCATTTTTGACACATATGTTCATAACAATAGCCTTCAGAAGAAAAGGGAACAATGAAAGTTCTAAGAAACTGGGCAGGAATACTTCCTAACGTTCAGTGGTTTAGATGAGTTGCTAAATTCTAAGTTGTAAAAGTATATGTAGTTTGCATGAAAAAAATAATAATTTTATTCCCTATTCAGACAAAAAGTCCCTTTGAACATGTTCTATTTGGGGGTAATTTTTTACTCAAAGATTTTGTCATATTTCCCCAGAGAACCTTTCATCATTTCTCACTTTTATCATTTAAAGACCTCAAAAAATCCAGTTATGTGTCACAAATGTACAAATATGCCAGAGGCCTTCAGAACCTATATTTCCTGGTAAGTAGTGAAAGAGTAGTCTTTATGAATTGAATGATAGCTTTCCCATATGTTCCATTAATGATCTACGGTTAAAACTCAGTATTTCACAATAACACTTTAATATTCATTAAGGGATCAATGTCCCAAACCAAAGCATTATGTGCCCAAGAGACTTTCTCCATTGTACAGTTTAGCCAAAGGGAACATTTTGGTGTAATATCTGATATCTAGAGAAATTTAAGTGAAAATATATATTTAAAAATAAACTAAGTTCAAATCTCTACAACCAAGGCAAGATAGGAAAAATCTGGATTTAAACACAGTTATTAAACCCAAAGGGGTTATTAACTACAGACATAATTAACTACAATCCCCATAGTTCATTCATCGATAGGGCATCAGAACACAGCTCCAACTGGGTATATGGGAATCCCCTATATTTTTGATGTAACATTTATATAATCTAAAGCTCCTTTTAAAATAAAGAGAAAAATAAAAATAAAAATAAATAAGCCAACTCATTTTACTGTATCTGCTTGAGCATCTTTAGCAAACTGAAAAAGCCACCTTCGGTATCAGGTGAGATTGCATTTCATTGAGTGGTTTAATTACCTCCACTGACAACTGTACAATGGTTTAAACTATTAAAGTGTACTGGTTAATCTCAATCTTACCAATTTCTGCCCTGCTCTATGTCCCTGGAGGCTGACCTAACTCCACTGCCCTCTAGTTTAGGCAAGAAGAGAGAAAGTATCACATATTCATTTTCCCCATATACCGCACACCCCCTCCCCACTCCCTGCCTAGCTGCAGTTCTGGGAGAGTTCCTTCCCTTTATAACCACAGATTGCAGCAGGCAGCAATTCTTCCCTGATTCAAGGTTCTTACTGGCTCCAGTAAACCCTGTTCTCTCCCCTTAAACTTTCAGGCTTCCCACTGTTTATAGTTCTGGGTGCTGCACTGAATCCTGTTAAGACTCTTAACCTTGCTTGCACCTTCCTTAAATTAATTTTTAATATTTTTTTAACTTTATTTCAACTTCAAAAAATAAAACAGCAGACAAAAGGCAGCTTAAAAATTATGGAAGCATTACTTTTTAAAAAATCTGTACAGGTACATTTATCCCATTTAATCCTTAAAACAAACTCAATTGTTTCTCCAGTGTTCAGAAAGATACATAAATGGGCATAGATTGGTTAAATGACAGGGCCAAATTCTCCTTGTTAATAAAGAAAATGAAAAAAAATGCTCGATCATATTCATATCTCATTAAACCAAATCCCATATTCTTTTTTTTAACCTTTAGCACTGATATAGTACCATCTTTGCCTTTGCTACAAAAATATTACAATATTACTGCTAATTATATTCCACAAGTTACCTTAGTTATATTTTCCCCATGTATCACCGTATTCTTAACACCTTGTAATAGAGGAATATTCTTGTATTTATATTAACACAATCCTCATCTACCACCAGAATCACTATGTTATACAGCCCCTAGATTATCCTCTAGCTGTCTTTCAATTAACTTTAATCTCCCTAGATTACCCCTCTCAGCCACAATCACATTTATAAATCAGCAGTGTTAGCTAGAACTCATTTTAATGTGCTACCATCAACTCTATCCATTTCCACATATTTACAATTGACCTTATTAAACATTCTACATACATTCAGTTTCAGTTCCCCTTTCTCAACCCACAGTCTGTCTCCTACTAATCTATAAGTATATAATTTAACTCCTTAAGTTTACTCATCGTATTTAGCTCATATCTGTGAGACCATACAATATTCATCTTTTTGTGTCTGGCTTATTTCACTGAAAGAACTACCCTCAAGGTTCATCCATGCTGTCATGTGCTTCCCCAGTTCATTTCTTCTTACAGCTGATTCCACACTTTGTTTATGCAGTCATGGGTTGACAGGAACTTCGGTTGTTTCCATCTTTTAGCAGTTGTGAATAATGCCACTATGAGCATCATTGTGCAAATATCTGTTTGTGTCCTTGCTTTCAGTTCTTCTGAATACATTCTTAGTGGCAGGATGGCTGGATCATACAGCAGTTCTATATTTAGCTTCCTGATGAACTGCCAAGCTGTCTTCCACAGAGGCTGCACCATTTTACACTCTCACCAACAGTGAAGGAGTGTTCCTATTTCTCTACATCCTCTCCAGCACCTGTAGTTTTATGGTCTTTAAAAAAATAATGGACATTCTCTAAGGTGTGAAATGATTGCTCTCACTGGAGTTTTAATCAGCATTTCCCTAATAGCTGGTAATGTTGAGCATCTCAAGTGATGTTAAGATGCTCAACATCACTAGCTATTGTTTTGCACCTCTTATGTTTACCACTTGAGTCATCCAAGGCCCTGTCTGGTGCATAAGATTTTTCTTTGTTCTTGTTTTTCACAGCAAAGAAGTAGGCAATCCAGGTAAAGTGCAGGAGATCCATAATGTGGCTCCCTCTGTCTTATTGTCTTATTTTGCCATCGTTGACAACTGATTTTTGCCCTCATGCTTCCAAGATGATAACTGCAGCTTCAAGGAGAACAACCATGTTTGAGTGGGAAGAAGGGAAAGGGGACCAAGGCTTTCTCCTAACAAGATTATTCACCTTGTTACATTCAGGTGAAATGTAATTTTCACCTCCCCATGTGCTTTAACCCTTATCTTACTGGCCAGAAATATGTCCATGGACACTCCAACTTGCCAGGGAACTTGAGATATTGAGCACTTTATTTTCTAGCCTGTGTTCTAGAGGAAGGCAAGAGAGAAAGGAGCTACTCACTTGACTCAGGTGTCAAGTGAGTCACCCACAATACCTGCCACACTTCCATTTCTTGAACCTATTATGACCTTTTCTTGCATGCCACAGCTGCTCTCATGTCTCCTTTTTCTACGTTCAAAGAAAAAAGGATCTAAAAAACAAAAGCAAAAAAAATCATTTCCCCCTAACTCAACCTGCAAGATTCTTGAAACTCTTGCCAAAGCCCTTGTCTTCTGATTCTATATCGCAAGAGCCTAAAATTATCCCTCAGTCAAGGCAGCCCTCCTCAAATGATGCCAGAGATGGACAAAATGGACTCAAAGAAACCAGGATCTTCTTAGCAGAAGAAGGAAATGAAATTCAGGAACATTCATAGATTAATAATTTTTCTGCCATTGTACTTCGTTTCAGTCTTTGAACTTCGGACAACTGTCGGCGTCAGGTAACTGTCAACTGGCTGGTCTTAGAGTTGTTGACACTGTCTGTAGTTGTATTGTATAATGTGCATTTGCACAGCACCAACATTCTAAGCAGAGTAAGAAATTACATTTTTTTTTCCTCTCTAAAGTTCTAATATCATTATGGTCAAAAGATGGCTGCCTTCATCTCCAATCATCACATCTTTATTGAAAAAAGGAAGCCCACTTCCGAAGAAGAGGATACATTTTATATATAACTAATTATTGCTTATGCTTGTTATTTAAGGTGTGTTGTAGAAAGCTAAGTTAACTGGCATCTAATTTCCAATTTACTCCAGTGGCCATTTAGTGGCCCTTATGTACCAGTTCTCTGGGCAATTACTCTCTGTCATTCAAGGAATAAAAGAGTAGTGTTATGGATTGACTGGTGTCCCCCCAAAAGATTTGTTCAAGTCCTTATTTGGAAATAGGGTCTTTGAAGATGTTATTAGTTAAGATGAGGCCAAACTGGATTAAGATAGGTCCTAATCCAATCTGACTGGTGTCTTCATAAGAAGTGGGAGACAGAGAGAGAGAGATGGCCATGTGATGGAGGCAGAGACTAAGTTATGCCACAAGCCAAGGAACATCGGGAATTACCAACAAGCCACTGCCAGGACCCTGCAGGCTTCAGAGGACACCTTGATTTCAGATTCCTAGCCTCCAGCTGCTCTCATACCTCTTTTCCACATTCTCAGCCACACAGTTTTGGTACTCTGTTACAGCAGCTCCCAGAAAAAAAGTGCAGTATCCAGGAGAGATAAATGTAAGACAACCGGGGAAAGAAGGTAGCTCCTTGTTGCTGAGACAGCTTCTGGTTATGCACTAATTGTCTTCCCAGACATCTCAGCCTTGCTGAAGTATTCTTGCCCTATGAGCACCCTCAACACTCATGCCACTCATGCCAGGGACGGATAACGCAGAGACATGGCCTGAAGCCTTCTGGGGTCAGCCCCCAGAAATGCCTTCTCCATTTTCAAAGGTCCCTGAGTATTTTTAATATAATCACCTAGGAGATAGGTAGAAATTAGTTTAGAGGATATGAAGTTTCTTAGAAAAGATGATGCTCTAATTTTCAGTAAATATATGCTAATCTTCCCCATTATATTTTTACACAGAGTTGCCTTGGTGTTTCCTAGAATTGTTGTTCTGTTGGATAATAAAACATCTTAAATAAGCATTCATCCAGATGAAATATCTTTCAATAATTTCTGTTAATAATAATAAATAAATAATTTCCATTAGTATTTCACATTCTTAGCGGTATTTAAACTCAACAACCACCTTTGAATTTGAACAATTATAAATAAAATTTCAATCTACTTAGCAAAATGCTTAGTGCTTATTCAAATTTAATAAACAATTGTTAATACTACTATGTCAGAGAGCTTTGTTTTGTAGAGCAAACAGAAAAGAAGCTGTGACATTAGAATCCATATCTATTGCTTCAGATCTGCCTTTTCTCCTTTAATCAATTGCAGCTTCTCTTGACTAACCAAGGAAATAATAACTCATAATGTCAGTAAGTGTTCTGAATTACAGACACAATGTAGTGGACATGGCAAAGTAAAGCTGAATGTATTTTTAAATCATATGGTATTTAAAAGGCATATATTCTAAAGTGTATGCTAGTCTCTGGACAGAAAAATTACAAAGATATAGTTTCCCTCACTTGAAATGTACATTTTCAAGGAAGCAATTTCATATAATTCTAGGTAAATCTTTTCAGGTCACTGCCAAGCCTTACTGCTTTGCAATCTTGTGCTGTTTTTGAGATCCTAGTCCACTAGATGAAAGTAGTGCACAGAAATGATAAGGTTTAGTGGTATATATTTACTAATCAAGGAAGAATTTTCCTGTTAACAAAACTAGTTTCAATAGTTATGAATCACTTGTAATTCAAAGAAGAAAAAATAAAATGAATAGGAGGAATGACCAGAGAATTTTACCTCAGCTTCTATAGAGGAAAAAAAAATCTAGCCTCAAATTCATGACTGCTTCCTCTCTGAATTCCAGTGGGAATCACTGTACTCTTGTTTCCCCCCAAATGATTGATCAGTGCATGAAAACAGAATTACAATTTTCTATTTCTTAGAAAGAGTGGCTGTAAAACCATCAGCACACATGGTAGATGGCAAACACTCCCCAGCTATTGAGTGCCCTGAGGACAAAGATCAACATGGTCAGTTGTTGAGCCCAGTGAGAGAAACAGGATAATACAGTTAGCACTTTTGCAGCACTTCTTTGTTCCAGCTATTGTTATAAGTGCTTTACATCATAGAACTCACTTAATCCCCACAACAACCCTGTTTGGTAGAAACCATTATCTCCATTTTAGAGATGAAGTTAAGTAAGTTGGTCCATGGTCAACAGCTAGAAATTAACAGTTTGCTCCCAGAGCCTATCCTCTTACCTATTATGCTGAACATCAGAAAACTGAAGGAATTGAGGGACAGATGTGGCTCAAATGGTTGGGCGTCCATCTCCCACATGGAGGGATCTAGGTTCAATCCCCAGGACCTCCCGGTAAAAATAAAAATTTAAAAATTTAAAAAATTTAAAAACTGAAGGAAAAAAATAGGTGAAAAAGACGTAATACTACTCACTAGATAATGGATTAGATCAGACTGAAAAGTAAAGGATCAGTAAATGATACTACATTAAGGAAATCATTTTGATCAGATAATACTTGCTGATATCAGATTTGCTTGCTTTGGAGACAAGTGACGCAAATCCATCTTGGATTAATATTCTCTTTAACCTTACAGGAGGTTTGCACTGTGAGTTTGAACATTGTATCTGAGTTCTGAAGTTATACTGAAAGATTGGAATTGATTGATAAATAATAGACTCAGTTCTCCCTGCGGGTCAAGAGCAGGCCAGCACAGCTATCCAGATATTCCAGAAGGTGACTCTCTGGGTTATTGTTTACTGCTGAGAAGTGCCTCACTACTGCTGATAATTTAGCAGGAACCGGGCACTCCGAAAAGAGCAGCATGGCCTTGCTGACTGTCCAGTGGCCGTGAGAGTGCGCTTACAGATAAGGTGACCTAAGCCTGGGTTTCCCCAAGACTTTTTCTCAGGTTCAGCACTGAAAGTCCCACAACCCAGGAACCCCTGATTCCTGGGAAAACCAGAATAACAGTCATCCTAGAGTCAGAGCTGTCTTTGGCCTTGGGGAGGCAGTTGGGACTGAGGCGACGAGCAGAGTCTTCAGAAAAAGACAGATTTAAATTCCAATTCTGCCTCTGCCACTGGACACACTGGAACAAGTCACTTAACCTCCCTGAGCTCCATTTTCTTGATCAGTGAAATGAGGATAATTGTCCCATGACTCTTGGAAAATTAAATGAGAAACCACGGAAAGTTCCTGGAAAAGAGTCTGGAGCAAAGAAATTGCCCAGCAAATGGCAGGCTACTGAATTCCAGGAATTATAAAGGCTATTAAACATTTACCATATAAGCTATTGTATATAGAAGACAGGCTTTTCTTATTGGGGTGGGGAGGGTGTCTATGACCATGATTGCAGTTATTAAAAATGTCAATTTATTTGATGGGATTTATTTGTCAAAATTCCATGTTGGGAAGTGGATATGGCTCAAGCAGTTGGGTGCCTGCCTACCACAGGGGAGGTCCCGGGTTCAGTTCCCAGTGCCTCCTAAAGTAGATGAACAAGACAACAGGCTGACACAATGGGCTGGTGCAGTGAGCTGACACAACAAGATGGCGCAACAAGATGACGCAATGAAGAGACACAGCGAGGAAACACAATGAGAGACACAACAAGCAGGGAGCAGAGGTGGCTCAAGTGGCACCTCCCTCCCACATGGGAGGTCCCAGGTTTGGTTCCCAGTGCCTCCTAAAAAAAGAAGACAAGCACACAATGAACAGACACAGAGAGCAGACAGAGAGCACAAACAACGAGTGGGGGAAGGGGGAGAAATAAATCAATTTTTAAAACCTTAAAAAAAAAAATTCCATGTTGACTCATGCCCATTTTCATGCACTTTCAAAGGCTTTGTTTATGAGTAAAATTCAAAACATCTTTTTAAAAGTCAATACTTGGGGAGTGGGTGTAGCTCACCTGCTTCCCATGTACCAGGTCCCAGGTTCAATACCCAGTACCTCAAAAAAAAAAAAAAAAAAAATGTCAACACTTAAATTAAGATATTCACAAAAGCATTTTCCATTCAGTGAAATTTTAGAAAGAGATATGCAGAAAAAACACTCAATTATCTCAGTGAAATTATAAGGATCTAGACATCCCTGGGTCTATGTCTACTAAGGCTTTGATTACACTAAAAATATTTTAAAATGTTAATTAGAAAAGAATCAATAATTGATCATATTCTCTAAATTGACAATCAATGATAAGTTTCCCAAAGTAAGTTCCATTCAATTATATGTGTTTTGATTTTGTACTGATAGTAATAAACTCATTTTTCACTAATTATTTTTATGTCCTATGTTTTTCTCTAAATACCTACTTAAGTGATTAATACTTGATTTTTTAAGGATTTTTTAAAAATGTTTTTTGTGGTAACATATATACACCACAAAATTTCCCATTCTAACTACTCCCAAGTATACAAGTATTGGTGTTAATTATATTCACAATGTTGTGCTACTATCACCACCATCCATTACCAAATTTTTCCATCACCCCAATACACTTGAATTTTTAACTGCCTAAATAGAGGGCATTTTGATGAATTAATTTTAATTTAATTAATTAAGTTTAATTAATTTTTCAATCCTTTTGATTATCCATCTTCCACTGTATATGGATTTTATTTTATTTTTTATTATTATTATTATTTTTTTTTTAAGATTTTATTTATTTATTCATTTATCCCCCCCTTGCTGCTTGTGCTCGCTGGGTCAGCTAACCACGCCGTGCGGGCGGGAACCGAACCCGGGGCCTCCCATATGGTAAACGGGAGCCCTACTGATTGAGCCACAGCCGCTTCCCTGTATATGGATTTTAGATACATTCTCAAGTAGGGACAGAAAAGTGATGCATTCCATGCTGGGATTTATTTTACATACCTAGAAAAGTCTATTTCTTCCAATTAGTACTACATGAAGCATTCAATTTTCAAATTTACCCAATTTTTCATATTAAAATAATTTTTCTATTCTATTTTTGAGAATAATTTCATATTGGAGCCCATAAAATTTTTAGTTTATGACATGATACAATTCAGGCTAAAGAGTTAAAAGATTCTAAGAAGGAAACTTCAATTTCTCAAAGTGTGAAATCCCATTGTTGCTAATATCAAGTACTGTCTTGATCAAAATTTTCTGAGTACATTGCAAGTGGATAATTCATTTTAAAAAATCCCCACCCACAGTGTTCTCTGAAATATGTCTCAAAGTCCAAACCTTCCATTCCTTAGCATAAAATACATGATGGCTTTTTGGTTTTTTTTTTAAACATGTGCTTTCTTTAAAATCAAATATATAACATATCTTGGGACATTACAGGAAATGTGATTTAGGTTTTTCTCATGACTCCAACATAGCCTAAAGAGATAAAAAAAAAAAAGTCCCCTCTCTGTACTTCTCATGTTTCTTTTTAAATATCAGCTTTTTAAGTGGATTTTGTCAATATTTTTTAAGAAACAATGGACTGCTTTTTCCATTCATATTTCTTTATATTTCACATCCCATATTATTTGCTCTCTGCTCCCAGCTTTCTGATAACTCCAGCATCTGGGAGATGAGTCTAGGTGATACATTCAACAGCCACTTTAAGCATTTTCAGCCTAGGGATTTGAAACTGTGTGTTTCAAATTCAGTAGAGAAGATTCTGAATAAAAGTCTTTTTCTTTGTGTTGTACTACACCTGTAAAGAAGCACATTAGCTCTGTCAGACACCTATTTATTACTCAAATTTCTTGTCAATGTTACAAGCAAATTACCTATATCAAATCAAATTGAGTGATTTTGAACAGACTTATTGATTCAAATGCTCTTAAACTGTGTTGCACCCCCATATTACAATTCCATCCACTAAACTAAATACACCAGGCAAAACCAAAATCACCTGAATAGAGAGCTCATCATAAATCTGAAGCTGTTTTAATCATTAGAAGAAAAACTGACATTAATACATATTGCTCCAAGTATTTTCTTGTACCCTGGGGATTCCAAACTATCACTAACATCAAACACCCACCACCACCTCCAAAGAGAATTTACTTATTGGAGGGACAATAACAAGTGGGTAGGTTTCAGAGAGGTCATGTTGAGATATTTAGTTTCATTTTCAAGGTTTAAACTAACTCTTTTCTGAACTGCTGTTTACTGGAAAAATGAACTGTCAGTCCATTAAAATCTTAAATCCTCTGCCTTTATCTGCCCATGAAAACTGGCCTCACAGTCTTACAGGTACAATTCAGCCTGAGAGTAATCAAAGAAACAAAACCAGTTCACCTTTCCGTCTAGTATTTGTTATGGTATGTACATTGTTCTTGATGATATCCTGACTTTTTTAAAAATGGAAAATTTTCAAAAACCCTAAACTCATATACCTTTTTGTTCATTTCCCTTCATTTACCACTTTCATCAAAGTATTACTATATATTATAGAGATCCTTGATGCTGGTTTATTTTAGTAAGAAAATTTTAATATTTCTAGGTAAGTTTAATTTTTGACAACAACAAATTTAAGGTTTTAAAACTTTATTTGTAAGAATGAACATTGCTTTGCCTATTCACAAAAAAAAAAAAAAAAATAGGTATTACATGTAATTAAAATAGAATATAACCATATTGTTCAGTTTACTATTTTACAAAGTTGATATCAGTGTGCCCTGGGGCCCTTTTCCCATTTATTGCAAATCCAAGATTTCTAAGAGAATTAAATAAAAATACTTAAGTTGTACAACAAATACCCCATACCACTGAAAACCCATTCAACTACTAATGCAATAGATTTTTGTGATTTGTTATGAAAGTTTCACCTAATTTTTTGCATACATAAGTGTAAGCTAAAAGTTTCTTCCCTGTTTTCAGACAATTAATAGCTTGACTGGCATTTTCTCTTTAAAGAAAAAAAAAAAAGATTTTCTCTACCAACTTTTCCTCTAAGTACAAATAGAAAAGGCTTCTTGATTACTATAAGAACATTGCACATCTTCCAAAAAATTTAAGTGAGAGTAAGCATTTCTTCCCACACTCTGGTTCTATAACACCTTCTTTGTTATTCATCACTAACATTGTTCTTACTAACTGAAAAAGTAAAGCCATGTTAGTTGTTCTGGGTGAGTCCAATGCACTGGAGAGTAGGTATTGCAACTCCGCTGAGGCTCAGGACCCAGCTGGCACATGGACAGCCCAGAGATTCAAGTCTCTTAGACGTACACCTACCAACTCCAGCACCAATTATAGGTTCGAAAAGAAGGGACAGGAAAGGCACGTGTAGAGAAGTCACAATTGAGTCCAACTCTGTCACACTCGAGACTCACCCACGACAACTAACAAGGAGGTGTCGATGGACAACCACCACACAAAGAAACCAAGAGATTCTACAACGGCAAGCAAGAGAGTCCCATCTATCAGCCACATGGGATCAAAACCCCCACTCAGTTAGAGGTGAAGTGGGCATCACCATCCCAGAATCCTCAGGATTGGGAAATAAAATATCGACTAGAGTGGACTTATTAGTATTCTACTACAGACTTATTGGGATGCTAGCAATGAAAGAAATTATATCATTGATGTGGAGACAGTGGCCACTGGAGGTGCTGATCTCAGGGAAACAGAAAAAGAGGTATAATATGGGGGCATTTTCGGGACTTGGAATTGTTCTGAATGACATTGCAATGACAGATACAGGCCATTATATATCCTGCCATAGCCTATAGAATTGAGTGGGAGAGAGTGTAAACTACAATGTAAACTATAATCCATGCTTAGTGGCAATGCTCCAAAATGTGTTCATCAGTTGCAATGAATGTACCACACTAATGAAAGAAGCTGTTAATGTGGGGGAAAGTGGGAGGTGTGGGGAATGGGGCATATGGGAATCGCTTATATTTTTTTATGTAACATTTTATGTAATCTAAGTATCTTTTAAAAATAAATAAAAAATATATTTTAAAAAAAAGTAAAGCCAAGAATGAGCTAGTATTGAAATTTTAAGAATAGTGGCTATTATTGCATAACACCTAACAGAAGTGCAATATCGTCCTTTCTCACTTACTGGAAACCATAGCAAGGCTTATTATAAGCACTCACGATGATTTACACTCTACTTGCAACCATGCAACCCTCAACACTAGGAAGAAGCTAATGGGTTAGCTTGCCCCGAAACAGAGGAGAAGATGGGCCTAGAATTTAAAACTGGTTAATAACAGATCATGTCAGAACTGAGATCAGCTGGGTTGGTAGGGATGGGGGCACATGAAGTGCAAAAGGGTTGGGGGTGGGAGTAGTCACAGGCAAGAGACTAACTCCTCTAGAAAGAGGAGTGCCTAAAGGAAAAAACCAAGAAGTCTAAATTCTATGTGGCCCAATAAAACAAGAAAAGAAGCAGATTCCCAAGGACCAAGTGGAAAGCAGAATAATGGCCCCCAAAGATTCCCTAACCCCCAGAACCTGTGGATATGTTGCCATACATGGCAAAGGGGGATTAAGATTGTTAATCAACTCACTTTAAAATAGGGAGATTAACTTGGAATATCCAGGTGGACCCAATGTCATCACAAGGGTCCATAAACGTGGAAGAGGGAGGCAGAAAAAAGGGAGATGGAGAAAGGGATGTGGCAAGGGAAGCAAGATCAGAGATATGCTATGTTGCTAGTTTTGAAGACTGAGGATGGTGGCCCCCAGCCAAGGAATGTGGGAAGTCTCTAGAAAACAGAAAATGCAAGAAATGGATTTCCCCTTAATCCTCCAGAAAAGCAATGCAGACCTGATGACACCTTGATTTTTAGCCCAGTGAGACCTGTGCTAGACTTATGACCTACAGAACTGAAAGATTATAAATCTGTGTTGATTTAAGCCTCTAGATATGTGTTAATTTGTAATAGCAGCAACAGAAAGCTAATACAGATCAGTACCCAAAAATTGAGAACAAAGAGAAGGGGACAAACAGGGTATTCAATAAATGTTTGTTGAATGAATGGAGAAATTACCAGCTATACAATATTATAACAAGTGATCCAGAAACTCATCTTAGTGAATGTCTGCCTTGAATTTTTTATCCTACCGAGTGCGGGCAAACAATGTCTAGAGAAGCATACGTGTTAAAAAGCAGGCCCATCTTTCAGTTTCCCAAGTTATTATGGCAGGTGATCATAATTAATATAATGTTATTACCTTATACTGCTGACCTTTTCTCCAGCAATTAGTCCAATCTCACTCTACTCTCTTCCTCCATCTACTTCTACCATACAAAACATCTACCAGTCACTCTACCATACCATGTTCTCTGTATCTCCTAGATGTTCTAGCCCACTGCTGCCTCTGCCTGACAGCCTCTCCAGGTCTCTCTTGTCTCCTGGTTAGCTCCTAGGTATCATTTATCCTAAAGGTTTCCTCCAAGAAGGCTTCATTTGGCCTCCTGACTAGCTTCAGTCACTAATAGCACATTCCCATAGACTCATTTATCTAAGATGATCATATTTATTTAATAATGGGTATTTCCCTGTACATCCTAAAGCTGGAAAGTTGGAACATCCCAGAAGTACAGAAAAGAGCCTGAGTCAGCTATATTCATATCAACACAAATCTGCCTTTGCTGATTTAATTGAACTGAACCTGATCTCTTGGGCTGTCATAAATGCTCTGACACAGCAGGCATAATGTCTATCTTGTGTCTGACACAAGATAGATGCTCAGTGAATATTTTTTGGAATGAAACAATGGAAGGACCAAAAGAATTGGGGGAAAAAAACTAGACCTTTTTGAGAAATTCATTCTTACATCCCAGTAATACATCTCTGGCATCAAATTGAGTGTTTTTGGCTTCTGTTTATATTCTCTTCAGAAGCTAAAATGGTTTGGCTTTTACACTTCCTTTCCCTTTCCAGCAAGAATATTAAAAAACTATTTCTAACCTAGATATTTTAGCTTTCATATATGGAAAAACTGAAAGTCTATTATGTCATATACATGTACGTGTATGTATATGTGTGTGTGTGTACACACATATCCACACAGATATAATTTATTTTCTTTTTAAATGGCTTTCTATTTTCACTAATGTGTTTTTATTCTAGGCCTATGGAATGCTCCCTCACTATCATTTGTGAAGATTTGATGAGGAAGAGACTTCTGTATTCAGATGGCTGATTGAAGCAATACTACAGGTTCTCTCCTTTCCAGTACACATGAATTGAAGCAAATATACCTCAAAAACAACAAAATAAATCCACCAATAGTACTCAAAGATAAGGCAGAGTCTAAAATATTAATTTCTCCAAAATATGTGGCCAAGAAGAAGATTCCATTGCAGAATTAGGCAGCATAGCATATTGACTCCTGCCCCTGCCCCTGCTCCCTCACAACCAAATTTCATACTCATTAGTTATCAAAATGACATTTTAAACCAATACCTCCATTATTTGTTTGCTACTGCTGTCATAACAAATCACCACAAATTTAGTGGCTTAAAACAACAAAAATTTATTATCTTACAGTTCTGTAGATCAGAAGTCCAGGTGGGCTTGATTGGTTTCTCTGCCAAAACCGAGTTGCTGGCAGAATTCAGTTCTCTGTGGCTGCAGGTCCGAAGTCCCTGTTTCCTTGCTGTCTGTCTGTAGGCCTCTCTCAGTTCCTTCAGGCCACCTGCAGTCCTTGTCACATGTACCCCCAGTCCCTCATCTTCAGACCAGAAACCGTACATTGAATCTTTCTCATACTTCAAATCTGACTTCTGCCAAATATCTTCTGACTCTAGCTGGAGAAAGGTCTCTGCTTGTAAGAACCCATGGGTTTAGATTGGGCCCACCTGGATAATCCAGGATAACCTCCCTATTTTATGGTCCATAACCTTAATTACATCTGCAAAGTCCCTTTTGCTTGGCAACACAACATATCCATAAGTTCCAGGGGTAGATATTTTTGCAAGGGGTGAGGTGACATATACCATATCTATAATGAGGTAAATGTCAGGAGAGGTGTGTGCTATTTCCCCCTCTTCTTATTCAGGAATACTAAAAATGATTTCTGGAGAGAAACTGATGAAGACTTGTCTGTAGACAAGATCCAAAGCTATACACAAAGCTACCATTGAGGATCCACCAGAAATTCACATGTATTCTCCCCCAGGAATAGAATACAACCCCAACTAGGTAGAGAGGACCCTGAAGTGGATCCACTGGTTTATGATAAATCAAAGTGACAGCAGAGCTCAGGTCTTCAAATAACAGTGGTACTCCCCCTTAGCTGTCCCTCCCAGTACCATTGTGCTTTGTTGTTACCAAAAAAAATGTAGATAGAGCACCAAAAAAAAAAATCCAGCATTCAAACTGTGGAGCAGTGGAAGAAATGAATATGTCAAAATTCTGGTGGAAAAGAGCCAACAATCCTCCCACACTCTATCAAAGCAAATAAAATTTCTGGGTAGACCCACTCAAACATGAGTAAAATAGAAAAAGGAATGGCATGGTAAGCACGCAAAATACAGAAAGGAAGGAAGAAAAGAGAGAAGGAAGGAGGGATGGAGGGAAGTAATCAGCTATATCATGTAGAAAATAGGAGAAATATTAGAACCTAAGGGGGAAAAAATCTCCACAAGTGCTTCAAATGAACTAGAACGTTAATTCATAAAAATGCTCAAGCACGAATTTTTTTTTTTTTTAAAGAATGACATGAGAGGATTGCAGACTTAATAAAAACAATTTGAGGACCTAAGCAATACTATCAAAGACTTAATGGATGAAGTACAAAAAAAGCAGGAACCTGGATTGCTGACATGGGGAAAGATGGAGATAGTCCCAGCGAGTACAGATGAAAAAGACAGAGATTAAAGTAACCAGAAAGAAACTAAAAATTATGGAAGTTAAATAAAGATAGTCTAACATTATTGATGTCTTAAGCAAGAAAACCCCAGTATGTTGGAGGAAGCCTCTCTTCCCCTTGCTTGTCTTTATATTGACAGGAAGGAGGCCCTCCTCAATTCTCCAAGAGAAAAAATATGGAACAACAATTCCACCTTCATTTTCCCCAGGGAAGAAGTGATTTACATGATTGATGAATTTGGAATAATGGGCTGGAAATGGGTGAGTCAGAGCCTTTTGGGCCCCTGCTTCTTAGCTGCCTAACTGTAGAGGTATACAGTCTGTCTGGGGGTAAGCTTACAGAGACAGGCTGAGGGGTCCAAGACAAGATGAGTAGATCTGTCTAACTCATAGGGAATATTACAAGTTCACTTGGCCTCAGCTCTACAGCCATATTTTCCAGCTTTATGAGTAATAAAGATGACATTTTAAACTCCATTCTATCATGTGGGTCTTATTTGTCACTTTGCTTTTTCAAACTTGAGTGGGAAAGAAATGGGTAATATTTATTAGTCCTCCTAAATCCAATAAAGTATAATAAAAATTTCAAAGATATAATACAGAAAAATATTTCTAAAGTGAATAAAGGAGATATGCCAATTAAAAGAGTTATGTGTTTCAAGTACTTCTGTTACAGATTTTTGTTCACTAAATAATTAATTGAACTTCAAAAATAAACTTAAAAATAGTTTAAGTATTCACACAGTAAAAGCAAATCCCTTTCAAGGGGGGATAGAAATCAGGCTGGCCCAGCTTTCTGATGGCAACTATCCACAAAGTTCTTGGGAAATGGGAGCATATCCCAAGATATTGTTTTACAGTAGAGATAAAATTACAAGTCTTTTTGTTTACTTCTTTGATGTTATGTTTGAAAAGACTTTTCACATGCCCCTTAGTTATATAAATATTTGCTTATATTATTTTCCAATATATTTATGTTCTTTTTTTATATTTAAACAGTTACTCCATTGGAAATTTACTTTAGTTATCATGAAAGCTGGGAATATAGCTTAATCTTTTCCATAAATTTTTAATAACTATCAAGGTAATTTTTAATGATTTATTCTATCTTATATTGATTTGAAATATCAACTTAATAGCAACAAAAATAATACATATATGTATTAAGAAATTTGGTGGATTGGGTTTACAAACAGATCTGTTTCTGGACTTCCTACTCTGTTTTGTTGTTGTTGTTTATGTACTCCTAGACCAGAAACACACTATTTTTATTATTGTAGCTTTATGATATACTTTATTACCAAGAAGTACCTATCCCTAAACTATGTACACACACAATATTCATCTATTTTAAATTGTCTCTCATTAAAATTTCATAAAGGGTCTTAGGTGTGTGAAACTGGATTCATCATGCATAATTCCTGGTCAATCACAATTATTGGAATAGACCTATTTTATTTAGTTAGTGCTTATTCAGATATTGTTTAATAATGTTATGGATACCCATTAATCTACCACCTAACCCAAAAAAACAGAACATGAACACTAACCTACTTCATCTCTGTGCTCCTCTGTCCTATTCTTCTGCTTCATTCTCACCACCACCACACACACACAACTGGAGGTAACCACTACCTTCAATTTGTGTTGATCATTTATTTACTGTTAAAAATAATTGTATCACATATTTGCATGTCTAAATCAAATATTGCTTATTTTACTTGTTTTTTAATTTTATAAAACATTCATTTTATATATGGCTTTAGAATAATTTTGTCAAAAATGCCCCTCCCAAAAAAGTATTGCAACTTTAATTGAAATTTCACTATATTTAGAAACAATTTTGGAGAGAATTACTACCTCGACAATAATGAATCCTCAAACATTTGTGGTCACGGCAATTTTCATATAAATGTCTCTCTCCATCTCTGTCTCTCCATTGTTATTGTTTGAAGTTTGCCTAGTAATTGATACTTTCAATAAACTGTTTTGGATTTATATATTAAAATTTGTTTTCATATTCATAATTTTCTGCTTTCATTTCTATTTGTTCCATCCTGTTGATGTTCTTAGATTACTTGAAATTGTCCTCTTTTAGCTTCTTATATATATTTTTTTTATTAAGGAGGCTTTAGATTACATAAATGTTATGTCAAAAATATAGGTGATTCTCATATACCCCATCTCTACCCCTCCCCCACTTTCCCCAATTAACAGCTTTCATCAATGTGGTACATTTGTTACAATTGATGAACAATATTGAACTATTGCTACTAACCATGGTCTATAGTTTACATTATGGTTTACACTTTGCACCGTGATATTTTATCAGTTTTGACAAAATGTAGAATGGCCTGTATCTGTCATTGCAGTGTCATGCAGTACAATACCAATGTCCCCAAAATGCCCCTTGTTACAACTATTCATCCCTCTCCCTCCTCTCAGAAATTTTGGTGATCACTGCTTCTATATCAATGTTACAAGTTCTTCAATTCCTAGAATAATAAAACTACTTTGGTCCATAGTTTCATTCCCCCCTTATGTTTATTCATTCCTCCATCTTGAGGATTTGGGGATGGTAATGCCCACTCTGCTTCCAATGGGGCAGATGGATGGAACTGTCTTGCTTGCAGTTATAGATACTCTCTGTTTGGGAGGATAGGCATTGTCCATCATGATCCTTTTGTTAGTTGCCCTGGGCGAGTCTGATGAACTGGAGAGTAGGTGTTGGCTGCAACTCTGCTGAGATTCAGGGCTCAACCAGCATATGAACAGCCAGAAGGTTTAAGTTTCTGGGACACATATTTAACAGATGTTCTATATTATAGGTTCAAGTAAAGGGGCATAAGAGCCATGTGTAGGAAAATTATAAATGAGTCTAACTCCAATACAGTTGGGGGATAGGTTATCATCTTTTTCAAGGTAAGTCCCACTGACAGGGTGCCAAATTCCTGGTATTTTCTGCCCTGCCTATAGTGACTAGATGTCTCTAGAGCCCTCAGGAGTCCCACTAATTGAGGCACTGTTTACTGTGGCAATCAGTGAGATCCTACTGAGACATGCATAAGTGTAACCTCTGGAATGACCTCCTGACTCACTTTGAAATCTCTTAGCCATAAAAACTCATTTGTATTTAATATTTCCCCCTTTTGGTCCAGGTCTTTTTCCAAATGTATCACTAGTTGGTGATTGGTAATAAACCCTTAGTGCTAGGGAGGTTTATCCCTGGGAGTCATGCCCCATGCCAGGGAGAAGGGAATGAGTTTATATGCTGAGTTTGGCTTGAGAGAGGCCACATTTGAGCAACAAGGAGGCTTTCAGAAGGTAACTCTTAGGCAATATATAATGGTCAGCTAAATTTCAGTTTCACAAGAATGAAGTTCATAAGTACAAGTATCAATATCAAGGGCCTAGCATAATCATCTGTCCTCCTTTGCTAGGCACTGCCCATATACTCTAGGGATTCTTGCTACTCTATTAGAGAATATAGCAGGACTCCCCAGGATGGGAATTCAATATTCTGTCAGTTATTGTGTGGGTCTCCACCCACCAAGACAATACTTCATGAACACATTCATATTCCACAGAGGCATGCTCCTCACACATCCCCCCACCGCTGACACCCCACACAAGTGATCCTCCTCTGCCACAGTTGCAACCCTTCTGCAATCCAAAACCTCATCTAAAACAAAGCCAAAATATATACATATAATAAAAAGTAAAAAATAATAAAGTATCAAATAAAATACAAAAGAAAAAAAATTTTTCATTGTGTCTTTCATCAACATAAGATCTATTATATTTTATGTACAGTGACAATTTCTTCTGTATATCTCCCCAGTGTCTTATTTTTTCACTTTATTTTCAAAGAAGCATTAGGTTACAGAAAAGTCACATTGAAAATATAGGGGATTCCCATATACCCCACCCCATCCCGTTCTTACATTTTCCTCTATTAATAACATCTTACATGAGTATGGTATATTTGTACAATTGATGGAAAAATACTGAGACATAGCTACTAACTACAGTCAATGGTTTACATTATGGTTTACTCTTTGCACCATACACTTTTATAGGTTTTAACAAAATGTATAATAGGCTGTATCCATCATTGCAAAATCAGGCAGAACAATTCCAATGCCCTAAAAATGCATCTATTCTTCCTTCCCCCACCCCTCAGAATTTATGATAACCACTAAGTTTCAATTTTGAAAAATAAGGTTCATAGTTACATGCATTAATATTGAGGACTTGACATATTGGTCTGTTTTCTTTTATTACACATTGCCTATGTTCTCAAGAGATTCTTGCTCCTTTAATTGAAAACACAGCAGGACTCCCCAGGATGGTAATTTAATATTTTCCTGTTTTGTTGTGTGCATCTCCACCCACGGAGGTAACACCCTATGACAAGGTGAACACTTTCATATTTCATAGAAGCATGCTCCAAGGGCACCCTATCCCACATATTCCCCTACCACTGACACCTTGCACCAGCAATCCTCCCCTGCCATATTTGCCAAAAGAACATTTCCACCATTGTAGTTTCAACCACAGACCTACAAATCCCCAGAGTTCACCTGTTCCTTCCTCCAGCCCTACCCCCATTTCCATGGATAGTCCAACCCAAACACCCCCACCCTAATCACCCTTACATTCCAGCACCGTCGACCCCACTCATCCCTGTACCACTATCACCTGCATTCCATGCCAAAGCACTCCTTTCCACCTTATTGCAGAATTTACCTATATTGAGCATCGTCTCACCACACTCTACTCCCTTTCTGTCTCCTGACAACTTGTCTTCCAGACTCTAGCTCTGTGAGTCTGCTCACTTGCTTAGGTCATATCGGTGAGATCATGTAATATTTGTCCTTCAGTGACTGGCTTACTTCATTCAACATAAGTTCTTCAAGAGTCATCCATGTTGTCCCATGGGTCAATACTTCATTCCTTCTTACAGCTGAGTAATATTCCACAATATACCACATTTTGTTTAGCCATTCATCTGTTGATGGACTCTTGGGTTGCTTCCAACTTTTGGCAATTGTGAATAATGCCACTATGAACATTGGTGTGCATATATCTGTTCATGTACCTGGTTTCAATTCTTCTGGATATATACCCAGCAGTGGGATTCCTGGATCATAAGGAAATTCTATAGTTAGCTTCCTGAGGAACTGCCAAACAGTCCTCCACAATGGCTGCACCATTCTACATTCCCACCAGCACTGAATGAGCATTCCCTTTCATCCACATCCTCTCAAATACTTGTAATCCTCTGTTTTCATATTAGGCACCAGTCTAATAGATTTAAGATTATATCTCATTGTAGTTTTGATTTGCATTTCCCTAATAGCTAGTGGTGTTGAGTATCTTTTCATATGCTTTTTAGCCATTTGTATTTCTTCTTTGGAAAAGTGTCTATTCAAGTCTCCTGCCCATTTTTAAGATGGGTTGTTTGTCTTTTTATTTTGAAGATGTAGGATTTCTTTATATATGTTGGATATTATGCCCTTATTGGACAAATGGCTACCAAATATTTTCTCCTGTTGAGTAGGCTGCCTTATTACTCTGTTAACAGATTCCTTTGAAGTGCAAAAGTTTTTAATTTTGAGGAGGTCCCATTTATCTATTTTTTTTCTTTTGTTGCTTGTGCTTTAGGTATAAAGTTTATGAAACCATTTCTTACTATAAGATCTCATAGATGCTTCCCTACATTATCTTCTAGGAGATTTTTGTCTTGGCTCTTATATTTAGATCTTTGATCCATCTTTAGTTAATTTTTGAATAGGGCATGAGATGGTGATCTTCTTTCATTCTTTTGGAGATGAATATCCAGTTCTCCAGGACCATTTGTTGAAGAAGCCATTCTGTCCCACTTGAATGGGCTTGGTGGCCTTGTCAAATATCAGTTGTCTGTATATGAAAGGATATATGTCAGGACTCTCAATTTGGTTCCATTAGTCAGTATGTCTATCCTTATGCCAATACCAGGCAGTTTGACCACTGTAGTTTTGTAGTATGTTTTAAAGTCAGGTAGTGTGGTTCTTCCAATTTTGTTTTACTTTTTCAATATGTCTTTAGCTATTTGGGGCCCCTAGCCCTTCCAAATAAATTTCATAGTTAGCTTAATGATGTTTTGTCTTCCAATCCATAAACATGGAATATTCTTCCATTGTTTAGATCTTCTTTAATTTTCCTTTAACAATGTTATATAGTTTTCTGTGTACAAGTCCTTTACATCTTTAGTTAAGTTTGTTCCTAGAAATTTGACTCTTTTAGTTACTATTGTAAATGGAATTTTTTCTTGATTTCCTCCTCAGATTGCTCATTATTGTTGTTCCAAAATGCTACTGATTTGTTGATCATATATCCTGCCACTTTATTGAACTTGCTTATCAGCTCAGAAGCTTTATTGTAGGTTTTTCAGGGCTTTTTCTACATAAAGGATCATGTCATCTGCAAATAGTGAAATTTTTACTTCTTCCTTTTCAATTCAGATGCCTTTTATTTATTTTTTTATTGCCTAAGTGCTTAAGCTAGTACTTCCAACACAATGTTAAATAACAGCAGTGCGAGTGGGCATCGTTTTCTTTTTCCACATCTTAGAGAGGTTTATGAGGAGTTAAGAACAAAATGCATCTAATTAATTTCTGGT
This sequence comes from Tolypeutes matacus, assembly GCA_026826555.1. Classification (NCBI taxonomy): domain Eukaryota; kingdom Metazoa; phylum Chordata; class Mammalia; order Cingulata; family Chlamyphoridae; genus Tolypeutes; species Tolypeutes matacus. The sequence goes on from JAKSZT010054524.1 coordinate 19,613,347, forward strand.
TTGAATGACTACAAAGATGGATTGTTTATTTTGTAAATCCTCAAACCACATTAAGCATGTACTGTAAACAGGTAATATACTAGGTGTTTATACCACAAGATAAATAAATAAAATACAATCCCTGCCTTCCAGACTGTAAAAGTGTTGTGGAAGAGATAAGCATACAACATTATTAAAGATCTATAGGCAAGGTCCTACAGAGGGGGAAAAAATGTTTAACTCTGCTTAGGGGATGAGTAGTACATCAAACTACTTAGAGTTGAGTAAACCCCAAGAAGATTGAGGAATAATTAACTGAAAGGGAGAATTGAGGCGGTGGAACAAATTCTGAGGAAGAAAAGGATAACATTTTCTACTTGGTCCAACTATGACTGAGTGGCCTGTGGATAATCCAGGTGACAGCCATCAGGCCATCAGGATCTCGGGTCCATAGAAGTGAGCTGGGCAAGAGACCTTTCTCACCAGGATTATCACAAGGGCCTTGTATTATTTTCCTGTGGCTGCTGTAACAGATCATCACTGGGTGGCTTAAAACAACAGAAATTTATTCTCTCACTGTTCTGGAGGCCAGGAGTCTGAAATCAAAGTATTGGCAGTTCTGCATTCTCTCTGAAGGCTTTAGAGAATTCTTCTGCTATGGGTTGAATCATATCTCCCAAAAGACATGTTCAAGTTCTAACATCCAGTTCTGTGAATGTAACCTTATTTGGAAATAGGGTCTTTGAAAATGCTATTAGTTATTAGTTAAAATGAAGCCAAAGTGGATTGAGGTGGATCCTAATCCAGTATTTTGAAGGATATCCTTATAAGAAGGGAAGAATTGGACACAGACAGAGGGGAGAGTATCATGTGATGACTGAGGCAGACAATGTCATGGACAGTGCCACTGCCAAAAGCTAGGAGAGAGACATGGGGCAGATTCTTCCCTACAGATTTAAGAGGAAACATGACCCCACTGACACCTTGATTTCTGACTTCTAGCCTCTAGAACAGGGGTTCTTAACCAGGGGTCCATGAGTTTGAATTGAAAGTAAAAAAAAAAAAAGCATTATTCTTGTGGGGACATGTTGGTGCAGGTGTGATATATTTATTAAATAATACACAGTATAGTGTGGACTTAGTAAGGGGTCTGTGGTTTTCACCTAACTGGCAAAGGGGTCCATAGAAAAAAAAAGGTTAAGAACCCCTGCTCTAGAACCATGAGACTATAAATTTCTCTTGTTTTAAGCTACCCAGTTTGTGGTACTATGTTATGGAAGCCCTAAGAAACTGACACCTTCCTTGCCTCTTCCCACTTCTGGTGGCTTCAGGCATTCCTTGACATGTGGCCACAGCACCCCAGTCTCTACCTCTATCTTCACATTGTCTCCTCCTCTTCTGTCTGTCTTCTCCTCTTTTGTCTTACTCAAATTCCCCTGTGTTTTTTTTTTTAAAGGAGGTACCAGAGATTGAACCCAGGACCTTGTACATGTGAAGCATGTACTCAACCTCTGAACTACACCCACTTCACTGTGCCTTTCTTTTATAAGGATACTTGTCATTGGATTTGAGGTCCACCCAGATAATCCAGGATGATTTCCTCATGTCAAAATCCTTAAATTAATTACATCTGCAAAGACTCTTTTTCCATATTAAGTACATTCACAGGTTCCGGGGATTAGGACATGCACATATCTTTTGGGGGGATTACCATTCAACCCATTACAGGCCTAACTGAACTTCCCACTTGCACCATTGCCCGCTTCAGTCAATTCTCAATACTACAGGCAAAGTGGCCTTTTATAACTTAAATCTAAACAAGTTACTTCTCTGTTCAAACCCTCTATTGGCTCTCACTTGGAGTAACAGCCCTATGGCCTATTAAGCTTGAGCATATCTGACCCCAGTCACCTCTCTAGCCTTATTCCCTCCCTATCAGCCCCCAGGTTCACTCCATTTCAGTCACATCAGCTACCTTGCTGTTCCTATAACATGACAAACATGCCCCCATCTTATACACCATTTCTTTTCTTTATATATCTTATTATCACTCTTCCACTACAAGGTAAACTTCATGAGAACAGGAATTTTTGTCTGTCTTGGGCACTGGTATATCCCTAGTGCCTAAAAATGTGTCTGGCACATTGTGTCTTAGTTTGCCAAAGTTGCTCTCACAAATACTACCCAGTACACTGGTTTAAACAACAGAAATGTATTAGCTCATGGCTTTGAGGTTAGAAGAAGTTCAAAATCAAGATATAGGCAAGGCTTGCTTTCTCCCCAAAGAGTATAGCATTCTGGTGCTGGCTGCTGGTAATCCTTTGGGTTCCTTTGCTTTCCCATCACATGGCAATGTCCTCTCCTTTCTAGCTTCTGTGACATCTAGGTCCATTTTATAAGGCCTCCAGCAATCCAAATTAAGACCAAATCTGCTTCAAACCTTAACTAACAATAACATCTTTAGAAGGTCCTATTTATAATGGACATAGATTAATCCACTGGGACACTAATTAAGATTAAGAACATATCTGTGTTGGGGTAAATAATTCAATCTACCACAGTATGCATTTAAAAAAAAACTTTTATGCTGTTAATTCATGGAAGAATACGGATTTTGGAATATTCAGCAAAACACTTTATTTCCCTTTCAGTTTAAATAATAGAATACACAGAATATTTCTTATGATTTTTCAATGGATTCTGGTTTATCTAAAATATCAGTGGTTTTTGGCATGACAGTCATATAAAAAAAGATTAATGGTGCAGTAAAATTTCAAAGAAAGAGGGGAAAGTTTTGAATCACCCAATATCACGAAGTTAAATGCCCAACCAAAAGAGGAAGGGACAGATAAGAATATCTTGTGAGAAGGACATTAGTCAAAAATAGAAAGCAATTGATAACAAGTGTTAAATTATGTCTTCAGGATGAAATATATTTAAAAAGAAGTTAATTAGAAGTGTCTGTAAATTTCTGAAAGCTTTCTGATTTATAGGCTATGAGGATTTTATTAGGAGAGAAAAGGCCATTGAATTTTATCATTTAAGAATTTGAAAGTTTTGACTTCCAATTGAAGATAGTTGACTAAGCAGTGACATTTCCTTTTCTCTCCAACAAAATCTGTTTTGAAATGACAGAATATAAAAATATGAATAAATATAGCCATTCAGGAAAGCCAGGAAGGATGCATTCAGTTGGCCAGAAACAAGGAGGAATTTATTGAAGCTCTAAAGGCGATTTAAGATGGATGCTGAAACTTAACATAGCTGAATGTCCCCCACACTTATATTGTATAAATGAGGGTTTCATTCAAAAAGTGAGTTTCTCCAGAAGAAAGCTTGGAAATCCCTAGAAGTATAAGCAGTAAAAGCTGAGCCCTCTACAAGTTTAGGAGTTGGTTGATGAGGAGATTAAAGCAGTATAAGACTTCCAGTTCTCCTCGATCTCTCGAGTCCCTGTTACAGAAAACGGGTGAGCGAACAGGAGAGTGGCTATCATAAATGAGGATTTCAGTAAATTTCTGTAATACACAAAGCACAAGGAGGAATAATTATCAATGATACAAGGGGGGTGAAGCATAAACTACAAACAGAGAGGCTGTAGCAGTGGAAGGAGCCTACTTGGCCTGTTGGTGGGATTTAGAAATACTATACTTGGTGTGACAGAGGGAAGAATTGAGGTGTGGGGCTAAAAAGCAAGAGGATTCAGAAGAAATAGGCAATATTCTCCTGACAGCTAGGCATTTCACCTACGGAAGGAAAAAAGGGGAGAAGGGAATCTTCTCCAAAGATATGGAATGAACTGTCTGGGACTGAGGCAGCTGAAATGAGAGTCAGTACTTCAAAGACAGCTAAGCCCCAAACATATTCACAGACCTCAGAGTCAGTGTCTCTATTTTCTTACTTTTAAAGAAAACCAAGACATTTGGGGGAAAACATAACACACTAACCAAAAACAGGGAGAGAGAGAGGAAATGCAGGAAAAAAAAGAATTTAGAGATATTATTATCCTAAGAGAAATTAGAATAAGAGGAAAATCTAGGTTTGTGTGTCCCAATGTTTAATCAATGCCAGAACTCTTTTAAAATGAAAAATTATGAGTATAACTTTAGGTACAAAAGTGAATATTTATGTATGAAAAAAAAAAAAAAAAAAAAACACCAGAATTTAAATTTCTGGAATCCTAAAGATTCTGATCCCTTTCTTCTGAGATCTCTTGCCAGAAAAACTTTGATTGAAAAGCTTCCCAGTTTCAACCTGGCTTTACCTTTCTGCTTAGAACACTTTATAACTCCTAAAACCTTCCACTGTTCAAGTGAGTAGTCATTAGATTCTTGATAAATCTACTCTGGCAAAAAAAAAAAAAAAAAAAAGGCTTAGAGAGCAAGAAAGAAATCTTTAAAAATATAAATGTGAAAACATATATCAATAAAATTTTTGAAAGATATAGTCCAAGAAATCTCTCAAAAAAATAACACAAAGGAAAAAATCACAAGAGAAACAGCTAGACACAAAGTGTATCAGTCCAAGCGACCCATTATCCAACCAATAAAGTTTCCAGAAAGAAAGATCAAAGACAATAAATGGATATGGTTATAAAGAAGGAGAAGAGAATTTCTCTGAGTTGCAGAAAGACTAAAATTTTCTAATTGAACTATCTTTCCATATGCCGAGAAAATTGACAAGAAAAAGACCCACACTTGTACATATTAATGTGAAATTTTAGAATACAAGATTCTAAAGGAAGATTCTAAGCATTTCCAGTTTGAAAAACGGTGCCACATAAAAAGAAACTAGGATCAGACTAGCATCATACTTCTCACTAGCAACACTAGATGCAGAAAATAAACAGGTGTCAGAATTCTAAAGCAGGAATTGGCAAATGATGGTCCATAAACCTAATCCAGCCTGCTTCCTCTTTTGCAAATGAAGTTTTGCTAGAACAAAGCCACACTAATATGGCTTCTTTCATGCTGTCATGGTAGAGTTGAAAAGTTGCAACAAAGACTATCTGATCCTTTCAAGAGAAGTTTGCTGACCCCTACTCTAAAAGAAAATGATTCTCAACTTAACTTCCTACTACCTTTCAAATCATCACACAACTTTAAGGCAAGATATATTTGCAAACATTTAAGAATAAAGAAATCAATCTGTCACACACTCTTAAGAAGTGATTAGGGAATGCAATGCACACAGTGAGGCATAAAACAGGAAAGGAAAGGACATGTAATCTAGCCAGCAATAGCTCTAACCCAGGAGAATAGTGAGGAAGGTCTCGGGATGACAACTGTGCAATGTGTCAGGGGTATCTGGTCCATATAGGATTGGAGAGATACAGTTACCAGAGAAAAGGGTTGTAGGAAATAAAGCTTGAAGAATAGACAATATCACGGAGAGTTTGGTGGAGTGCAGGGAAAATTAAGTTATGATAAAGGCAACACTGTTGAAGGAGAGAACTGTATTAGCCACTAAAAATGTAATAATATATGACTATTGAGAGTCAACTTGTAGCATCAACCTATAAGAAAACCATGAAAGATTTAATCATGGCTTCAAAACAGAAAGTATATGTCAGCCATTATAGTATAAAAGTAAAAATAAATATAAAAGAATCTGAAAGATAAAGAGGAGAAAGAATAGAGCTTAAGAGAAAGCTCACCACAGTAACCAACAAAATATTAAACTCCCATCCTGGAGAGTCCTGCTACTTTCTCAAACAGATTGGCAAAAATACCTGGAGCATATAAGCAGTGCCTAATAAGAGAAAACAGGCTAATATGCCAAGTCTTCAATATCACTGCTTGTACTTATGAACCTTATTCTTGTAATACTGAAACATAGCCTAGTAATAACTAATGTCTAAAGTTACCACCTGAAAATCTCCTTGTTACTCAAATGTGGCTTCTCTCTAAGCCAAATTCAGCAAATAAACTCACTACCTTCCCCCCAAGGTGGGACACTCCCAAGGATAAGCCTCCCTGGCACCAAGGGATTACTACCAAGCACCAACCAGTGAGACCTTGATCAAAAGAGGAAACATTAAATAAAGTTTTTATGGCTAAGAGATTTCAAATTGAGTTGAAAAGCCATTCCAGACGTTATGCTTATGTAGGTCTCAGGCACATACCACTAACTGCCACAGTTAATAAAACCTCAAACAAAAGTGCTCCTGAGGGCTTTAGGGCCATCTGGACACTACGAGCAAGGCACAAAATCCCGTGACATCAGCACCCTGTCAGTGGGCCTTATTTTGGAATATATGATCTTTTTCCCTAATATAAGAGAGTTAGATTCATTTATAATTTCCTCACTCATGAGCATTCTATCCTTTTTATTTGAACCATAATTATCACTATACACATTAAATGCAAGTCTCAGGAACTTAAATCTTCAGTCTGTTCATATGCCAGTTGAGCCTGAATCTCAGCAGAGTTGTGGGTAACACCTACTCTCCAGTTCTTCAGACTAATCCAAGACAACTAAAAATGATGATGATGATGATGATGATGGACAAGTCCCATTCAAAAAAAACAAAGAGTATCTACAACTTCAAGCAGAAAACTTCCTTCCACCTGCCCCATAATATCTAACCCCCCTTCGATCTGAAACAGAGAGGACATCATCCCAAATTCTTCAAGACTAAGGAATGAGCAAACATAAGGGAGGAGTGTAACCACAGACCAAAGTAGATTTTTTGTTATTATGGTTATTAGCATTTGGTAATGGAAGAACTTGTAACATTGATACAAAGATAGTGGTTACCAGAGGTTTTCTAGAGATGAGGAAGGAAGAATAGGTGGAATACAGGGCACTTTTAGGGCATTGGAATTGTTCTGTATTATACTGCAATGATGGATACATGCCATTATACATTTGTTAAAACCTGTAGAACTGTACAGTGCAAAGTGTAAACCATAATGTAAACTATAGACCTTGGTTAGTAGCAGTGTTTCAGTATCAGTTAATTATTTTTAACTAATGTACCACACTAATGTAAGATGTTATTAATAGGGGGAAATGTGGGTGGCAAGGAGGTGGGCTATATGGGAATTCCCTATACTTTCAATGTAACTTTTCTGTAATCTAAAACTTCTCTAAAAATAAAGTTTATTAATACAAAAAAGAGAGAAAGCTCTCTCGCTTTGTAACAACTTCATCTTACAAAATGAAGTGTAGTTTTAATATAATTAGTAATAAAGGGATACAATGATAATCAATACATACATCAAAAGTAATAATAAAACCATATTGAGAAGAGAGGAAAGAGGGAGTTTGTGGTGTAAGTAGGCTAAAATGTCTAAATCTAATAAAATGACAGTGATACAAAAACATTGTTTAGAAATATGGTTGAAATCGCCTGGAAAAATAGAAGTATTTAAACTAGCTCTGGGGGGGGTGGGGGGGGAATGACAGAAATGAACATGCACGGGGGTGGGGCAGGAAATAGATATTTTTAAACATAAGTCCTCTCTAAATTTGATTTTTTAAAATGATGTGCCTAGTAAAACGTTTGCTTAATATGAGTAGCAAAGTTGTTACTAGCATCTGGATAAAAATGGAATGAATGAAGAGAAATGAAATGAAATGAAATGAAATGAAATGAAATGAAATGAAATGAAATGAAATGAAATGAAATGAAATAACTATATGAAGAACACATTCACCACACCCAGTCTTTGAGTCCAGGATAAACAAAGCGAATTTACTCCAATATTGCTTCATTACTTCTGTCTACCTCTGTGCATTATTGACATGTATATTACATATTTTCTAATATGTTAACCCAACAATACAATAAACTAAACAATGCAAAGTTATAATTATTGATTTAAGCATTCTAGGTTTTTTAAAGAAATTAAGAGAAGAACGGAGGGAAAATATTTATACAATCTTTTCTATTTCCCCACATACTTAACATGTTCCATACTCTTCCTCCTTTCTGTGGCTCTAAGTTACCATCTACTATCACTTCCTCTCATTCTGGAGGAATTCCTTTAGCACTTCTGGTAGCACAAGACTGATAGCAATGAATTCTCTCATGTTTTGTTGATACGGAATGTCTTTGTTTCACTTTCATTTTTGAAGGATAGATTTTGTCATTATAGAATTCTTGGTTTCCAAGTGTGTTTTTGTTTTTTTCCAGAACCTTAAATATGCCATTCCACTGCTCTTGGTCTCTGTTGTTGCTGATGAGAAATCAGCTGCCAAATGTATTGTTAATGTCCTGTATGTGATGAATTGTTTTTCTCTTGATGCTTTCAAGATTTCTCTTTGACTTTGGCTTGCAGCAATTGGACCATGATGTGTCTAGCTGAACTTCTCTTTGTGTTTATCCTCCCTGGGAATCATTGAGTTTTCATCAAATTTGGAAAGTTTGGGGCCATTATTTTTTCAAATATTTTTCTACTCTCTTTTCTCTCTCTCTCTCCTCTCTCTCTCTTTCTCTATATCTATCAATATCTCTATCTCTATATATATCATCTTCCCTCCTTCTGTTATTCCCATAAAATGTATGTAGATGTGCTTTATGTTTTAGCACAGGTTTCTAAGGCTTTTCTTTTTTCTTCAGTCTTTTCCTATTTTTCATATTAGATTCTTTCTATTGATCTGTCTTCAAGTTCTCTTAATTTTTCCTCTGCCACATCACATCTGCTGTTGAAGCCATCTAGTAAATTTTTCATTTCATTATTATATTTTTAACTCCAGAATTCTATTTGCTTCTTTTTATAGTTTCCATTTCTCTATTGATATTCCCTGTTTGTGCAATCATCATAATTACATTTTCCTTTAATTCTTTGAACATAGTTTCCTTTAACTCTTTGAACATATTTATAAAGCTGCTCTGAAGTTTTTCTCTGTAATCCAATATCTGGCCCACAGATTCTATTGACTGGTTTTTAAAAATTGTTTATGGGTTACAGTTTCCTATTTCATTGCATGTTTGTAAATTTTGCTTTTAAAAAGGACATTTTAAGAAAACATATTGCAGTAATTTTGGATTCTATTTTACTTTTCTGAGGGTTATGTTTTTTTAAATAACTCCCCCCCCCAATATGGCTCCCTCATCTGTCTGCTTGTTGTCTGCTCATTTTCTCTGCTTGTTGTGTCTTCTCACTGTCTCTGCTCATTGTGTCCTCTCGTTGTCTGCTCATCTTCTTTAGGAGGCACCAGGAACCAAACCCAGGACCTCCTATGTGGGAGGTGGGTGCCCAACTGCTTGAGCCATATCCAATCACTAAATAAATTTTTAAAATCATTTTCCCAGACTTAAACTGTTGAATCACTGATGTCTTTTGTCAGTCTTCAATTTTTACTTATTTTTATTTTCAGACTCTCTTCCTGGACATCTCCCTCTTTTTCTGCAATAGCTTAGTGGTAAGATGATGATTTGGGCCAAAGTTGAGCCCAAATACCTCATTCCCATGGGACTCCACCTTATGTCAATTGATTTGTGTGTTGGTTGGGAAATGTATTTGAACTTACAGCCATTTTTTAATTTTCCCTTGGCTTTGACTTTAACCAGGCTCCCCCTTGCATGTATAGTTTTCTAGTCATCCAGGATGGTTTGGAGAGCTTATCTCAGGCTTTATATGGATCTCTCATATCCAAGATGTATCTATTCAATTTTTGCCTTGTCCACCATTTGCTTCAACCAAGATCACATACTCAGGCTAGCAAAGCTGCAGCTTTCCCTCTGCTTCCCAATCATGTCCACCACTTTTAAATGACAAAGCCAAGCATTTTCACCCCCAACCCAAATTGAACCTACACCCTCTGGCAGCAAACTTCTGGTTTTTAAAGCAATCCCCATGCAGTAAAACTATCATTCTTGCCAACCAAGCTGGGGGGTGAGGGGGGTGTTGGTGTACTCTTGGCCAAGAAGGTCATACTTCTATTTTTCTTATCTGACTTTCTAGCAATTTTTCAAAAATAAGTTCTTCTCAAATTGTTCTCTGCCTTTGATTTCCAGTTCTCTGAAATTGTTGTTTTTGATAATCTTGTCCAGTTTTGTACTTTTTTTCCCCAAGAGAACTCACCAACTTCATCACACTGCCATAACTGGAAGTACTTCCCCTAAGAGAGATTTGAGGAAAAAAATTCTTTCTAAAATAATTAAAAACAGACTACAATAAAACCAGTCATGTACAAAAAAAAAATAGCTAACCACCTAGAAATGTTATTAATTTTTATTAAATAGTTGTATTTTAAAAATCCAAACTTTATGAATTACAAATAAATAAAACCATGACAACATATATGAAAAATAATGAAAATATGCCAAAGTGATTGCTTTAGTTTGCCACAGGGAGGCCGATGCAAAGCACCAGAATGGGTTGGCTTTTATAATGGGAAGTTTATTAGGAGTAAAAGCTTACAGTTCTGAGGCTATAAAATGTCCAAATCAAGGCACCATCAAAGATGCTTTCTTACCAAAGTCAGCTACTGTTGATCCTAGATCCTGCCATATGGCGAAGATGGCCACTGTTCTCTGCCTCCCCCTCCAGAATCTACAGTCTACTGGAGCTCAGCTGTGGGTAATCAGACATAGGGCTACTCCATGGGCCCAGCCCCTAGGGACCTCTTTCCAGGTCTCTGTGCTCTGCTGGTTCCAGACTTTGGGACCTCTCTAAGCTCTTGGGGAATTCTGTTTTCCTGCAGTCCTCTCTTTCACATGGCAGGATCAAATATGATGGCTTCCTTTCTCTCTGTGTCTCATTTATATTAGATCTAGCAAGAGGGCAGAGATTTAAACTGAGTCATGCTTCACTGATGTAGTCCAACAAAAGGGTCTCACCCCCACAGAAATGGATTAGTTCAAAAACAATCTTTTTCTTTTGGGAATTCATAAAAAAATTTCAAACTGCCACAGTTGTATTCAAAGAAATGTTTTCGTTTTTAGTTTATTTGTAAGAAAAAAGAAATTAAGAAGGAAAAAATAAATCTCAATAAGTTAATTAAAATTTAACTTGAGGACAATAAAATAAGCCAAAATAAAATAGAAGAAAGCAAGCATAAAATAAATAAAAGAAACTAGTTCTTTTGAAAAGTCCTATAAAATACACAGATTTTGAGCAAGTTTAATGAAGGAAAATGCCACTAGAATTTAAGCTCTATGACAGCAGAGACTTTGCATCATTTACCACTATATTTCTGCACCAAAAAAAAATTGTCTGGCACATATAGGTCCCTAATAAACATTTATTAAAGAATGAATGAACATTAAGAATAAAAGGAGTATTTAGAGAGGAGAATTTTTAAAACATTATATATAGTTTGGTGGTTCTTCAGAAAGTTATGTATAGAATTACCATATGACCCAGCAACTACTTCTAGGTATATATACAAAAGAATTGATAAGTGATACTCAAACAGATATTTGCACACTAATGTTCAGAGCAGCAGTATTCACAATTGCCAAATGTCCATCAACAGATGAATGGATAATAAAAATGTGGTATTCACATAAAAGGGGATATTATGCAGCCATGAAAAGGAACAAAGCTCTGATACATGTGACAACATGGATATAACTTTAAGCCTTACACAAAAGGACAAATATTGAATTATATTTTTGAATGAAGTTAAAAGGGGGAAATCTTAGGTTGTGTTTATGTTGATAGAATAAAAGATTTTAAAATCGCCTTAGGACTGTACAACACAAACAGTGAACCCTAATGTAAATGATGGACTATAGTTAATGTACAACTATAAAAATTTTCCCTCATGAATTATAACAAAGTACCACACTAATGCAGGTGTTAATAATAGGGTTGCATATATGAGAACTCTATTTTTTGCATGATTTTTTCTGTAAACTTAAAACTTCTGTAGCAGTTTGATATTATTTATGAATTCCAAAAAAGATATTTGATTATGTTTGCAAAGTGGTCTGTTCCTCTGGGTGTGATACTCTTTGATTGTATTAGATTCAGCTGAGATGCCTTTGATTAAATTATGTTAAGATTAGGGCTTTGATTCAACCATTGCATTATGGCGACTCAATTTGGGTCCATGCCCCCTTTGTGGGTTATATAAATGGACACTCAATCAAGGAGACACACAGTAGTAGATACATAAGAGAACAAAGAAAAAGACACCACAGAGAGAACTTAGTTTTGATCCTGGAGCTCTGGAGAAAGATGAGCCATTCGCCTGATAGTTTACAGCTGATCTTGTAACGAGAACAGAGCAGCTGAGCCCAGAAAGAAATGAGCCCAAGGAAGAGAGATGAACCCTATGCCAGCCTACAGCTGAGATTGGAAGAAGCTGGACCCACAGAGCCTTAGGAGGGAAGAGGAAGGCTGAACCCTTGCAGATGTTGTCCACAATCTTGCTTCAACACATGGCAACAGAGTTTGGTAAGGATGTGACCTTGAGTTGGACTCTTTAGGGCCTTGTAACTGTAAGCTTTTACCCCAAATAAATATCCTTTACAAAAGCCAACAGATTTCTGGTACTGTGCATCAGCATTCCATTGGGCTGACTAATACAATTTTTATAAAAAAAGAAAGAAGGAGGGAGCTGATGTGGCTCAAGCCGTTGGGCACTCACCTCCCATGTGGGAGGCCCCGGGTTCAGTTCCCGGTGCCTCCTGGAGAAGGTGAGCAAACAGTGTGCAGACAGATGAGAGAATCATCTGGGGGAGTAGGGAATAAAAATAAATAAATAAATAAATAAATAAATAAATAAATAAATAAATAAA
>JAKSZT010054524.1:19626035-19772102 GCA_026826555.1 Tolypeutes matacus
AAATAAATAAATAAATAAATAAATAAATAAATAAATAAATAAATAAATAAATGAAGTAAACAAATCTTTGGGGGGGGGGGCAGATGTGGCTCAAATGGTTGGGCATCTGTCTCCCATATGGAGGGACCTGGGTTCGATCCCTGGGACCTCCTGGTAAAAAAAATTAAAAAAATAAATAAATAAAATAAAATAAAAAATTTAGTGTACAGATGTGGCTCAAATGGTTGGGCATCTGTCTGCCATATGCAGAGACCTGGGTTCGATCCCCGGGACCTCCCAGTAAAATAAAAAATATATATATATATAGAAGGTGCATGGGCTGCCAGGCTCTGTGTGCCGGTGAGCTGCCAGGCTCCGGGAGCCATGCAGCAAGATGATGACGTAACAGGAGAGAGACGCAGGGGAGAGTCAAGATGAGATGCTCTGAAAACCAGGAACCGAGGTGGCGCAGGTGGCAGAATACCTCTCTCTTACATCGGAGGTCTCCAGGATCGAATCCTGGTGAAGACTGGAGGAGAAGGATGAGAAGAGATGGCATTAAACACACACAGAGAACCGCCCAGCAAATGAACACAAAGCAGAAAATGGGGAAGGGGGCGTTTAAAATGGATAAAGTAAATAAATAAATCTTTAAAAAAAAAAAGAAAGAAGGAAAGAAAAACAAGATGGAAGAAAATGTAGACAGCACACTGCCATTTATCTAAGAAAATGAGTATATATATGCAAGTGTGTATGATATATTTATATTTGCTTATATTAAAAAATAGAAGGGAGAATTATTTTTAAATATTTCAAAGAAAAGAAAGAATGAAACGGAGTAGGGATCAAGGGAGAGAAAACATACGTCTCTAAATATACCTTGTTTTGTATTCTTGATTTTGGAACTATGCAAATGACTTAGGAAAATCTAAAACAAAATTAACTCAAAATAGAAAAGCAATCCCTAAGTGTTGAATACAAATTAAACAAGTGAACTTGAGTATCAGGTTAGTAGCAAACAGGGAGAAAGTATTTCAAATAACTTTAATACAAAGTAATTGGACTATACATCCCGAGTTGCTTATACTCTAAAGACAAAAAAAAAAAAACTGCAATTTTTAAAATGTACTAAACTGGTTTTAGTAGTTTTATTACTAGAAATAATATTGATGGTCACTATACATCTTTATATACAGATACATATACATATTGAGAGAAGCATATATGTATGTATCTGTGTATATATGTATATGTTCATGGGGGGAGAGAGTACAGTAGGATAAAGCAAACAATTAGTAATGATACTTTTGGGAGCCAAGATGTTTGGCATGAGAGAGAAGAGATGCAGGTGTAATATTAAAGTTAAATAATACCCTATAGTTACAAATATCAGAGAGAGGTAAGCATTAACTTGACCAAGAATGATCACCCGCAGTGGGAAGGAGTTGGCCTGATGCACAGCTCTAAAAAAACCTAGCTACCGCCCAGCCACTTAATGATATATGTCCTTCTCAAGCATGAGGTTTGGACTTCAGCAACCCCAGCCTGCCCCAAACAGTCCAGGAAAGAGGCTGATGCTTCCCCAACTCTGAAGGCTAAATGGTGTATAGTGCCACTAGCTTTTTATATCATACAGCTACAAGCATAACTTTGGGACTCTGGCCCCCTGATCATATCAGAAGAAAGACCAGCATTTCCTCACCGTGCTCTTAAAACCCTCACAGCCCAGGGATCTACTATCTTGCTCTGTCATGTTGCTGAACTCTGCCTCAGAACGTGAATGGCAACAAGGAAACTTCACACCTGCTACCGCCCTTGAGCCCATGAATTTTCTCCCCAATGAACACAAATCCAGCACATACGTTGTATATGCTATTAAGCTGTTTGCTACATGGAAACTGAATAAAGCCTCCTGCTTGAAATAATCAATTTTTATTACCTACAATGCTTGGACACTAGGCCATTAGATAATTTTGATGAGACCAAATGAAGGCACTTTCTCTGGCAAATTAAAGCAAAATATTAATTGTAAAAGATAGTAACCCAGGAATGGAGAAGAGAACAAAACACACGCACACACAAACACACACACTGCTACCAGAACCCCACATTCATACAACCCAGAAAGGCAGGAGAAATAAAGCTAACTGGATAAACAACTGCAGCAAGCAGGGACATATGTATCTTTTCTTGATGGGCTGAAACAAAAAAATTATTCTATTAGCTTCATAGTGCCTGGGCTTTTTATATCCCAGAGAGCTCATATTAGTTATATAGGTAGCCATTTCTAGAGTCAAACTTGCTGGTTAAATAACAGATTTTTGTATGTAAGAATAGGCAAACAGTCCTTGATTCCTTTGTCCTTTCTTGGACACTTGCCCACTAGATGTATTTGATTCTTTGAAAGATTATATTAGTGTTTGCACAGTGTATTAGTCAGCCAAAGGGGTGCTGATGCAAAAAACCAGAAATTGGTTGGTCTTTATAAAGGGTATTTATTTGGGGTAAAAGTCCACAGTTACCAGGCCACAAAGCATAAGTTTCTTCCCTCACCAAAGTCCATTGCCACATGTTGGAGCAAGACAGCTGCCGACGTTTGCCAGGGTTCAGGCTTCTTGGGTTCCTCTCTTCCCGGGGTTGTGTTTCTCTCCAGGCTTAGCTCCTCTGTTTCCTCCACAAGGCCAGCTGTGAACTCTCAGGCAAATGGCTCAACTCTATCCCGGGGCCTTCTCTCCTTCCTCACCAGAACTCCAACGTCAAAACTGCTCCCTCTGTCCTTTGCCATGCCTTTTATATTTGATTACCCCACCCACCAAGGGGTGGGGCTCAACGCCCTACTGACGTGACCCAGTCAATGCCCTAATCATAACTTAATCATGCCCAGATTAACAGACCAGTTTATAAGCATGATCCAATATCTATTTTTGGAATTCATAATTACATCAAACTGCCAAACTGCTATACACAGTTTATTCTACCAGAAGACCAAAGTGGTTTATAGACTAATTCATGCATACTTTTCTCTGTACGGAGGTTGGATCTTCTATGTGTGTGTGTGTTTTAGGAGGTACCAAGGATTGCACCCAGGACCTTGTACATGTGAGGCAGGTGCTCACACCTGCTCCTGGATCTTCTGTTTTTACAACTTGGCCCAAAGGGGTAGAACTTCTTGAATTCACCTGTATTATTTCTCAATTAGGATCATTTCTAATTTTCAAATATGGTGGTAAAGACAGCATGTAAATGCAGCAAGAGTGATTCATTTAATGGTTTCTTTTCAAACAAAAAGAAAAGAACAAAGGACTTAAATATTTAAGATTGTCAGAAATGCAGATTACCAAGAAGAGCAGCAAAACTCTAAAAGGAAACAGGCAGATTTTCCCCATCAGTTGCATTCATCTCATGTTAATAATTTTCCCAATGGTTGTGGGTCTGTAGTCTACTTCTGGGAGTAATCTGCTTACTCTGCTGATCTTGTTTTAGCAGTGTATTTACTATCTTGAAGATATTTGCTTATGGATGAAATATTTCTGGAAATTCTGAGACTCAAGGCTTTAGCATAGCCCTTTTCTCTATGGTTCTAAGTCTGCCTTTCTTGGATGTCTCTCAGAAAACATTACTATTAGCATATAGCTTATGGCAGACTTAGAGGGAGTATAGAAACCTCCTGTTTGTTGATGGCATCACTGATGGATTGTCTATATGAATGTCTCCTTCTTCCTTACAAAATTTCACATCCCAGGAACTGCACTGTGTGTCCCACAGCCAGCAATCCTTTGCCCCAGGCAGCTATGACAACTGCTCTACTATGTTCTCTAGGAGAGCTGCCTCCTACACATTGGGCAAGTTCTGGGATGGCAAGCCTGCTACAAGTTTCCTGGTTCAGTCTTTCAGACTGCCACCAAACAGACTGGGCCAAACATACATGCACCTTGTGTGTGCACGAGAGTTACTCTGCTCCCTCCAGAACCACGATCAGGGACCCACACTGGTAGTGTGGTCCAGCTCCAGACAGAGCTGACCAGGGGGTGGTGGTGGGGTCAGTAAGATGGCCAGGAGATCTTGCTGGTTTAAAGTTGCATTTTTCTTAATTCTGTGTTCTCCCTGTTACTGTAATCATTAAACTGTTTTCTAGAGCTTTGAGAAAGATGTTTCTGCCAGTTCTTGCTGGCTTTGAAAACTTCTGTGGGGGACAGAGCTCTGAAGCATCTCACTTCACCATCTTTATCCTAGATGGCAATTTTACAGCAAGGACATTTGCTTTTAAATAAGTAGCTACAGCAACAACATAATACAGATAGACGTGGGAGGGGTGGGTCTCTGAAAGGCCCCTCCATGGATGGGAGTGTCTGTGGTTGGTTTTGATTACTCAAAATTCCTGATGGTGGTAGGGAAGCCTGCTATAAAGCCATCATCCTGATGTGACAGCATCACAGCATAGCATGGCATCTGCAGAGGTGAACAACTTGTGGGAGGCAGCAAGCCACCTTGCTGTGGAATTACCTCCATTTAGGCTTTAATGGTGATGCTACCTTCTAAAGACATTCTAGCAGTGTGTTGTGGGTTATGTTGATGTATAGGGAATATCAAAGATCTTCTCTACCACCATCTTTTACATCCACGTGAACACGAATGCACATGGGGGCTTTCCCATTACCACCTTTGGAATCTGTGTTTGAATTAGAAGAGGAGAAAGAATATCTGTCATGTCTTAGTTTGCCAGGTCTGCTATAACAAACTTAAACAACAGAAACTTATTTGCTCACCATACTGGAGGCTAGAAGTCCAAAGTCAAGGGCCTAGCTTCCTCCTAAAAGAAATAATCCATCTTATGTCTCCTTCCTGGTTTCTGGTTGGTGGCAGAATCCATGATATTTTTGGTTTGTGGAATAATTCAACTTCTGCCTCTGTCACATGACCATCTCTCTGTCTTTCTCTGCCCAACTGGGTCCAAATTTCCTCTGTTTTTAAGGACACATTGGATTAGAGTCCACCCTAATTCAGGTTGGACTGAGATATCTGCACACCGATGTTCATAGCAGCGTTATTCGCAATTGCCAAAAGATGGAAACAACCCAAGTGTCCATCAACCAATGAATGGATAAACAAAATGTGGTATATACATATGATTGAATACTATGCATCAGTAAGAAGAAATGAAATTGGGACACAAATGATAACATGATGAATCTTGAAGACACTATGCTAAGTGAAGTAAACCAGACACAAAAGGACAAATAGTGCAAGGTCTCATTAATATGAACTAAATACAAAAAATAAATGCATGGATTTAAAACCTAGAGTATAAGTTATTAGGCAATAAGAGGAGGGCTGAGAAGGAATGCTGATGCTTCATGTATGCAGAAGTTTTAATAAACTTAACTGTAAAAGTGTGGAAATGGATAGAGTTGACGATAACACATTATAGTGAGTAGCAGCTGGTTTATAAATGGGATTGTGGCTGAAAAGGGTAGCGGGGATGTAAATGTCAATTGAAAGAAAGCTAGAGAATAATCTAGGGACTGAATAATACAGTGAACCCAGAGGCGGATGAGAATTGTGGTTGAGGGTACAAATGCAAGAATGTCCTTCTGTGAGCTAGAGCAGATGTACGTCACTATTGCAGGGTGGTGGGAATGTGGAGAAGTATGGGAAAAATACAATTGTTGTGACCTATGGACTGTGGTTAACAGTAATATTGTAATAGTCTCGCTTAATGCCAAAGATGTACTGTGTTGATAACAGAGGGAGGGGTATGGAAAAAGTGTGCCAAATGTATGCTATGGACCATGGTTGGTGGTAATATTCTGATGATATCTCATAATCCGTAGCAAATCTTCCACCACAGTGTGGTGTGTTGGTGAAAGGGTGTTGTATATAAATTCTATACATGTGCATGATTGTTTTGTAAGTTCACATCCTCTGTAATAAAATTATATTTTAAAAAATAACAGGGTGGGTAAGATATACACTACAGTTAGTAATATTTGGCAATGCTCTTGCATAGTTTGTAACAAATGTTACAACAATGCAAGGTGGCGGTGGTAGGGTGATGTATGGGACCCCTGTATGATGTTATGCATGTTTGTTTTGTAAGTTCACAACTTTTACTATATACTTACTGTTTATGTATGCTCATGTATTTTCATGTATGAATGATATACTTAATTTTCAAAACTTAAAATAAAAATATGTGGTTGGAACCCAAAACTCTTACATTGGCATGCAGAGAATGCTAGCATTATTAGCTATTATTTTGCCACTACCCAGGAGATGGTTACTCAGGAAATTGAACACTTTGAGCACCAAACTCTGACGGAATAGTCACTGTGTGAAAACTCAATTATACTAAGAAAATTGGCAAATTATATCTCCTAGCATGAAGGGATTCTGTGGGACTTCAACTCTACTTCCACTGGGTAATTAATTCAGTGGAGGATGAGTGTTGAGAACAGCAATGACCTGGGACCTAGGAGGTGACTGTCTAGGAACTGCCCCATGACTGGGTATTTGCTTACCAGCATTGAAGAAGAGGGCATACGTGGTTAGCACAAGATTCTGATTTCTATCAAGCTGTATTCCTCAGATCCGCCCCATACGCATACTTGACCTCCTTTGGATTGCCATCTCCTCACAAATAAGCCAAACTGTAAAATGTCTTAGCTTCCAGGTTGCTATGACAAATGCCACACAATGGGTTTTCAATGAAAGGAATTTATTAGCTCACGTTTTCCGAGGCTGGAAGTTTTGCTTCTTTCCAGGGTCAGTAGCGTTCTTGGCCGGCCAGCCATCCCTGGGTTCTTTGGCTTTCCTAACACATGGCAATGTCCTCTCCTTTCTCTTCCACTTCCTGTAGACTCCCTGCTTCCAGTTCTTCCCCATGGCTTTCTCTCTATAAGGCCTCCAGTAATAGGATTAAGATTCATCCTGATTCAGTTTGCCACACCTTAACTAAAAATAGCATCGCCAAAAGACCCTATTTATGTGGGCTTCACACCCACACGATTGAGATTAAGAACATGCTTTTTTCTGGGGTACTTAACTTGAGCTACCAAATAAGGATATGCTAAAGTGGTTACATTTCCTTTTGAGAGAAGTTACGTGAATTGGGCTTAACCCACTGGGGACAGTTCCGTTCTATTTTTCTGGAAACAGGGAAGTCTTTTCTCCAAGAGGACCAGGATTGGCATTAGGGTCTACCCCACAATTTTGTTTGCCTATTTTCACAGAAATTTCCCCCTTACTCTTTAGGGAACATAAAGTCAGAAAAAGCACCGTGAGCATGGCTAGTGCAAATTCTTAAGATGGAGGCGGGCTCAGGGAATCCAGGAATAAAAATAAGGTCATTGTGGCTGAGGAATAGCAAGAATGGGAAATGAGGTTCCAGGGGTAAGTGGGAGCCTGGTGCTACATGACTGCAGAAAAGGTTGGGAGTTCAGAATTTATTCTGGGGCAATGGTAAGCTATTGCAGGATTTTGAGTTTGTGACATTTACGTTAGGTTTTTAAAAGACTACCCTGATTATGTATGCATTGTAGGAGGGAAGAGGGGGAAGCAAGATAGTTGTCTAAGTGAAAGAGAACAGTGGCTTGTACTAGGGTAGCAAGCAGTGCAGATGGAGAAAAGTAGATGGAATCAGACTATGGTTTAAAAGTAAGGCCTATAGAATTTTGAAGGAATTGGTTAAATGGGGTCAGAGAAAGCAAGAAATCAGGGCAATAAAGTGGGTGGGTGTCTCCATTACTGAGATGAAGAGGACCAAGGAAGAATCAAGAACTCTGTCAACTGCCAATTGAAAATTATCTGATTTCTGTTATTCTTCAAGTAAGGGCATTCATGAGTAATGCAAGTTTATTAATCCATATATAATAAAAATTGGAAATGCTTTATCAGCATTCATGACCCTCAATTTGTTAACTCAAAACTGAACCCCTCAGGTTACCGTTGAACACTTTTGAAGATATACACTTGCTACTCTCCTGTTGGCCTCCTGTCTCCTAGCAAAGCTTAATTTAATTCAGCACTTACTGATCAACAAGTTTGTGCTTAACAATAAGTATGCTAAGCATTATGAAGAATAGTAATTTAGTAATTAGAAAATGAATCCAGTTCTTGAAGACGTTACATTTTTGTTGGCAAAATAAAAACAAAAATGATAGTTTTTATCTGATAGTTCAGCTAAATAACAAAATCAAATCATCCAGTATTAAGTGTAAAAGTTAATATTAGAGAAATCTGACAATCAATGCCATAAAAGTTTGGACAAAATATTTAGACTGTGTAGGCTGCAGAAAGCAGGGAAGACTTTCTGGAAGAATAAATATGTGGAACTCCATCAAAGCTGTGTTCAAAAAAGCAAAACAAAAATAAGCATGACTAATGCTTTGTTCTCTAATGAAATCAAAGATTTTGGCCACAATCTACAAAAGGTGGGATTTTAGCTACATAGTCCTTTTGGGCTTGAGTGAATATAGAATGTAGGAAAATGAGGTCTTCCTATTCCATTTAGTAATAGAAATATCTGAAAGCATTTTGTTATTTCAGAGATAATTGATCCTGGAACATATTTAGGGGTGTGTGTGTGCGCGTGCGTGTGTGTGTGTATGTATTTCCTGTTCAATAAAAATAATGCTATCACCTTTTGGTTATTTCTGTGTTATTTTTATTCACCATTTGTCTCCATGAATGATAATCTTACCAATAAAGACCAGCTCTAGTTTCTGTAGTTTTACCATCACTATTTGTACTACTCCCTTGGATCCACTTTTTCCTATTTCAGCTTTGGGGTCATCCTTAAACTATACTCAACATGATGAACGTTAAGAGTGTTATTCCTAAAACAGGCCTGGGAAAAGCCAAAGAGGGTTCAAATAGCCATGGGGGATATTTAAAAAATTAAAAATAGAGCTCTGAAAGAGAAAACTGGGATTATTTTATTTAAATAAAAGAACCCAAGAAGAAAATCAAACACCATTATCTCAGTGAGCAACATAAGAGTTGCACTGAGTTTTGAGGATTGTTCTAGGTGTCTGGTTTTAAAAGGTTGGTCTTCAGGCAGAAACAGAACATAACAGACAGTGCTAGTGTTCACGGAAGTCTCTCCAGTTATTTAAGGGGTGGGGGGGGAAGACAAGTGGAGAGTGATTTACTAGGGATGACTCATCAATTCACCAACTGAAGCTGAGAACATTGGGCCAGGCCAGTTGAGATAAGGACATGGCTGAGGTCAGATAACTGAGTGAAGTGAGCGCTGTGTGTGGCCGTCGGGGGGGGGGGGGGGGATTCTCAGTATGTGATAATGGCAGACATGGAAGCAGAATGGTTCCCTGCCAATGTATGAACCTAAATGTCTTGAGAATCTCAGTTCAGTGCCATTCCTTGACATTCTATGAAATTTTACAATAGATCATGACAGCCTAGCTTCCCAAAACATAAAAAAAAGAAATAATCCAAGAACACAAAATTTGCATTGCCAAAAAGTCTCACTATGAAGGTTATAAAAAAAAGTCACGTGCAGAACGTACCTATATACAGGCAAATGTATTCTCAAGAGACATTGCACAACTGACAATGACTAGACAATTAGAGCACAGCTGATCAAAGCCTGTAACACACTGCAGCAAATGCCACACTCTTGGATGCAGAGGTTGACTTCATTCCAAAGTTCTTTGGGAAGGAATGAATAGCAAAGAAGGCTGAAAGATTAATTCTCTCTAATCTGAAAATTTCAACTATTGGAAGGAGAAAGAGAGAGAGAGAAAGAGAAAGGCCACTCCTTTATCCCCTGAAGGGGAAGGTGTATTAGGGTTCTCCACTGGAGGAGGACTGAGAAATATAAATCCTGCTTTGTATTAAATTGAACTACTTGGGGGTCAGATGTGGCTCAACTGGTTGGGCATCCGTCTCCCATATGGAGGGACCCGGGTTCGATCCCTGGGACCTCCCGGTAAATAAATAAATAAATAAATAAATAAATAAATAAATAAATAAATAAATAAATTGAACTACATGCAATGTAGTTCTGAGATTTGGAAAAGGTTAAATATGGACAATTTTGCATGATTAAATCCAATACAAGAAAAAGGCAATTTGGGAAGTCCTTGCAGGATGTCCATAAGCAGCAGCAGGACACAGCCCACCTTAGTGGGGATCACACTTCTTCTCCCAGGCCACATGCCCCCATCCCCACCTCCACTCCTCCCCAGCTCCAGGATGCCAAATGGATCTGGCAACCAGAGACACCAGGCTATGGAATCAGAGGACCAAGGTCTGAGCTGGGCTGGAATCAGCTCCACCACTTACCTACTATGCCTAAGGCAAAGTATTGAATCTCTCTCCTTGGTGTTTTCTCATTCGGAATTAGAGACAATAATGTTCTTCTCTCTTATAAGTGTTGTGTGGATTGAAAGAGTTAATATGTGTAAGGAGTTTTAGACCAGTGCCTGGCATGTGGTAATTGCTTTATAAAGGTTAGATGTAAGCATTGTGGTTTTTTGTTTGTTTTTTAATTATAAAGAGCAGGAAAAGTATAAGCCTTAAGAATAAAGACGTCTAAAATGTTTTCAAGTACCTTGACCAACCTAGATCACTGTTAATTAAAGACTATGTGATTTCCAGCACTGACATTCATTTAGGGGTTCTAGAATCAAATTTTCTGATATCAGTTTAATGCAAATTATTCTAAAATGTCTTCTGCCCGTGGGGTGAAGGGTCCAGGTATAGGGTACTTGTGCTGGAATCCACCAGTTGCACTGTCTTATCCACAAAATGGCATGCGGCAGATGTGATGACAACAGGTTCCATTCCTGTGTCCCCGGCTTCTGCCCATCCTACCCCCTACCCCACACGTTTCTTTCTTCTTCAATTGGGACATAAGAATAAGTGACTCTAGGCCCTCAGTATAAACTTGCCATGCTTTAAATATATTTGCTCAATTCCATCCATTGTGTCAAATGACCCGCTTCAGGAATATACCTCTTTTTTGGTAGAGTGGGGCAGGGTAGAAAAGAGGTGATGAAATCAAAATTAAAAACGACTGAAGTCCTATATGCTCCAGGAATATGTCCCTGGGGGACGGGAGGTAGTATTGGTCAGTGCAAAATTAAAGAAGATTCAAGTCCTACATCCTTAGCCATCCTGGCACCCCCGAATAGGTAACAGGTAAGGTAGGAACGTACTCAAATCACGGCATGCATCCTAAACCAAAGGCTGACTCAAGCTCGGAGGAGTCCCATCGAGGAGTCACTAAGGGACCATTTCTTCCTCCGTCAGGGACCAGCCTCCGCCTGCCTCCAGCCGATTCTGTTGGGGAGGAATAGCTTTCCACTTGCTTCTCTGTGGTTCCTCCTTCTTTCTTGTCTGCGAAGAGAGTAAAGACACCCTGCCCGCCCCCTCACCCCTACCCCTACCCCTACCCCCACCCCACCCCACCCCACCCCATCAGTTGCAAAAAGTAGCAACTTCCCCTCCAGCCCACTGAACGCTCGGGCGACACGTCTGGGCCGTCATTTGAATGCGTTTCCTTTTCATTAAGCACAAAGGTTGGAGCCCGAGACTTGCAGCACGGGGACAGGAAAGTACACGGCGTGTGTCAAGAGAAAAAACACACACAGACGTACAGAATGACCCGCGAGAAAGGGAAAGGGGAAAACACCAATCCTCGGGCCGCTGGGCTTTTTCGACTTTTCCTTTAAAAAGAAAAAAAGTTTTTGAAACCATAGGTTCCAAGAACAGCAGGAGGGGGGCGAGGCGGGGGGTTTTACAGAAAAGACGCCTGGTCGGTTATGAGTCACAAGGCGGTTATAAAAGGGTCGCGCGTTCGCAGGCGCGGGCTTCCTGTGCGCGGCCCAGCCCGGGCGCAGCGCCGCGGCCACCTCGGGCCGCGTCCAGTCTCGCAGACGGAGGAGCGCGCAGGGCCCGAGCCTGGACAAGGCCAGCGCGGGCCAGCGATGGAGGACGCTGCGGCCCGGCAGGTACGCCCGACTTGGCGCTCCCCCTTCTCCGCGGTCCTTAGCCGGGCAGGGACGCCGCGGGGCTGGGGTTCGACGGCGCCGGCCGCCGGGGTGGGCAGAGCGGGGGCGGCGGGCACGTGGCCACGGGGCACCCAGCCTGGCCCCACGTGCGCCCGCCGGAGGGGCGCAGTCTGCGGGGGCCACCAGGGGAGATGGGGGTTCAGCCTCACCCAGGGGGAGGGGTTGCTCTGGGTAGTTTGGAGGGGGATAAGGACCAGGGGAAGGAACGATGCTAAAGATGTAATCTTCAGCTTCTTCGCAGAGTTCTCTTAGTTGGTAGGACCTGGTACCTGTGGCTGGAAAGAGCACAGTTATTGGAACGGCCAGAGGGCACTAGCAAAACCTGTTTCTTGGCTTTTTTTTTTTTTAAACTTACTTGTAATATACTTTAATTGAAAAGAAGAAAGTTGGAATCATAGCGTAGATATCAACTTTTTCATTTAATAGACGCGAGGACTGCAAATGTTCAATGAACTTCTGTATTCCTCCCATTGGGCCACGGTCGTTAGTGCAGATAACAAGGGTTATCTTTATTCTCACAAAATCCCTGTGGATGTGTATTCGCCACATTTTACAGCTTCCAAGGGTGGAGCCGAGTCTTTTTAATTTTGTTATCTAAAACGGTGTATTGGGGTGTTTATGAATAAAACAATCTAGAATCCCTGTAGTTGACAGCTGACAAATATATGAGAATCCAATCCCTGTTACAAGTAAGGAAACCGATGCCCAGACAAGTGAAGTTACTTCTCCAAAATCACACAGTAGATCCAGGACACTGTGTGATTTGAAGAAGCCAATGGTATTCTAATGACACTATAATTTAGCTTATGCTTTGTGTCCAGTTGATGAGATCAATGGAGATATATTTTTTACATATCATTATGTAGATATTCAAAAGCCAAAGTTTCTCTCTCATCTCCAGTCATCTCTCTGAAGTAGTGCCTCTTGTATGGCTTAAACATTATATATAATCTAGATCAACCAAGGCAGACAAACTTTTAATGAAAAATGGATGTAAGTATTCTTTTACAGCGAAGTGCTTATCCATGGAAACAGTAATACAAGCTATAAAAATTTCAAAACCATTTCCCACCTATTGTCTAATTTGACCATCACAATGATAATGAAATTGCCAGGGCAGATGGTGTTATCCCTGTTTAACACCATGAGGACCTTTTGGCTCAGAGAATTTGTGTTTTCTCACATAAAATCAATAGGTTTCTTAGTAAACAAAGTCTGCTTTTAGGTATGGGGGGGGGCATACCAGTTCATCCTCTTTTCTGTTATACCTTGTTAGCTCCCTGGTTCTTTCAGAGGACCAAAGCACATTTAGTTCTCACTTTTGCTGCACGGACTAATCCTTAATGGCCTATAAAAACTAAGTTCCCTCATGGTGGATCAGCTTACCCTGACCACAGGACCCGCTTCCTAACCACATATATTAAGAAAAAGAAACATTAACGCTGGCTGAGCCTGCCAGCCGCTTCAAAGCAGAAGTAGGGTTTGCAGAAACTTCTACTCTTATTTTTACCTGGCTAATTATGTGTAAAAAGTACAAGTTTTTCTTTTAAAAGTTCCTAAATGCCATGTTCTCCTTATGGGAAGGTCATTATCGCAGTCAACATGTGCTGCACTCTGCCAGATGCTGGGAAGCCAAAGGTGAGTGAGCACAAGTTAGAGGAAAAGGTAACAGTACATTTCTATGCAACTTGCTATCATTTGACTTGCAGTAACATAAAATACTTGAAGAAATTAGAATGTGTCATCATTAGCATTGCCATTCTTTACTTTCCACGTGCAAACATGGAAATAACCCTCCTCTCCTCTTCTCTTCATAGCTCACCAGATCAGTCTTCAGTGAATCAAAACCTCCACCCCCCCCCAAAAAAAACCCTCAGATTTAACTTTTAGAAAGCTTTTTCATCCGCTGTTTTATGTCATGATTAAGACCTACCATTCAGTTTAACAGAGGTTTATTTCCTTTTCAGTAATAGTTCTAAACCCCCTTTTTTCCTACCTCTTTGGGTAGGAAATAGAAGGTGTGAACTCTTTTACGAGGAAAAAAAAAGTGATGCACCCTCACACACCCTCTTACACAAGTTTGCACTGTGGGCAAAAAGCAATCTTGACTCTCAACCACGGTCCTCTTGGGGATCAAGTTTCATAATCCCTATTCTACAGTTAGTAGGACTAAGTAGCTCGAGTGGTGGAGAGTGGTGTGAAGAGACTGTATGTCACACCTGGACTGAGCACACCTGTCCGTGGCTAGTTGGGTCTCTGCATGTTTGTGAGTCATTGGCTACTCCTTAGCTGTAGCTGTTGCTTTTAATAGCTATTGTTTTAATGTTAAGCCTTCAGTCCACAGTACAGAAGCATGGTGTTGTGGAAAGAGCACCCGTCTAAGAATCAAGGCATGTTTCTTGTACCAACTCTTTGCAAATTCCTGTGTCTTGTTTTCCTTATCTCTAAACTGGGTGGCTGGACTAAATAATTTCTAAAGTACCTTTAAACTAGTGATATTCTATGATTCCAGTGTGACTAACAAGCTCACTTTTCTTATATCTTCTAAGGCACAGCTGGACTTACTGTGTTAATATCCTCTTTGGCCAAAGAAAGTCAGAATAAATAAGAACTGCTATAAATGTAACTATTGAAAGCATTATGTATGTTTACCCTTCACTGGTCTTACTAAATTCAAAACTGTCACACATTTCCTGAAATTGGATAGAATTAGAAAATCGTGAAAGAGTTTCTCTCAAGGAAAAATGTTAAATTTTTTAAGTCTTTTTTTATCCTAACTTGCCACTGACAACATCATATATATTTTCTTTTTATCTCAGACTCTTAAGGAAATGCAATGCTTTTAATTTGATAGCTGCTACATTCTTCTCACCTGTCATGATATGCTCAAGCTCAGTCCATCCATCAGTGACTTTGGGCTTACAATATTCCAGCCTCAAGCAAAACCACTCCCAAACGACATTTATCCTCACATTAACACATCATATGTCTGAGAAGTTCACCATCTTCATTTGTAACTCCAAGGCCCCCAGCAATGTGAAAAAACACTTGATATCCAAAAGGCACCATCAACACCATTCAGCCTCTACAGACTGCCAGAAAATGAGGCTTGATATCTGGGCTAATTTTGAAAAATAATAACCCTGTGTGGGTAGGCAGGGCTAAAGCACTGCCAGCAGAATATCAAACAACTGAATTAATGAAATTGTGAAACTCATAGACAAGGTGAAACAATGATACACAGTGATGTTTGTGGCATTTCTCCATAAACGAGAAGGTTCTATACAGAGTAGAGGTTCCTGGCTGTCTTAACAAAATCTACGCTTCTTTATGGAATTGTTGCTCACGCACTATCAAGCTGTTAGAATGAACACCTGAGTTCAGCCAGACCAGTGCCTCACACAGGCAGCCCTGTACGAGCGTTTGCTATTTTTATGTGTAAATTTGCAATCTTGCATATTGCAAGAAACCAATTTGCAAAGTGAGATATAAAAATAATCTGAGAATGTAAAGTACATATGTACAAAGTGGTCTTTAAAATTCTTGATGTGGTAAAAAGGTTATTTTTGAAGCATTTTTTACAGTTTCAGAATGCAGTTTTCTCCTTAACAGACAAACAAACAAAAAAAACTAATAAAATGCTTTAGAAAATTATTTCCAAGGAAACATTTTGGTGTACCTTCTAGTGGTTACTTTATGACTTAGAGATTTTGACATACTAAACAATGTTTTAATTTGACTTGTACATGCTTTTAGATAATTTCTAATTTATACAATCATTCAACTGTATGGTAGTGAATGTATCTTGACATGTACTTTTTAAAATGAAAAGTGCAACATTTGATAGATGTACAGATACCAGGTATCAGGCAAGTGTTGATGACTGGCCCATTACTATCGTAGCTAACATCCATGACTATGAGCCTGGCATGGGGCTAAAAGCTTTACAGTCATTATGTCTCTTCATCTTCACAATGACCTTTTCAAGTAGGTTCTATTGTTATCTCCATTTTTGGAGAGGCAACTAAGACTTAAAAGGGTTAATTAACTTGCCAAATATCACACAGCTAGTACCACTGGCAGGGTCAGACAAATTGAAAAAATCAGAACAATGAACACCCCTCAACCTTTTACTTAGATTCACTGATTAATATTTGTCACAATTGCTTTCTTTCTTTCTATCTTTAGCTATATAAATATGTCAGTCTCTATATATGTATCTATATGCAGACCTGGCATCTCATTCTAAATGCTTCAGCACTATCTCCTAAGAACAGGACAGGCTCCTACACAACCAAAATACATGATTATGACATCCAAGTGTGATTTTAGGAAAAAAATGAACAAAATCTTATTTTTACCCACAACTCCATATAATGATTTCTAGCGTTATTCCCTAGCTTTACCTTCTGATGATTATCCTCTGTGGACTGAGTTCAAAGCCTGGATTTCTCTAAGGGGGTCCATGATTCTGTAATATCAACAAACCTCATTAATATATTTCCACATTTATAGATTTCTACTAATTTGCCAAAAATCAGCATATTAAATCTTACAGAAAGGTTCCTGTGCCAAATCCAAGCAAGTTAAGCAAATACAAATGTCTTTTGAGAACCTCATGCATTTATTCAGAGCATTTATTGTTGAGTGTCAGCTATGGATCAAGCATTGAGGTAAGGCCCACTCTCGGTGCTATAGAAGAGACACATGGAGTGCGTGTGATGTGAAGGATGCGGACAGGGCTTGGGACTGGGTGGGGGGCACACCAGAGGACGGAGAGGCCAGCCTCCAGGAGTTTGCCATCAGAAGGGGTTGCGGCGAGAGAGAAAGAAGGCAAGGGGGCAATAAAGCAGGGTAGGCAAGTCCATATTTAAGGAACAACTTGAAGTAGGTACATCTAGTACCTACATGTATGCATGGAATTGTGTCTAGAGAGGACATCTTGTGAAGCACCAAATGCCCCCCTCATTTGGAATGTTAAAGGCATTGTGTAAAATGCTATGGGGTGTTCACAGTAAATGATATGGTCTTTGCCCTGTAACATACATGTAGCATACATGTAGCAGTATAAGAAAAGTAATTTTTTAAAGGTAAATCAAAACCTTTGGTTCACAGAACTTGCGTACTGTCTGACGTAGTTCTCAGGACGCAAATTCTTCTTTGCTTAGGGCCATTATGGCCTGCAGAAATAGAAAAGTATGAACTATGGCTTGTAGAAATAAAAAAGTGACTTCTTCCTGTGATGCCCAGCCCCTGTACATAAAACTAAGGAGCAGGTAACTGTCAGGTAGAAGTTGCAAATAAAAGATAGACATTGTATTGAAATACACCGTTGAGAGCGAACACTGTGAACTAAAGTGGTGCGAGGAGGCCTCACAGAAGATGTGGCCCTTAAAGGATGGACAGAACACTGGGGCTTGACAACTGCCATCACTTTTTTTGTCAAATGGGGAGAGTGGGGAAGCAAAGGCTATCAAAAATACCTTCTAAAGGAAACAAAGAAAATTATTATTAAAAGTCTCTTATGGAAGTATGTTATTAAAAGGTTAAAATTGTTAGGAAAACAGTTTTTGAAAAGGAAAACAGTTTTTGGAAAGATGGAATAAGAAAGAATGGCCAAAATTTAAAGCAATATACTGCATCTCTTCTTGGAGTTCTCTCATTCCCACCCCTTGTTTTTGTTCACGTTTGTCTTATAAATTTTTACCAGTTTTGGGCCTGAAGCTGAGCCCCTGTGAGGGCAAGACCCTGAGGGAGTCTCTCCTTTGCAATCCCCTGATCCAAGGGAGGGAACTGGACTCAGGCTGGCTCTAGTCCTAGTTCCCCTGTTTACTCCACGGAATGACTCCAGGGGAAAAATATTTCAAATCTGTTTTTTTACCATATCCTTACCTGAAAAGTGAAAGTAGTAATTGCTATCCATAATAAAACTATTGGGATGGTTATTTAGCTTGTAAATAAGCTCTACAGGTCACTTCAGGAAAAACATCATTGTTTTAAAATTAGGAAAAGCAGAACAATCATCTAAGGCCAATATTCCATCTCTTTCATGCATTTGCAATTAGATGGTCACTCAATATAACATTTCCATAGTGATCCTTTTGATATCCATATCAGCTTCCTTCTGAGATGGTTCAAAAGTATGTCACAAATGTAGTTTTATATGTTAATGTCATTGCTGGCATAAATCTTTAAAACCCTCATTTTTTAAATTCTCAAAATACAGAAAGGTATGTTGTATTAAGGCTGTTTCATATGGTAAACTGGTCTTTTCGATAAAAAAAAACTCAATTTAGAAATATTAGATATTTTCAGTAAAGAGCTCTTAATTTAGAAATATCAAGATAAGGAATGTTAGATTTTTATGGAAGTAAATGAAATACCAAGACAAAGTGAGTTTATAATTTGGGAGTGGGGGAAAGTGTCAGCAATGGCTTATACAGGGAAATTTTCTTAAAATATAGAGTTGATATGAAAAGTAATCTCATTTGCTAATGGCTCAGGCCCTGGGATATTCCCACAGAACAATCCCTTTGACTTTTCTATGTCGCACTTGTGTACTTTCATGACCCCGGTGGGTTATGGTCTCACTTGGTAGCAGGAGGGTCACACCTCAATCCCTTTTTAATGATGAACTCATGAATTTAAGAGGAAATTTAAAACTCTTTGCCCCATTTCCTGACAGCATACAAATTGATTTCTCTTTAAAATCAGTTTGGTGCAATATAACACAGAATAATCATATTCTAAAGAAAACATGTGATAAAGAAACTTTGCATGAATAAACACACTTTAGAAAATGCTTCACTTAAATGTTTCCTTTTGTCAGAGAATATTGAAGGTCTTTATGAAGAATTACTGAGAAATTAAATACTTTATATGAGCTTGTATAGAATATAGAGTTTGAAACACAGAACTGAACTAAAACTCAGGTAATACTGTTTGAAATACTTATAATTGTGGCTTTTTTCTTTTTCCTTTTTTTTTTTTTTTTTTTTTTTTTGGTGGACATGGAAAGGATGAGCTCTGAACTATTTTTGGATATATTCTTCTCACCTTTTCTCTAAATCACTTGTGTTCTTGCTCGTTCTCCATCCCCATTAAAGTTTATCTACCCTGGGTCCTTCTCCCTCATTCCTTGATCTGTTTTCAAAGATGACTAACCTAATAAAGTCGAAGTTGATGTGTCCATAGAAATGGCTTCTATCCTACCCTGTTCCTCCTTTCCAAATAATTTATTTGCATTTCAAGAACAGGCTACCTGAGATGTTACCTGCCACCTTGATTCTCTCATCCAAAGGAAATGGTTGTAATGGTAAGAAATTCAGATGAAGTAGAAAGGAAGGGAAGCAGTAGGACAGATGAGGAATTTTTAAGGAGGCTGGTCTTTGGGGCATCGTTTTTGCATTTAGGTCAAAAGGCAACTAAGGAATTGTTGTTATCCTAAAAATTAACTATTAAGCCCCCCAATTCTCAAAATCTTGATTTTTACATACCCACATTAATCTTCACTGTTTACTTCATGACCTAAACCAAAATAACAGCTTCAGAATACAGAGAATTAGAATCAATTCTGGTGGTAAATCCAGATAGTATTCACATACACAATTATACACCATTTGCTTTTAGTGAATAGATCCAAATAAGAATCAATATTGAATATGTGAAGCATGCACTCAACTACTGAGCTATACTTGCTCCACTGGATTCCATTTTAATGATTACGTTTTTGACAGTACATAAGAAAACTAAATAAATGGGAAAATATTTGAAGGAAATTATCTCAACTGAATCATATTAATTTTCAATGGCATAATTGCATTACTTTTTACCTACTAAAATGGCTTTGGAGCTGGAATTTGTATTGCTGCATCAATATAACACCCATCATGCTTTTTAGTAAAAACAGGTGTACATTTTCTTTTTAACAACAAACTAATAGTATCCAAGTGTTTGTATATTTTATGGTGAATAAAATCAGGGCTGTCATGTGATTACTTTGGTTTTAAAATTCAACCACTTGTGACTTTTTTTTTTTAAAGAAAACTTTATGGCAGTTTTTGGTCTGCAGATGGTAAGTGGTTGGTTCTGAGAACAAGCAGCAAAATAAGAAAATATAGTGGGGTATAATATAGCCCCACCACATGGCTCCCTTGTCTGTCTGCTCATTGTCTGCTTGCTGTGTCTGCTCATTGTCCCTGCTCATTGTCTGTTCATTGTCTCTGCTTGTTGTGGCCACTTGTCTGCTTGTCTTCTTTAGGAGGCACCAGAAACCGAACCCAGGCCCTCCTGTGTGGGAGGCAGGTGCCCGACCACTTGAGCCACAACCACACCCTGTTCGTTGTGTCTGCTCATTCATCAGCTCGTTGCATCAGCTCATCTTCTTTAGGAGGCACTGGGAACCGATCCTGGGACCTCCCATGTAGGAAGCGAGCACCCAACTGCTTGAGCCACATCCGCTCCCCCAAGACATATAATATTGTGGATGAAAATAACATCATGATTCATCTGTGAAAAGAGATCCTTGGTAGCAAACTTAGGGCATATTCAGCTCTGAATATATAGCAGATACTGTCTTTCCTGGTAAATTAATAAAAAGGTAAGAATAAAAGGATCTATGGAAACCATATGTCTCCCATCTTCCCCTCACCCCACCCCCACCCCCAAACATTACTCAGGAAAGCATAATTTAAGGGAAAATGTCATGGAGTGCTGCCTTCAGTTTACTTCTCACTACCAGAGGGAGAGAAGCCTTCCGTATAATGAAAGATAGGTTTTGTTTTCAATTTGTTTTATATGTGTGTGTGTGTATATATAGTGCTTCATCTTGGACTTTTATTTAAGGTAAGAAGGAATAGTTTCAATGCCCAAACAGTAATAAATTCTTTCAAATAACTTAGATTTAACATGGAATCTGTCCTTGGCTACTGTAACTATATGTTACAGTGAAGCTTATGTTGACAATGGGTATTTGTTATTTTGAGCCTAAAAGTGTGTGGCGTGTAGGGCTTTGAAGAGTAGCTGCAGAACTACCCTAGTCAAGACTCCCAGTTAATTTATATTGTACAATCCATATAAATTTCTCTTATATTGCTACACTTTGCAAATTATGTTTGTCACATTGTTATCACTTGATTAGC
This sequence comes from Tolypeutes matacus, assembly GCA_026826555.1. NCBI lineage: Eukaryota > Metazoa > Chordata > Mammalia > Cingulata > Chlamyphoridae > Tolypeutes > Tolypeutes matacus. The sequence continues at coordinate 19,647,187 of JAKSZT010054524.1, forward strand.
AGCTGTCACTGTTGATTGCAGGGTCTATAATTGTGTCTATTTTTTCTTCTGCCACTTTTCCAACTGGAAAGCTGTACTGATTCCAGATAAAGCCACTTCATGTCTTATTACCTCATGATTTCATCCTCTGCCCAATGATTTGCCTAACAGACTAGCCTTTCTTCCCTGTGATCACTAATTCCCACTCAGAAACATTCTGTTGTTTATTTGTTAGCTTGGCACCCCCTTGCAAGTCCAATCCAAAATACTGAAAGTGAGCACAGCTTCAACACAGATGAATGGATGACTTTCCGAGTCATTCTAAAAGTCTATTGAATATATGTGTATGTGTGTGTGTGTGTGTATTTTTTTTAATTACTCTGGAATATTTTCTTTATTCTGTTTATTCACGTTAATGTTTTTCATCTATTGTGTTTTAAATGAGACAAATTTGTGTGATATATTTAGACAAACTTTATTTCTCTGCAGTGTTAAAAATTTGTATGCCTGAGAAATCTACATAACATAGTATCACAAAATTTGTGTTTGAACATTGAGAATAAAAGGGGACTTTTTATTTCAACATACTTTGAGAGTTTAAACTAATGAAATAATAAAATACAGTATAGCACATTATCAAAAACACTAGTCACTTTTGCGAGTATTCTAATAAAGCAATTCATAAGTATAGTATTAAAGGGAAAAGGGAAAAAATCCACTTATTACACTAATATTTCTTTTAATACCTGTGCCTAGATGTTACCTTTTAAGAATAGAAATAAAATTATTGGTAGAATAGTATGCGAGCAATTCATCATTATTAGACATAAGTCTTTAAAAGAGGTTGAATTATTTCAAGTTGGGGAAGAAGTAACACTAGGAAATTAATACATATTTATTGAGCATTTGCTGTGTCCATGTTACTGTGGAGGGGAAAAAAAAGCCCTTAGTTTTATTATAATCTTTGTTGACTGAAATTACGTAAAATGAACTGAAATCCTTAATCGACACTTTAAGCTTTTCATCCTGAAATTAATTCATCTCAGAAAATGGCAAATAAAAAAAAAAAAAAATACTGTCAGTAAAAATGAAATATTTCCTTGGTTTGGAAATTTCCAAACCACCATATTCTGCCCTGTCAAAATATATTCATTGGGGGAATTTTTAACTTTATTCATTTCTTTTGAACTTAATCACATTTTTACATCTACTTGGTTTCATTATTAAATAAAAGAGAAGGTGATTCCCCTTTTGTACTGAAGGATACCACATACTTGAATGATACTCTAACTTCTAGGTTCTGCTGTAGTAACAGTGAAACCAGAAACTTGTGGGAGAAATGCCACTCATCTGAGAGAGTAGAATCAGACTCTTACAGGAAGTATCAAATTCTTCTTTTTCTTTTTTTTTAAATCAACTTTTTACGGAAGACAAGCAGTTTGAGAAACAGAGCACTCTTTAAGTCATACTTCCTTTACGTAGCTCGAAACCAAAGCCACTGTGCAGTGCTTTCCCCAAAGGAATCTTTAAATAGTAGCCATGGACATTTTAAGATGAATTCATTTGTAGGCACACCCTACATTGCCTGTATCGTATTTCCTGGAAGAATAAAGGTAAAATATCCACTGTTTATTACAGAACGAAAATCTAACCAGAATCCTACCTTTGTAAAACAGGTAAATTTGGTTTTAACTTCCATAAATCATAAAGTACTATTTTCAATATTTTGGCCTTCTACTTAAACTATTTAGCTCCTGGGTGAGATATAAATCAGAAAAGATAAGGTGCCAGACACAAGCTCCCCCCTTTTCATTTTAGCATTTGAGGACTTTGAAGAGGGTTTTTTTGTTTTTGTTTTTGTGAAAATGATATTTATTTAGAACTATACGATAGAATTTAAAATTTTAAACAGTCTTAAAATGTACCTAAAGTTAAAAATATTGTTTTTTAATTGCCCATTTCTCTACCCTTTTCAGCAAATTACTTCCTAAGATGTAATGAGCTTGTTCCTTTATAAAGAAAATAAGGACTATTTTTGCTTTCCGATTTATATTCAATCACTCCAACTTTATAACTGCATGTGCATACACAACCATCTCTCTCTTTCTCTCTTTCTCGCAGGTGGTGCAGACCAGGAAGGGGAAATCTGTGGTTTAAATTCTTTATGCCTCATCCTCTGAATTCTGGAGGCTGACTGTAGGCTGTATGCTGTTAATGCTAATCGTGATAGGGGTTTTTACCTCCGACGAACTCCTACATGTTAGCATTAACAGGGTATGATGCCTGTTACTAGCATTCACATGGAACAAATTGCTGCCGTGGGAGGATGACAAAGAAGCATGACTCACCCTGCTGGATAAACTTAGACTTCAGGCTTCATTATTTTTTAATTTGTTAATCATAATCTAGTCCCTGGGATGTACTGCCTTAAATTAAGTTTTAAGAATAAGGTCATTTAAAAGATTTACCTACTTGCAGTGATCTTACTTGTAAACATTGTTATTTTAATCTTCAAACACAAATTTTTGTTTTTATCTAAGAAAATGTATTCATGTCATTTTTAGTTCAGAGTTATGGTTTGTTCATTTTAACTGTTTATAAGCACTTTTAATGATTTAAGTGGACTAACTCTTGGCTAAACACATTCTAAAACAAATTTCTACTGTAGTTAAGAATTTAGGACTACTGTCCCCAGTTTCATCATGAACAGTTTTGGAAATTGGCCCCCAAGTGACAATTTTCTAATTAGCCATTTTCAGTTGAAAACTAATACTAATACTTGTATTTGATTCTTAATGAAGAACTGAAAGGCTGTGACACTAAATTCATTTAAAAATCAGTATTGTTAACAATGAACATGATAAATAACATCTAACAGAGCTTACTACCTCTCTTGGTACAAGATACAAAGATTTAATAGAAAGGAGCATATTTGAAATTAAATCCCAAATCTAGGTTCAAGTTCAATACTTAACTACATAAAAATGGCACTGGGTCAAAGAATCCACTTTTTCTCTCTATGCCTGTCTTAATCCATAGAATGGGGAAATATTTAACAAGATTGGTGTGAGGCTTACATGAGATGAGAAACTATTTTGTAAAATGTAAAACACCGTTAATGGTATAGTAAAATTAATCCAAGAGTTGGTCCCCACACCTTGTTAGATAAAAGCTAATGATTTGATTTCATTTGAATTTTTAAGATTTGGATTTCTGTGCAGTCTTTCTTCATAATTAATTTTATCAACTATAAATATAGCCAACTATAATTATGTTAATATATTTAAGTTATACTCATATTAGAATTCTTCTCAACAAGTATTTGGTCAAACAGTTATTCACTGTAACTAGATAAATCTCTTGAGCTGCTGGTATTAGTTGATTTAAAATAAAAATTAAAAAATTGTGTTATGTCCTTTGTGAAGTACAAATTGTAATTTCATAAGATAATTCACACACACAAAAAGACAATGGGAAAAAATTATGAGGATACTAAGGAGAATGTTCCTGGCTTACAGGACACAATATTCACATCTAATAGATGAGACTAGATATTCTCATCTGGATTCAGGCTCCTGTTCAAGCTGTTCTGTGCTACCAAGATTAATTTCTTCTCTTAATCTTTGGAATGAATATATGGCTCCATGAAGCTCCCATGAAGGTACTGTCCCATTCAAGAGTATTTCTTGGAACTATTCATTTTATCTGTCACTCTTTATCTTCAAGAGGAGTCTTTGTTTGAGTCCCAGTTCTTTAAAACCCTGCTTGCTACCCACAGCCACAATCACAAAATGTTAGGACTGGAATAGACTAATCTAGTATTACCTTCCTGCTGTTAAAATGAAAAGCTGTGAACATCAAAGGGGCACTTTAAGAAAAGTTGTGCTGTAAAATGCCTTATTTGAAGAGCACTGCATGACCGTAGGCAAGTTACTTAATCTCTCGGAACAGTTTTTTCACCAGCAAAATGTTAAGTAGCAAATATTTCATATGGATGGTAGGCTTAAATGAATGAGTGTAAAACACTTAGCATAATGTCTACTACACATTAAGTGTTAAATAAAAGTTAGCTTTAAAAATCAAATGATCTATCGCAGTAGCTCTTCCCAGGGACACAATAGTGTCTATCTAAACAATCCCATAATAACAAGCAGAGCTGAGAAACCACAGGGTTGCTGGTTTTTCTCTGATGCCCAAACCTCGTAGACTTCTAGTTCCTGATCTCCTGCTCTTAGATGGAATCTCTGGACTAACATATCCAGTCATTCCAAAAGTCCTTGGAGCATGAGTGAAACTGGGTGTGCATGAGTTTGGGTTGGGGGAGGGGTAAGTAGTCAAGAAAGTGTTTTGTTTTTTTAAAGATTTATTACCCACCCCACCCCCATAGTTTTGCACTCTCTGTCTGCTTCATGTCCATTCGCTGTGTGTTCTTCTGTGTCTGCTTGTCTTCTCTTTAAGCAACACCAGGAACTGATCCTGGGACCTTCTGGAGTGGGAGAGAGGTGCTCAATCTCTTGCACCACCTCAGCTCCCTGGTCTGCGGCATCTCTTATTGTCTCTCCTTTGTGTCTCTTTTTGTTGCATCTGCTTCCCTGTGTTTGTTTTTGAAGTGTAAGTGGGCTCTTTGGGGGATGGGTAAGGAACCCAGCTTTGTACCCAGAAGACTGAACTGCATCAAGTGCCAAACTATGCAAGACATGGTCTCCAGAATGGCAAGGTTACCTAGGATCTGACCCACTTCTTCACAAATTTGCTGAATTGGAGGCCAAATTCTAACTCTTTTTTTTTTTTTTTTTTTTTTGTCTCTTCACTGTTAACAGACCAAGTAGCTAAAAACTAAAGGGAAAAAGAAGAAAAGAAAAAGGGGGGAGAAAGTGGAATCAAGGGATGGAAGAATATATAGAAAATATAGATTACAAACTTTCTGAATATAGACAACAGTTCCTCAGAGAAGGTGGGGAAACTTGAGAGAAATGGCACTTGCAAAGTTGAGTCCACAAATGGGAAGCACTTGAAAAAATAAAAGCTGACCCAGTGTATGACTCTGTACTAATTCAATGGAAAAACAGTGAAACCAATAGGTAAATATTGTACAGAAGATTTCAGCTTTCCACTTTGGCTTTCAAATTCTCCCACAGCAATAAAGATAATGTTCACATAAAAGGTTTTTTTGTTTATTTTTGCTACTGTTGTGTTTTAACAAATCTAAGTGTTGCAGAATTAGTCCAAAAACTGGCTAAAACATATATTCCTAAGCCACCTTAAGGAGTTTTTGAGGTGGATTCCTCAAATGTCATCTTAATGACGTCTTCTCTATCTTTACTTACTATCACTCACCCTTCTCTGTAATGCGCAGGGATTTCCCAGTACAATAGCACTTAACTCACTTTTATCATAATTTTTTTTTTGGCACATGCATGACTCTATGAGTAAGTGATACCCTTGAGGGCCGACCCACCAGCTCTCTTATTTGTATTCCACTCTAAGGTTTGCTGACATGATCACAGCATTATTATTCCAAGTCCAATTCTGTTTAATATAGAGTGAATATTTCACTTTAAGTATAGAGATAGGCTGAAAGAGATGACTTTTGGTAAATAAAAGTTCACTCCAACAAACAAATAACTGAGAAGCTCCATATACAGCAGAAGTGCTAGGGCAGTGATTCTCACCTGGCAACTTGTCAAGCACAGAGTTCCAGGCTTCACCCCCCAGAGATTCTGATTCGGTAACAGAGCTAAGAAATCTACATTTTTAACAAGCTAACCAGGTGATCCAGAGGTAGTGGTAGATAAAGCAACTCCAAGAAACAGTGGTTTAAACACAGTGCTACTGTTCCTGTGGTAACTAGGAATGGTGGGCAGAAATCTTGCAACATACGGATCTAATGTCAGTTTACATACTATGTAATGAGAGATTCTGCAACATGGGCTGGGTGAAAAGAAATGTCCTATAGTTGGCTCTTTGAGTCCCATCAACCCTCCCCACCAAAAACATCCTAACCACCTCAATAAAATCCACCGGACTTGAAAGTCACCCACTGAAACCAGCTACCACCAGCCACAAGCAACCAAAGACCTTCAAATATCTAGCCCCAAGCTATCAGCTGCTGCATACTGCAATAGTAAGGTAAAGTCAGCGAGTAGGGAGTGGGTACTAGCTCCTACCCTGCCGGCTGACTAACGGAATAGACACATGTCAATCCATCCTCTCCCACCCCCTCACCCTTTATGCTGCCAAGGCTTCAACAATCATTATACCCAATCTCCACTTACGGAATGTCTGCCCTTTTCCAAATGCTGACAGCTCCTCAATTTCTGAACCCCTAGCCCATGCCTAGCACATAATAAAAGAACTCTTAATATGGTTGCACCCAGAAATGACCTTTCTCCTTTATCTTCCCCAAGTCCAGTTTGTTTTTCTCCTTAAAAAGTGCTTCGCATTGTGCCCCATGTTAGTTATTTCATAAGGGTTATACTCCCTCCTAGATTATGAGCCCCTGTAGGAAGGGAATATTACTTTTAAACTTTTCTGCATTCCACTCAGCTCAGGGCCTTGCTCACAGTGGCTTAACTTGAATGGGAAAATGTATCCAAGTCTCCACTCACTTCGGAAATAAAACTTGTTCTGAGGTTGGACTGTATCTAGCATATGTGTGTGTCTGATTTGAGGAACTGTTTTCCAAGTGTACGGATTCATTACAGACAGCTTCAGGCATCAATTTGGTTTTCTCAAAATTCTGCAGTCAGGAAGGTAGTCAGTAACATCATATTCATGTTAAGAAAATTTGATTAAAATGTGAAAATTTGTCTTCAATATTTTATCTCTGCAGGCAGCATTGACAAAAAAGCAAATCTGAGATCCCTTACAAATAATACTACACTAGTAGCCTCCCCTGAAACTTCAACATATTTAACCATGTCTGAAATCTAAATTATTATTGTATAAATTTCTCTTAAAATGGATGTTATCTCTATTTACCAAAATTTAAAATACACATACTCTGATCAGTAGGATCACCTAGAAGAATTTATATTACAGATCTAATTGTACACATGTGGAATCATGGTTATTCATTGGCATTATTTATAATAGCAAAAATTTAAAATCAGCCATCAGTAAGGGACTAATTAAATAAATTATGGTACATCCATAAATGGAACATTTCATACTAAAAGAATAGAAATCAAATGTTTAATTCCTAAAACAGAAAATAGGAAGGGAAAATAAGGAAAGCTGGATCAATCCAATATATGGCAGGAAAGTAGAAAAAAGAATGTAAAGAAATTAACAGGTAAATAGAAAACTGAATAAGGTGATAGAAATACATCTTTAATCACAGTAAAGTGTGGATGAATTAAAACTTATCTACTAAAAGACAACAATTCCAAGACTAGACTTTTTTTTTTAAATCCAGTTTTATGCTGTTTACAAGAGATAGACTTAAAACAATGACATAAAAGGTTAAAAATAAGAAATACAGGGAAGCGGCTGTGGCTCAATCAGTGGGGCTCCCGTTTACCGTATGGGAGGCCCCGGGTTCGGTTCCCAGGGCCTCCTGGTGAAGGCAAGCCTGCCCGCACGGCGTGGTTAGCTGACCCAGCGAGCACAAGCAGCAAGGGGGGGGAAAAAAAAAAAAAAAAAAAAAAATTTAATAAAAAAAAAAAAAAAAAAAAAAAAAGAAATAGAAAAACATGTCAGGTGAATACTAACAAAAATCTAGTGTAACAATATTAATAGAACTAGATTTAAAAAGAGATGGATAGGGAAGCGGCTGTGGCTCAATCAGTAGGGCTCCCGTTTACCATATGGGAGGCCCCGGGTTCGGTTCCCGGGGTCTCCTGGTGAAGGCAAGCCTGCCTGCACGGCGTGGTTAGCTGACCCAGTGAGCACAAGCAGCAAGGGGGGATAAATGAATAAATAAATAAAATCTTTAAAAAAAAAAAAAAGAGATGGATTAAGGAAACCTAGATTAAGGAAGGGTGGGGTGGGGTGGGGGTTAATGATAAAAAGAAACAACTCACCAGCAAGTTATAAAAATCCCAAATCAGAATGCACAGTTCTAACAAAATAGCCTCAACATATAGTAAGTAAAAATTGATTTGATTACAAGGAGAAATTGTCAAATCCATAATCACTGTAGAAGAGTGGGTTGAAGAAAAAAGATTATGCTCCTTTTAAGAGAAAACTTAAAACATAATGACATGAAGAAGTTGAAAGGAATGGAAAAATATTTACAAATTATCTAGTGAAACCTGATGTAGAAATACCAGGATCAGGCAAAACAGATTTTAAGTCAACTCACTCAGAAGTTGACAAGTTGATCCCACAATAACCATGACAATTTTGAAAATAAAGACTCACCATACCAAAAAATCAAAATGTGTTATAAAGCTATAGTAATTAAAACTGTGTTGGGAGTGGATGTAGCTCTATTGACTGAGGGCCTGCCTCCCATGTACAAGATCCTGCGTTGGATGCCCAATACCTCCTAAAAACAAACAAACAAACAAAGAAACAAAAAAACTAACTCGCATTAGAAAGTGGATACAGCTCAGTCATTGAGCGCCTGCTTCCCATGTACAAGGTTCTGGGTTCAATCCCTGGTACTGCCTAAACAAAACCAAACAGAAAACCAACCAACCAACCTAACGACAACAACAACAACAACAAAAACCTGTGTGATAGGACAACCAGCAAGATGGCAGCAGAGTAAAGCGCTCTGAGAATCAGCTCCTGCTACAGGGCAGTTGGTGATCACCCAGAGCTATCTAGAGCACTTGTCTGGGGACTCCAGGAGACCAGAAGTACATCCTGCAACATCCTTGAAAGAATGGAAGGAGGAGATGCCCATCTGCAGAGACGATTCATAAATAGAGCCCTCTATGCCCTGGAGGCCGGTGTCCATCCTCCACTGGAGGCACAAGCCACCTCGGGAGCTGTTCCGCAGCCGGAATTGGTAGCTCTACTTCCCAAAACGGGGGAGGAAGAGGATGGTTGGGCACCAACTTCAGCTACTGATTAGTAAATTCAGCAGGCTAAAGTATAATCCTAACAACAGCTAAAGTTTGAAACCGTGCAAGTCAGAAAGACGCCAGTGGCTGCCATCTTAACTTCATGCCTGACACGAGGGGAAGCGGGGTGACTGAAAATCAGTGCTGGTAGGGACCGGCTTCTTTCCACTTAGATCAGATTGCCGCTCTAGCCTAAGCCCCAGGCCCACCTCAGGCAGGGAGGAAGCTGGGGGAAGCTGCGCCAGCCTCTCCGGGAAATTGCTGGCCATGCTGCGGAGGCCAGTGATCATCCTACTTTGGCAGCGCAAGCCACCCCAGGAGCTATTCTGTGGCAGGAACTGGAAGCTCCATTTCCCAAAAACAGAGGAGGAAGAGACGGTTGGCCACCGATTTCAGCTGATTAGTAAATTCAGCTGGCTAAAGTATAACCCTAAGAACAGCTATAGTTTGAGCCTGTCCAACTCAGAAAGAGACCGGTAGCTGCCATTTTGACTCTACCCCCAGCATGAGGGGAAGCCAGGCTGACTGAAAATCACAGTAAGGGTAGAGACGGGTTTCTTTCACCCAGCTTGGCCTGCAGCCCTGGCCTAGGCTTCAGCCCCACCTCTAGCAGGGAGGAAGCTGAAAGGCCCTGCACCAGCCTATCCAGGTAACTGCAGGTACATTTAGCTGGCACAGACTGAATAATTGGAGGTCTACCAGGGCAACTGTGGTCATCTTGGACCTGCACTGCATAGATTGCTGCCCATAACTGCAGCTCCATCCCCGCCCCAGGCAGGGAAGCAAGGGGCGTGAAGCTTCATCAGTCTCTCTGGGCAACTACAGTCTAGGCCTGCATGAGTTGGATTATTCCACACAATTATGGCACTGTCCCTACCCCTGGCAAAGGAGAAAGTTGGGAGACGCTTCACTGGTCCTTGGGGCAATAAGGGTAGCTTGAGCCTCCACAGCTTACAGTACCAATTATATCCTTGGGCTCCTACTACATAACCAGCAAGGGAGAAGGGTAGGAAGCCCTAAACGAAAGAGAAAAACTGCACCCAGAATAAATACTCTAGTAAGCCAGATGCCAAGACATCAACAAAAAATTACAATCCACACCAAGAAACAGGAAGATATGGCCCACTTAAAGTAACAAGATAAGCCTCCAGATGACATAAAGGAGTTGAGACAACTAATCACAGACATTCAAACAAATCTCCTTAATAAATTCAATGAGATGGCTAAAGAAATTAAGGATATTAAGAAGACATTGGATGAGCACAAAGAAGAATTTGAAAGTATACACAGAAAAACAGCAGATCTTATGGGAATGAAAGGTGCAATAAATGAAATTAAAAATACACTGAAATCATATAATAGCAGATTTGAGGAGGCAGAAGAAAGGGTTGGTGAGCTTGAAGAAATGGCCTCTGAAAGTGAACATACAAAAGAACAGATGAAGAAAAAATTGGAAAAACTTGAACAAGGTCTCAGGGAACTAAAGGACAGCAAGAGACGTGCAAACATACGTGTCATGGGTGTCCCAGAAGGAGAAGAGAAGGGAAACGCAGGAGAAGGAATATTTGAAGAAATAATGGTAGAAAATTTCCCAACCCTATTGAAGGACATAGATATCCATGTCCAAAAAGCACGACATACTCACATCTGAAAAAAAAATACTAACAGACCAACTTTGAGACACATACTAATCAGAATGTCAAATGCCAAAGACAGAGAATTCTGAGCAGTAAGAGAAAAGCAATGCATAATGTATAAGAGATACCCAATAAGATTAAGTGCTGATTTCTCACCAGAAACCATGGAGGCAAGAAGACAGTGGTATGATATATTTAAGATGCTGCAAGAGAAAAACTTCCAGCCAAGAATCTTATATCCACCAAGATTGTCTTTCAAAAATGAGGGCAAGTTTAGAATATTCAATAAACAGAAACTGAGAGAGTTTGTAGCCAAGAGACCTGCTTTGTAGGAAATACTAAAGGGTATGCTACAGCCTGAAAAGTAAAGATAGGAGAGAGAAGCCTGGAAGAGAATCTAGAAATGAAGATTATACCAATAAAAGTAACTAAAAGCGTCAAAAGAGTGGTGAAAATAAAATATGACAGATAAAACCCAAATATTCAGTAATAAATTTAACCAATGATTTAAAGTACTTGTATTCAGAAAACTACAACTCATTGTTGAAAGAAATCAAAAAAAGATCTCAATAATTGGAAGAATATTCCATGCTTATGGATTGAAAGACCAAGTATCATTAAGATGTCAATTCTACTTAAATTGATATACAGATTCAATGCAATCCAGATAAAAATTTCACCAGCATTTTTTAAATAAATGGAAAACATGATTATCAAATTTATTTGGACGGGTAAAGGGTCCTGAATAGCCAGAAACATTTTAAAAAGGAAAAGCGAAGTTGGAAGATTCTCATTTTCAGACTTTAGGTCATATTACCTAGCTACAGTGATAAAAACAGCATGGTACTGGCATAAAGACAGACACATAGACCAATGGAACCGAACTGATGATTAAAAAACAGACCATCACATCTAATTTTTTACTAGCCTGTCAAACCCACCCAGCTCGGGCAGAACAGTCCATTCAATAAATGGTGCTGAGAAAATTGGATATCCATAGCAAAAGAAGGAAAGAGGACTCCTATCTCACACCCTATTAAAAAAAAATTAACTCAAAATGAAGCAAATACCTAAATATAAAAGCAAGAACCATAAAACTTCTAGAAGAAAATGTAGGAAAATATCTTCAAGACCTGGTGGCAGGTGGTGGATTCTTAAAGGAGATAAGAGGAGGATTGAGATGGGCTACTGATATTTAATGTGTGTACAAGTTTTAATTAGCTTTACTGTAAAAGTATGGAAATGTACAGAGTTGATGGTAACACATTACAGTGAGTAACAGCTGGTTTATAAATGGGGATGTGGCTGAAAATGGTAGTCCAGGATATAAATGCCAATTGACAGAAAGCTAGAGAATAATCTAGGGACTGAATAGCACAGTAAACCCAGAGGTGGATGAAAATTGTGGTTGATGGTACAGATGCAAGAGCGTCCTTTGTGAGCTAGAGCAGATGTACATCAGTATTGCAGGGTGGTGGGAATGTGGAAAAGCATGGGAGAAGTACAACTGGAGTGACCTATGGAGTGTGGTTAACAATAATAATGTAATATTCTTGCATCTATGCCAATGATGTGCTGTGTTGATAATGGGGGAGTATGGAAAAAGTGTACCAAATGTATGCTGTGGACCTGGTAAGAATCGGATGATTTTACCTCATAATCTGTAACAAATTACACCACGGTGTAGTGTGTTGATAGATGGGTGTTGTTTGGGAATTCTGCACATGTGCATGATTGTTTTGTAAATTTACAAGCTCTGTCATAAAAATATATTTAAAAAATAATAGGGTGGGTTGGGGGTAAAATACACCAAATGTAAGATAAGGACTATAATTAGTAGTAAGATTTTGACATTTTTTCATAATTTGTAACAAATGCCTCACGACAATGCAAGGTGTTGGTGGAGGGCTGATGTATTGGACCCCTGTACGATGTTATGAATGTTTGCTTTTTAAGTTCACAACTTTTACTATATACTTATTGTTTATATATGGTCATGTATAAATGATATAAAAATAATAATAGGGTGGGTTGGGGGAAAATACTTTGGTTAGTAGTAATATTCTGAGGATGCCCTTTAATCTTAGTTAAAAATGCTTCACAACAATGCAAGGTATTGGTGGTACGGTGAGGTGTGGGAACCCTGTATGATGTTATGTATGTTTGTTTTGTGGGTTCACAACTATTACTATACACTTATTATTTATGTTTATGTATGAGTGATATACTTCAATAAATTTCTTTAAAATTAGAAAAGAAAAAACAAAAACTTGTGTGATGGCAGTGCAGGGATAGACAAATGGACCAATGGAACCCGACATATGCCAGAGTAGAGAGGAAATTAAAGGTGCAGAATAACTGACTATGCATATGGGGGGGAGGGAGAGGAAGTATTAAAAATGAGAGCCCTTCCATCACTTTATATGCAAAAATAAACTTCAAATAAATTATACAACTAAACATGAAAAACAAGACTTTAAAATAGAAAACATACAGAAGAATGCCTTATAACCTCAAGGTAGGGAAGGCTTTCTTAAATTTCTCAAACAAATATAAATGATAAAGGAAAAGATAGATAATTTTGACATTAAAATTAAACAAAGTTAAAAGACAAGCCGGACCAGAGAAAGATTTGATTTCCTAAACATATAAAGAACTCCTATTAATCTTAAAGGACCAAAGATCCAGTTAAAAAAAAAAAAAATGGGGTAAAGGCCAACTCACAGGAGAGAGAAAACCTTACAGAATAAAAAAAAGAAGAGATGCCCAATGTTGCTATATGTTCAGTATTAACACATATCCAACCAACCAAATTTTCAAATATCTCACATGTGTTTCTGTGAGGAAGTAGGAACTTTCAAACTACTGATAGGAAGTAAAATGGCACAACTAATAACATTTAGTAAATTTGAAGAGGCACTTCCACTTCTAGGAACATACCCTAAAGATATTGTCTAATGTGTACACAGAGAGACATGCACAGGATATTTTCTGCAGCACTGTTTGTAATTCTAAAAAGCTAGTAATGAAGTGGCCATCAATAAGATGATTAATTAATCATTGGATTAATCATACAATGAAATACCATACAGCCCCTGAAATAAATGTATTAGCTCAAAATGTATTACCATTCTATATGTAAAAACATAATGCTGAAAAATAAAAGCAAGTTGCCAAAGGATATATGAAGCCAATTGTTTAGTTTTAAAACTTAGAGAACAATTTTATCATTGTAGTAAAAATATAAAATCATAAAGGATAAAGATATGCACAAACAAGACAGTGGTTCTTCTTGGGAGAAAGGAAATGACATAGGGAAGATCTTCACTGTATGTGGATCTTTTTCTAAAACCAAAGTGATCTGAATAAATAAGGCAAAAAGTTAACAGTGGTTAAATTTGGGTAATGACTAAATGTGTGCATGGCAACGGTCTTGGTTGCAAACAACAAATTTACTCTAGCTAGTTTAAGCAAAAAATCAAATGACTTACAAGTCTTAGACTTAGAGGTCAGGAGGTTATGCAGCTGGGAAATATGCCCATTATTACACCACAGAGCAGCTGCAGGGGGAACAATGCTGAGCACAGCCTTCACACCTTGCACCTCGACATGGGCCCTGGGCCACGCCTCAGAAAGCCACACGTCACTACTCCCCTCAACAAAATGGATCCCATGTGCCACCCTGTCTTCACAGGTGTGTCTGATTGGTAAGCCTCAGTTACCTGTATGAGCCCTAGCAGCAAAGATCATTAGAAAATTAAGGTTCACTCTTCTACTTGTTAACATCCACAAGGTGGGAATATGCCAAACATTGAGGTGTTTCATAAGGAGGGAATATGTCAAACCTTGGGGTGTTCAAACAGTGTTAGATGCCCAAAAAACATGAAAAATGTCCACTCAAGTAGTAGTGTCAAATTACTCTCTGTACTTTTATTATGTTGAAAATATTTCAAAATTTTTAAAAAGAAAAAAGTGTAGGGGAGCCAGTGTAGCTCAGTGGTTGAGCGCCAGTTTCCCATATACGAGGTTGCAGGTTCAATCCCCAGCCCCAGTACCTAAAAATAAATAAATAAATAAAAAGTAAACAAAGCATGAACAACAAAGGAATGGGAGAGGATATCACCAGCAATCAAGAAATTACAACCAATTTCTGACAGAATGGAAAGTGATGAATGAAATAATAGAGGATGTCACCCCCTAAAATACATGTGGAGGGAGCTCCATGAGAGGAGGGAGGTGACCTGCCCAGCTGGGCCCAGACAAGCTTAGAGATGGCAGAAGACTGAAGAGAAGCTAAACATAAAGGGATTAATTAAAGGGTGTGTGTGTATGTGTATGTGCAGAGAAAATTTATATAAAAAGGAAAAAGAACCAGTCTGCCATAAGACTTCTCATTAGCAACATCAGATGCTAGATGAATGTGCTTTCCATGTCCTGAGAGAAAATTATTTTACATTCTAGAATCCTCGATCTAGTCAAACAATCAATCAAATATAAGTACAAAACAAAGCCACTTTAGAAATGTCAAAGGCTCACCTCTTAAACATTTTTTTTCAGGGAGAAATTTGAGAGAGAGGAATTAGCAAAATGAGAAAGTCAATCAAGACACAAGAAGATATGGAATCAAGAAAAAACTAGATCCAACTCAGAAGAAAGTAAGTCTTCAGATGAAACCTATGCAGCAGGCCAAGAAAGCAAAGAGTACAGACTGGAATGGGAAGAAATTTTTAGCAAAATATTTTTAAAAGAATGATAATCAAGGCTTATTCCAGATGTGGGGAAACAGGCATTCTTAGACTGCTACTTGGCATCTTTTGGCAAAGCCTTCTGGAGGCCAGGATCTGGTAGCATCTGTCAATAACTCCACTATCAGAAATCTTCTCCAGGAAAATTACTTATATATGAGACAGTATGGATTACATAAGAGGTTTCATGTGAAGGGCTTAGCACAATGTACAGTACATGCTAAATACTCAGGTATAATCATAATCTATTTATAAACACTTGCTGCATTGCACAAAGATGTTTACTGTATCACTGTTTAAAGTATCAATAAATGAGGGGAGAAGGGGATAGTGGATATTATGATCCTATTTATGTTTTCAAAAGATTAGATTTGCATGTATACATATAAAATATTTATAAATGGAGAAAAAAGGAATAAAAGAAGAAAACATGAAAAGTGTTATATCAGGAAGTGGAAGAAGAGGGGTTTGGTTTTTTGTGTGAAATTTTTATTATGAGCAACAAAAGTTGTTTTATACTTTAGAGAAAGGGAAAAGTAAAGATCGCTACATAAATCTTAGGGAGAGAAAAAGAGTTACTCTTCATAAGCACACACAAACATATTTTTTTAAATTTTTATTTTAATTTACTATACATATTTAAATTTTAGGAAGTTACGGTAGATGTACTTTTCTCTGTAGGTTTAGTTTGATCCTCAGTTACCTGTAAAAACATGAATAGCTTTACTTTTTTAGTAAACACTTACAGTTTTTCCCTACACCCACCATTTACAATCATTCCACAGTCCTCCTAATGATTCTTTGTCTCTCTCCCATAACTATAAAAAGTTGAATAGGAAGAGAAGACTTACAAGGCCAACTAACCATTACAAATTATCAAGTAAAGCACAGTGATCCCATTCAAAATAATATGAGGCATATTATATATCAAGGCTTCTCAGGTTTGTCACTTTATTATCTATAAAACAAAATTAATATAAGAAAAAAATACAACAGGAAAACAAATGGCGAAGGAGGGTGATTTGATTGAAATTAAGCAAGTATATTGGTTTGGAACACTTTCCACTAGGCCTACTCCTTGTGCTTCAACACAAGTGCTGAAATCTATTTTGTCCAGGAGGTATGATTCTATATAGAATACAGTATATTACAGATTTAGTCCAAATAATAGCTGTATGTCCATATTTCTATCTTGTCATTCAGGAACATCAAACAAACAGGGCTAAGGTAAAGTCTTCATCAACTCCAAACCTGCTCTACCTCCTGTACTCTCCAGCTCCATGAAGGGCTCCACCAGCTTCCCAAGCTTGGGCATTCGAGAATCCATTCTCCTCTTAACTACATACTCAAACATCCTTTTTTTTCCCCAAACATTTATATTAATTTTATCTAAGTAAATCTCACAGCCATTCTCACTACCAAGGCTGAACATTAGGACAACATTTTCTATCCCCCTAAAAGGACACCTGCCTTAACACACAGCTACCTTCTATACTGTTCCCAGAATGTGCTTTTAAACAGAAATAGCTGACCATGTCACTTCCCTGTTCAAAATTCTTCAGTTACTCTCTCCCTATCACCTTCAGGGTAGAAAAATGCAAGTTCCACAGCGTGGAAGACAAGCCCCTCAGATCCTATTTCCAATGAAATTCTTTGGACTCACCCCCTGCCTTATATGTGATCTGTACTTTCAGATTCATCTTACATTCACCATACTTTCCATTCCTCCCTGCCTCTAAGCAAGTAGCTTCCTCTGAGATAAACTCCATCCTACCCCTAGCAAATTATCTACCTGGCCTACTTTTACTCATCCTTTAAAACCAGCTTAACAGATTCCAATTCCTGGCAGTCTTCCTTAACCAAACCTCCAGCTTGCTTTGGGTCCTTCATTTCAGTATTCCACAGTCCCACGTGTACAACTGAACTATACGCTTATAAGTCTAGTTACCCCATTAAAGTAACTTCCTTCAGGGCCACAAGTACATTTTGTTCATTTTTATACCCCCAGAACATAACAGAACCTGGCATATAATAAACAGTAAGTAAGTCTTTGTTAGTTGACTCAATCAACTCAATCAATGAACCAACTGATTCATTGAACCAATGAATCTATTTCCTAAACCAGAACAAATATTTCAAAAACAGTTATTCACTGATTTCTACTAGATATTCTAGGTTACTGTCTCTTCTATGTTTCTGCATTTTTCCTTCCTCTCAAGTGTTCAGTTATTGCTTCTTGAGTTTCCCAAGCCTTTTCTTAGATAGTCATTACTTTTTCTGGTTTCTTACTCTAAAATAATCACTGTGGCCAAACAGAGAGACAAAATTATTCTACTCATTCAAACATATTTTCTTCTCATGAGAAGAAGAAAATTATATCCACAAGAACATTATGGCTAAGTCCCTAAACAATAAATACTATTTGTTAATTCATTAATAAGGATTAGGTTTATATAGCACTATGAAAAATAATAGATTTTTATTGGCTAACTCCCTCATCTGTCAGATGTTGGGCTCAAAATTTGAATCACACAAATATAACACACCCTGAATAGATAAACAGACTGAATGTAAATGTAATAGCAAAGAAAACAATCAGAAAACAATATAAGCAGGTATACAATCAAGCAATCCAATGCATAAATAGACAATATTTGTTAAGATATTACTCTGAGAATTTTTCATGGACAAGGAGAAACTTGGGCTAAGTAATGAAGAATGAGTAGACTGTAAATAAATATAATGGAGGAGACTAGGAAAAGGAATCCACTCAGAAGAACTGTCATGAAGAACCAAAACAAACCTGAGAATAAGCAATGTGTGCTCATTAGTGTACTTACAACCTTGACCAGAGGGTATGTAAAATTTGGGAAATCAGGGTATCTAGGAAAGGCTCATGAGGCCAGTAATCAGGTAACATAAGCAAATGATGAACACTTAGCAATGAAATAAAGAACAGGGATAGTCGTGGGCAAGAATACAATCACTTGTGAAATCTAAATACTAATGACAGAAAAAGACTACAGAAACACAAGCACTCAAATTTGGTTTTGCAAGGCATTTGCACATTTAATATGTCAACAGTCCAGGCAACTTTAATGTTTATCTGACAAATCTTAATCCTTTAAATGTTTATTAAGTTTACCAAAAAAAATTTATAAGACCCAATTAACACCATTATAGCCATTTAGAGCTAATACTACTATATAGCAATATTCTTCTTTCTCTTCAAGATCTATAGGATCATGTACATGACATTAACAAGTTAAATCAAAGGAGAATTTCCATACTACAACTTTCTTTTGTGAAAATACTACTGGGTTAAACAAAGACAACGTTGCTTTGACAAGTGAACAACATTTTTTTTTTTCTTTTTTGTTATTGCTTAATTTCAATGAAAATTTCTTCATAAAGCACTACTCATTAACTGTTAAAAACACTTACCATTTTCCGAGATCTGTCCAATAGCTTATCCCATATTGTAAAATGTGCCTTTAAAAGAAAAGATTTTCTATGAATTAAACAAAGCAATAAAGTTAAAGTACAAGCAACTTAGTTTTTATATAGCTTTTAAACAAAATAAATAAATAAAAAGCTAGGCAGCACTACTGTAGTTAAGTGGTTACAAAAGTGAATCAGGGAAGCAGATATGGCTCAAGCAACTGAGCTCCTGCCTACCACACGGGAGGTCCGTAGTTTGGTTCCTGGTGTCTCCTAAAGAAGACAGTGAGCTGGTGTGATGGGCAGGCATGGCAAGCTGACACAACAAGATGATGCAAAAATAGACACAAGAAGAAAAACATGAGAGACACAACAAAGCAGGAAGCAGAGGTTCCCAGTGCCTTCTAAAGAAAAAAACAGCAAGACAGAGAGCTGACACAATGGGTAGGCACGACAATGGATAGGCAACAAGAGACACAAGAAGCAAAAACAGAGACACAATAAAGCAGGGAACAAGTGGCTCAAGTGATTAGGTGCCTCCCTCCCACATGGGAGGTCCGGGGTCGGTTCCCAGTGCCTCCTAAAAAAAAAAAAAAAGGAAGATGAGCACACAACAAACAGACAGCAAAAGCAAACAATGAGGAGCTGGGGAGAAATAAATAAATCTTAAAAAAAAAAGAGATCAAGGATTACCTCAAACAAATTAGGTAGAGGATGGTGCCATGAAGAAGGCTAGGAAAGGAAGTAGGTATCTGGACAAAAATCAAGAATTCTTCATTGGCCACATGAAGTATGAGATGACTAAAAGCCACATATGTGGAAATGTCAAACAGACAGTAGGATATAGGAGTCTGCAAATTCCCAAGAGACTTTGGTATACAGATGAAAGTTGAAAGCATGGAATTTCCAATCTTTTGACAGGATAAAGGAGAAAGAGCCAGCCAAGAGAATGAGGAGTGGCCAGTCACTTAAGTTGAAGGAAATCTAGGAGCAAATGTATTATGGGTGCCACTAGAACAAAGTGTTTTTAAAGAGGAGGCGATGACTAATTGGTTCAAAAACTACTATGAGGTCAAGGAAAATAAGAGCAGAGAAGTGGCCATTGGATTTGGCAATATGGAGGTCACTGAAGACCTTAAAAAAAAAGAGTCTCAAAGCAATGGCATGAATGGAAGCCTGACTGGAGTGGGTCTAGGGCAAAATAAGAAGTGAAGTAGTAGAGACAGCAACTACAGATTACTTTTACAAGTTTTACAGTGCAGAGAAAGCAGGAAAATGGGGCAGGCACTACTAGGGGGATGTAAGGTCATAGGAGAGGTTTTTTAGATATGAGATCTTAAAATGCTAATCGAAATAATTCTAAGGGGGAAAATTGTAGGGAAAATAATTGTGGAAGTGGAGTCCTAGAGAAGGTGAGAATGACTGGGTTCTGGAGCATCAATAGCAGGGTTGACCTTTGATAGAGCAGGGACAGGTCATCTATCATTCTATAGAGAAGGTAGGGAGCATAGGGACATAGCAGGCAGGTTGGGACTACCTGGTGGTGGGAAGATGGAGTTCCCATATAATGACTTCTTTTTTTCCAATGAAATATGAGGCAAGATTATCAACTGAGAGTGAAGTGGAGAGGAAGGGCTATAAGAATTGTAAGGAGAAATATGTGAAATAGTCTCTTTGAAGAGTGGGAAAGCAAATACAATGGTGAAGCATAGGAGGACTGCTAGGCAGTTGAAATTTTTGATCATGAATAAACACGTAAATAAAGGAAAATCAGAGCAAAGGGTCCAGTTAAACATTTAAAAAGACTTAATCCAAGAGAAAAATGTTACCATGGGCCAAGTGCTAGAGTAGAGATAAAGAGTGGAAATAAACAAGATATGTAAAAATAATGGACTTATCTGGGAACTGATAAGAATTGTTTCTCTAAGAAAGAGTACCATTCTCTCCAAATCTGAAGAAGACAATAAACTCTCAAAGATGCAACAATGGCAACTCAACTGAGATGAATTTTAAGGAAGGTTTTAATTCTGCAGAGAGTTGTACAAAGACAGAAAATCTGATGATAACATCAATGTGGATTAAATATATGTGATGCATTTTCAGGAAAAATAATTTTCTGATTTATAGGATGATCACCTCTGAACCATCAGATAAATCCAAGAAAGTGACTTCAAAGTCACAACGTATAAATTATTCTCACAGTATAAAAACTGAGTGGGCAGTAATCCACTCAAACCATAAAAATTTACTGGTACATCCACTAAATAACTTGAACTCTTACTATAGACCTAAGGAGATACAAAATATATCTAAGAAACTTAAAATCTAATCGAAGTATATTATAATTTTAAAACAGGGGGTTATCCCTGGAGATTGGAAATAAAGTCTCTCACTTTCTACTATGTCTATAATACTGTTTGAACTTTTTACAATGGGCTTAAGTTACTTTTCTAATTTTTTAAATTAAGTTATTGAAAACTATTTGAAAGAAAAGACAAAAAAGAAACAATTAGGAAAGTATATGTCACAATGCCATGTGTAGAGAACTGCTATTAATAAGAATTAGCGGAACTAGGGAATATGGAGTAGACATACTTTTCCTTATTCCTCCAACTAAGTACAACATAAAACCCTGAATAGTATATATAAAACAAACATAAAGACTCTGAGAAGTGAGGGGAAAAGGCAGCCTGGATAGGAACCTCAGAACCAAGGTGGTGAGTTCCCTGGATTTCCCTTTTGCCTCATTTAACCCAGACTTGAACCCAAAAAAGCCAGCAACCCAGAAACCCCAACAGGCACAGACAGAGAAAAAAACAAACAACAGAAAACAAAAGTCTGCCCCCTCTAGCCAAAAGACCAGGAAAAGGATAGCTTAGCAAGACAGAACACTTTTAAGATAATAACCTCTCTACTCTAGCCAAATGCCATAGAAAAAACTGTGGCCCCACCTACACCCCCAAAGACTGAGTGAGGAGCCTAGATTACAACCCTCACCAGGCTGTAACGAGGCATGTCAATTCTTCTGCTGGGGTGGTGTCAGAGAAGGCTAAGGAGGGACCCAGGCCTTTCAAACCCACTAAGTGGTAACAAGACCCATCCTTCCCACCAATACCTGTGATATCAGTGGAGACCACATGGAAGCCTAGATTTCAACCCAAGCAGGCAGTAACAAAGCACTGCTGGGGTGGTATCAGAGGAGACCTAGTAAGTTATCAGGACTTTCACCACCACCGAACAGTAACTAGGCCAACCCTTACCCCTCCAGCTGTCAGTGGCGGCCACATGGGGAACAGGAAGGAGGTACTCCTTCCTCTCCCAGCCAGGGTAAAAACAGCAGAGACCCAGTGGGGAGCCAGAACTCTTACTCCTGCCCAACAGCAACAAGGAACCCTTTCCCTCCAAGATATTAAAGAAGGTCCAGCGGATGACGTGGATACCCACACCTGGCAGTAATGAGGTGTTATCCCCTGGCCTTCTCCTGCCATAATGGGAAGTTAGGTAAAACAGAAAGTTTACATAAGATTATAATCTTATAGCATAGTACCCAAAACGTTAGGGATCAAATGAATATCACTCATCATAATAAGAACCAAGAAAATCTCAATTCAAATGAAACAAAGAAAATCAATAGAAGCTAAGAGATGACAGAAATGTTACAATTATCTGACAAAGATTTTAAAGCAGCCATCATAAAAATGCTTCAAAAATAATTATGAACAAACTTGAAACAATGAAAAATTAGAAAGGCTCTGCAAACAGTAGTCCATATAAAGAGCCAAATGGAAATTTTAGAATTGAAAAATACAATAGCCAAAGTAAAAAATTCAATGGATGTTCTTTCAACAAGCAAAAACAAATGAGCAGGGAGTGGATTTAGCTCAAGCAGTTGAGTGCTCATCTCCCACATGGTAGGTCCCAGGTTCGGTTTTTGGTACCTCCTAAAGAAAACAAGCAGACAACAAGAAAAAACAATGAACAGAAAATGAGAAGAAAAAAAAAAAAGTTCAATGGATGGTGTAGCAGTTTGGCATTGTTTATGAATTCCAAAAATAGTTACTGGATTATGTTTGTAAACTGGTCTGTCAGAGGTGTCACTTTTAATTGATTAAATTATGATTAGGACTTTGATTGGGCACATCAGTAGGGTGTTGAGTCCCTGCCCACAGGGAAAGAGAAAAGACATGGCAAAGGATAGAGTTTGGAGTTTTGAGCTGGAGCCCAGGAAGTAAGCACACAGAGGAGCAGAGCAGCTGAGCCTGGAGAGAAACAAGCCCTGGGAAGAGAGGAACCCAGGAAGCCTGAACTCTTGGCAGGCATCAGCAGCCATCTTGCTCCAACACATGGCAACAGACTTTTGTGAGGGAAGTAACTTATGCTTTATGTCCTGGTAACTGTGAGCTTCTATCCCAAATAAATACCCTTTATAAAAACCAACCGATTTCTGGTATTTTGTATCAGCACCCCTTTGGCTGACTAATACAGATGGACTCAATAGCAGAATGGAGAGGACAGACAAAAGAATCAATGACTTGAAGACAGAACAACAAAAATTCTCCAATCTGACACAACAGAGAGA
This sequence comes from Tolypeutes matacus, assembly GCA_026826555.1. Classification (NCBI taxonomy): domain Eukaryota; kingdom Metazoa; phylum Chordata; class Mammalia; order Cingulata; family Chlamyphoridae; genus Tolypeutes; species Tolypeutes matacus. The sequence goes on from JAKSZT010054524.1 coordinate 19,670,582, forward strand.
AAGTAGATGAGAAATAAATGAACAGTCCATCAGGGACCTGTGGGACTACAACAAAAAAATCTTAACACGTGTCATCGGAGTTCTGGAAAAAGACAAGAAAGAGAGGAGTTGAAAAAGTACCCAAAATAATGACAGAAAACTTCTAAAAACTGGCAAAAGGCAAAAATCTAAAGAGTCAAGAAGTTGAGTTAACCCCAAACAGGATAAATTCAAAGAAAACCACACCAAAATACATCACAGTCAAAACTTCTGAAAACTGCAAAGAATGAATCTTGAAAGCAGCAAAAAAGTAATATCACCTTTCCAACAGGGGAAAAAAAATTGAATGACAGCTCATTTTGTCATCCAAAATCACAGAAGCCAGGGGAAAGTGCAAAACATTTTTCAAGTGTTGAAAACCTGTCAACCCAGAAAATATCCAATCAGCAAATATATCTCTTAGGAATGAAAGGGAAAATCAATATATTCCCAGATGATGGAAAACTATGATAATCTGTCTCTAGCAGACCTACCCTAAAAGAATGGCTGAAGTAGGTTCTCTAAACAGAAAGGAAATGATACAAGAAGGAGTTTGGGAACATCAGGAGAAAGAAAGAATAACAAAAAGAGTAAAAATATGGGTAAAGAGAATACATTTTCTTTCTCTTCTTGAGTTTATAAATTACATGTGACCGCTGAGGCAAATATAACATTGTCTAATGTGGTTCTAAATGTATGTAGAGAAAATATTTAAGGCAGTTATATTATAAACGGGAGAAGGAAAAGGGATATAATAGGAGGTAAGGTTTGTACACTTCACTTTATGTGGTAAAATGTCAACAGTAGACCTTGATGAGTTATATATATAAAATGTAATATCTAGAGCAACCACTAAAAAAGACATAAAAAGAGATGTATTCAAAAACACAACAATTTTCATAAATCAAAATGGAATTCTAAAAAATGTTCAAGTAACCCAAAGGAATACAAGAAAAACAGATAAACAGAGAGATAAAACAGAGAAAACATACAGAAAACAAAAGATAAAATGACAGCCTTAAGCCCAAACATATCAATAATTAAATGTAAATGGAGGAAGCAGATGTGGCTCAAGCGATTAGGCTTCTGCCTACCACATAGGAGGTCCCGGGTTCAGTTCCCGGTATCTCCTGAAGAAGGTGAGCTGGCGCAGCAGGCAGGAGTGGCGGGCTGATGCAACAAGAGACACAAAGAGAAAAGACAATGAGAGACACAAAAAACCAAGGAGCTAAGGAGGCTCAGGTGATTGAGTGCCTCTCTTCCACGTGGGAGGTCCCAGGCTTGGTTCCCGGTGCCTCCTAAAAAGACCAGCAGACACAGAAAGCACACAGCAAATGGAGACAGAGAGCAGACAGCAACCTCAAACAACGGGAGAGGTGGAAGGGGGAAGGGGGGGGGGGGGGGGGGGGGGAGGGGAGAAATAAATAAAATATATCTTTAAAAAAAAATGTAAATGGTCTAAGTACACCAATTAAAAGAGAGGGAAGATTAGCAGAGGACATTAAAAACATGATCCAATTATATGCTGTCTATAAGGATCTCATTTTAACTATACTGATATTGTTAGGTTGAAAGCAAAAGTATGGAAAAAGCTGTATCATGGAAACATTAGTCAAAAGTAAGTAGTAGTTACTATATTAATATCAGTTAAAGTAGACCTCAAAGCAAAGAAAACCACTAAAGACAGTGTCATAATGATAAATGGGTCGATCTACCAAGAAGATAATAGCAATTCTAAATGTATATATACCAAACAACAGAGCTACAACATATAAAGCAAAAACTGGCAGAACCAAATCTACAATAGTTATAGTTGGAGATGACAACAACTTTCTCAATAACCGATGGAACAATTAGACAGAAATTCAGTAAAGATAAAGAAAAACTCAATACCACTGAACAAGAGGATATAATTAACATCAACAGGAGACTCTATACAACAACTGCAGAATAGACATTCTTTTCAAATGCCCACAGAACATATACCAAGATAGATCATATCTTGGACCAAAAAACAAACCTCGACAAGTTTAAAAGTACTGAAATCACATAAAGTATGTTCTTTGACCACACAGGAATCAAACTAAAAGTCAATAACAGAAAGACAGAAGTAAAATCTCCAAACATTTAGAAACTTTTTTTAGGTACCAGGGCTAGGAATTGAACCCAGGACCTTTTGTGGGAAGCTGGCATTTAACCACTGAGCCACACTGCTCCCCTGAATTGGTTTTTTTATTTGTTTGCTTGTTTGTTTTTTTGTTTGCTTGTTTTTAGGAGGCACCGGGAACCAAACCCAGGACCTCCCATGTGGGAAGCTGGTGCTCAACTGCTTCAGCCACATCGACTCCCCAATAACACACGTTTTCTTAAACAAATCAATTTTACTGATACATATTAATAAAGCATACAATTTATCCAAAGTATACAATCAATGGTATGTGGTATAATCACATAGTTGTAAATTCATCACTTCAATCATTATTAAAACATTTTCATTATTTCAATAATAATAATAATAAAAAAAAGACAAACAAACAAGAAAATTCCTCACCTCTCAATCTCTGTTTCCCCTGCTGTACATAGTTGTTATTTCTGGCTATTCTTGTACAATTATTTATTTGTTTATTAAGAAGTTTTATTGAGATATATTCAAATACTGTATGATCTACCCAGAGTGTATAATCAATGGATTTTAGTATAATCACAATGTTGTACATTCATCATCTCAAAAATTTTAGAACAATTTCATTACTCCAAAAAGAAAGACTCCACACGCCTTAGCATTCCTTCCTCAGCCCTACATAACCACTAAACTAATTTCATCTTTATAAATTGATTTATATTTACATTTTATATAAATGGAATCATACGATATGCGGTACTCTGTGTCTATTCTCCTTCACTTAGCATAATGTGTTTTTTTGTCTGATATTAACATTTTGTAGTATTAACCAACATTTGTTCAGCTTCAAAGAAAAACAGTCTTATATTTGCAATTTTACTCATATTTGTATTTCATATATTTATATTTCACATAATATATTGAGTTCATAATAGGGCAATTATACAGTATTTGTCCTTTTGTGTCTGGCTTGATTCACTCAACAGAATGTCCTCTAGGTTCATCCATGTTGTCATATGTTTCATAACTTCATTTTTTCTTACTGCTGCATAATATTCCATCATGTGTATACTTCACATTTTGTTTCTTCATTCAGAAGTTGATGGACACCAGGGTTGTTTCCAACTTTTGGCTATAGTGAATAACACTGCTATGAACATCAGTGTGCAGGTGTCTATTTGTGTCACTGCTCTCAGTACTTCTGGGTATATGTCTAGCAATGGTATTGCTTGGTCCCATGGCAAGTCTATATTCAACTTCCTTAGGCACTGCCAAACATTCTTCCATAATGGCTGTTACCATTCTACATTCTCACCAACAGTGAATAAGTGTTCCTATCTCTCCACATCCTCTCCAACATTTACATTTTCCCAACTTTTTAATAGCAGCCAGTCTAATGGGTATGAAATGATATCTCATTGTAGTTTTGATTTGCATTTCCCTAATCGCTAGTTATGTTGAACATTTTTTCATATGTTGCTTCACCATCTGTATTTCTTATTCGGACAGTTGTCTTTTCAAGTCTTTTGACCATTTTTTAACTGTATACTGAGTTTTATGATCTCCTTATATATCATGGATATTAAACCCTTATCAGGTATGTGATTGCCAAATATTTTCTCCCATTGAGTCGGGTGCCTTTTCACCCTTTTGACAAAGTCCTTTGAGGTGCAAAAGTGTTGAATTTTGAGGAGGTCTCATTTATGTATTTTTTCTTTTGTTGCTTGTGCTTTGGGCGTAAGGTTTAAGAAACTACCACCTACCACAAGATGTTGAAGATGTTTTCCTACTTTTTCTTCTAGGAGTTTTATGGCTCTTGTTTTTATATTTAGGTCCTTGATCCATTTTGAATTAATTTTTGTATAAGGGGTGAGATAGGGGTCTTATTTCTTTCTTTTGAATATGGCTAGCCAATTTTCCCAGCACCATTTGTTGAATAGACTGTTCTGGCCCAGCTGGGTGGGCTTAACAGCCTTGTCAAAAATTACTTGAGTGTAGATGTGAGGGTCAATTTCTGAGTTCTCGATTCGGTTCCATTGGTCAATCGGTCTGTCCTTATGCAAGTACCATGCTGTTTTACCACTGCAGCTAAGTGATATGCTTTAAAATCAGGAAGTGACAGTCCTCCAACTTTGTTCTTCTTTTTTAAGACATTTTCGGCTATTCGGGGCCCTTACCCTTCCAAATAAATTTGATTATTGGCTTTTAGATTTCTATAAAAAAGGCTGTTGGGATTTTTATTGGGATCATGCTGAATCTATAAATTAGTTTGGGTAGAACTGACATCTTAATGATATTTAGTCTTCCAATCCATTGATACAAAATGTCCTTCCATTTATTTAAGTCTTCTTTGCTTTCTTTTAGCAATGTTTTATAGTTTTCTGAATACAGGTCCTTTATGTCCTTGGTTAACTTTATTTCTAAATATTTGTTTGTTTTAGTCGCTATTATAAATGCAATTTTTTTTCTGATTTTCTCCTCAGAATGCACATCAGTAGTGTAGAGAAAAGATATTAATTTTTGTGTATTAATCTTATATCTCACCACTTTGCTGAACTCGTCTATTAATTCTAGTAGCTTCCAACAACACACTTTTAAATAAACCATGGGTCAAGTCAAAGAGGAAGTCTCAAGGGAAATAAAAAAATACATTGAACGAAATGAAAATGAAATTATGATATTAAAATTTGTGGGATTACGTTAAAGCAGTGCTAAAATCGAAATGTACAGCATTAAATGACACTTTAGAAAACAGTAAAGGTCTCTAATCATCTAAGCTCCCACCTCATGAACCTAGAAAAAGAATAGTAAAGCAAGCAGAAGGAAGGAAATAAGAAAGAGAAAAACTGAAATCAATTAAATTGAAACCAGAAAAGCTATAGAGAAAGTAAGTGAAACAAAAACCTGGTTCTTTGAAAATATCAATAAATATTATTAACAAACCTCCAGCAAGACTGACAAAGAAAAAAAGAACTAAATCTCCCACCTTATACAAAAATTGACTCAAAATATATCACAAACTTGCATGTAAAAAGTAAAATTATAAAACTTTTAGAAAAAAAAAATAGGAGAAAATCTTTGAAGCATAGGGCTAGACAAAGAGTTCTTAGACTTGACACCAAACTATCCATAAAAGGAAAAACTGATGAATTGCATTGCATCAAAATTAAAAGTTTCTGCTCTGCAAAAGATTCTGTTCAAAGGATAAAAAGACAAACTGCAGACTGGGAGGTAATATTTGCAAACCACACATCTAACAAGTGATTAATATGTAAAATATATAAAGAACTCTCAAAACTCAACAGTAAAAAAAGCAAATAATCCACTTAGTGCATTGGCAAAAGACATGAACAGACCATTCACCAAAAGAAGGCGGCAGTAGGACGCCTCTCTCCTACATCGGAGGTTCCCAGGATTGAAACCTGGTGAAGACAGGAGGAGAAGGATGAAAAGAGAGGGCAGGAAACAGACCCAGAGAATTGCCAAGCAAATGGACACAAAAACAGCAAAAATGGGGGAGGGGAGTAAAAAATGGATAAAAGTAAATAAAAAATAAATTAAAAAAAATAAATGTGTCCCTACTGTGTGACTCAGCAATTGTAATTCCAGGCATTTATCCTAGAGACATGAAAACTTAGATTCACAAAAACCTGTACATAAATGTTCCCAGCAGCTTTATTCATAATAACCAAAAACAGGAAACAACCCAGATGTCCTTCAGTAAGGTAAATAAATTGTGGTACATCATTCCAAATACTACTATTCAGTCAAAAAAAAAAAAGGAATAAACTATTGATACACATAACTTGGATGAATCTCCAGAGACTTAACACTATATGAAAAAAGTCAATCTCAATCTCAGAAGATTATGTATTATATGATTCCACTTAGAACAACATTAAAACAATAAAATTATAGAAATGGAGAAGAGATTAGTGGTTGTCAGAAACAAAGATGAGGGGAGGAGGCAGAGAGAAGTCAGTGTGGCTATATAAGGACAGCATGAGGGATGCCATAGATGATGAAATTGTTCTGAATCTTCACCATATCAATGTTCATACACTGGCTGTGATAATGTACTATAATTTTGTAAGATGTTACTACTGGAGAAACTGGGTCAAGGCACTAAGATCTCTCTGAATTATTTCTTAGGAATGCATATGAATTTAAAATTACATCAAAATTTAAAGCTCAATTTAAAAAAACAAGGCTTAGCAAGGGGTGAAAACAATGGAGAACCTGATAGGCTTTGAGTCATGAATAGATCATTAAAATGAGGGGGAAGAGCATGCCAAATACAAGACCAAAAGGTATTCCAAAAGTCTTACCAATATATATACTCCAATATCCTCTCAAGACATCCTCACTTATGTGTCAATTTGAAAAATTAAAAATACTATCTCAATTTGATTTAACCTTTTCAATTAATGTTTCTTTTATGAATTGTCTGTTTACACCCAGAACAAAAATTTTTTAATCATAAACCAGAGTTCATAAACTATCAGTATCACACAACTCAATGAAAATTAAAACTTAAAAATTCTACACCAAGTGAAAAGTGAATCTAACAAGAACCTTCGCAATGAAAATTGAGCACTTCTTCTGGAAGAAGGTGAAAAATTACCAGACAATTAAAGAGGACTATGCATTGACTGGCTGTTTGATGATTGGGGTATATCAGTCAGTATTTGGAACTTTTTGTTTGTCTCTAATTAAACAATCAAAATTTTGTTTGGAAAAAAAAAAAAAAAATCAAGTTCAGAAACACATCCACAACCACACTAGAAGAATGGCACTTTTAGTTTTACTTACTCTTAAGTGAAGAGGTAAAGACAGGCCCTGGAATCTTCGTACAAGACTTGGCTGGGTGGCTTGAAGATTGTGAACTGCTGATACTTCATACTGGAAACAAATACTTGTTCTTGGAATAAGAGGGCCCTCACTCACATCTATGAAGTCACCAAATCTGATTTGATTTAAATAAATAAGTAAACCTTCCAAATCAAATCATTTACAATAGTTTGAAAAACAATCCATTCTCTTTGCTTTTATGTCCCTCTCTAATCAAATAACACTCGATATAGTTCATTTCAGTCTCTATCAATCCTGACATTATAACCTCAAGTGAAGAGGCCAATACTTTGAAAATTAAAGTCAAGTGAACCTTTTTCTTGATTAGCATTGCTATAACTTTAAAGGTTGTAAGAGTCACTGAACACATCATGCTATCTAATAGTTCTAATGTCTAAAACTGGTCTCTTAGAACACTATGACAATTCTTTGCAACAGAGTTTGAAATTTATTATGTAGAAGAGATTGTCTCTACAAACAAAGACACATTTCTAGAGAGGGAAAAAAGGTACAAATCAAGAAAATATGATGCTGAAGAAATAGACACAGGCATGAAATCAATTCTACATAATGCATTGTCATGAGAACTGCTCCCCATGGAAGAATGTCAACATAAGTAGTGAACCTCTCTCATCCATGCCTCAAAAAGCACATTATGGTTCAAGTACATAAATAACATGTTATAATTGAATAGCCAGTATCCATATTTCTGAACCAAAATGAATTACCATGTTCTATTCATAACAATTAATATTTTGTCCAATTTCAAAATTAAAGTAACTCTAAAATTTATTTTTATACAATGGCTTTCAAATCTTGCAATGTAAAAGTAAAAATAACAATCAAATGAGAAACAGAAACCACAGCTCTTCCTGAACATAATTTAAAGCTTCCAATTCCCAAAGCAATAGAAAATAAAGTAATAAGAATGAAACAATAAGGTAAAATTTTCTTTATTTCAGTCATATACTTCACTTAGGTAACAATAAGCTAAGCATGACTATGAATAAGTATAAGGACCAAATTTTAAATTTCTCCTTACCTGTGCAGCTTAACTATTCTCTCGGGGCTCTGAGATGCCTTCTCTTCTATGAAATCTATTTTGTACCTGAAAAGCAGCAAAGAAATAAAAATTCAACTCTAAAAATACAAAAAGGCATTTAAAGGCACCTTTCTCATCCTCTTTATCTACACTTCTTGAAAGTGGCCTACATTGGTGCCTCCCTTTCTCACCTCCCATTCACTCCTCAACCCCCCCTTCCATCTGGCCAAGTCCCCATGACTAAATTAACTTGCTGCTGCCAGAACCACAGGTACCTCCTTGGTGCCAACTTTTCTCAGCCTCAAAAGGAAAATGTAAGCTAATAAATTCCCACTGTTAAAAGCCAACCCATTTCATGGTATCTGCTTTCAGCAGCCTAGAAAACTAAAGCAGTTAACATTATAGTGTCAGTTGTTTAGTCAAACAAGCACTGGCCTGATTGTTACTGTCAGGTTATTTTGTGGATTTAAATCATTAGTGGGTTGATTTCATCTATGGCTGATTACATCTACAATCCAAAAAGGAGACTGCCTTCAGCAATAAGAGAAGTCTCATCCAATCAGCTGAAGGCCTTAACAGGAAAAGCAATGATTTCAGCACACAGAAAGCAGAATTTCTATCTCTAACTCAGCTAGCCTGCTTCTCCTGGGGAACAAATCAAAGTTTTCATCAGAGTTCTCAAGTTGCAGCCCATCCTATAGAATCTGGACTTGCTAATCTTCACATGAGTCACAAGAGTCAATTCCTATAATACATCTCTTAATATTTACATAAACATATACATATATGTTATACATATATTATACATATACATACCTATACCTATACATCTCCTGTTGGTTCTGTTTCTCTGAGAATCCTAAAATAATGGCGTTCCTAAGGGATCTATCCTAAGCCCTCTTTTAACTGAGCATCCTCCATATGTTAGCTCCTTGATTTGTACAGCCTTAGTTACCATTTATGCATTTATATTTCCCACATCTCTGCCTCTAATCTACACAGCACTTTTGAGCCCCAAATGTATATATAAAATCCTTCTGGCATCCACTATGTACCTTAAACCCCCAAATTCTCAAACTGAACTCATTATCCCCTTTTTCCAATGCAAACTTGTTCTGCCTCCTGAATTTCTTATCTTAGTAAATGAGATCAACAACCATCCCTGTGTCCATGTGAAAAACCTGAGAGATTTCCTTGATTCCTCCTTTCCCCACCACACACCCTACATCCAATTCATTACAAAGTTCTGTCAATTCTACTACCTGGATGTTCTCAAATCTGCCTAATTGTATCAGTAAAACTAACAGCACAGATGGAACTGGGCAACCCAGGTTCAAACCATGACTTATCATTCACTATGAAGAGCCTTGTCTGTTTACCCCTCATGCATTTCTGAGGGAACCAATTCTTTTGAATACTTGTCCCTCCTGAACTTCATCTAAGATGCACTCCTGGGAGCAAAGCCATTGGAAGTTCCTGCCCTTCTACCTGCAGCAGAAAGGGCCAATCACTGACCCACCTTCAACCTTCCAAAACTCTTCTGTCCTCTCAAACCAACTCCAAAACTCTCCTTGACCTCCCCCAAGACACTCAAACAAGTTACCAAAGTCCCAGAAGTTCCTACCAGATTTAGGTAAGTAGGGGAAAAGGAATCCTCAGTGCACAAAGGATGAAAGTCTAGAGTGCATTTTTCAATACAGTAGCTATGGAGCACTTAAAATGTGGCTAGTCCTAATTGAGGTATACTCTAAGTGTAAAATATATACCATATTTTGAAGGCTTAGTACAAAAAAAAAGAATATAAAATAACATTAACATTTTTTGAACACTGATCTCATATTGAAAGAACATTTTGGATATACTGCTTAAATATATATATATATTTTATTAAAATTAATTTCATCTTTACTTTTTTACTTTTTTTAAATGTAGTGACTATAAAATTTAAAATTAGATAGCTCACATTATATTTCTACTGGAAAGCATTGTCCTAGAATTTTGGAAAGAGAGGTAATTTGATATGTTCTGGTAATCCAAGGAATTAATTTTCTTAAAGAATCAATTCTATGAATGGTGGCTAGGTTCTATAGCACTATTTGTACTCTAATTCAGTTAAAATAGTATTTTCTTACTGGTTCCTAAGTACACTGACTACAGGATATGCTAATAAAGGCTTCAGGAAAAAGGGTTCCATAGGCAAATACATTTGGAAAATACTGTTTTCCATTCCATTTTGGAAGACGTGACCATACTTAGTTAAATACAGTACCTTTTTTCCAGCATACTGATTAATGTCTTATGGAAAAGTATTCTGAGGGACATCAGCTTGAGAAATCCCAGGCTAGTGGATAACAAGGAGGTTTTAATAAATTATTCCTATGAAAATGTGTGATTAAATTTCTTAATATTTAAAGAAATTCTAATTCATAACCATTCACAATTCATAAATGCATATTTTGGCTTCAGAATATAGTACATAAGCTATAATTCTGCAGCACAAATTTCCCTTTCTAATTAGTTCTAACTTTCAATTTGACTGATATTAAAATTCACTAGAGCATACAACTAGTAGAAGGTGAAGTTTTCTGAGTTGGAAAAGGAATTGAGAAACCAAGCATAAAGAAAATCCATCAAATGGATAATCCATATGCAGAAGACTCCCCTGCTTGCATTTTCAATCTTTCCCTTTTCATTTAAAGAGTGGAAGGATGACAGGAAAAGGCTGCCAAGTGAACAAAATATTGCAGTTTCTTTTCATATTATCACTTCACAGTGGAAAGGAAAGTGGTAAACATACTGCTATGGTGATAAAAAGGGATGGACTACCTAAGAAACTAAGTAAAACAAAGTAAGAAAATTATAAAATGGGAGGAATGTTTTTCTCAGTGAAATAAACAAAATTGAGATGAACAAAAGTAAATAGGCTGTGGGAAGCAGATGTGGCTCCAGCGATTGAGCTCCCGCCTACCACAGGGAGATATGTGGTTCGGTTCTGGGTGCCTCCTAAAGAAGACAGAAAGCTGACGCAACGGGCAGGTGCAGCAAGCTGACACAAGATGATGCAACAAGAAACACAAGAAGAAAAACATAATGAGAACACAAAAAAGCAGGGAGCAGAGGTTCCTGGTACCTCCTAAAGAAGACAAGCAAGACAGCAAGCTGACGTGGACAGGCAGGCGCTGCGAGATGACGCATCAAGATAACGCAACAGTTCCAGAAGAGGCATAATTCCTCCATTGTTGTGAACTATTAGAAAGTATCATTATTTGTCTAGAGGTGGATATTTACTGGGAAGGTACATGAAGAAAAATTGTAGAGTGAAGATTAATGGGTTAATATTTTATAACTTGATAGGGGATTGGCTTACATAGATATATGCATCTGTTAAAATTCAGTTAAAATGTGTGAATTCCCTTGTATGTAAATTTTAACTAAAATGAATAAAGTGTAAAAGTCTTACACATACACACAAAAAAAAAAAAAAAAAAAAAAAGATAACGCAACAAGGGGGGCGGATGTGGCTCAAATGGTTGGGCGTCCGTCTGTCACATGGAGGGACCTGGGTTCGATCCCCGGGACCTCCCGAAGGTGCATGGGCTGCCAGGCTCTGTGTGCCGCTGAGCCGTCGGACCCCGAGAGCCATGCAGCAGGATGATGACGTAACAGGGGAGAGACAAGACGAGATGCTCCAAAAGCTCCAGAAGCCAGGAGCTGAGGTGGCGCAGGCAGCAGAACACCTCTCTCCTACATCGGAGGTCTCCAGGATCGAATCCTGGTGAAGACTGGAGGAGGAGGATGAGAAGAGATGGCAGGAAACAGACATGGAGAATTGCCCAGCGAATGGACACAAAAAACAGCAAATGGGGAAGGGGACGTTTAAAATGGATAAAGTAAATAAATAAATCTTTAAAAAAAAAAAAAAAAGATAACGCAACAAGAGACATAAGAAGGAAAAAAAAAACATAATAACAGACACAACAAAGCAGGGAACAGAGGTGGCTCAGGCGCTTAGACACTTCCCTCCCACATAGGAGAGGTCCTGGGTTTGGCTCCTGGTGACTCCTAAAGAAACAAGGAAGATGAACAGACACAGCAAGTGCAAAACAACAAGGGGGTAGGAAGAAATAAATAAAAATAAATCTTTAAAAAAATAGGCCGGGGCAAAGAGAGGATCTTAGAGATAAAAATAAAAGGTGTCATAGGCACACAATAAAGAATTTTTAAGAGCTGAATTTCCGGAAAGCGGGTGTGGCTCAAGTGGTTGGGCTTCCGTCTACCATATGGGAGGACCTGGGTTCAATCCCCAGGGCCTCCTGGTAAAAAAGGCATGTATGCAAGCTAGGCCTGCATGGCAAGCCAGGCCCACGTGGCAAACCATGAAGCAAGATGATGACATAGCAAAAGAGAGACGAGGGGACAGTCAAGGGGAGACACGCCAGAAACCAGAAATTGAGGTGGCACAAGTGGCAAGGTGCCTCTCTCCCACATCGGAGGTCCCTAGGATCAAATCCTGGTAAAGCCTGAAGGAGAAAAATGAGAAGAGAAGGCAAGAAACAGAAACAGAAGATCACCCAGCAAATGGACACAGATAGCAAGCGGGGGGCGGAGGGTGGAGAAAAAAAAAGAGTTGAATTTCCTTCATTACATATAATTGTGGAAGGTTTAACATTGCTTTAAAGGAAACCAACACTTACTTGTTGTGCTGAAATATTTCTAATGCCACTTTTGCATCAACTTCCAGAGTTTCAAATGGAAGATCTTTATAAATTAAAGCACGAGCATCTTTTGTGAAGGAACGCAGGTTCTCCTAAAAAACGAAAGCATTAACCTTTAGTAACTTTATTTAAAAGCATTTTTCCATAAACCGGATATGATAAATCCAAATAAAACAAAAATCAACTTAGTAACTTAGGGAAGAAAGTTACTAATTTCCAACAATTGAAAATATGGATCATAAAATACAGGGTTAGCAATCTCCCTCAACTTTACAAATTACATAATTTATTTTTAATTAAGATATTAGCCTCCCCTAATAATAATACTCAAAGATAATCTTACAAAAATTTTAATAAACACTTCATCTGAATTATACAGCCTAAACATGTTTATTAAAATATGATGTAACGAGTTGAAATGCTAATAAACAGCAATATAACAAAAAGGTGTTTATACTATGAATAAAACTAAGTTTTTCAAATGCAAAGGGAAAAATTATATATTTTTTAAATAACATTATTTCCATAAATTTCCTATTAGAATATTTTGTATGAAATGACTCTTTTCTCTATTCTTTAAAGGGATAATTTACTGTATAACAAATCCAAATTCATGTTTTAATATATCCATTCCTTCCATGTAACTTCCCCCCCATCGAGCCTGCAACTAGCAAGTACATTTCTTACATAGCATACAACAGATTAAAGTAATTTAGGGCAGTGGTTTTCAAAGTGTTCTCCAGGGATTCAAGCAGGGACACCTCCAGCCCCCCACCCCCTCACTGGCACATCAACCAAGAAAGCTAAGCCTTTATATTCTATATTCTGGGCATCCACAGCAGTATTTGAAAGCCACTCTTAAGAAACACTCTAAGAAAGGAAGTAATTTGAGAAAAGGTCAAGGAGGACATAAAACCTCAAGTCAACTGACCATGCTATTGTAAATGCCCTCAGTCATATACCTCTATCCTAAATACACTGAAAAAGGCAACAAAAATAAACAATAATACATTACCTCATACCATATATAAAAAAATAACTCAAAATGGACCAACAACCTCAATATAAGAATTAAAACCATAAAACTCTTTGAAGAAAACATAGAGGAGAAGCTTCAGGACCTTGTATTTGGCAATGGATTCTTAAACATGACTTCAAAAGCATGAGCATCGAAAGAAAAACAGATAAATTGGACTTAATGAAAATTCAAAACTTTTGTGTACCAAAGGACATTATCAAAAAGTAAAAAGCCTACAGAAAGAGAAAAAAAAAAAAAATTGCAAATCATATATCTTTTAAGGATTTAATATCTGGAATATATAAAGAATTCCTATAACTCAACAACAAAAGAACCACCCAATTAAAAAATGTGTAAAGGACTTGAGGAAACATTTCTCCAAAGAGATATAAAGGTAGCCAATAAGCACATGAAAGGATGCTCAACAACATTAGCCATTAAGGAAATGCAAATCAAAACCATAATGAAATACCACTTCCCACCCACTAGGATGGCCACTAAAGAAAAAAGAGAGAGAGAGAGAAAAAAATAAGTGATAGAGATGATACAGAGAAATTGGAACCCTTGTACATTGTTGGTGGACAGGTAAAATGGTACAGCTGCTGTGGAAAAGTTTGTCCATTCCTCAAAAATTAAAACATAGAATTACCACAGTGTAGCAGTTTGATATTATTGATGAATTCCAAAAAGAAATATTGGATTATATTTGTAAACTGGTCTTTTCCTCTGGGCATATTAGAGTGTAATTGGATTCAGAGGTTTTACTTTTTCTTAATTTAAATTATTATTAGGGATTTGATTGGGCCATGTCAGTAAGGCATTGAGTCCCTGCCCCTTGGCAAAGGACAGAGTTGGAGTTCTGATGCTGAGTTTTGAGCTGGAGCCTGGTAAAAGAACACACAGGAGAACACAGAGGAATAGAGATGGCTCTTAAGACACAGCAGAAGTCCCGGGGAGACAGAGCCATTCACCTGATAGTCTACAGCTGGCCTTGTGGAGAGAGGTAAAGCTTAGAGAGCCTTCCAGTCTACAGCTGACCTTGTGGAGAGAGCAGAGGAGCTGAGGCCGGAGACAAGCATGCCCTGGGAAGAGAGGAACCCAGGAAGCCTGAGCCCTAGCAGACATCAGCAGACATCTTGCTCCAACACATGGCAATAGACTTGGCAATATGCTTTATTGGCCTGGTAACTGTGGGTTTCTACCCCAAATAAATACCCTTTATAAAAGCCAACAGATTTCTGGTATTTTGCATCAGCACCCCTTTGGCTGACCAATACACATATGATCCAACAATACCACTCTTAGGTATTTATCCAAGAGAAATGAAAGCAGGGACTCAAACAGATAGTCTTACACCAATGTTCATAGTAGCATTATTCACAATAGCCAAGTACATTGACAGATGAATGGGAAAACAAAATATGGTATATACATACAATGGAATATTATTCAGTCATAAAAAGGAATGAAGTTCTGATGCAGAGTACACATGGATGAACCTTGAGGACAACATGTTGAGTAAAACAAGCCAGGTGCTAAAGTACAAATATTGCATGATTCAACTTATATGAAATACCTAGAATATGCAAATTCCTAGAGACAGAAAGTAGAGTCAGGTTACCAGGGGCTGGGGGAAGGGGGAGAGAATAGAGAGTTCTTGCTTAATGGCACAGAGTTTCTATTTGGGATGATAAAAAAGTTTAATAATGGATGGTAGCATGATATTGCGAATGTAATTACTACCACTGAATTGTAAACATAAAAGTGGTTAAAATGGGAAATTTTGTATTGTATAAATGTTACCATTAAAAAATAAAAGGAATAGTGTTCTCATACATGCTACAATATGGATGCACTTTGAAAACATTATGCTAAATGAAATAAGACAGACACAAAAGACAAATATTCTGTGAATCCACTTATATGAAATATCTAGAATAAGCAAATTTATAGAGACAAAAAATAGATTAGAGGTTACCAGAGGATGGGGGAGGGGAACAGAATGAGGAGTTGTTGCTTAATAGATACAGAGCTTCTTTTTGGGGCAATTAAAAAATTCTGGTACTGGATGGTGGTAATAGCACAACATTGTAAATGTAATTAATGCCACTGAATTGTATACTTAAAAATGGCTAAAATGGCTCATTTTATGTTATATATATATACTGTCACAATAAAATACATTTTTAAGAATACATACATTCTTTTAAATATTTTCAACATGAATTGCCCTTACCAATACTAACATAGGAATCATTCTAAAAGGGAAAGGCAGGCTCTAAAATTAACACTCCAAAGAATCAAAGGTCTTACTTTTGTTGGCATCCACTGATCAAGTCTCTTATCCAAAACTATATCATAGCAGAAAGCTCCGGCGATTACTGTAAACCCAACCAAAACATAAAGCAAAGCCAAATCTGTTAGGGGATATAGTCACTAACTTCCAACATTTGAATATTCACACCATAAAATGAAGGGTTAGAATTCTTTCCCAACTCTATAAATTATAAAACTGCTACTACTGTCCCAGCTGCTTGCTAGAGCTCTATCAACATTTCCAACCACTGCCTCCCCGCCCCCAGCAAAAAATTAACCTTTTGTTAATGCCAAATCACCAATACTTTGTAAAACATTGTTTTCTTCAAAGATATTATTATAGAGTTTTCAAGTGGTCAGTAGATACAAAAATTCCAAAAGAACAAGATATTTTAATAAGTAGATGAATGACTAAATATATGGGGCATGAAATGTTGAATGTATTTCTTTTTTAAGATCTCCTAAATATCTTCATTTTGCTCTTCTTACATAAGGGTACACACGTTCACGCTAACCAAAATATTATTCATACAGAAGGTATACACGAAAAATTAAAGTTTTCTTTTCAACCATTCCCTCTCCCCAGCATCATTTCTTGAGTTTCTTTCAAATATTTTTGGTGTCTATACATCTACCTTTTTTTTTTTTAGGAGGTAGCTGGGATTGAACCTGGGGCGTCATACATGTGAAGCAGGTGCTCAACCACTGAGCTACACCCACTCCCCTATATCTACCCTTTTAAAAAATAAAGTAAAAATGTCCCACTATACATACTGTTACAAAATCCTGTTTTCATTTGATATATTCTGAACACATGCCAATATCAGTAGTTCTATTTCATTCTTATTGATGGCCAAATAACATTCCACTGAAATTATTTATCACATTTCATTTATCCAACCCCATGGTAAGACATTTATATTGTTTCTATTTTTCTGATAATACAACGCCGCAAAAATTATCTATATCCATATGCCTTTAACTTTTTGTATAGCCATAGAACAAATTCTTAAGGTCAAAGGGAATGTGCCTTTTAAAATTTTAACATAAATGGCAAAGTGGTAATCCCCCCTAAACTTAAACCTCCCCCACTAGTGTAAGGTATACACTTTTGCTATAACCTTGCCAATGGTAGGCATCATCACTCCTTTTAATTTTTGTAACTCTTATAGGTGAAGAATAATATCTTATTGCTTTTGATTTGTCATTTCTTTTTTCAAGCAAATCTGAATATCTACAAAAGCCTTCTGTATTTCCTCTTTGGAACTTGACATTCATAATCTTTGTTCATTTTTCTATCAAGTCATTTATCTTGAATTCATATCTTCCATGAAAATTTTCATTAAACAAATTTTTTAGCATCTATATTAACAAAAGAATGTTAGTATGGATTATCAGCAGAATATGGAAGTAGTATTATACTAATAGATGTTAAAATGCTATTCATCAAAATTAATTTTACAAAAGTAGGATGGTATGACTAACAATCTTTGGATGGATATTTAATTTAGAAAGGCGTCAATCATCTTGCTTTCTATAGTAAATCTACCTGATCAAAATTACAAAGAGTCTGCACCATTCCACCTTCCCCAAATGGGAGCCATCTCCAAAGTCACGGTCATTTCTGGTGAAATAGCACAACCTAAGCACAGCTATTTCCAGAAGCCCACTTATATTCCCAGCTCCTCCTCTACCACATATTCAATATGGAAATAAATGCTTAACATGGTAAGAAATAAACACCAAGGCAATGTAATTCCCTAAAATCCCTATTCGAGAGAAACACTCTTCACTAACTCTATTAAGTTAATTATTGCCTTCTAAAGATTACTTCATATTACATCATAATAGGATGGATATAGTTATATCACCCATATAATGGTATATAGTGACAGTAATTTATATTAAATAAAATTAGAAATGAACTCTATATATCAACAAAAGTAGTACCAAAGTATTTAAGGATTACACAAGGTATATATGTATGTACGTTACCAGGCACTTCTGGAGCTCTGACCAAAGTGACCACATATTCATCTTTGAATGCCCTCTCTATTACACAACCCATCATCATGGCACAAGAACGCCAATAAGCCTAGAATAAAAAATACATACAAACATAATCCATACTAAGATCAAAGGTTCTACAATATTAAAATTTAGGTTGACTTTGACTTAGAAATATTTCTCAAATATCTGCCTGTTCTCAGCATGTAGCGATGGTTACCATTAGACCATGACATTACCTCTACTTTCATTCACTCAAGCAAAAAACACAGAAGAACTTCATGTTATTAGTAATGTTTCTGTGCAAGATGTCAGGCACTATAATGGTTATCAACCAACAGAAAGTTTTACTATCTGGTGGTAACTTTAGTTTTAATCCAGGATAAAATTAATTTGTTAGCAAACTTGTGCTAAAACATAGCATATATTAACATACATCTAATTATCACATATATTAATATGGAGTGAAAATGAAACTTAAGAATTCTTCATGACTCCTATCCTACACCTAAGATCACATAATACAGCACTGAAGTAACTCATATTTACAGCAAAACACCACCACCATCAACTTGGTTTTTATTTACGAGCATTCTTTGATGATGGACGTGCCTAAAATGGATATCCATGCAGTTACCTTATCAGAGTCATAGAGAGAAATATGCACCCTACCCTGTACCTGCTCATCTTTCCTTTTTACTGGCACTACGCTAACTGGGCATGTAATTTTCCTAAGTCTTTCTCCACACCTGAAGACTATAAGAAGAGGTCACTTGATTGTGTTTAGCAGAGCCTATGCCAGAATGTATTCCACGCAACCACTTAACACACTAAAAGTAGGTACAAACCTAGGCCTTGAAGGCAATTAGCAAAATGTACCTCTATCCTACTTGAATGTTGTTAAATGTCTGTGTGGCACTGAACTCCAGAGTCAGAAACTGTAGGTTCAAATCCAGGCTCCACCACTTACTAAATCAGTAAACTTAGTCAAGCTGCTGAACCTCTTTTTGCCT
This sequence comes from Tolypeutes matacus, assembly GCA_026826555.1. Taxonomy (NCBI): domain Eukaryota; kingdom Metazoa; phylum Chordata; class Mammalia; order Cingulata; family Chlamyphoridae; genus Tolypeutes; species Tolypeutes matacus. The sequence continues at coordinate 19,689,684 of JAKSZT010054524.1, forward strand.
CAGTTTATTTGCTTAGAAAATGGAAATAATATCAAATACTTTGTAAGATTTCTATGAAGATTAGATAGATTACTACCTCTAAATCGCCTAGAACAAGGCCAGACATACAAGTACTCATTTATTGTTAGCTTGATGATTATCATTTCTATTACTCCCTTGTTTAAGTATTTCATGTCAACAAATATTTTTTAAACACCTACTGTTTACAATCAAGGACTAGGTCCAAAAAGGGACACGGTTCCTGTCTTCACAGAACCAAGAATCTTAATGTAGTCAACATTTTTTGGTACAAGGCAAAATTAAAATAATGGCCATAGGGAAAAGAGCGATTAATTCTGACAAGAAAAAACTGAGAAGGTTCCACAGAGCAGAAGGCATTGAAATGAACTATAAAAGATGAAAAGGATTTTCATAGGAGATGAAAGGAGATGCTAAGTGTTGAGGACCAGCATCAATAAAAGCAAGGAGGGTAACAGCATAAACCATGGGTGCCCATCTACTCTAGTGAGGTCAGAGCTAAGATGAAGTGGGAAGACGCAGTAGAAGGAAAAGATCGAGCTGGGGCCTGGAAAGTTATATGAATGTTATTAGGAAGTGACATGATCCATGTCCTGTTCACCTGTGCTTAAAAAAACTTTTATAAAAACGTGAAGGAAGACTTTGAGCAAAGAGAATTTAAAAGTTACTGAAATAATCCAGAGAAGATGGTCAAAGGCTGAATTCAACTGTGCAATATAGAGGGTGATCCATAAATATAGGTTGAACAAAGACATGAATGTAAAATACATGTCATATAGTTTTCTTAAACCAAAATATGGTATTTTTTTGAGTTATGAAAATGTTTATTAAAACCCTGATTATCAGTATAGTTCAATATTTGACCTTGGCCATATTTTCACATTTCATTCTCCACAGAAAGCAGGTTTTAACAAAAAACAAAAAACTGGGGCAAACAAAAAAAACATAGAAACAAAAATACCTTATTCACTTCTCTTGGATCACGATCTTTGAAAGTAAGAAATTTAATTTCACAGGACTTGGTCAAAGGCTTATACATATCCCAAGGCTGTCCATCCACAAGAGCCAGAATGGACTTTTTGCAGTACCACTCACTTAAATCTAGGAATTTAAAATGGATTAATGATCTTAATCTGAATGAACCCAAAATGAAAAATTACATGTTTGAGTAAAGAAACAAAACAATGGAAAAGCAAGATTCTGCAGGTTGTCTTTTTTGATGAAAAAGTATTAAGAGTTAATCTATAACCAATATAAAAATAATACCCAACACACCCAAGGTATTCTTGATTATTAACAAAATTACCCAAACCATTTACAAAAATCATTAAGTCTAAGTGTAGTTGTAAAATAATTTGTCAATGATTTAGTAATAAAACAATTTTCCAAAAGCTACACTTAAATATTCAGAGAGTGGCATCATGGATATATTTGGATATATATGCACACAACCTAGAAAAAAAGGAAAATATATTAATATACATATACATATGAGTTGCTCCTAAACCATCTCTTACTTCTGACACAGAATTTCCAAATTAATTAATATAGTAGTTACTCGTTTTTAATTATTATATGAATTCAAAAATATGCCAATCATCTCTGGTCTGTTCTAGGACCCCAGAATGCAACTCAAACCCTGACTAGATGTTGTGTGAGTACAGAGCTAGTCACAAAAGTGGTCAAAACTACAGGGTCTAAATTATCAGCCACTACTTAAGTTCCATAAGGCAGGGGTCATGTCTGGTTTTGCTCTCTCATTAGTGTATCCTGAGCATAGCACCAAGCCTGAAATATAGTAGGTGATCAATAAAAGTTTACTGAATGGAGCTATAAATGACAAGAAAAGCCTCAGGGCATGGGTCATGCTGACAGTGGATCAGAAGCTCCTATCTTACATGTGATGTGTATAAAGCTCCTTAAGGGGCTTGAACTTTGTCTGATCTGTAACTCTACCACAAAGAAAAAGTTCAATAAATAATAAATACTAGCAAAGCAAGCAATTATTGTAGGTACAGGGTCTAAATTAATTCCAGTGCCTAGAGTAAAGGAATGTTGAGATTGTAGTCTCCGTAGCCCAGCTTAAACCCATTACTACGATTACTTAAGTTAATTACTTACCTGTAATTATTACTGAGTTTTCCAAAAGTTAAAAACAATGCAGTTAGTCATGTTTATGTGTGTATGTGTGTCTATGCCAGGCTCTATTTGGGGAATTCTCTAAATGTCAATATTTTGAGTCCTATCAAAGCTACTATACCAATATTTTGATCAAAAGTAATATATAGAGGCCCTGTTCCCTTCACTTCCACACCAAAGAACATGAAGCAGTTACCTCCCTTAAGATAAAAATAGAAACAAATGTTTTTACCCAGTTACCATTCATCCCCTGCACATTTCCGTTCATAAATTCAACAAAGAGGCAGATAAGAAATATGTTAGGCTATAAAGAACTAGAATGGGAAAGACGGCAAAAACTCTGGCTATCTGAGGAGAGGGCAGTCACTTTATTCCAAACCGAAACGGTGACTGATCCCACCACAGCAGAGTCCTGTCTAAGAGGGGCAAGGGAGCTAGTAACAATGCATTCAGGTCCAGCCTTCTTCTGCCGGAAGGAATTATGACACCCTAACCTCAGCAAATCGCAAGACAACCCCTGCACAGTAGTGCCAACCTTGCAAGACCCACAGAACCACCAAGAGTTAACGAGACAGTGAGCAGACAGTAAGCCAAATAAAGGAGAACTTCTGGGAAGTTCAGAGAGCAATTACAACAACTGGTCTCTTCTGCAGCAGTTCATCGGCACAGTTCCTTTAAAACGGTCAAAGCTAGTATCTTGATTCTGTTACTTACGCATGGCACAACCATAAGGCGTTGAAATGTTTTTATTCATCACAAAGACAGTGCCAGGGTCAGTTTTCCCAACATGTTTAACTTCAATCTTCTCAGTTCGGGGAGTTAACGACAACTGCCTGTTTTTTTCTTTATTAAAGAGCTCATTCCGCATTTCTATCAATTCGGTCGTTGACAGCTGAGAAGTTGGTGCTGTTGCTATAAATCCTGTGATGAAGTTAAAATAAATGTGAAAACGGAGAAACAAGATCTACATAACTCACTCCGCTCCACTCCAGCAACACTATCTTTATATAGCAAGGAAAGAACAGGAGGCGACAGACACTTAAAAACCGTTCGCCAAAAAATGCGCTCAGAGGTAAACATAAATCGCTTGCCAATATTAATCAGCAAAACGCCAAGGAACCCGCAGCTGGCCCGGATCCGCGCCTTTATTCAATTCTGCTCTTTCACTGTCAGATCTCTATTTCCCCCAAAATTTCCTCTGACAAATTCCCATTTGTGCTTTACAATAAGGGCCAAAAAGTAACCAGGAAATGGAGTCAAAACTAGACCAGAGTCATTGGGAGGGTGAGGAAAGTTGTCGCTGTGAAAGGGTCTTGGACAAGAAAGCTCCAGAAGACTGGAGCTCCCATGCCAAAACTATCAATATCTAGAGGGAGATATGCTGAGCTTATTTTTCAAACCCTATGCGACAGCCTGTTTGCAGGGGAACGTGGCTCCCATCCAGAGGGTACCCCAGTGCCCCCGGATCGGTCCGCGGCGGGGCCTAGAAGACCCTCCTCGGCCCTTCCCCTCGCGGCGCCTTCAGGACCCACATTGGACCCAACCCATGCACACCCGCCCTCTAGGCCCCTCTCCCCGTCCCCACGGCCACTGAAACTCACTCCAGCCGGCCCCGCTGTTGGAAGCGGCCCGCCAGAACCGCAGCCCTCGGACCGCCACGGCCATTGCCTCCCTCACAGCCGTGGGAAAACTGCTGCGTGCACTTCCTTCTCTGTCCTCCCCGGAAACCCCAATTAGGCACCTCGCGTTCCGTGCGACAATTCCATTCCGACCCCGCGCTCGGGCTGGACACCGCCACCAGAGGGCGCGTTCGCACTGCGTGGGGATTAGCCGGCCTCGCCGGCGTCCCGGGACCCGGTGCGTGACCAGGCGGTGCTGGGCGCCCAGGACGGCGGGGCTGCCACCTCGTGGTCCCTGCGGGGACACAAGTGCCTCCTTAGGAAAAGCGGAGCCCGATACGCGCCAGCGCCGTGGCCCTAGGCGCCATCTAGCCCCGCCCGTGGGGCGAACGTCTTACTTCCCGGGAAGATTATTTCTGGGAAGAGGAATCCGGGAAAGGCGGTTTCTAATTACTCTTGCGTTCGTATTCAGCGCCAATGACATCTCCTAACTCGTGGCTTAACTCTCAGTTTTGCCGGGGTGGGTTCTTGGGTCGGCTGAAGAGGGGCTGCGCCCGCGCTCTCCATTGAATTGTTCATAATAATGTGGATCGCGAGACAGTGTTGACCTTGTGGGAAGAGGGGAAAGCATACACGATATAGAGAGAGTACGGAGAGCATATTAAAAGGCATACCTTTTTGCTATTCACTTATATATCCCAAGCGCCTAGAGCAGTGTGTGGCGCATAGTAGATGCTCTATAAATACTTGAATGAATGAATGAATGAATGACCTTGCAAAAAACTCCAGCGCAGGGTATAATTCATTTATCGTACAAGAATGCTGTTGCTTTTTAAAATAAACATTCCATAGGTACGGTAAGAAAAGTGCTTTTATTGGGAGTTGTGTAATGCTGCAGCATTACGTGTGTTTCCAAATTCAGCTTTCTGCCTTTTTTTAGCCCCTGCCTCTTTTTGACTTGCAGTTGGAATACGCCGCCACCGGGTGGAAGTGCCCGCTAAGGTACAAATACTAAGACTCGGAGTCGCTATTGCTCTACTGTCTCCTTGGACAGGTAGGTGTGTCTTCACTTTTAAAACAGAAGTTTAAGTAAGTGGCCGAGCTTGGATGTATACCCAGTCTGCATTTTATCCGGCCACCTCTCATTGAAGATCCTAATTTAAACCACGAAATAGATATGCATATGCTTGTGTGTGTGTGTGTGTGTGTGTGTATACTTGCTTCTTCCTTAAATTTGTATACAATGATGTTCTAGCTCCTTGCTTCACTAACCTTATAGATACTGCTACTATTTAGCCCCATCTAGAAATTGTATCTTTGCCTTCAGAACATTTTAAAACAAGATTTAAACAAAGCCTCAACATAAATTTAAGCAAGTTTAATCACATAACACATTGGTGGGAGGAGGTAATTGGAGCTCACCAGCATAACAGTAATTACTTTGGTTGGGAAGATGTTAGTAATAATGGCCAACAAATATAGAACATGTGCCAACCACAAGGTCATGTGTATTAATCCTCACAACTACCTGTGCATGATAATCCTTATCTTCCAGAGTGGGAAATTCAGGTTCCAAAAACTTGAGGGACTTGCCTGAAGTAGATCTTCGACTAGGAATTCCCTTAATTTCCTTACTATTTCTTGCCTTCTTGTTTATTATCCCTCTCCCCAAATCTTAGTCTTTCTTTCTCTCTCTTTTCTTCCCTCCTTCCTTCCTTCTTTCCATCCATCCATCTTTCTTTTTCTATTCCTTTCTCTTCTCTTTCTTTCTCTTTCAATCTCTCTCTCTCTCTCTCTCTCTCTCTCTCTCTCTCTCTTTCACACACACACACACACACACACAGTACCTAATATTATGCTCTCTTCTCTTCTCATCACCTAAAACCCAAGATAGTTAGAAGTAAGACTGTTCTATATAGATCCTTCCCTACCCCAGTCCTTTCTTTTTAAAAATATCCCTCGGGACTAACCATAAAATGAAGGTCATGATGACAATAATTAATAGCCAACATTTATTAAACACTTATTAAAAGGCAGGCTCCTTGCTTATCAGTTACTGGCATGGTATTGTTTCATCTTTATAGCAACCCAATCAGAGAGATATTGTTTTATTTTTATTTCCATTTTACAAATGGAGAAACTAAGGACCAAAGACACTAAGCCACTTATCCAAAGTCACAGTCAGAAAGAGGAGAAACAGATTCAAACACATCTAATTGCACAGCTCACGTATTTAACCACTGTCCTACAACTTTTAAGTACTTTGGGCTGGAATTTCTAACATGGGGTTATAGAAATGTTTAGGTGGTGCAAACTTCCTGTTGTATTAAAATTCAATTTTTTTTTTTTTTTTACCGGGAGGTCCCGGGGATCGAACCCAGGTGGCTCCATATGGGAGACGGACGCCCAACCATTTAAGCCACATCCGTCCCCTAAAATTCATTTTTAATATGATATAGTCACAAATCCTTAGTTAAAACTCCTACATACTTACCTGGCAGGGGAGATACCATGATCACGAAGGTGGTTTTCCCAGGGCGAGGCTTATCCATTGCACTCCAGACGTGCTGACCCCTGCGATTTCCCCAAATGCAGGAAACTCGACTGCATAATTTGTGGTAGTGGGGGACTGCGTTCGCGCTCTCCCCCGGTTAAAAAAACAAAAACAAACAAAAAAAAAACTCCTACAAGTGATGGCTCTGTTGTTCATTCTGGTGATGCTGATATCCTTGGCTTCCCCATCAATTTTCAGATCGCTTAGTAAGTTTCTGGGGAATCACAATCTCCCACCTCACGCACATGCCTCGTATCTTTCCCTCCAATACATGTAATCACCACATCATCACCACAAGCACCTTAAATATGCCATTTCATACTCAAAAATTTCTAAGGCCACCAATTACTTACCAAGTAAAAACTATCCAAAAGCCTGATCTTCAAGGCTTTCTCTAACTTGGTGCCAACTCACCTTTCCCAGATCGTCTTCTCTAAACTCTCAACTACTGACTACTCTATGCAGGACGCAGGGAGAAACTGTTACAATCCAGCTCCTGAAGGGCATGTGTTTTTGAGGCCGTGAGACCAAAGAATACACCTAGCATTTAGGCATAAGATTTATTGGGACTAATGGACAGGAGAGGCTCTCTGAAGGCAGCGGTTGAGAGAATTAAGACTGCGCTCTGCAAAGAGATTTGTAAGTGAGGGGTGATATATAAGGGGTTTTCAGAACAAGGACAGAGTTCCTGCTAGGGTCCCACGTCGGCGCACATGGGGTTTGGTGATGTTTTCACAACACCCACAGGAAGGACATTTACCAAGGACACTTGCGCTTTGGGAAGATTATAGCTTATGACACTATCTCTGCATCCTCTGGGGAGGAGCGTTAACCTTTAGGTCTAGGTTATGCAGGCGGGTACGTGCCAAGGATTTAGAGGGGGCCCTGGGTCCCCACAGTCCATAGGACAAGCACTGCATCCACTTTCCACAGCAACAGTATCAAAGACAACAGGCCAGTAGGAGTAATATATGCACAACCATGAACGTTAATGAGGACACAGGTCCCACCTTGTGCCGCAGTAAGAATATATAACGCCATTCTATTTTGTAAAACTGCCTTTCGTAGTTGGCTAGTTTCTTCGTTTAGTAAGGAAATTGCTACTTTGGAGTCATGAAAGGGTTGAACAGTGTGATTGGCTAAAGCCTTTGTGTGTTTTTCAGAGACAATTGCAGCTCCACCTGGCATGAAAACAGCCAATGGGTGGAACCACCAGGGGGTGTGCTTTACTCTAGGTCTAGCCTTGATAGTAAAATTACACAACTCAGGGGGAACCACCCCACATCACAGATTCCCTCCTGCCATTCCTCGCAGACAGGGGCAAGGTGATCGAGGGTGACAGACTCAGCCGTTGAACATCCTAAACAGTTCTATACAGCATATCCTAGTAAAGGCCTGGGCTTATCCACGTGTTCATTGAAAGATGGCAGCTGGATTTCAGTCTTAAATGAGAAGGTCTTGTTCCACACTTGTCAATGGGCCGTATTCTGCCCTGCCAGGAAGGTGTTCCACGCTGTCCAATTGGCAGGAGTTACAGTCCAAGGAAGGCCAGTAGCACCCCAGCATGGTAAGTCTGTGCAAACCCAACACTGGGTTTGATTGTGGGACTAGGTTACTGCCAAAGCCCACTGTAGGGTGCTGTGGGCAAAAAGAAAGATGTTTAAGGGGAGAATAAGGGGCAGATCTTGCTGGATAAAATATACAAGCAACACTTCCACCAGTAGATAACAAAGTACCATGTAGGGGAGTCCTATGAGGAGGCCTCCAATACCACACATTTCCCCCTTCTAAGTTCTCTGAGTTTTCTACGGTGACAACAAAAACTAGTTTAAGGAGGCTCCCTCTGCCTAGAGTAGCCCGGCACCAAATCTCGGTCCTTAGTTCCATCCTTCTCTCCCATTTCTCAGCAAGCTCTATTCTCTTCCTTTATTTCTCAATAAATTCTTTTTACTGGACTAACTAGACTGGTGTGTTCTTTTTTTTTTTTTTTTTTTTTTTTTAATTGTAGGTAAAAATCAAAATTTTCACAATACATACCAACATTTGCAAAATGTGCATTTGCTTACAAAAATGTTATTTATGTATATATATAAATATATTTTAAGAGATGCTTAGATTACCCAAAATATTACACGGAACCCACTGGGATTCCCATGTTGCCCACCTCCCACACCTCCCACCACATCCCACACAAACATCTCCCACAAGTGTGGCCCACCACCCTCAATGGACTTACACATCCTGGAGCCTTAGTGTTCTTAAGTTCTTTTATGCAGCATAGACAAGAGCCTAAAGGAATCCAGCACTTCCCCGGCTTCACTTGTTCAGCCACTGCCAGGAGACAGGTAAGTGAGTGCTGCTCCTCGACACCCGCCCGAGACTGGCGAGTTTTAATTAAGGCCTGTCTGTGACCTCTTTGGTTCTGCCATTTTAAAGGGGGCTACCGGATAGGCTCCCACAGGACATAAACTCAGTCTGCCCAGACTTCCAGCTTCCTCTCTAGGGGTGGTAGGACAATTCCCCACACCGTGTAGATCCAAGGAAGTTCTGGGGTGGGTGAAACTGCCCTTGAGACCTGACTGGGCATGTGGCCTGGGTCCAGCAGGAGTCTGCCGGGAGTTTGCCAGTCCCTCTCTGTGAGCTCAGAATGGCTATCACCCGTTGTGTCTTGACTCGTATTGTTTCCTTAGACTGCTGGTTAACTCCTTTTAATTAAAAGTGCCTCTGATCTTCCAACTACTGCTGTCCTCATTTTGGGTCTGTGAGATGCTTTAGAATCCTTAGAAACTGAAAGTGCATTTGTTAGCAAGGCAGGAGCCCGACTCTCAGTAGTGCCCTGAGGCTTTGCTCCTTCTCTGCCCTGGGGAGGCAAAGAGATTTGGGGAGGAGGGGGACGGGGACCCTGAATGTGTTTGCTGGCAAGTCACAGGACCGTTAGTCTCTAGTTTTTTTAAATGGGCTTTTAATGTTGGATTTAAGTGTGGACCTCAGGCCCTGGGAGTGGCTCTGAGGTGAGCTCACTCATAGCCAGTTCCTAAGACCCCTGCAAAGTAGGCAAAAGAAAGGCCCCTAGCCAGCCCCTTTCCTAGGGTCAGCTCGGATTGGGTGTTCTGTCTGGGAGTTGGACCCAGATGCCCCCAAGACCTCTAAGGCTCTGGGGAAACCCAGAGACAAAGCTCCCAATCCCCAGAACATGGGGACAGTGATCAGGACCCCCCAATTTCCAGGACGCTGGCTCGGCAAGCAATCCATTCAGTCAGGTCTAGCGGTGGGTCGCCATCCAGACTGATGAATGCATTTATCCTCCCCTAGGATAATGGTGGCTCTTCCAGCATTCCAGCAGACTCCCCACTGGGGTGCCTTCTCAGAAACTGGGACAATCTGCATACTGATGGTCTAAAAAGAAAGAGGCTAATCTTTTCCTGCCACACCATGTGGCTGCAGGATGGCCAAGAGTGGACTCTGCATGGGACCCAAATTCCATTTAAACCTGTGTAAGAGAGAAGGAGAGGACAGACAGATCTGAGGGCCAGAGACCACGTGCTCATGTCTCCTTAAAAGGATGAGGAAATGCATTAAGATTAAAAGGTTCTTGACTATTCCTAGCTCCTTGCCTATTCCCTGGTAATACTCCAATCCTTCCAGTGGAAAAAAGCCCTCGTGGGGTTTTACCCCTTGCCAGGAGGAAACTAATGGGATGCAGCCCCCAGAGCAGCCCCAGTTTGTGTCTCCTCAGGGGCAGGGCTTCTCTGGACTCCTTATGTCCATACCTAGCAGCTGCCCACGGATATTCCTGGAAGAACTAAGCTGGAGGGTCCTGAATGAAGTTTCTGCACCTAGGTTATTCTAAAGTCAAGCCTTTCCCTAAACTAAACTAAGTGTGTAAAATTCTCTCCTGTTCTAATCTGTGCTGGCTTTCACTTTGTTAGTCTGCTCATCCTAGGAACTCGTAAATCAAAATTGGGGTTCACCTGTTACAAATTGGATATCAGTGAAAGGTAACCTAAAAATGAGTCTTTAAATGTCAATACTATCTTGAAATTGAATTTGCTATATAATTCACAAGTGCAATTAATTCAGCTGCTGAAAAAGCAGAAAAACTTAGCATAGTTGTTACTAATAAAATTGTTTTAGTTTCTTAGTTAATAAATGGAAGTGCCCAAATTGTTAAGTGGAAACTTATTAGAAACCGTAACTAAGAGTTAAGATCTTTATATAGATGCCTTTATATTATAAAACAGCAGAAGGATAATATCTGAAATTGCTATAGTTGAGTAGATTTAGCCTAGACCTACTGTTGTAAGTATAATCTTAGGCTAATTTACCTTTTTTTATGGTTACTTTAGGTCTAACCATACCCTTGTTTATGCCAACTATTGTGATGATAATTATAAGCAGAAACTGAATTTGCCTTTGTTTGTGGCTACTTCAGGTCTAGCCTCACCCCTTGCCTTTGCTTATGGTTATTTTATGACATCTTCTGCCCCCTGTGGCTCAGGGGAAAGCAAACTTGAGACACCCCTGTCTCCTATCCTTCCCCTGGTGCCAATAATCCTGCTTTCTCTCATGGCTCCAAGTGTGGACTAAATTGCTGCCTCATGGAATTCTCAACCCTCAGGATTAAGCATCCACTCTTCTAGTCCAGCAGCCACCAGAGTCCTGTAATCTCCAAGGACTGGGGAGTGGAGGCCTCCCACCTTGACTGTTGAGGTTCCTAAAAGCAGCAATTCATAAGAGAAAACAGTTTCCCTGAGGCTTCAATGACCTCAGTGAGTATATACTGGAATTAATGTTTTTCATCCAAGGTCTGCTGTGGCAGTTTGATATTGCTTATGAATTCCAAAAGTAGATATTGGATTATGTTTGTAAACTGGTCTGCTCCTCTGGGCATATTAGATTATATTGGATTCGAGGTTTCACTTTTACTTGGTTAAACAGTGATTAAGGCTTTGATTAAGGCGCCATGTTAGTAGGATGTTCAATCCCCACCTCCTTGGTGAGCGGGGACTCACAGAGAAAGCACATCGCAAAGAAGGGAGGTTAGAGTTTGATATTAGAGCCCCAGGAAGTAAACACACAGAGAAGCAGATATGTGAGGAAGCAGAGAAGGCTCCATTATACATGGCAGAGGCCCCTGGAAGAGAAACGAGCTGTTGCTTGATAGTCTACAGCTGGCCTTGTGGAGCGAGCACAGCAGCTGAGCCCAGAGAGAAACGAGCCACTTGAAGAGAGGAACTCAGAAAGCCTGAACCCTTGCAGACGTCGGCAGCCATCTTGCTCCAACATGCGGCAACAGACTTTGGTGAGGGAAAAAACTTATGCTTTATAGCCTGGTAGCTGTAAGCAGCTACCCCAAATAAATATTCTTTATAAAAGCCAACAGATTTCTGGTATTTTGCATCAGCATCCCTTTGGCTGACTAATACAGTCTGCCAAATTCAAAATGGGAAATACACAAAGTTCGGAAGTAAAATAAAATGTTGTAAATTGAATTTAAAGTATTGGGGACAATTTAGTTATAAGCCAGTAACTAAAAGGAATGAAATTCTTGTGCAAAACTGCACAGTCACAGTGCAAATTAGAGTAATTAGAAACAGCCTTCAAAGAAATCTTTTATTTTTTAAAAGATTCATTTTAAATTTATCCCCCCCCCCCATTGTTGTTTTGTGCTTGCTGTCTGCTCTCTGTGTGTTCTTCTGTGTCTGCTTGTCCTCTCTTTAGGTGGCACCAGGAACTGATCCTGGGACCTTCCAGAGTGTAGAGAGGCTGCTCTACACTCAGCTCCCTGGTCTGCTGCATCTCTTATTGTCTCTCTTCTGTATCTCTTTTTGTTGCATCATCCTTGCTCCACCAGCTCTCCACATGGGCCAGCATTCCTGTGTGGGCCAGCACCACTGCATGGGCCAGCTCGCCACGTGGGCCATCTTGCTTTTCACCAGGAGGCCCGGGAATCAAACCCTGAACCTCCTATATGGTAGACAGGAACCCAATCGCTTAAGCTACATCTGCTTCCCCAAAGAAATCTTTTAAATGTTATTTTACAGTTAAACTTATTTTGTAAAAGAATGCAAATTATAAGTAACATCGGTGAGTTGTGTTTTTACATCTAACTTTCTATTTGTGTCTGCCTATTTGCCTATTTGCTCAGTGTTTATCTTTGATAATGGTAATATCAAATTAACAAATTAACAAATGAAAATTCTTAAAAGACCTCTATTCAAATTGTTAAAAATTAAATATGCAGTTATATATGTGAAGGAATATTCCTGGAGCCCAAATTAGGCTAAGCTGCATGGAAAGGTCATATAGAAATCTGATTATAGAAACTATTGGGAAAGGGAAAAAGATTTTCCTGAGCTTGTTGACCCACCCAATCTCCAGGGCCTCCTCTTTGTAAGAGCTCTGAGGGAGGGGCTAGGTGTGGCCTATCTTCTATCTTCTAGGCTAGGGAATTAAGAATCAGTTTGCCCTGTAATGCCCCAATTTAAACCTTTTACCAGCCTTAAAATAAGGGTGGTTAATAATCTAACTGTCAAATTTCAGTAAGTAAAGGAAAAGTCCTTGAAAACTGTGGAAAGATCTTTAAAAACAAATTAAACATTTATAATATACCCCAGAATCTAGCAGTCAGTATGCTTTTAAGATTATTCACAGTTTTAGAATTTCATTAAAGAAAAGAGATGTTAGTCTCCTGTAAAGGAAGGAAAAAGAACATTCCTTGCATTAACTATAATGGATTCAATTTTATTTAACTTGGGTGTAATCTTCCTATGTTTATAGAATACCCATTAAATAAATCAACTTTATATATATTTAATTTTAATATGATGAAAGTTATAAGTTCATGTCTAATGAATGAAATTAAGTTAAAGAAGGAAATGTAGATCTACCCTCTCTTAAATGAATAAAGTAAACTTAAGTAGTTGCATTGCTAATTGTAATTTAATAAGCTTATTTAAAGGTAAAGTAAGCAGTCTATGTGGTTATAGTTAGTTATAAGGAGTTTGTGAAAGCATCTTCTAAACTAAAGCATTTAAATGGCTAATTCTAGGAAGCCATTTAGTAGAAACCTAAATTGATATTAATAACAAAAAGTAACTTCATAACAGGGAAACCTGTCAGAGGCCACCTCAATCTGCATATTAAAGTAGTGGTAAGGAAAGATAATCTTGATTCCATGGGGAATATTGTATTATCATAAAATAATTGAGAAAGCTGTTTTTCCTGTGCTGCTAAAGTAAAATACCAGTTAATTAATATAATCATGGTAAAGGTGTAAAACAAAGTACTAAAAAGTTAAGTTCATTTAATATGGTATTCATTGCACTGAAAGTGTTTAGAAAGTATATAAAGATTAAGAGATAGACTTCAGTATTGTCAAACTCTCCTGTACATTCAAACCAGGCTCAGATACCTTGCATGTTGCCTCTCCATTCGAGCTATTGGCTGGGTTGGTCACTGACCCCTAAAACAATAAAGGTATCAACTACCTCTCTGGTTGTGCTTCTGAAGTGGTTGGAGACTACATTGCAGTTTTAGCCTCCTGCAGCAGTCAGCGATGGCTCGATATGGCCAGATGTGCAATGGACATTGCCTCCAGACTGGCTCTGTTTCATAACACCAAAGGGCACTATACACCAGGCCAGTGAAATACTAGAGCCTACCTTCCTAGCTTCCTTCTAGGGTCAACAGTGCTGCAGCATGCTGGCTGTGTGAAGGGTACACCAAGTGGAGCAACAATTACCAGAGTACTGTGAGTAGAACTTAAACACAATTGGCCTTATGGCCTGTTCCCATGGAGAGACAACACGGATGGTATTGCAAACCTGGAGCTTAGATCTATTCATCGCAGCTCAAAGAGGAACTTGTGCATTGATTAGTATGAACTACTGTACCTATATGCCTGATGATTATGATGATATCTTTTCTATTCTAGATCATAGGCAGAGGGATATTAAACATGTTTAAAGTCCTGGTAAACTTAATTCATTTTCTAAGTAGTTAGTGAACATGCCTATAAGATGAAAGAATGGCTCTCTTAAGCACTGTCTTTATTTTGCTTGCCATATGCCTGTCATGTTATTGCCTATAATGTCTTTGTGAGTTTATGTCTAGGGCAGTGCCTCTCTTCATACCTCTCCTAGCTGTACTAAACATAACCACTGCTGTGGGAACTGGGGTTGGCATTTTATACCCAAACCCAGCAGGTCTACCACAATCTCCCTAGAATTAATCAACAGCATAAAGGAACTCAAGGAAGAATGCTGTTTCCCATCAACTTTGGGAGGATGCAGCCTCTGAAGGCCCCTGGCCTTTCTCACTCTCATGGTCCAGTATATCATGGCTGGCCCCGCTTTTGGGCCCACCTCCCACCATCTTCTTTCTCCTTTTAATAGGACCCTGTATCTTCAAAATTCTAATTAAGTTTATTTCTAAATAAGAATCAACACCTTATTTGTCATGCAGGGATTGCATCCAGTTCCAACCATGGTGCCAAACCTGTCTTCCCTCAACCTCAACAGAATAGCTAGAGAGGTTTACACCCTGTCAGGCAGGAACTATTGCCCTAACCAGCAGGAAGTAACTACAGAAGAATGAACATCGCCCCTCAGCACCCCCTTAAGTATAAGAGCATGAGCTCTCTGAAGGGGGAGTTGAGGCACATTAGTACAGGGAAACGAGGAAAAGACAAGCCATAACATGGCCAACAGACAACATGACTGACAGACAACATGGCCATGAGACCCCATTGGCCTTGACCCTGACCTTGAGGTCCCAGTTAACTCTTTCCGGGACCTCCCCTTGGCCCCAGATATTCCAAACAGTCCTCACCATTGGCCCCCACCATTGGTGGGGCAGCTAATAACAGCTGGGGACTTTTCCCTTAGCATTAGCAAGGGGAGGGATAATTGGTAGTTTAAAAGCCAGAGCTCATGCTCTCTGCCTAGAGGAGCCTGCACCAAATCTCAGTGCATATTTCTGTCCTTCTCTCCCATTTCTCAGCAAGCTCTGTACTTTCCCCCCATTTCCCAATAAATTCTTTTTACTGGCCTAAAAACAAAAAAACAAAAAAAAACTAGTTTAGGCATAAGGAGAGTCTACATAGACACACATAGGGCCCCAGCTATTTGCTGTCCTGATTGGTTGCCTTTCTGCCTTTACCTGTGAGCTTTCAGGGAACAAATGGGGAGGCCTTTCTGCTTGGAGTTATCCAGGACTTCTTTTGAGTCCAGGACTTTCAAACTGGACTTCGTGACTAGGGTCTTTGGCAGGCTTTATTCTGACCAGCCATGTTCCCTCGTTCCCTATACTAACCTGCCTCAACTCCCCCTTCAGAGAGTTTACACCTTTATTCTTAAGGGGGAGCTGAAGGGCGATGGTCATTCTTCTGTAGCTGCTTCCTGCTGGTTAGGGGGCATAGGCCCTACCTAACAATGTGTGAAACTATCTGGCTATTCTATTGAGGTTGAGGGAAGGTAGGCCCAGCACCATGGTTGGAACTGGATGAAATCCCAACATGACTAATAACCTTTTTCTGGAAGGTATTGATTTGGAAGAAATAAACTTGGTTAGAATTTTGAGGATACGTGGTCTTACTAAAAGGATAAGACAATGGTGGTAAGTGGCCCCCAAAATGGGGCCAGCAATGACACACTGGACCATGGGAATAAGGAAGGCCAGGTGCCTCCGGAGGCTACATCCTCTTAAAGTTGATGGGCTTAATCTTGTAAGTTTCAAATGAAGTAGGAAAGGACTCTATTTTTTTTTTTTTTTTTTTTCATTTTACCGGGAGGTCCTGGGGATCGAACCCGGGTCCCTCCATATGGGAGACAGATGCCCAACCATTTGAGCCACATCCATCCCCCTCAAATGCAGTAGGAAACTGCCACCCCCAGTTCCCATAGCTGTGGTTATGCCTAGGACACCTAGGAGAGGAAAGAGGAGAGGCACTGCCCAAGACATAAACTCACAAAGACAATATAGGGAACAACAAGATAAGCATACGGCAAGCAAAATAAAGACAATATTTAAGAGAGCCATTCTTTTATCTTATAGGCACATTACTTAATTACTTAGAAAATGAATTAAGTTTACAAAGACTTATAACATGTTCAATATCCTTCTGCATGTGATCTAGAATAGAAGAGATATTATTATATTCATCAGGTATATAGGTACAATACTTAATACTAATCAATGCACTAATCAATGCACAAGTTCCTCTTTGAGCTGCAGATAATAGATCTAAGCTTCAGGTGTGCAATACCATACATGTTGTCTCTCTGTGAGAGCAGACCATAATGCCAATTGTGTTTAAGTTCTACTCACATTACTCTGGTAATTATTGCTCCACTTGGTATACCCTTCACATAGCGAGCGAAGGAAGCTCCAGTGTTTCACCAGCCTGCTGCAGAACACCCTTCAGCACCATGAAACAGAGCCAGTCTGAAGGCAATGTCCATTGTAAATCTGGCCATATCAGGCCATCACCGGCTGCTGCAGGAGTCCGAAACTGCAACTTACTTTCCATCCACTTCAGGAGCCATTCCAGAGATATGGTAGATCCTTTCATTATTTTAGGGATAGTAGTGACAAAACTGGCCAATAAATCAAATGGAGAGATAACCATGCAAGGTGCTGGAGGCCTGGTTTGAATGCACAAGAGAGTTTGACAACACTGAAGTCTATCTCTTAATCTATATACACTTTCTAAATACTTTCAGTGCAGTTTATAGCATATTAAATGGACTCAACTATTTCTGTACTTTTCTTTTTACTTTTACACCTTTACCATAATTACATTAATTAACAGGTATTTTACTTTAGCAGTACAAGAAAAACTACTTTCTCCAGTGTTTTATGAAAACCTAAGATCCCCAATGGAATCAAGATTATCTTCTCCCTTCCACCACTTTAATATGCAGAATGAGGTGGCCTCTGACAGGCTGTTAGGACATTACTTTTTGTTATCAATGTCAACTCAGGCTTCTATTTAATAATGGCTTCTTGGAACTAGCCATTTAAATACTTCAGTTTAGGCAATGCTTTTGCAAACTTCCTATAATTAACCATGTTACTTTTTGTTATTAACTCCTAGATTTCTACTTAATGATTTCTCGGAATCAGTCACTCACATTATAATCTTTTAGTTTAGAAAATGGTTTTTACAAACTTCCCATAACTATCCATAAACACATAGACTATAGCTACTTCATCTCAAGATAAATTTCACCTTTACAAAACACATTCGCTTACTTGATGCTGCCTTCTGCAATACCTTCTACAACTTTCTATATTCACTCAAGCCTTGTCTTACATATTTCCACCCTAATTTTATGAAAATCAACCATTTTATCTCAGGACAAAACATATTCCCTTAAACAAACTTATTAAATTTTAATCAGCACTGACTATGAATTCACTTCCACAAACTTTTTACTTCTTTCTATATCCATTTAAGTCTTATATCCCTCATTCTGTTCTGTGAAGAAAAAATAACATTCATTTCAATTTATGCAAAAACATCTTTTTAAAAAGAGATTTGTAATAATTTCAATAGCCAAAACCTTACAATTTTCATCATCTTAAGTATATAACATATATATTGCTAATTTATTTTATTAGTATCCTATAAAACTAGGGAGATTACACTCAAGCTAAAAAAAATTGAAACCATTATAGTTTATGCAAGAAATGTTCTTTTTTCTTTCATCCTCCACAGGAGGCTAAAAGCTCTTTTTTCTTTAATAAAATTCTAAAATTGTGAATAACCTTAAAAGACTGCCAACTTCTGGAATATATTATAGTTGTTTAATTTGTTTAATCATAATTTAGAAAAGTCTTTCCTTAGCTTTCAAGGACTTTCTTTACTTACTGAAATTTGGCCATTGGATTATTACTGTTATTGTAAAAGCTGTTAAAATTTAATTGGGAAATACAGGACAGACTATACAAAACAAGGTTTATTCTGTAGTATCCCTTCTATCCCAATTGTTTTAATTTCCAGGCCTAGTAGACAGAATTCTAGGCTAAACTCACATCTCCCCTAACCTTCCACACCCAACCCATCTTTTTAGTTTCCTCAACTGGTTTTACTGAAATTCAGTCAAGGCTAGGAGAAGACCCTGGGGGTAGGTAGGCTACAGAAAGATTATGGAAGAATTCAGGATAAACTTTTTAGTTTCTTTCCTTGAAATAGTTTCTTTATTCAGATTTTATGTGACTTTTTATCCTGTTTGGCTTCTCCAATTTGGACTTCAGGAGTATTCATTTACCAATATAATCACCCATTTAATTTTTAGCAATTTCAATAGAGATCTTTTAAGAATTTTCATTTGTCAATTTAATATTACTGGGAAGCAGATGTGGCTTAATAGATGGGGCTCCCGTTTACCATATGGGAGGCCCCAGGTTCGGTTCCCAGGGCCTCCTGGTGAAGGCAAGCCAGCCTGCACGGTGCAGTGAACTGACATAGCAGGATGACCCAACAAAGGGAGACAAGCAGACACAGAAAAACGCACAGCAAATGGACACAGCGAGCACAAGCAGCAAGGGGGGGATAAATAAATAAATAAAATCTTTTTTAAAAAAAATTAATATTACTACCTGGAGGTATGAAAATATACACTGAACAAACAGACAAACACAAAAAGAGTTAAGATACACCAACCGAAACATAAAACACACTAATTTGACTCATAATTCTCACTCCTTTTGTATGGTGGTACCCAAGCTCGCCATCATTTCACATATCTGATTTTTACTGCTTTTAAGATCTCCCCCGTAATTAGTGTTGCCTGTAATATGCAAGCTTGCTATTGGAAACACTTTTATTAGTAACTAGGAATACTTGAGCAGTATAAATGCAGTTAAGCACTAATTTAGCAGTTTAGTCAGACAGACATTTAACACCTATATTCTGGATTACTACTCTTCAGGAGTACACTTAGACTCAAGGTTCAGGAGTAAACTATTGATTCAAAACCAAAAGTTGGCTTTAACACCTTGATTAAAATTCTGATCAAAGTAAAATGTGACTAAAACTTAAAACATTGTCAAATCAACATCCCATTTAAGCTCTTCCAGTTTACACAGATTTGCAATATAAGTGATCATCAGCTTGGCGCAGGCAATTGGTTAAGGAATCTTTCATCTCTGCCCGTGCTAGGTGCATATCCCTTAACTTTAACTTTCCTTCTAAGCAGCCCACAGAGGCCTTTGCCACTTGTTCTGCCTCAGTAGCCACCCGCAATCTCCTAACAGGGGCCATACTATAGCTGCCACTATCTAGCAGTCTCCCTTTTCCTTATGTAAGTGCAGCTTCTCTGCTATCTGCCGTAGGACAGCCAGCATACCTGCCGAAAGTTTTAGGGCATCCCCATATTCTCTTGGCAGTCCCCATTCATCCTGGAGGGCAGCCACCCCTCCCCACATGGATATTATAGGCCAAGCGGGAAATTCCCTCACAGATTCTTTTTTCCCTAAGCTCATGCCCACTACTGCCAATGGTCCTTTGGTTTCCTGGCTGTGGCTAACCAATTATTACAACCCAAATTCTGAAGGGCACAAGTTGGTGAGGCTGTGAGACCAAAGTACACAAGTAGTCAGGCATAAAATTTATTGGGACTTATGGACAGGAGAGGCTCTCTGAAGGCAGCAGTTCAGAGAATGAAGATAGTGCTCCATAAAAAGATGAGAAAATGAGGGGTGATATTTAAGGGGTTCAGAACAAGGACATTCCATAGGGTATGAGAACAGAGTTCCTGCTAGGGTCTTGTGGAGGTGCACCTGGGATTTGGTGATATTTTCATTATACCCACAGGAAGGACGTGTATCAAGGATGCTTACTGTTTGGGACGATTATAGCTTATGATACCATCTATGTATTCTCTCCCCTCTGGAGAGGGGTGTTAACCTTTAACTTATGTCTAGGTCACTCAGGTGGCTATGTACTGAGGACTTAGAGGGGGCCCTGGGTCCTGCAAAAATAAAGGAATTATAGATGATCCAGACTGCTTTTAGGAAACCAGTTATAGTTCTATGATTTGGAGTCGTGGGGAGAAGAACCTCTAGAGGACAGGGCTTCCTGCATCAGAAGAAAATCACAGAAAACCAATATTTAATTAGAGTTCATTTTATGGGAAATTCACTGAAATACTTCTTTACAATCTTTCTCATAATTAGGCAAGCTAGAATCATTCTATGACCTGTGATTGTTTGAAGCTATATGTACTCCAGAAAAACATATTCTTAAATCTAATCCATTCCTGTGAGTATAAACCCATTGTAAGTAGGTTGATGAGGTTGCTTCAGTTAAGGTATGTCCTGCCTCAGTCAGGATCAGTCTTAATCCTGTTACTGAGGTCCTTTATAAAAGAATGACTTCACAGAGAGAGACAGCCACAGAAGCAAGAAGCTGAAATCAATGAAACCCCAAAGAGAAGGGAGATACGCCAGATATCTCCATGTGCCTTGCCATGTGACGGAGGTGCCAAGGATCGCCAGTAGCTGGTCTTCAGGAAGAAAGCATCACCTTGATGATGCCTTGATTTGGACATTTTCCCCACCTCAAAACCGTGAGCAAATAAATTCCCATTGTTTAAGCCAACCCATTTCATTATAATTGCCGAAGCAGCCTAGGAAACTAAAACAAGCCCCATTGCTAATAGAGGTCAGTAGATGATATATATCCATGAACTAGCCAGCATTTATGAGGGCTTAGTGTGTCCCAGGGATTCTGCTAAGGTATTACATATTTATCTCATGTAATTCTCCCTCAGGACTGAATGAGACAGACACTGTTTACAGATAAAGTAATTGCATTTCAGAAAGTTTTAGTATCCTTGTCTAGATTATCCTGTGGTAACAAATAATGACAAAATCTCAAAGATTTATTAGAAGGCTCTAGAAACAATACAAGTAAACTTATTTAGTACCCAGATCATGGTTTCTGAATACCATCCCACTTAAAAGGAACCAGTCTGTGGTAGTAGATATTCAAGGTGAGCCTAGAACACCTTATTGTACCAGAAAGCAAGTAAGTACTCAAAGACAGATCGGACAAGTTAAAAGGAAACAGGATCCAGCTTTGAAGGAACTTCCTTGGCCAAATTTTGGATAATTTAATTAACAAAAAGAATAATGATGAAAGATTATAATATTATATACTTTTTAATCCCTGAGTCCAAATGATACTCAAAACCAAATGGGTGGTGGTAATGATTTCTTAGCTAAAATACCAAAAGCATGAACAACAAAAGAAAAACTAGAGAAAATGGACTTCATCAAAATTTAAAACTTTTATACTTCAAAGGACATTATCAAGAAAGTAAAAAAGCCAGTTACTGAATGGGAGAAAATAGCTGCAAATCATCTATCTGATATGTGTTTAATATCTAAAAACAAAAAACAAAAAATAGAAAGAACTCCTACTACTCAATAACAAAAAGGCAAACAACCCAATTAAAAGGTAGGCAAAGGATATGAATAGACATTTCTCCAAAGAAGATATACAAATGGCCAATAAGCTCATGAAAAGATGCTCAACATCAATAGTCATCAGAGAAATGCAAATCAAAACCACAATGAGATATACCACTTCCTACCCACTAGAATGGCTGTTATCAATGAAACATAAAATAACTAATATTGATGAAGATGCAGAGAATTTGAAAACCTTGTACATTATTGGCGAGATTTTAAAATGGTTCAATTGCTGTGGAAAACAGCTTAGTGATTCCTCAGAAAGTTGAACTTAGAATTACCATGTGACCTGGTAATCCTGCTTCTAGATATAGAGCCAAAAGAATTGAAAGCAAGTGTTCAAACAGATACTTGTACACCAATGTTCAAAGCAGCATTATTCACAAGAGGCAAAAGGTATATTAAATAACACTATTGTGTCAATGTTATATTTCTTAGATATGATCACAGTACTGTGGTCATATAGGAGAAAATCCTTGTTCTTAGGACACACATGTTGAAATATTGAGGGATAATAGGAGTACCTATTACTCTCAAATGGTTCAGCAAAAAAAGGAGGATATCAAGAAAGGGAGCCAGAGAAATTTAGCCAACATGGCAAAATGTTAATAATCATGAATCTAAGTGAAGGTATTGATTGAACTATTCTTTCAACTTTATTTTGAAGATTAAGAAGTTACCACATTTTGTTTATCCATTCATCTTTCCATGAACACTTAGGCTGTTTCTACCTAGTTAAGAATAACCACAGTGGCTTTCAACTATGAAGGTTTATTTTGCTCACATTACATGCAGGTGGCAACAGCTACGGCCCAGGCCTGGCTCTGCAACTTTATTCCAGAATCCAAGCTGAAGAAGCAGCCCCTACATGGGACCCACACTTCCTGTGGCAGGGTAAAGGAGTGCAATGACCACACGGTGCAGTGGCCCTTAAAGCTTCTGCTCAGATATGGCATATGTCACAGCCACTCATGTGCCTCTGGACGCAGCCAGTCCCATGGCCAGCCCCACGGCCAGCCCCACGTCAAGTGGGAGTTATACACCTCCTACAGGGTGGCAGTGGATGAGGATATATAACTCTTTTTCAGGGTAGAAAGTAAATCATTGGGATCAAGAATCCAGTCTAGCATAGTAATTCTCTCAAGATCCCAAAGCTGAGCTGGGACTCAAACTCAGATCTGTCTAACTCCAAGGACTATGCTTTCATTTTCTTTCCCAAATTCATATTTTTTATCCAATTATTTGACTTACATTTTCAAATTATTATACATTTACTTGGCTTGAAAATAAAACAAAATATATAAAAACGTACACAGTGAAATGCTTCCCTCCTAGCCCTTTTCTCCATTTATATGTTCTCACATATCACATATGATACCTCTGGTGTTCGTTTCTTGTATATTCTTTATGCTTATATCAGCTAAACCAAATAGATATCCTTATTTTTCCCTGCTTTTACCCACAAAACACCATACACAAGGTTCTGCAGCTTGCAAATTCATGTTTTTAATCAGTTTCTGTTAGGCTGTGTCCTCCGAGGAACAGATGCCAAGATAGGATTGCAAGGGTATTAGTAGGGGAAATGCCTGTGGAGAAAACAAGAAGGATGCCAGTAAGTGTGACCCCACATGAAGGAGAGAAGGGAGGAAGTTTGGGTGTAAGCATTCTTGACCACCCATTGAGTCTAAAGCCAGTTCTTCAGGGGCCCTCAAGTCAAAAATCATCCATCAGAGGAGTCCCCCATCTTCTAGGAGTGGGCCTGCCTTAGTAGCCTTGCTGTGCTCAGTCTTTGGCTGGGAGCAGCCCGTGGGAAGCATGGCCTTGGTGCAAATGTGGCAAAGGATTTCAGAGCTCAGCAGCTGCTGGGGCCCTTGGTCAGTTCCACTCCCTGTCCTTGGAGGACTATGAAACACATTCTTGTGGCACCACACAGCATATTTTAAAAATCAAGTTAGTAAAGAAGCATTCAATATGCATTTAACAGGTCCTAAAACAAACACACTTGTATCAGACAATTATCTCATATCAGTGCTCAACTCTCTCCTACTTCCTCTAGGCCAACTTTGTGAGGACATGCACAGGTACTCCTATGAAATAACAGAAGAGGAAAAAGCAGGTGCAAGCCACAGCTTTTCCTTCTATTTTTTTTTAATATATTTTTATTTTTTTAATAGGTACTTAGATTACACCAATGTTACACAAAAAATATAGGGATTCCCATATGCCTCACTCCCCATACCTCCCACACCCTCCCACATAAACAACATCCTTCATTAGTGTGGCACATTCATTGCAAGTGATAAGCACATCCTGGGGCATTGCCACTGAGCATGGACCATAGTTCACATTGTAGTCTACACTCTTAGCCACACAGTTCTGTCATTGCAGTGCCATTCAGGACGATTCCTAAGTCCCGAAAAAGCCCCCGCATTACACCTGTCTTCCCTCCCCCTGCCCCCAGAGCCGCCAGTGGCCACTGTCTCCACATCAGTGTTGTAATCACTTCCATTGCTAGAATCACTATAAGTCTATAGTAGAATACCAGTAAGTCCACTCTAGTCCATAGTTCATTCCCCAATCCTGAGGATTCTGGGATGGTGATGTCCACTCCACCTCTATCCTTCTGTTTGTGATACCATGAGGTATATGGTGCCTCCTTTACTTACTTCAATTTCACTCCTTGCCAACTCTATTATGGGCAAAGGTGGTGGTGGTAGTGGTGGTGGTGAAGGTGTTGCCTGTTTGTGTGTATGAGTGTATGAGAGTGTGTACTGGAGAGCTAGGGTGGGGGTTTTATGGAGAAATGACAGGCAGTTGACTATAAAGATGTATACATAGTCTACTCCTTCAGCTTCTATTCTTCCTTAAACCATCCCTTTCTAAGAAAATCTTACCACTTCTTTCCTAATAGAAAAAAGAGAACCTGGGCTAAAGATCACCAAGATATAGAGTTCTTAAATAAATATTTTGTCTCATTTTACAAATATAAATACATATATATATAAACACATGAATTGTGTTAAGTAAAAAAAAATTTAGGCTTTTAACCCTCATTAATAGATATCAAATAATGTTCATTAAAATGCTAATAATTCATTAATCTTGAAAATTTTTAATTAAACCACAAGTTGATGGCATAGTATGGATCACTTATTCCACACACACACCCTCATTTAGTAGATAGAGAAGATGAGTCACAGAAAGGCTAGTGTCTGGCTCAAAGTCATACAGAATGCTAGTGTAGCATCTGGGATAACTGGAAACATCAGGCATGCAGAAAATGCCAGGACTCCTGAAATTGGCACATGGTGCTGACAACCCTCTGAATCATCCCAGTATGCAGCAGCCCCACCAAGTCCTTCAGAAGGAAAAAAGAGAATTCTCCTCCCATTTGCTTAAAATTTCAAAGATGCACTAATCCCGGAAACACATGTTAATATGGATTTCCTTTGATGAAAGGGAACAAATATGTTCTCCAGAAGTAAGCTCCTCTCCCAGCCTCCAGTCTCTTTCAGGGCACAAAGCCCATTAGACTATGTACAAACTCAGTCCTTTGGGCTGAGGGTTCATGGCTCCTGGGGAGTGGCATGAGAACTGGTTAAGGTAATGCTCTTTTGGTGGAAAAAAAGCACTTTCCTGCAGAATCACTCTCTTTTAATATATACAACATTTTCCCCACTTTTTGTTGTTGTTTTAAATTCCTGACCTGCACTGTCTCATCCCTGCCCAGGATGCTTGCCTGCCCTTCCCCCTCCCCCACCATCCAATTTTAACATACCCTGGATAGAAAACACAAACTAAGTCACGATCACCCAAAAGCCACTTACACCAACTGATGACATGTGTGAAATGTAGTATAATGATGGATAAAAGCCCAGACTCAAAGAGTTGGAGCACAGGCATTTTTAGGGAGTGAAATTATTCCATATGATACCATAATGGTACATCCATGACATAACGCATTTATCAAAACCCAGAGAACTGTACAATATAAAGAATGAACCCTAATGTAAACTACAGACTTAGTTACTAATAATGTATCGATATTGTTTCATCAATTGTAACAAATGTACCACACTAATGCCAGATATTAATAATAGAGGAAACAATGCATGAGTATGGATATATGGGAGCTCTGTTCTTTCTGTGCAATTTTTCTATAAACTTAAAACTGCTCTAAAAATAAACTTTATTAAAAATTTTTAAAGCCTAGGTTCTAGAACCAGACTGCCTAGGCTTGACCCCAGTTCTTCACTTCATAGCCCTCTGACTTTGGGAGTTTGGACCATAATTTACTTAACCACACACACTCTCTTTGATGTACACATAGGATATTTGGAATATTTTGCTACAGTGAACATCTATCTATGTAAAATCTGTGCCCCGGTGTATTTCTTCAGAAGAGTTTCCTAGCAGTAGACTTGTTTGGTCAAGGGTAAGTGCGTTTGAAATTTTGATGGGTACTGCCAAAGTTTCCATTGAAAGGCATTAACATACAAGACAAAAGCAGAGGTATGTTTATTTCAGATCACAGTTGTGACTCTTATCATAGTCATGAAAGATTACGTTTTCATGCACTCTTGAATTTGTGATAAAGGATTTGAACCAGTCCTTCTCCACATTTCTGATTGAGTTCCAGGGTCTAATGGAAATATTATCTCATCTTCCACCTTTTCTGTTTCAGGTACAACAGCTTTTTTGACCTGGCCTACTATTTACTAGTTGAGGTCATCACAGAAAATGTAAGCTCAGAGCCAATGCTTGCACTTTCTGGTCAATCTGGGGCTTAAAAGTGCTGGATTTTATTTCTAAATACTTATTGTATGGTCTGTAGCACACAATTGCCTATCTTCCATCAGAACCAGGTGATCTACACCAAAATGACATAAAGCACAATGTTGAGAATCTGAAGTGAACTTTTTTTAGTACATTTCCCCTGGAATCCGTCTCCCTCTCTCCCTTTTTTTTTTTTTTTTTTTTTTTTGTCTTCGATTGTACAACTTATATATACTCTCTGTAAAGTTTTGAACATTAGGGACATTTGGACAGTAAAGCATGAAAGTCCTCCTTGCCAATTTTTTATGTACTCTGTATCTATATATCTATAGCTCTATCTCAGACATCCTTATTTTCTTAATCCATTATTTAATGTCTAACTTTTCAAATAAATGTCCAAGTAGAAGTGGCAAGGCAATGAAATATATGGACAACAAGTATAAAGGAATAGTAACTCTGAATAATTCTCTCTGTGACAACTGTGGGAGTATTTTGATAACTATTAGCAGCAGGACACTGCATGTGATGTGGGGAAGGAAACCTTGGCATTCAAACAAGCAAATGGTTTGGCGACAGTTTATTAAATTTATGCCATGCTTGCAAATGCCAGTAACAATTCCTCAGGCTGCATATTTGCTACACATGACAGGTTTCAGAATGTCTCACAATTGTCATCAAATAAGTCATTCTTCAAAATTAAAAATTATATAAATGTTTAGAATAATTGTCACTACTTTTTTTAAAAAAAGAAAAAGCTTTTTTGGGGTTTATGTATTTAAATTTGGCATTTTGGGGGCTTCTTTGCCATAAAATCAGAGGCTAAATAAGCAAAGGCATTCAAGCAAAATTATATGTGATTCAGTTTTTTTGTGTGTGATCCAGTCTTATTGTAGGTTTCTATCAGACTCTTAAATATTTTTTCCAGACCAAAAATAATCCATATTCCTTCCTAAATGTATTTGTGATGACAATTAAGTACTTGGCCAAAGGAGAAATGCAAGATGAGTTTTTCCACAGCTTTCAAATGAAATATACATACGGGAAGTTAGCAGGAATGCCTGGGGAAACTGATCCTAACTCCATTTCCATCTCCTTTTCATTTCACTGAGTAGGAACTAATGGATTCTTCAAGCAACAAACCTAAGACACTCATTGAATGACAGAGGAATGTGTGTCATGGAGCATGGACTAGACTATCAGGGAAGTCTACTTCCCACTGCCTTTTGATGTAGGCAACTGGGAACTCTGATCTGGGGAAGCAAACTAGTGAAGAAGCAACAGAAGAAGCAGAGATGGATATGTAATTTAGAAATGGGGACACATGACAGGGTTAAAAAGGGACTACCGCCTTTCATATACCAGGCAAAATATGGAGAATTAAGGTGGAGTAGAGGCTAAGGCAGACAACCAAGGACTCTGGTGGCTAACTTGAAAATGGAGGTATGTGGTGGCAAAGTTGGTGAGGTGTTTGAACCATGAAACCACTTAGCCAACCACTGGGTAAGTTGGTCATGGTGGATAAGAATTCTCTAAACACAGAGGCAAGGGTGATACAGTCATTGACTTTGTTTCATCTTGAGCCAGATGGCTTCACTGGTAAATTCTACCAAACAGTCGAAGTAGAATTAGCATTGGTTTTTCACAAAGTCTATCAAAAAATAGAGAACTTCCCAACATATTCTATGAGTCCAGTATTATTCTGATACGAAAATCAGACAAAGATATAACAAGAAAAGAAAATGTTAGACCAATGTCCCTTATGTAATAGACACAATGATCCTCAACAAAATACTTGCAAATTGAATACAACAGGACATTAAAAGGATTATATACCATGACTTAAGTAGGATTTATCCTAGGAAATGGGTTCAACATATGAAAATCAATAAATGCAATATACCACATTAATAGAATAAAGGACAAAAATGACACAATCATCTTAATAGATACAGAAAAAAGCATTTGACAAATTCCATATCTTTCATGATAAAAATACTTATCAAAGTAGGACTAGAAGAGAACTTCCTCAAACCTGACAAAGGGCATCTGTGAAAAAAAACCCAACTAACATCAAAATGAATAGTGAAAGATTGAATCATTTCCCCTTAGATCAAGAACAAGACAAGATGTCCACTCTCACCATTTCTATTAACACTGCACTGGAGATTCTAACCAAGGCCATAAGCCAATAAAAAGAAATAAAAGGCATCCCAACTGGAAACAATCTCTGTTTACTAATGACAGGCACTTGGGTATAGAAAATCCTAAAGAATCCACTAAAAAACTGTAGGAACTAATAAAAGAGTTCAACAAAGTTGTAAAATAAAAGATCAATGTACAAAACTCAATTATGTTTCTATACATTGGCAGTTACAACTCAGAAAATGAAATTAAGGAAACAATTCCATTTACAATAGCAGCAAAAGGAGTAAAATACCTAGGTATAAAAATAACAAAAGGAGTACAAGACGTGTACAATTAAAACTACAATACATTGTTGAAAGAAATTAAGGAAGATCTGAATAAATGACAAGATATTCCATGTTCATGAATTGGAAGAATAAATATTGTTGAAATTGCAACATTCTCAAAGCTGATCTACAAATTCAACACAATCCCTGTTAAAATTCCAGCTGCCATTTTTTGCAGAAATTGACCTGCTGATCCTAAAATTCATATGGAAATGCAAGGGACCCAAAATAGCCAAAACAATCTTTAAAAAGAAGAAAGGAGTTGGAAGGCTCATACTTCCCAATTTCATATCTTCTTACAAAGCTGTAGTACATAAGATCATGTGCTACTGGCTTAAGGATAGACATACAGATCAATAGAATAGAAATGAGGGTCTAGAAATAAACCCTTACATTTATGATAAATTGTGGGGGTTTTGCCCTGGGAGAAATAATTTATTAAATAGATATCAATGACTAAGCCATTTCCAGAAGTTATTCTTTCATTTTGTCTTGCCAAAGAATCACCCAAGTTTCCTTCTAGGCTTAACCAGTAGAGAGAAAGGCATTTATATACATAAAAACGTCTCATTAAGCATTGTGCATATATATATAAATCTTTTATTCTTTATCAGAGAAGTTGTGAGTTTAAATATAATTTTTTATTAGGGAACTTGTAGGTTTATAGAAAAATCATATGGAAAATATAGCTTCCATATACCTCCTCATTATTCATACCTTGCCTTGGTGTGGTACCTTTGTTACAACTGATGACAGAATATTAATACAACTGTACTATTAACTAGAGTCCATGGTTTACATTAGAAGTCACTGTTTATATTGTACTGTCCTATTTTTTTAAATTCTAGTAACATACATACAACCTAAAATTTCCACTTTTAACCAAATTAAAATATATAATTCAGGGCAGTTAACTACATTCACAATGCTGTGCTACCCTCACCCCCATCCATTACCAAAACTTTTACATCACATAAAACAGAAATTCTGCACCAATTAAGCATTAACTCCCCATTCCCTATCATGGCCCCAGCCCCTGGGAACCTGTATTCTAGTTTCTGACTTTATGAATTTGCTTTTTCTGTGTATCTATATAGTACATAGACTTTTTTTTTTTTGGTCTTTTTTGTTTTTTGTTGTTGTTTTAGTACATCAATTTTTGACAATGGCTTTGATGAGTGGTTCAGACCCCATGCTAGCTGTACCTCTTCGTGTCACAACTCCTAAAGGAATAAATACAATATTCACAAATATGTTTTTTTTTTGGGGGGGAAAGTTCATGTTGCAAATAATATCATCAAGAAAGTGAAATGATAACCCACAGAATGGGAGAAAATATTTGCAAATCATATCAGGGACTTGTATCTAGAATATTCAAGGAACTCTTACAATTAATTATAAAAAGAGAAATAACCCAATTAGAAATGGGCAAATGATTTGAATAAACATTACCCCAAAGAGGATATAGAAATGACTCAATAAGAATATAAAACGATACTCAGCACCATTAATTATCAGGGAAATGCAAATCAAAAGTACAATGAGATACCACTTTCCACACACTAGGATGACTATAATCAAAAAGACAGACAATGAAAAGTTTTGGTGAGGATGTAGAGCAATTGGAGCCCTTATACTTAGCTTTTAGGAAGGTAAAATAGCCCAGTAACTTTGGAAAATAGTTTGGCAGTTCCTCAAAATGTTAAACAAAGACTTGGCTTATGACCCAGTAATTCTACTCCTAGGTATATACCCAAGAGAAATGAAAACATACAACCACACACAAAAAAATGTACACAAATGTTGACAGCAGCATTGTTGATATTGGCCAAAAAGTAAAAAGAACCCAAATGCCCATCTACTAATAAGTGGATAAATAAAATGTGGTATAACCATATACTGGAATATTATCCAACAACAAAAACGAATGAAGTACTGATACGTGCTACAACATTGGATGAAACTTAAAAACATTATGCTAAGTGAAAAAAAAGTCAACCATAAAAGACCATGTATTGTGTGATTCAATGTAGTAAATGTTCAGAATAGACAAATCTGTAGAGACAGAAAGTATATTAGTGGTTGCTTAGGGCTAGCAGGGATGAACGGCAATTGGGGGAAGTGGGGAGTGCTGCTAAAGAGCATAAGTTGATTTTAGGAAGCACAAAAATGTCCTAAAATTAAATTCTGGCAATGATTGCACAACCCTGTGAATATACAAAAGCCATGGATTGTACACGTTTAATGGGTGAATTGTATGGTATGTGAATTATATCTCAATAAAACTTTTTGTTTGTTTTTAATGTCCTGATAAGTCCTACCTGGCTTTCTGAGAAGATGCTTTATTCCTAGTCCCTTTTTCCTGACACTTACCTGCACACAACCCTCCTTCTGAGGAGAAGACACAAGCTGGGTCCTGACCAGACAAAGCCACCCACAAGCAGCTGCACGCAACCAGCATAAACAGTGTCCAAGAGAGTGGAATCGCACAGGCTACAGAGCCACGCTGCCTGGCTGAAGCCCCTGCTCTCCACTTCTTAGCCCTAGACTGCACCTCATGCTTCAGACTGATCACATGAAAATCTGGATGCATAATGATATCTACCTCATAGCATAAGAATTAACACAGTGAAGGCATTTAGCACAATAACAGGTACATCGTAAGCACTCAGTAGAGTTAGCGTTTGTTACTGCTACTGGCCTCTTCACATTCCAACCCTTTCTGGGCCAGCTTTGGAGGATTTTCATTCTACGGCAAGTGGAGATGGCGGAGATGCCTTCCTGGGCTCCCTCGCCTGGCAGCAGCCCATAAGCCCCCTTTGCCATGTCATAGGTTAACTGCACAGTCATTTGGGAATGGCAGGCAGTTTTGTGCAAGTCTTCATTTGGCAGGGCTTCTACAAAAAGTACTACAGACTACTTGGCGTGGGCAACAGAAATGTATTGTCTCGCAGTTCTGGAGGCTGGAAGTCCAAAATCAACGTGTTGGCAGGGCTGTGATTCCTCTTAAAGGGGAGAGTCTGTTCCATGCCTGTCCCTGGCTCCTGGAGGGTGGCTGGCCATCCCAGCTTTCCTTGGCTTGTGGTGGTGAAACTCCACCTCCACATCCAGCACGTGGTCATCTCTCTCTCTCTCTTTTTTAAAGATTTCTTTATTTCTTTATTTACTTTTATCGATTTTGAACACCCCCTCCTCCATTTTTGCTGTTTTGTGTCCATTCACTGGCAATTCTCTGTGTTGTTTCCTGCCCTCTCTTCTCATCTCTCTCCTCCTGTCTTCACCAGAACTCGATCCTGGGAACCTCCGATGTGGAAGAGAGGCGTCCTACCACCTGCACCACCTTAGTTCCTGGTTTTTCGGCGCGTCTCATCTTGGCTCTCCCTTGTGTCACTCTCCTGTTACGTCATGATCTTGCTGCATGGCTTGGCGGGGCCTGCCGGCGCACCCACGCACCAGGCCTGACGGCCCACGCCTTCTATATTTTTATTTTTACTGGGAGGTCCTGTGGATTGAACCCAGGTCCCTCCATATGGGAGACGGACAACCAACCATTTGAGCCACATCTGCCCCCCGGTCATCTCTCTTTTTATCTCCATCTCTGTCTCTGTCTGTATTGTAATTTTTTCTCCTTGAAAAGACACCAGGCACAGTGGATTAAAGGCCCGCCCTAACCCAGTTTGGCCTCATCTTCACTGGTAACATCTTCAATGATCCTATTTACAAATGAGCTCACAGGCACAGACTGGGGCCTGGAGAACATGAACATGACTTCTTGGGGGACACAGTTCAATCCCTAGAGTACACATCTGTAGTTCAATGGAATTTTGCATTTTTTAATTTTACATTTTCTGAATCAAGCATATGGCAACTAAAAGGACTCTTATTACCCCATTCTTGGAGAAAGCCACCCATAAAATAGATTAGGGATATAAAGAAATGTATATAGAGGAAGTGAACATGATAGACATTGGGAGAAAAAAGGCATGGGTTTGTAATTCCATTTTTAATTAAACTTTTCACTTATTTATAGTCTGATTGTTTTTGTTGTTGTTGTTGTTCAACTTAGGCTAATTTCCCTGTTGGTATAAATCATCTTGTATAATCATTGTATATTTTATTCTCATCCCTTTTCTTTGCAATCTGTAATATTTAGATGCTTGAAATGCTGGAAAATTCAGTCCTCTTGAACAGAAAAAATGTCCATCATGTTTGCCAGTGAAAATGTATCGAGAATCTAGATGGTAATATATAGTAGATGTACCAAATTTTGGTACCTGATATTTAATTTATAATCAGGCTGACTGGCTGACTTTACTTGTCCCTGTCTTACAAGGTTTTACAATAGCTTAGAACAGTGGTTCTCAAGCTTTTTAAAATGATCTTCTGCCATCATGTAGCCTTTCCTAATTACCCCATGACCCTTAATGCCACAGATATACTATATATCTATGCTTTATACATAAAGCATATGTATAAATGTTATTCCCCTTGGTGGATAATATTAAACAAAGTCAGAAAATAGAATATTAAAGGAATTAACACATCTAGGCTTTTGCTCCCATTAAGAAAGCATGATATACAGTAAATTTCAGATTTTATATGGTAAGAAAATCTGGGATGAGCAGTCTTCCTGTGCTTTTCCTGCAGCTTGATATTTTCAGTAGCAGAAAAAGGCTTTGCTACTCAATTACATTCTAATACTGCCTTGCTGTTCAGTGTGATCCAAGGATCACCGGCATCACCGTCACCTGGGGGCTTGTTAGCACCCAGGTTCTCAGCAGGCAGGTTCTCAGCCCCACCTCAGACCTACTAAATCAGAATCCGCAGCTTAGCCAGAGCCACAGGTGATTCAGATGAAGGTCAGAGTCTGCGACGCACCACTACACTATGCAATCCTCTACTCAGTTGAAAAAAGACAGGCATTCTTAATAAGGGGTCTATGAGCTTGAATTTAAATTTAAAAAAAATAACATTATTCTTGTGGGGATGTGTTGGTGGAGGTGTGATGTATTTATTAAATATACACAGTATAGTGGGGACTTAGTAAGGGGTCCATGGTTTTCACCTGACTTGCAAAGGGGTCTGTGGAACAGAGTGACAGAGTTGGACTCAGTTGTGCTTTCCCTACACATGACTCTTCTACCCCTTCTATTTGAACCTATAGTTACCACTAGAGTTGATATGTGTATGCCAAGAGACTTAAATCTTTGGGCTGTCCATGTGCCAGTTGGGCCCTGAATCTCAAAAGAGTTGCAATACCTTCTCTCCAGTTCATTGGACTCACCCAGGACAACTAACAAGGAGATGATGATGGACAATGACCATCCCAAGGAACAGAGAGAGTCTGCAACTGCAAGCAAGATAGTCCCATCCATCTGCCCCATGAGATCTAAGTCCCTTCTCAGTTAGAGACAGAGTAGGCTTTGCCATCCCAGAATCCTCAGAAGTGGGGAATGAACAATGGACTAGAATAGACTTATTGTTATTCTACTATAGACTTATTGATTCTAACAATGGAAGAACTTTTATCATTGATGTGGGGGCAGTGGCCACCGGAGGTTCTGAGTGGAAGGAGAGGAAAAATAGGTATAATATGGGGCCATTCTTGGGACTTGGGAATTGTCCTGAATGACATTGCAAAGATAGATACAGGCCATCATGTATCTTGCCATAAGTTACAAAATTGTGCAGGAGAGACTGTAAACTACAATGTAAACTATAATGCATGCTTAGTGGCAATGCTCAAAAATGTGTTCATCAATTATAACAAATGTAGCACACTAATGAAAGATATTGTTAATGTGGGAAAATGTGGGAGGAGTAGGGAGTGGGGCATACGGGAATCCCCTATATTTTTTATGTAACATTTATGTAATCTAAGTATCTTTAAAAGAATTTTTTTTTAAGTATATATATGTGGAGAGAGAGAACCCCTGCCTTAAGATAATATGCAAATGGAAAAAAATATGGCAGGCCTTAACCCATTTTTAAAGGCTATCGCCACTCTCACTCCTTCTTCTCAAATAATGAGTAAATCATGATTTCTTAAAAGTCATCAATGTTATTTTCTAAGCTTAGTGCTGGATGTGTCTAAGCAAGTGAAAATCCCTACGAAGTCTCCCCTTGCTGCTTCTCCTTCCCTTCTTTCCTTGTGCTCTTCTGTAGGAGAAAGCAGAGGTTTATAATCAGTTGTAGACTGCACAAGAGAAATAATGAAGCAGAAAGATTTTTGTTTTTCTCTCTAAAGAACTGGTTTTCCAACTCTCAGTCAAGACCTTTGTAAAATTAAACCTTTTACAAAATGTTTTGATAGTGATCATTTCCCTTGGGTCAAGTGAATAAGTGGATCCAGGAACATAGTAAAGAAAAGTGATTTTTATACATTTTACTATTTTGAAAAGCCAGCAATTTAGCATGGTAGAAGTTACCAAATTAATTTAAAACATTTTGGTTCCTTATTTATGAAGATGAGGTTGTTTTTTTATTTTTAATCAAATTTTTAAAAATTATGAAACATTTCAACCATAGAGAAAAGAAGGAAAAAAAAGTATAAAAATGTCATATACCCACAACCTAGGTTAGCAACTTGCCACATTTTACATCTTCTTTTCTTTTTTTGGCTGAGATATATTAATAAAACTTACACATATATTTTGCACCCAATTCTTCAGTGTGTTTCTTTTAAAAAATAACTTTTTATATATAAAAAGATAAGCTATACTTAAATAAAACTTTTGAGGTTAAAACTGGAGAGATTTCCAGGACCATAAAGCTTTCATTATTATTCCCATCACTTTTTCCTCTACCAGCAAGAGGCAAAGAAAAAAACTTGGGTCCATTAGAATGGTCCAAGTACTGGCTGAGACTTTATTTTTTGGGGTGTTTCCAGATGGACCCTGGCAGCAGAAAGCAAAGCTTTCTTTAATCCTGAACTATTGAGGAAGAATGTGTTCAAGACAGGCCAAAAGTCAAAGATCTTCTCGTTGAAAAATGCTGCGGAAAGATCTGGCTAAATATCAGTAGCTTTTTCTTAATTTAGAACCACAGTCAACATGTTGAGCTTTTGAATGCAGAAAGAAGGGAAGGGAGAGTAGAAACGTGATGTTGGGAGGAAGAACCCAAGAGAGGAGAAAAGTAGCAGATGGTCTTTCTTAGAAACCTCAACTCATATGTCCAATCAGGGCATCCCCTTCTTTTATCTCCCTGAATTCCTTTCTAGTCTAACATTCTTGACTTACTAGGATAA
This sequence comes from Tolypeutes matacus, assembly GCA_026826555.1. NCBI lineage: Eukaryota > Metazoa > Chordata > Mammalia > Cingulata > Chlamyphoridae > Tolypeutes > Tolypeutes matacus. The sequence continues at coordinate 19,725,990 of JAKSZT010054524.1, forward strand.
AATTAAAGCATACATTAAATATGTTTGCTTGTGTGAGAGAGAGGGGTGTGTGTGTGTGTGGTGTGTGTGCATGTGTGATGTGTTTATATGTGTGGTATGTGTGTGGTGTGTCTGTTATATGTGTGATGTGTGTTTGTGGTGTGTGTCTAGTGTGTGTAGTGTGTGTGGTATGTTTGTAGTGTGTGTGTAGAGTGTGCATGATTGTGGTGTGCATATGATCGTATGGGCGTGTGTGGGGTGCATATACTACTGTGTGTGCTGTGTGTGTGGTATGTGTTTGTGGTGTCTGTGTGGTATGTTTGTAGAGTGTGATTATATGTGTGTTTATGCATATGTGTGGTGTTTGTATGCTCAGTGGTAGGGCAGGAGGAGAGAAAATAATCTGTGGTTGTTGATTGCAAGTTGTTTACCACACTGACAACTTTCCAGGAGTGTATATGATATGGCTATTGAAAGCTTTGCTTATTCTTCATTTCTGAATTCAAAGACTCAAACATAAGAGTAATCTAGTTTAATAATTGAAAAATGCCTTAAAATCACACATCTCAGTCCATTTTCTATATATAATAGGAGCCAAAGTTCCAGAGGTGTTAGGTGGCTTCTTTAAGCGTCCCTAAATCCACCTCCAGTGCAGTGTCCTCTGTATAACTTTGCTTCACAGGAAATGTGTCTAGGGAAAGAAAACCTCCTGCTTCAGGAATGGCCAGTATATCTCCACCTTTGATTTTCAGGACTCCAGGATGTTCAGTCCCTATCTTACGAAGGAAGAACAAAGGTGATTACTTCCCCTACCAGCTCTAACACCTACATCCTGCTGGTTAAACAGCTGCCACCTGAAAGGGCATTTTCAAAGTCTCCACTCTCTCCACCATTGTGTTCTACGGCTCCAAGCCGACAGACAAGCATCTGAACTACTGTCTCGGTGACAGTTCTCCGCGCTTCAGGGAATCCAAAACCTGACCTTCTTTATAATGTTACACTTCCAGGAAAATATGTTTTTGAGAACTGCTCTAATTCCTAGGAGCACTCACATCCATAAGGTGAAAGCAAACCTTAAAATTCAGTGAAACAGAGAGTAAGAGAGTTTTAAAGGCTCTGATCTGAGAAAATAAGCTCTTTCTTGACTTCTCTAGAGAAACATAAATCTTGGCTTGTGTGGTGGACAGGAAGTTGTGATTTACAGCATATCATTTGTGGAGCTAAATGCTCTTCTTCTGTTGCTCTTCCAATCAGCTAGTTTTCATCAGGGTCAAAAAGAGCGTTCCAGAAAAACTAAAATACTCCACCCGGTTTAAAGAGGACTGATCCCAGGACACAACAGAATTCATAAGTTTTAGGGACTGAAAAGGCAACATTCTGTTCTTTGTCCATCACATCCAATTTTTGCTGAAGCAAGGTAAATCAACTTTATCCACGTTCTCTGACATATTTCCAAAGAGCTGTCAAGATTTCTGTAAAGAGCGGTTAGGCCTAGCTTCTGCCCGAGCCGGGTCTCGAGCAACTCAAGATGGGGACGCTCCCAGAGCAGAAAGATATCCCACCGTGGGTGAAAGTTCCCGAAGACTTGAAAGATCCCGAGGTATTCCAGGTCCAGACGCGGCTGCTGGAAGCCATGTTTGGCCCACATGGATCTTGAATCCCGTACATCGAGCAAGTGAGCAAGGCCATGCTCGAGCTGAAGGTTCTGGAATCCTCGGATCTCACCGAGGTGGTGGTTTATGGCAACTACTTGTACAAGCTCCGGACCAAGTGGATGCTCCAGTCCCTGGCCGAGTGGCACTGCCAGTGACAGGAGCGAGGGATGCTCAGACTTGAGGAAGCCATGAATGCCCTCGAACTAGGCCCATGGACGCAGTGAAGCCAATTTCCAGCCAGAGTGACTGGTACCAGGAAGTAGAGTAGGTGGTGAAGTGGGTCTGGCCTGGTTTAAACTCTGTTCCAGCCTGACAAAGTAGGGAAAAAAAACAACCGTTTGGGGGCTTCTGCCCTTGCCTCTGTGAATCCTGATGTGAATATTTTGTTTTCAAGATTGCTGATTAAAGAATAAAATTTTAAATAGTAAAAAAAAAAAAAAAGATTTCTGTAAAGAACACCACTGACATGCTAGTAATTTTTGGTATAGAATTCCATTAGATTTAAGAATCTAGTTGTGCCAAAAATAAAGGTTTAGATAGATACATTAGAGAAAAATATGTTCAGGATTCATGGTAAACACCAAGTAAATCATCAGCGCCCTGTTTTTGTTTCACAAACACCTATTCATTCTGCCTAAGTTGGTATACATACTAAATTCTGTACTTCAAAAGAGTATCTGGAGAACTAGGCCCAAAGAAAGACTACATTGTAATTACAGAGTGCGGCCTCTGATTATTAATGTGAGATAGGACATTCCAGGTAAAACCTAAGTATGGTGCGTAATACTCCAGGAATATAAGCTTGTCAGATAGAAAAAACAAAATTCAAATTCTAGCTTTGTCATATTTCAGCCAATTTTTCTGAAATTCTGATCATGTCCTTTTTTTTATTCTGGTAAATAAACCATAACCAACAGGATTATTTTGAGATTAAAATAAGTGGTTCTATGTCACATACACACACAAAGAAAGACTACAGTGGATTCTATTTTTTCCGCTGTACTCTAAGATATATTAACAAAAATCCAAAAGATATATTCGAAGCAAGTTTTTCTTTTCTGGCACAATGGCAGAAATACTCTTTTGACATATAGACAGCATAATAAATCCACAAGTAAAAATTCAAAATTTACGGTTACCAATTTAGCCATATGAATGAAATCTTTAAAAAACGTCTCTTTTACTCAATGACCCTGAGGAAATTTGCATCACAGCTTTCTTTATAATGTTAAAATAATCAAAACAGCCCAAAACTAAGTAAGTTACATTATCCATAAGTAAAGACAAAGCTGTCATTAGGGCTGACATTTCAGTAGATTGATGAACTTGGAAAGATGGTTATAAGAGTGGAGACAATATGGCAGAGTTGGAGAGTAAAGGCTTTAGATATAGACAGACAATGAATCACATCCCTGTTCTGACACTGGTCAGCTGGGTGACCTGAGGCAATTTATGGGATCTTACTTGGACCCCGAGTTCCTTCATTTGTAGAATCAAATGAGATAATGAAAATTAGAGAAATTAACACTGAGATTGGCATATAGAGATATTGAAGTTTAAAAGTACAATTGGCTTTAAAAAGACATGGTTAGGTTAAAAAAATTTACAGTAAAAAAAATTTAAAGTATAATTCCAATCTTCTCAAAGGTATATGGATCTATATATTCATCCAACAGACAAATATTTATCAAACATTTAACTAACAAGCACTTTGTTAGGCAATGAGGGTACAATAATAATACAAAAACAGCATGGATCCTGACTTCACAGAGTCCACAGTCTACTGCTGATGAGACATTGTGATCAATTTAAGTTTAAAATCCTAACTATGATTCAGGAGAGGAAGTGGGTTATAATGGCTTGCAATAATAGGATTTGATCCAGTAGGGAAGGTCAGGTAAGTTTCCTAAGGAAATGGCAGGTAAGTGAAGGTGGAAGGATGAATAGGCCTTGACCAGATGAAAATGAAGGTAAATGGGCATAGTTCACATAGTGGTTAAGCATGTCATGGATTCCGAGCCTCACTCTACTATCCATGAGCTCTGGTGGCCTTGGGCCTAAAAGTTAACTTTTATCTCCTAATTACTTCATCAGTAAAATGAAATTAAATATGAATGTTGTGAGTATTTAATTAGATAATATGAAAAGAGCTTCACATAGTACCTACTACACAGCATTATACAATAAATGCTCGATAATATTAAGAAAAAAAAAGAGTGAGGAACAGACTGCAAAAGAGAAAGAGCATGTGCAATGCCCTGTGGGAGCATAATTAGTAAAAGGGATGGAGCCTTGTTATAGATTTTGCTTTTATCCTAAAAGCTTTTCGAAACTATTGGAGTCTTTAAGCAAGGGGCACTCCATGGTCAAATATATGTCTCGAAAATATCATTGCTCCCCCAGGGTGGAGAAAGAGTCAGCAGAGGTTAGTTTTAGGTGTTAGGAGTCTACTACAATAGTCCAAGTGAGAACTGATGATAGCTTGAGTGAGAATGGTGGTGGAAAAGGAAGAGTGGAGTACATTTTTTTTCATTACTTAAGAGGTAAAATCAACAGAATATAGTGATTGAGGGATAAAAGAAATGGAGGTATCAATGAAGACTCCTTAGTTCTGGCTTATGCAACTAAATAGATGAAGGTGCCTTTCACTTCTAGAGAACAATGGAAGAAGATAAGACTTAGAAGGGAGGGTGAGAGAGATCCCCAAATTGAGTCTTCAGCCTGATTTTGAGTCACCTTTGCAAATCCAGGAGGAACTGTCAAATATAAGAGGTCTGAGCAATAAATATTTAAGAAATAAGTGTTGAGCTACTTTATGAAAAAGAAGATAATATAAGGTCATCTATGGAAAGAGTAAAGATGGGAAGAGGAGAGAGCATAGGACTTAAGATATACCCCAATATTTATTTATTTATTTACCTTTTTTAGAGAAGTTGTAGATTTACAGAAATATCATTCACAAAATACAGAGTACCCATATACCTTGACCCCATTTTTTAACATTTTGCATTAGTGTGGTACTATGTTACAACTGATGAGAGAATATTATAATGTACTATAAGCTATAGTCCATAGTTTATGTTAAGATTCACTGTTTGTGTGTAGTATGATTGAAATTTTTTTTGTTCTAGCAACATATATACTGCCTAAAATTTCCTCTTTTAACCACATTCAGAAATACAATTCATAGTTTCAATTACAGTCACAATGTTGTGTTACTAACATCACTATACATTTCCATTACCCCAAACAGAAACTCTGCACCCTTTAAGAATTATCTTCCAGTTCCCTATGCACACCCTGGCCCCTAATACCCTGGATCCTAGTTTCTGACAGTATGAATTGGATTGTTCTAATTATTTCACATCAGTGGGATCATACAATTTTCATCCTTGTGTGGCTGGCATATTTCACGCAACATGTCTTCAAGGTTCATCTGTGTTGTTGCATGTATCAGAACTTTATTCTTTTTCATAGATGAATAAGTATTCCATTATATGTATTTATCACATTTTGTTTATCCATTCATCTGTTAATTGACACTTGGGTTGCTTCCATCTTTTGGCAATTGTGAATAAAGCTGCTATAAACATCTGTGCAAATACCTGCTTGAGTCCCTACTTTCAATTCTTTTGGCTATAATGCCTAAAAGTGGGACTGCTGGGTCATATTGTAATGTTGTACTTAACTTTCTGAGGACTCACTTAACTGTTTTTCACAGTGGTTGCCCCATTTTACATTATGGCCAACAAAGAATAAGTCTTCCTATTTCTCCACATCCTCTTCAACACTTGTTATTTTTTGTCTTTTTAATAGTGGGTGAGAAATAGAATCTCATTGTTATTTGGATTTGCATTTCTCTAATGGTATCATTCAATTCTTCTATTTCCTTATTGATCTTCTGTCTAGATATTCTATCCATGATTGAAAGTGCTGTGTTGAAGTCTCCTATTAGTAATGTAGAGCTGTTTATGTCTCCCTTCAAATCTCTCAATATTTGCTTCATATATTTTGGGGCTCTGCCATAATATGCACATATATTTATAATGGTTATAGCCTCTTATTGAATTGACCCCTTTATCAGTATATAGTGATCTTTTTGTCCCTCATAACTGCTTTTGACTTAAAGTCTGTTTTATGTTATTAGTATCGCTACTCCAGCTGTCTTTTATTTACTATTTGCATAGCATATATTTTTTCCATCCTTTATCTTTCAACCTACTTGTGTCTTTGAATTTAAGGTGAGTCTCCTGTAAACAGCATATAGTTGTGTCATGCTTTTTTAAAATCCATTCTGCCAATCTTTGCCTTTTGACTAGAGAGTATAATCCATTTACATTTAAAGTAATTACTAAGTTAATAAGGACTTTATTCTGCCATTTTGCTACATGGTCTTTGTACGTCTCTTTTTGTTTGTTTGTTTGTTTGTTTGTTTGTTTTTTTGTCTCCCAATTCTTCCACAAAAGCATACTTTCATATTTATTTGATTTTTTATTTTTATTTTTATTTTTTTTATTTTACCATTTTGAATCCCTTTTCAATCCTTTTGCTGAGTTTGGAGAGTTTTCTTTCCTTGAATATTCTTTTTTGCCCCTTTCTCTATTTTTTCTTCTCTGGGACTCATAATGTATCCCTTAGGCTGTTTTTACTTTTTATAATTACTTTTTCTTTCTGTTCCTCAATCTGACTCATTTCAATTGCCTTGTCTTTGAGTTCACTGATTCTTTTTTCTGCCAGCTCCAAATTGCTGTTGAAACCCTCTAGGGAATTTTTCATTTCAGTCATTGTGGTCTTCAACTCCAGCAGTTCTATTTCAGTAATTTTTTAAATTTCTATATCTTAATTGAGAGTCTCATATTGTTCATACATTGTTTTCTTGATATACTTTAGTTCTTTCTCTGTATTTTCCTTCATATCATAGAGCATCTTGAGAATCATTTTTAAAGCCTTTGTCCAATATGCCCACCGTCTGGTCTTCTTTGTTGATGTTTTCTAGATTTTTATCCTATTCCTTTGGATGGACTGGCAATCCTGTTTATTTGCCTTGTAGTCTTTTGTTGCACACTGTACATTTTAATATTTTAAAGTTTTAACTCTGGGATTTAGTCCCTGAGATGTCTGTTTCTTGAGTTTATATCCATCTGGTGTTATGACATATACTTTCTAAAGTGCCAGGAATTTATAAAACTAAACAAACCAATGCAAAATACCACCCTTCACAGTCTTTGCAAATGGGCTTTGTGTTCAGCACTCCTATCAAGATCAGCCCAATGCAAACGGAAAGTGCAGGAACCTCCCTGTCTTTTCTGAGCCTGAGACTTGTCTTGAGCTTGGGCTTGCTAATAGCCTTAAAAGTCCCCTGTTTATAGGAATTTGAATGCCCCCTTGTTTTAGTTTGCTAAAGGCTGCTGGGAGCAATATACCAGAAATGGGTTGGCTTTTATAATGGGAATTTATTAGGTTAAAAGCTTACAGTTGTGAGGCTATATAAATGTCCAAATCAAGGCATCATCAGAGATGCTGTCTCACCAAAGGTGGACTGCTGGCAATCCTGGATTCCTGCCACGTGGTAAGACACAATGGCAGTTCTGCCATTCTAACTGTCTGCCTTCTCCTCCGGGCTTACTTTCTCCCTAAGCTCAGCAGTGGGTGATCAGGCATATGGCTCATCTCTCCCCTCTCCTCTAGGCTCTCCCTCAGTCTCTCAGGAGACTCTTTCCCTGCTTCTGTCCTCCATTAATTCCAGCCTCCAGGACCTCTCTCCCAAACTCTTGGGGTTTCTGTGTCTCTGCTGCTTTTATTCTGTAAGTCTGTAGTTTTTTAGTTCTCTACTTTAAAGGACATCAGTAAGAGGATTAAGACCCACTCTGGATCCTGCAATCTAATCAAGGGCCCTTAACTAAAGTGATCTGATCAAAAGCTCCCATCTACAATGGGTTTACAGGCACAGGAATGTGTTCACTTCTAAAACATGATTTTCTGTGATCAATAAAAGACTCAAACCAGCACACCCCTATACTCCTTATGAAATAGGCTTTCTTCCTCTACTTGTGTTTTAGTTTGCTAGGCTGCTGAAAACAATACACCATGAAATGGGTTAGCTTTTAACAATGGGAATTTATTAGCTTACAAGCTTAGTTGAGTTCATGAAAATGTTCAAATCAAGGCACCATCAGGCGATGCTTTCTTTCTGAAGACCAGCTGCTGAAGATCCTTGCTTCCTCTGCCACATGGCAAGGCACATGGCAACATCTGCTGGTCTCTCCTTTCTCTTCCATGTTTTATTGCTTTCAGCTTATTGCTTCAATGGCTTCTCTTTATTTGTCTGAATTAAGTTCTCTTCTAAAGAACTCCAGCAAAAGGATTAAGACCCACTCTGGGCCATGTCTTAACTGAAGTAACTTCATCAAAATGTCCTACTTACAATAGGTTTATACCCACAGAAATTGATTAGCTTTAAGAACATCATTTTCTCAGGTAAATACAGTTCCAAACCACCACAAATGCTCTACTGTAGGACTTAAAGCACATAGTACTTTGCCACAGGCTGTTTGATTTAATTCTTTCTTACTCTGCTTTATCTGCTCCAAGATGCTTTCACTAGGAGGACAAATTTGGGGGAGCCAAGAGAAGTTTCCTAGGTCAATCCTTCCTAGACAGAACAAGGTCAGAAACTCACAGTGGGAGAGCAGGCTGACTCTGTGCCAAGCTGAGGACTGCATGGGGGAGGTGCCAGTAAGGACACCAGAAGCCTCTCCTATGACTTTTTAAAAAAATTTAATTCCCCCCTGTATTAGGCAGCCAAAGGGGTGCTGATGTAAAATACCAGAAATCGGTTGGTTTTTATAAAAGGTATTTATTTGGGGTAGAGGCTTATAGTTACCAGGTCATAAAGCATAAGTACCTTCCCTCACAAAGTCTATGAGTTGGAGCAAGATGGCTGCCAACATCTGTGAGGGTTCAGGCTTCTTGGGTTCCTCTCTTCCCAGGGCTGCATTTCTCTCCAGGCTTAGCGCCTCTGGTTCCTCCACGAGGTCAGCTGTAGACTATGAGGCTCTCTAGGCTCTGCCTCTCTCTACAAGGCCAGCTGTAGACTATCAGGCAAATGGCTCGTATATATCCCAGGGCCTTCTCTCCTTCCTCATGACCAAGTTCCTCTGTCTGCTCGCCTCCCCGGACTTCAGCATCAAAACTCCAACATGAGAACTCCAACTCAAAAACTGCTCCAACTCTGTCCTTTGCCATGCCTTTTATATTTGATTCCCCACCCACCAAGGGGTGGGCCTCAATGCCCTACTGACATGGCCCAGTCAACACCCTAATCATAACTTAATCATGCCCAGAATAACAGACCAGTTTACAAGCATAATCCAATACCTATTTTTGGAATCCATAACTATGTCAAACTGCCAAACTGCAACACCCCCCCTCGTTGTTTGCACTCGCTGTCTGCTCTCTGTGACTGTTCATTGTATGCTCTCTGTGTCTGCTCATCTTCTTTTTAGGAGGCACCAGGAACTGAACCCAGGATGTCCCATGTGGGAGGGAGGCACCCAATCGCTTGAGCCACCTCCACTCCCTGTCTATTGTGTCTCTCATTGTGTTTCCTGGTTGTATCTCTTCGTTGCATCATCTTTTTGTGTCAGCTTGCCATGCCAGCCTTTTGCATCAGCTCGCTGACTTGCTCGTTTTCTTTAGGAGGCACTGGGAACCGAATGTGGGACCTCCCATGGGGAAGGCAGGCCCCCAACTGCTTGAGCCACATCTGCTTCCATCTCCTATGGCTTTTGAAGCTGCTTTTTCTTCATTTGGCACTTTCCCAGTTAATGCAGCCCTTTAACTATTTTCCATAGTTTTGAGGAAGTGCACTGTCTTTAAGACTCCTCCCAAAAGGGGTTGTAATAATGGCTGCCCTCAGAGCCAGTCCCCAGCGATCTGAAGTAGCTGATCAAAAGCTGTGATCAGTGATCAGACCACACACCCCCAAGGCCTTGTGGAACTAGGTCTTTATATCCCACCCTGGCACCTGAAGGAAGAATCAGGAGCTGGAGCTGTGGACCCCACTGCTGCCTTCTATGAGACTAGGGGATAGGGTGTGATGGCAGCTGCATGGAGAGTGGAATTCACCAGTATTTACCACAGTTTGCCAGTCTCTCCCTCTCGCTCTTCCCTGGATGCTCCACAGTGTTCTACCAAACTCTGGAGTTTCAAAATTGTTGATTCAGACAGTTGTTGCCCATTCAATAGTTGTTAAGGTGGAGGAACTAATTCTCCTGGAGCTTCCTACTCTACCATCTTCCCACTGCCCAACTTTTATTGACAGTATAGAAAATGATGCAAGTACCAAGAAGACAGAGAATGTGGAAAGTCATGTATTTTATTATACAGACGTGTTTAAAAATGTCAAAAGCTGTTGAGGGAGCATGTAAGATGAATGCCCAAAAAACATTCCTTTAACAGCTGCCACAGTGGGATAATGGGGTAAAAGACAGATTGGTGTGGGTTGAGGCATGAATGGGAAGAGGAAATGGAAACAGAAAAAGAAAACTGGGAAAGAGAAGACAGAGCAGTGGCTGAAGGATAAGGATAGGTCTTTTGAATTATTTTTAAATACAAGACACTTGAGAGTATTTTTAAAACAATGTGAAAGCTCTAATGGAAAAGGAGTAGTTGAAAAGATAAGAGAGAGGAGTGGGTTGGGGGATGGGTATGCAAAGACTTAGCTAGGAGGAGGGGCTGGCACAAGCAACTCAGCTATTGGGGAAGGAGGGATTTAAGAAAGATGAGGGATCTCTTATCTGGGTCTTGGAAGGAAGTGGATAAGAGTTTGATGAAGGAAAAATTTTTAAAATTCTGGACAGGGTAAAGGAAAACCAATAAAGGATGCTCAGTATCCGGATAATAATACCACCCATAAGTCTGAAGGAACAAAGGAAGGCTGCATTTCCTGAGATCTGGAGAAAAGAGGGGCTATCTCAGTTGCTGCCTTTGGTAGAAGATCAAAGACCACCTATAGTGACCCAGCTGGGAGGAAACCAGGTGTGAAGCTGTATGGACACCAGAAAAGTATGTTCTAAAAGTTCATCCATTCTTGTGAGTGTGGGACCCTTTTGATTGAACCGCTTCAGTTGAGGGCCTTAGATTGGATTGTACAACCCTGGGTCCTCTTGCTGGAGGACCCAGGGTCCTCTTGCTAAACATAGGACTGAAAGCAGCAGACACACAGAGAAAAAGCTGCAGAGATGGAGAGAAGGAACCCAGGAGCTCAGAGAAAAACCTGGGAGAGAGGAAGCCACAGACAGAGCAGCCAGAAGCTGAAGCAACGAGATCTGGAAGAGAAGCAGATGTCTCCGTGTGCCTTGCCACGTGGAAGGAGTCCAGGATAGCCAGCAGCCGACCTTCGGTGAGACAGTATCCCTGAAGATGCCTTAATTTGGACATTTTCTCAGCCTCAGAACTATAAGCTTTTTTTCATGATTTAAGTGTGTGTTTTATAAAAAAAATAAAAATAAAAATAAAAAGGCAAACTATGGTACAAGATAAATTTTACTGACTTTCTAGAATTATGACAGCTACTGATTGCAATCTGAGAACTGTAAGCTTTTAACCTAATAAATTCCCATTATAAGAGTCAACCCATTTCTGTTATATTGCATTGGCAGCCTTTACAAACTAAACTCCAGGGAAATAAATACTCTGACCTATTCTTCCCCCACCCTTCAGTCTCTTACTGGTGACCCCCATTGGCTAAACACAACCAGACAGCCCATGAAGGTCAGACTCAGAGCAAAAAGTAGGATGCAGAAAGGTGGAGAATGACTCTGGAGGGGCACACAGAAGACATACAGCATAATCTACCCCTTTTGCCCCTCACATCATACTCCCATCTCAGAATACACAAAGTGTCACAGATACTATAACCAGATGTTGTCAGTTTGGACATACTCCAAGCTGAAATCTAACACATCAGCTACCAGTTGTACATTTCATAAAAGGCAGGGGGTGGGGAAGGAATAATCACAAAACATAAATTGCTTTAGTCCCAACTTCTGTAGCTGACCTCAAGTCCCAACTTGACAAGCTTAGTTTTCTACTTCCACCTCCCGGTCTCTGTTCCCCTTCCCTTTGCCAGCATCTCAACTGATGGAGCTGTTTACCTGATGGGGTGAACTGACCTCCATTCCTTTAGGATCTAAGTCCTTGGTGGCCCTTTCTTTACTGGGTTGCTGCAGTTTCCTTTAACTAGGACTACTAAGCAAAGAATCTCCAGGTTCCTGACAGAATGTACCTTGACCACATGGTATCCCCAAGGTAATCAGAATTAATCACCTCCCATCATCAATACAGTGAGTCTCTTTACTATCTGTTGTTTCAATTAATAAGTAGCTAAAATAATCCAGGGCTCAGTCTCAGATTCCTATTTAACAGAATCATGAGTGTTTCCTAGTGGAAACTTTCCTCCTTAAAGCAATAGGCCTCATATACCACTAAAGCCAAGGTCACTGGGATGAGAACCAAAGATTCCTTTCATTGGTAATGGTTAGAGGGGCTATTCCCACTTTCAACCCAAGTTTTGAACCCATGTGTTCTGGCTAAGGGGGACAGAGCATCAAACTCACAGGGTGTTGCCTCCTAACTGGCACCATAACTAGCCTCTCACAAGTCAACCCACCTTTCTCTCAAGCCAGATGCCTCTGAGGGGTGGGCACATGCTAAGACCAGTGAAATGCGTAGGTCTGACTCTCTCTTGTTGTACTCCCCTCGCCCTGTCCCCTGGAGGAGGTAATGAAGTATGGATAAACCATTTTATAGTTCCACAAGTGGTGATGCTGGCAGAAATGCTTTGGGCATTAAAAAGAAATCCACATCACCATTTCAGAGAAGATAAATGGGAGGGTCCACTATAACTGCAACCACCAGTTACCCTGGAAAATGAGGCCATGTTGGAGAATCAGCACCTCCCTTTGTTGGTAGGTTGGGCACTCATCTGCTAAAAAAGCCAGATCACCTTTGGTGAAGACAAGTTCATGTTGTTCAACTCAAAAATGCTTGCTTCCATGACTACTGCCATAGGCATTTGGGAATCTTCATGATACCTACAGGATGCAGCACCTTGTCTACCTGGTTACTTAGAGTCTCCTTTGCCCTTTGGTGGACATTTCAGTGGAACATAATGTATTCACATTCTGTACCCAATTAGAGAGATCCAACCATGTATGCCTCCCCTAGATTTTTTTGCCTACAAATTTTCCACTCATGTTCTCTCCAAACCCCTGACCGAGGCTCCTATATCTATCCCCAAGTAACATTGATTTAACTTCTTAGTATCTCTGTAATCTGTCCATACCCTTCCCTGTTTACCATCACCACCCTATGCCTAAACTACTGCTACTGCCCTAGCCCAGAGTGTTTTCCTTCAATACAGAAATCTCACCATAGGTTAGCCCTCCAGTGCCTTCACATTGCATGATCTGGCCCCATCTCCCATCATCCTCCCTCTTGATCTCTGTGCTACAGCCCCAACAACTGGCTTTCATTATCTAGTTTATCACAAGGTTTTTGCACATGATGGTCCCTTTTCATAGACTGTTCTTCCCACCTGTCCTCTCCTATTTCCTTCAGATTTCAGCTCAAGTGTCACTTCCTCAGGGAAGTCTTCCCTGACCTCCCTGATCAGGCAAGCCCCTCAATAACAGCAACCCTAGTGTGCATTCTTACATTGCCTGATTTATGTCTACGTCTCCTACGTAGATCTCCATGAGGGCAAAGTTGTCTGTTATGGCACATAATTGTATCCCCAACCACTGGAACAGTGGCTGCCATGCAGTAGTGCTCATTACATATTTTATAATGGAAGACAGAAGGGATGGAAGAGAAGGAGAGGAAAAGTAGAGAAAGAGAAGCTTTGGTGGGGAAGGGATTAGGTCAGCTCAATTTCAGACATATTGGTTTTGAGCAGCACATCTAGGTAAGGTGTGGCACTTTGAGATTATTTGTGGATCCCAAAAAAAAGAGAAAGATTATGTTTATAAACTAATCTGTTCTGGGTGTGATACCGTTTGATTATACTAGTTTCAGTTAAGGCACCCTTGATTACATTACCTGTTGATTAAGGCTTCGATTTGGCCACATCAGTAAGGCATGACTCAGGTTGAGTCCCTGCCCCCTTGGTGGGGCTATATAAACAGACACTCACTCATGAAGACATACAAGAAAAGGAGAGAACTTTTCCATGTGACAGATAGGAGAAGGGTGGAACAGCTAAAGCCCTGGGGAGAGATGAGCCATTTGCCTGATAGTTTGCAGCTGAAGAGAACAGAGCAGTTGAGCAGCTGAGAAGGCCCAGAAAGAAATGAGCCTAATTCCAGAGACTGAGAGATGAGGCAGAGATCAATGACCATCTTGCTTTAACACGTGGCAACTGACTTTGGTGAGAAAGCAGCCTTGAGTTGGACTCTTGAGGGACTTGCAACTGTGAGCCTTTAACCCCAAATAAATACCTTTTATAAAAGCCAAAAGATTCTGGTAATTTGCATCAGCATCCCTTTAGCAGACTAATACATAGGGATATTCTAAACACAGGGAAAGGGGGAAAGGGTTTGGAGCTTGGGGGAAAGATCTGAGCTAGAATCATCATTAGCACATGGGTGATAACTGAAGCAAGTGACTGGACAATAGCAAGGTGTTTGGAGACCAAATGCCCAGGGTCACTAATTTAGTGAACATGAGCAGGTAATTAAGTCTCTGAGTCTCCTTTATGAACCACATGGAGATAGGGCCCAAATCCAGCCAGACAGGCTTCCAACAGCATGCTTCTCATATCTCCAGGTTGCATCATGCCCTACTAGTCACTCAGAACGTCCTGAATAATGATCATAAAGAAATGAGATGTTTCTATTGGTTTGGAAACTGAAGGTTATTAGGAACTTACTGATACCTATTATAGATAGTACTGTTAAAATATACATAATCGACTTCCGGGAAGATGGCGGACTAGTAAGACATGGGAATCTCTTCTCCAGAAAAATAGCTAGAGGACAAGCTGAAACAGCCCCGAAAAAGATCTTCTAGGGTTTAGGACAGCAGGTGAAGGCTGCACACCACCCAGAGGAGAGAGGGAGAGAAGAGGGAAATCGCGACAACAGAACCATGAGTTGCAAGTGGCAGCTTCTGCTGCTGCCGGGACTCTCCCCAACACTCTTCAGAATTCTTGGGTCTCTGGGCCTGCGACCACAGACAAAGGGGGCTTCAGGGATCTGCCACTCCCGGAAACGGGAGAGAGAGGGACACAGCCTTAGGCTGACTCGGGTTCTGACCTGAAATTTGGGCTGCTGAGCCCCACGGACCCTTCCACACGGCCGTTTGCCCTGGGAGCCTAGAAAGGACAGGAGAAATCCGACCCTCGCAGCCTCCCTCTCTTCTAGCCTGGACTAATTGTTGAGGACTCCATGGGAGAGGGGAGAGAGAGCCTGGGGCTGACCCTGCTTTGGACTCCTGGGTTTGGTCTGCGCTGTCCTAAGAGCCCTTCCAGGTTGGGTAGGGCTGCGCCATTGTTTGCCTTGGAGCCTGCAAGGGGCTAAAGATATACAAACCTCCCAATCTCCTCCTCTACTAACAGGGACTGATTGTTGAGGATTCAGAAGGGAGTGGAAATATTTCCTAGCTGGGAAAAGGGGGGCACTACGAGAGAAGTCTGGAGAAATGTCTCAGAAAGTTTGAATCACAGGGCTCCTAGCCCTCAGACAGGAAGCTCTATCACATTGATCTGGCCTGTGTCACAACAAATACGCTCCGACCAGGCATTGAATTGAGAGCTGCCAACAAGCGCCATCTCCTGGCAGACCAAGGAAGTGGACATAAGGAAATTAATAAGTAAGAGAGGCTTTTCCTGGCCTCTCTAGCCTCCCTGACCAAGGCCCTAGGAAATGACTCTACAACCAATTACTGGGTCCAGTGCCCAGTTTTGAGCAACCAGCAGAACAATCCTAACAATCAAGGTTGAGCCAAAAATCAAAGAGCTGTGGTAACTCACAGCCTCCTGCCACTAAAACCCCATAAAAAAGAAAGAGATAGAGCATCTAAGTAAAATACAAACTAACCAGATGCCTAAGCACAAGCAAAAAATTATGAGCCATATTAAGAAAATAGAAGACATGGCCCAAGAAAAGGAATACAGCAAAGTCCCAGAAGAGATGCAGAATTTGAGAGAACTAATCAGTGAGATGAGCACCAATTTCCAAAATCAAATTAATGAGATGAAAGAGAATATAGTTAAAGAGATAAATGACATCAAGAAGTCATTGAGCGAACACAAAGAAGAATTTGAAACCCTGAACAGAAAAGTAACGGAGTTCATGGGAATGAAAGACACAATAGGTGAAGTCAAAAATACATTTGAAGCATACAACAGCAGACTCGAAATGATAGAAGAAAGAATAAGTGATACCAAAGACAGAGCAGCTAAAATTGAAGAGAGAAAAGAACAGAGAGAGAAAAGAATGGAAAAAATTGAGCAGGGGCTCAGAGAGTTGGATGACAACACAAAATGCAAGAACATATATGTCATGGGAGTTCCAGAAGAAGAGAAAGGAAAAGGGGCAGAAAGAGTCTTTGAGGAAATAATAGCTGAAAATTTCCCAACTCTCACGAAAGAAATGAACTTACATGTCCAAGAAGCACACTGTATCCCAATAAGAATAAGTCCGAACAGACCTGCGCCAAGACACATATTATTCAGAATGTCAAATGTAAAAGATAAAGAGAAAATTCTCAGAGCAGCAAGAGAGAAGCAAACGATCACGTACAAAGGATGTCCAGTAAGACTTAGTGCAGATTTCTCTTCAGAAACCATGGAGGCCAGAAGACAGTGGTATGATACAATTAGGAAACTGAAGGAGAAAAACTGCCAGCCGAGAATTCTTTATCCAGCAAAACTGTCCTTCAAATATGAAGGTGAATATAAAGTATTCACAAACAAACAGAAACTACGAGAGTTTGCAAAAAAGAATCCACCTTTGCAGGAAATATTAAAGGAAGCCTTAGGACCTGAAAGAAAAAGACAGGAGAGAGAGGCTTGGAGGAGAGTATAGAAGAAAGAAAAGCAGAAAGGATAACCAAAAGAGTAAAAAGAGAGAGAAAAATAAGATGACATATGAAAACCAAAGAATAAAATGGAGGAAATAAATAGTGCATTTTCAGTAATATCATTGAATGTGAATGGATTAAATTCCCCAATCAAAAGATAAAGGCTGACAGAATGGATAAAAAAACATGAGCCATCCATATGCTGCTTACAAGAAACTCACCTCAGACCCAAGGATACAAGCTGGCTGAAAGTAAAAGGTTGGAAAAAGATACTCCACGTGATTAGTAAACAGAAAAGAGCAGTGGTAGCTATACTAATATCAGACAAAACAGACATCAAATGCAAAAAAGTGATGAGATGCGGAAGGCCATTATATATTAATAAAAGGGAAGATCCTCCAGGAAGATATAACAGTCATAAATATCTATGCACCTAACCAGGGTGCCGCAAAATATATGAGACAAGCTCTGGCAAAACTGAAGGGAGAAATAGACATTTCTACAATAATCGTCGGAGACTTCAACACCCCTCTCACATCATTAGATAGAACAACTAGACAGAAGATCAACAAGGAAACAGAGAACTTGAGCAATATGATAAACA
The DNA here is from genome assembly GCA_026826555.1 of Tolypeutes matacus. Classification (NCBI taxonomy): domain Eukaryota; kingdom Metazoa; phylum Chordata; class Mammalia; order Cingulata; family Chlamyphoridae; genus Tolypeutes; species Tolypeutes matacus. The sequence continues at coordinate 19,743,312 of JAKSZT010054524.1, forward strand.
AGTTAGACCTAACAGACATATACAGAACACTGCATCCAAACTCAGCGGGTTATATATTCTTCTCAAGTGCCCATGGATCTTTCTCCAGGATAGACCACATGTTAGGTCACAATACAGCTCTCAATAAATATAAAAATATTGAAATTATACAAAGCACCTTCTCAGATCATAATGGAATGAAACTACAAATCAATAACAGACAGGAAAAAAGGAAATTTGCAAATGTGTGGAGCCTGAATGACACACTCCTAAATATTCAGTGGTTCAAAGAAGAAATTGCAAGTGAAATCAGTAAATATATTGAGACAAATGAAAATGAGAACACAACATATCAAAACTTATGGGATACAGCAAAGGCAGTCTTGAGAGGGAAATTTATAGCCCTAAATGCCTATATTAAGAAACAAGAAAGAGCGAAACTCAAAGATTTAACTGAACAACTTGAGAAACTAGAAAAAGAACAGCAAACCAATCCCGAAGCAAAAAGAAGGAAAGAAATAATAAAGATTAGAGCAGAAATAAATGAAAATGAGAACAAAAAAGCAATAGAGAAAATCAACAAAACCAAAAGCTGGTTCTTTGAGAAGATCAATAAAATTGACAAACCCCTCACTAGACTAACAAAGAAAAAAAAAGAGAAGATGCAAATAAATACAATCAGAAATGAAAGGGGGGAAATTACAAATGACCTCACAGAAATAAAAAGAATCATAAGAGGATATTAGGAGAAACTATATGCCAACAAACTAGACAACCTGGATGAAATGGACAAATTTCTAGAAACTCATAACCAACCTACACTGACACAACAAGAAATACAAGAACTTAACAAACCAATCACAATTAAGGAGATTGAATCCGTCATCAAAAATCTCTCAGCAAAGAAAAGTCCAGGACCAGATGGCTTCACAGGTGAGTTCCACCAAGCATTTCTAAAAGAATTAACACCAATCCTGTCTAAACTCTTCCAAAAAACCGAAGAGGAGGGAAAATTACCCAACACATTTTATGAAGCCAACATCACCCTAATACCAAAGCCAGATAAAGATTCCACAAAAAAAGAAAATTACAGACCAATCTCTCTCATGAACATAGATGCAAAAATTCTCAACAAAATACTTGCAAATCGAATCCAACAGCATATCAAAAGACTTACATATCACGACCAAGTGGGATTTATCCCTGGTATGCAAGGCTGGTTCAACATAAGAAAATCAATCAATGTAATACACCACATTAACAAGTTAAAGGAAAAAAACCACATGATCATCTCAATAGATGCAGAAAAGGCATTCGACAAAATCCAAAATCCTTTTTTGATAAAAAATACTTCAAAAGATAGGAATAAAAGGAAAATTCCTCAATATGATGATAAAAGGCATATATGAAAAACCCACAGCCAACATAATACTCAATGGGGAAAGGTTGAAAGCTTTCCCCCTAAGATCAGGAACAAGACAAGGATGCCCACTGTCACCATTGTTATTCAACATTGTACTAGAAGTTCTAGCTAGGGCAATTAGACAAGACAGAAAAATTAAAGGCATCCAAATAGGAAAAGAGGAAGTAAAACTCTCACTGTTTGCAGATGACATGATCCTGTATTTAGAAAATCCTGAAGTATCCACAACAAAGCTACTTGAACTAATAAATGAGTTCAGCAAAGTGGCAGGATACAAGATCAACACGCAAAAATCAGTAATGTTTTTGTACACTAGTACTGAACAATCTGAGGAGGAAATCAGGAGGAAAATTCCATTTTCAATAGCAACAAAAAGACTCAAATACCTAGGAGTTAATTTAACCAAGGAAGTACAGGACCTATATGCAGAAAACTACAAAACAATGCTAAAAGAAATTTAAAAAGACCTAACAAATGGAAAGACATTCCGTGTTCATGGATTGGAAGAATAAATATCGTGAAGATGTCAATCTTGCCCAAACTGATTTATAGATTCAATGCAATACCAATCAAAATCCCAACAGCTTACTTTACAGAATTAGAGAAGGCAATTACCAAATTCATCTGGAAGGGTAAGTGCACCCGAATAGCCAAAAGTATTCTAAAAAAGAAGAGCAATGTGGGAGGAATTTCACTGCCTGACCTTGAAACATATTACAAAGCTACAGTGGTCAAAACAGCATGGTACTGGCATAAAGATAGACACAGCGATCAGTGGAATAGAATTGAGAATCCAGAAATATACCCTCACCTATACAGTCAACTGGTTTTTGACAAACCTACCAAACCCATGCGGATGGGAAAAAACAGTCTTTTACACAAATGGTGTTGGGAGAACTGGATATCTATAACCAAAAGAAAGAAAGAGGACCCCTATCTCACCCCCTATACCAGAATCAACTCAAAATGGATCAAAGATGTAAATATAAAAGCCAGGACCATAAAACTACTAGAAGAAAATGTAGGAAAACATCTTCAAGACCTTGTAGTATGTGGTGGTTTCTTGGACCTCACACCCAAAGCACGTGCAACAAAAGAAAAAGTAGATAAATGGGACCTCCTCAAAATTAAACACTTTTGCACCTCACAGGACTTTGTCAGAAGGGTGAAAAGGCAGCCAACTCAATGGGAAAAAATATTTGGAAATCACATATCTGATAAGGGTTTAATATCCAGGATATATAAAGAGATGTTACAACTCAGCAATAAATAGACAAATGACCCAATTAAAAAATGGGCCAAAGACTTGAATAGACATTTCTCCGAAGAAGAAATACAAATGGCAAAAAAACACATGAAGAAATGCTCAACATCACTCATGATTAGGGAAATGCAAATCAAAACTACAATGAGATATCATTTCACACCTATCAGAATGGCCACTATTAAAAAGACAGAGAACTACAAGTGTTGGAGAGGATGTGGAGAGATAGGAACACTTCTTCACTGTTGGTGGGAATGCAGAATGGTACAGGCACTGTGGAGGACTGTTTGGCAGTTCCTAAAGAAGTTGAATATGGACTTGCCATGTGACCCTGCAATACCACTACTGGGTATATACCCAGAAGAACTGAGAGCAGTGACACCAACAGACATCTGCACACCGATGTTCATAGCCACATTATTCACCATTGCCAAAAGTTGGAAACAACCCAGGTGTCCATCAACAGATGAATGGATAAACAAACTATGGGCTATCCACACGATGGGATATTATGCAGCTGTAAGAGAAAATGAAGTCATAAAGCATATGGCAACATGGATGAACCTGGAGGACATTATGTTGAGTGAAGCAAGCCAGACACAAAAGGACAAATACTGTATGAATGCATTACTATGAACCAAATATATTGTGTAATATATTGTTTGATTCATTTAATTGAGAAATGTATATATTTATTCATCTGTGTTTACTTTTTAGTTTTTAATTGTTTATGTTTTCAATTATTAAATGTACAAAATAAAGTTTAAATATATATATATAATCGCACCTGTCTCATTGGGTTGTCGCAGGGCTCCAAAGAGAAAATGCATATAAATGGACTTAAAAATATCAAGTCTTGGGATCGGCTGTGGCTCAATCAGTAGGGCTCCCGTTTACCATAAGGGAGGCCCCAGATTCGGTTCCCGGGGCCTCCTGGTGAAGGCAAGCCTGCCCGCACGGCGTGGTTAGCTGACCCAGCGAGCACAAGCAGCAAGCTGGGGATAAATGAATAAATAAATAAAATCTTAAAAAAAAAAAATATCAAGTCTTAAAACAAATAATGATCGCATTGTCATTGCAGAGATCAGGGAATAGCATTCATGATGACATTTTCTTCTTGCTATAAAAAGGGGGACTATACACTGCATGGAATCCATCTTTTCAATTACCTTAGTGGTTAAGAACATGAGACTTACCTGGGTTTAAATCTGGCTCAGATATGTCCTATTTGCCAGAGCCTTAATTTTTCCAAGTTCTTGTTTCCTCATCTACAAGATGAAATTAATAATATCTTTTCACAAAGTTGTTTATTTCGATAGTGCTTGTAAAGTGCTTTGCACAGTGCCAGGCACATAGCATTTACTCGATAAGTGTTATTAATATCGTCATCAACATCATTATCTAGAAATGTTCTGGAAGGCAGTGACCAAATGGAAGAATCTCTGAGTCTATGTTAAATCCTTTCAGCATCTTCTCATCTCAACTATATCATGCCAGATCCAAAATGTTGAGTTAAATTGTATAGTTTCCTGCAGTCAATGGAGAGCTCTTACCCTCCCTACATACTCTTTTAAGGACATATATTAAATGTAGCTATTCTAGGCAAGGGCTCTCTGGGGAATAACAAGCTATAACTGGGTCAAGTTACATACAAAAATGCAAAAACCTCTCCCAACAAATGTAGGGGGATCTATGCTGATACAGGGACTGCACAGGAAAGACATAACTGGGGTTCATTCCAGGCATGGCTCTTTTCTTATCTTACTTGAATGTGGGATCTCAAGTAAGTCATCTAGACGCTTTGGGTCCATCTTCCTTTACTGTGAAATGAGAGAGGGGAAAATGCTGGGCACCAGGTGGTGCTGGAAATTAAGGTATCCCAAGCTCTGGTTTTTAGGATTCCATGTTTATAGACTACTTGATACCTGCCCATCTTTGACTCTGGCAAATGATTGGTAAACGCTAATTCCTTCTTCCAGGGAATTCCATTAAAAATAATTTCATGTTACCTAATTCTTATGGGATTTATTGATTTTCATTCAATAAAAATATGTGCTGAGAGAGAGAGAGAAGCTAAAAACAAGACATGAAAGAGAGAATGTTCTTGCCTGTAGTAATTAGAACTAGGTGAGGCTAGTGAGTTCCTTTTTTCTTGGAATTAGGTTTTGAGCACTGTATTATTATAATGTACCTGAAGAAAGATGTCCCTTTGGGAGAATAGCATAGGCTACATACTGGAGACACTGTAGGCTTCTTGAAATAGGTTTCTTTGGCTGTAATATAATAGGAGGGAGGATGATGACCCAGCATGAGTATGTTTGTGGGCACATGAGAATGGAACGTTGAAATCAGGCTTATCCCAGAAAATAATCTGAAGAGATAATGATGAGTGATAGGGTAGTTAGATCAAGGGGAACACATTAGTTCAAAACCTTGAATTCTGTCCAAAGGAATTTAACATTTATATGAGAGACACTTAGGAATTTATATGGATCTGGAAGTGGAAGCCTATTTTTTTCTCTTTTCTCTAAACTGCATTGCATGGGCACATTTTCCAGCACCTTCGCCACACCCGAGGAAAAATAACCCATCCAATACAGAAATACCTGATCTGAGATGTTGTGAGAAGTCACTCCATTTAAACCCAGCCCTTTTCTTCATTGCTTGTTTTAGGAAATGTGTCACTTTGAGTTCAGAGTGGGTAGAAAGAATAAAAAGTGGTAAGGTGTCCTAAAACACCAAACCCCACTTATGTTTACCTGACAAAAGAGGGAAAGTAATTATAATGGGTTGGGGGAGGATAGCATGATCATGGGAGAATAGAACAGTTCAGAGGGTGTCCTGGTTTGAGTCTGATGATGCCTTAATTTGCATTTTCACAGCCTTGGAACTGTAACCTTTTACCCCCCCCAAAAAAAAGCCCACTAGAAAAGTCAACACATTTCTGGTATACTGCATTGGCAGCCTTTGGTAAACTAAAACAGAAATTGTTACTGAGAGAGTGGGGTACTGCTGATTGCATATACCAAAAATGTGGGAACAGTTTTATAAACTGGTAAGGGGAAGATTGTGGATGAATTGTGAGATGCTTTTTTTCTTAATATATATTTATGAATCCCCTCCCTCCCCACCGAGTTGGCTCCTCGTTTGTTTGCTTGTTGTCTGTTCATTGTCTGTTTTCTTTAGGAGAACTGAACCTGGCACCTCCCATGTGGAAAGCAGGCACTCAACTGCTGGAGCCACATCCACTCCCCATGAGATGCTTGATAGAAAATGCCTAGATTATGCAAATATTCTCACTGTCCTGATTTTGTGATAATCAAGGTAGGCTAAACATTTGCTCTATTAGAAACCATGCATGTGTCCCCAGACCTAATTTTTCTCCCTAGGTCTGGTTTTTAGAATGCTGGTCATAACCAAGCCTTATTTATTATATGACCATCCTGTATGGGAAATGACTGTAACTCCGGGTATCTTTGGTCAATCTTGGGAGATATAGCAGGGGGGCAGATGTTGCTCAAATGGTTGGTGTCCATCTCCCATATGGAGGGACATGGGCTCGATTCCTGGGACCTCCCGGTAAAAATTTTTAAAAAAAGAAGAAAAAAAAATATAGAGGGTATGCGGGTCACCAAGCCCCACAAGTGGGTGTGCCGCCAGGCCCTACAAGCAGGTGAGTCCCCCAGGCCCCGCCAAGGCACACAGCAAGATGATGACGGAACAGGAGAGTGACACAAGGGAGAGCCAAGACGAGACGCACTGAAAAACCAGGAACTAAGGTGGCACAGGTAGTAGGACGCCTCTCTCCCACATTGGAGGTTCCGAGGATCGAATCCTGGTAAAGACAGAAGGAGAAGGATGAGAAGAGAGGGCAGGAAACAGACACAGAGAATTGTCCAGTGAATGGACACAAAAACAGCAAAAATGGGGGGGAGGGTTAAAAATGGATAAAAGTAAATAAATAAATCTTAAAAAAAAAAGAAAGAAAGAAAATTCCTAGATTGCTTTGAAGAGACTGTTGGCAAAAATATGGATGCTAAAGATGCTTCTGATGAGACCTCAGACAGTAATGACAGACTGGAAGGAAGCTGGTCCTTGCTTTAAAGTTGCAGAGAACTTGGCAAAATTGACTCCTAATGTTAGATGGAAGGCAGAATTTGAAAATGATGAGCTGGAAAATGATCTCCTGATGAGATTTCCAAATGAAATATGGAAAGCACAGCCCAGCTTCTCCTTGAAGCTTGTAGTAAAATGAAATGAGAGAGGAAAGGGATATGCTGAGAACTGAATCCTGGGCACAAAGAAACCAGAAGTAGATGGTTTGGGAAATTCTGAGCTCCTAGAAAGAGTTCCCAGAGAATAGTGCCCCATGAGAGGATTTCACTGAACATGGAAACAGGGAGCCATTTCTTTGCAAGTCAGGATTGGAAATGCAATTATCCAGAAAGGATTTGTAGAAAGTCCTATTTTCTGATGGTTGGGATCCCTGTGAACTGCATGTAAAACATAATTTTGGGGGGTCTACAAAAGAACCAAACCAGGACATTCTACCCTCTGGACCCCCAAAACACGTTTTTTCCATATGCAAAATACATTCATTCTATCACAATATTTCAAAAAGCTTTAAATCATTTCCATAGCAATGCTAAGCTCAAATATAATAGGCATGAAGTTTGTCTTGGGTCAAAATTCTCCTCTGCTGTAGACCTGTGAAACTTAGAAAACAAATTGTCTGTTTCCCTATATAGAAAGGACAGGCAGTCACAAGATACTTGTCTGCATCACCAAGGGAGAAATTGGAAGGAAAACAGGTGTCATGGGCCCTAAACAGTCCTGAAAACCTGCAGGGCATACTCCATTAGATTTCAAAGTCTGCGAGTCATCTCTAGAGAGATGATGTCTTCTCCTCCATACTTCATGGAGGTCCACCCCTTCCAAGGGATTGCCTGGTGGTCTTCTTCTTGGTTCTACCCTCATCAAACATTTTGGTGGTGGCCAAGCTCTAGGCTTTACCCTCTGAGAACACTGGGGTGATGGTCACAATCTCCCCAATCTCTGGGGTATATATATACAACCCCCTCAGAACAGTGAGATGGCAACCTAACTCTCCCAAACCTCTGGGGAATGTGCTTCACCCTCTCTAAGGCCTGGGGTGACAGAACTCTCCCTGATAAATGGGGCTAAAGGCTCACCCTCTTCAAATACAGGGGTGAATTCACCTTCTTTCCACACACAATGCTGAGGTTTCTCTCTTGGCCCCAGAAGATATCTTAAGTCCAGGTCTCAGTGTTCATGGTTTTGACCTTCAATCTCTCCTTTTGTGTGTGTGTGTGTGTGTGTGTGTGCCCCCTCTAGTCCAGGCTGACAGTGGTTTCTTTCATACAGACCTCACAAAAAGCTTGTTGGTTTTGCATATAGTTCGCAGGGGCTACGTGTTTTGTTTATATAAGACTCCAATAAAAGGATTAGGACCCAGCCTGGGGCCCTGCAATCTGATCAAAGGCCCTTAACTAAAGTGATCTAATAAAAAATAATCTAATCAGATGTCCCTTAAGTGACTCTAACCAAAAGGCCTCACATACGTAGGCTTCCATGCACAGGAATAGGTTAGCTCAGGACATAATTGTTGAGGGTCCACAAAAGACTCAAACCAGGATACAAGGTGACCATGTATTTCAAGCTTTCATCGTTTTTGGAATATTGCAATAGTTTTTAGACTTGTCTAATATTCTGATTCTCTTATTTCTACTCCATCCTCTACATTTCCATGAGTATTAGCATTCTAAGTCCTATAGACTTGAAATCTTTTCATATCCTATTTTCAAAAAAGTTCATTATATACAGGATAAGGTCTAGTCCGTAATACAGCATTAAATGACCTTCATAATTCAACCTCCTTTTCAGTTTCTACCACCTCCTGTGCCCCATTTCCACATATACTCTAGGGCTGTAGAAACTTACTTTTCTTAAATGAGCTATGTATTTTCAAATGTCCCAGCTTTTGTTGCTGCTCCCTGCTCTACCTGGAATGTCCTTCCTTTATTTTCTCGCTTTCAAAGGCCTAATAAAGAAATCAATTGAAGTCCCTTTCCCTCCCCCCAGCAGAATGAACACCCCTTATCCTTGACCTTGGGCAAGCCACTTAGCATCTCTTGGCCTAGTTTTCTCACCTGTAAAGTGGGAATGGTAACATTACCTTCCTTACATAGTTGTTGAGGATTAGATACTTCATTATTCACCCTCTACCACTGAGAAAGCTCTCAATAAAAAAGATATATTAATGCGAATATTCTCGCTGTCCTGATTTTGTGATAATCAGGGTAGGCTAAACATTCACTATATTAGAAACCATGTATGTGTCCCCAGACCTAGTTTTTCTCCCTAGTTTTGGTTTTTAGAATGCTGGTGATAAACTAAGCCTGATTTATTACATGACCATCCTCTATGGGAAAAGACTGTAACTCTAGCTATCTTTGGTCAGCCTTAAGAGATGTAGCAGGGGGATGGATGTGGCTCAAATGGTTGGGCGTCCGTCTCCCATATGGAGGGACCTGGGTTCGATCCTTGGGACCTCCTGGTAAAAATTTTAAAAAAGGAAAATACAGAAGGCGCATGGACTACCAGGCCCCACTCTCAGGTGCACCATCAGGCCCTGCGAGCCACCCAGCAAGATGATGACATAACAGCAGAGTGACACAAGGGAGAGCCAAGCCGAGACACACCGAAAAAGCAGGAACTAAGGTGGTGCAGGTGGTAGGATGCCTCTCTCCCACATTCCAAGGATTGAATCCCAGTGAAGAAAGGAGGAGAAGAGAGGGCAGGAAACGGACACAGAGAGTTGCCCAGCAAATGGACACAGAAACAGCAAAAACCAGGGGATGGGGGGAATGGATAAAAGTAAATAAATAAATCCTTGGGAAACAAAAGTATAGGGGAGTAAGTTACAGACTATAGTTAGTGGTGATTCTTTGACGATGCTCTTTCATGGTTTGTTAGCAAATGTTTCGCAACAATGCAAAGTATTTGTGGTGGGGTGATGTGTGGGAGCCCTGTATGATGTTATGCATGTTTGTTTTGTAAGTTCACAATGTTTACTGAACACGTATAGTTTATGTATGTTCATATATGAATGATATATTTCAATAAATTGTTTATTTTTAAAAGATATATGGGGTCGGATGTGGCTCAACTGGTTGGGCGCCCGTCTCCCATATGGAGGGACCCGGGTTCGATCCCTGGGACCTCCTGGTTAAAAAAAAAAAAAAAAAGATATATTATTATTTTATGTCTTTTGAATCCTTATCACCCTGCATTAGAGTTATTTCCAAACGGGACTCTCTCTTTCTTCAAGACTATGAGCTCTTTAGCAGCAAAAACTCAATGTTGTTCACAATTGTTCCCCAATCTTGTTCACCAGTGGCTGCATCTGGCCCACTGTAGGCATTTGACAAATGCCTTCACTGGTTGACAAATAACCGAGTGAATCAATTTCTCACATAGGACGTCACAATTTTTTTTTTTTAAGTATGCCTTTTCCTGTGTATCTTTAGGGAGGGGTAAAGGAAAAACAGCAAGAATGAGAAAAGGAGATGTGAACAACTTTTATTTTAAAGCACTAAAGCATTCCTTCTTGTTATTGAGTCTTTTGTTATTGCCCAGAAAAACTGGTATAAGTCTGTCATTAAATCTGTGCCCCGTCTTCTTGGTTGACATGGGTGTGTGGCTTTAACATTTTTTACATTTTGACTTTCCTTTCTGGGCCCCTTGGGTCCTATGCCCCTCTCTCCAGGCTGGGCCCCTCTCACCACACTGCTCCCCTCCCCCCACGGGCACAAAGCTTCCCTCGCTGTCACCAAGGCAACAGCAAGGATGCCTCATTCGCACAGCTCTGCATACCTAAATGCTGGTTGCCTTTGTCCACTGAGCTAGCAGAATTCTTGTGTGTACACCACTAAATCAATTTTTTCAAAGGTTCATGAGTATAACAAGTTCTCCAGGGAACGGCCTTTTTCAAGACCTGTTAATGTAGAAGCTCTTAAATGCATCAAACATTTTTGGACCCTTGGAGCAACTATAAAAATTGCCTGTTTAGCCTTCGCAGTGTGTGCAGTGTAAGTGCTGGCCAATTTTAAAGAACGAAACAGAGCATTCATGATGGGTTTCCCTTTTAAAAGCACAGTATACCAAAAATAAACCTGACGAAGGGCAGCTGTAGAGTTTTAGCATGTGGAAAACTCCAAAGGCCGCAGTTACGTAACAGGACAGAAGCATGATAAATATTTCACACCCTTAGGTGAACTTCTAACTCTGACAGGTGAAAAAGCCAAGAACACAAAATACACTTAAGTCTCCAAGGAGCAAAAAGCTTAAACGGAGAAGGGGCCAAAGCTGCCGCTAAAACCTCAGCCCAGACTTCCCGCAAGAGTCTTGATTTTTAAAAAAAAAAAAAAAAACTCGTGTCCGAGGCGGAGTCGGCGAAACCCATCACCTCCAACATTCTCTCCCGCGCAGCTTCGCCCAGCGGCCTGGAATTTTACAAAAGTCTCCACCGCTAGGCTCGGAACCGAAAAGAAGTTTTGCGCCACGGAGGGAAGGAGAGGAGTTGGAGGAGGACAGGCGGGGAGCCCCCCACCATCGCCGCGCGCCTCCCGCCCCCGGGCTCCTCGCCCTGGGGCCAGCTGACGGTCCTGCGCCGCACCAGACACAAAGCGGCTCAATCCCCGCGGCGGGGCGGCGGGGGCGGGCGCCGTGAGGGCTTTCCCTTCCGCTGCTCGCCCGCTCCAGCCCCCTCGCTAGGACCTCGCGGACACCTCGCCCGACTTCCACGGCCCTCCCCCTCTCACCATCCACCCACCCTCGAGGAGATCAGCCCCAGATTCCCCATCCCTGGGCTCGGGGAGACCTGCCCCGGGGCACCCAGCTGAGAAGGCGCCCCAGGAGAGGGGAAGCTGCCAGCGCACCAGCGCCCGCGTCCTCCGCAACTCGCTCTCGCCTCGGCGAGTCCTTCCTCTCCCGCTCCAGAAGTTTGGGGGCCCCCGCCCGGCCTCCCGCGCTCCTGACGCCTGGACCCCCGGCCTCGAAGGCACCGGCAGCTCGGCCCCCGGGAAGATGGCGAGGAGGAGCGGCCACCACCTCCTCCTGCTGCTGCTGCGCTACCTGGTGGTCGCCCTGGGCTGTAAGTTGCGCGGGTACCTGCCCGCTCCCACGTCCCACCGTCTCTTGCTTGGACCCCCCTCCCCAAAAATCTTCAGCCCCTCGACGCAGCGCTTGCAGAAGGCGGTCTCCCGGGCCCCTGGACTGAGGGTCTGCTGCGGGGCATCTGCCCTTCCACCCCGCGAGCCGGGATCGGGAGGTGCGGGCAGGAGGCGCGCGGGGAGCCGGAGGCGAGCTTCGCGGTTGGTCTTTGGGTTATTGTAAATCGCATCTGGTTTTGGGAATTCTAGTTAGAGAAAATTAAGGGTCCACACCAGCAGGTTCTCTTCTTCTTGCGAGCAAAGTGGGATAAGTTTTCAAAAGACACAGGGACGTGGACACAATACAAAACTCACCGTGGTAGTTACTTGATGGTAAGATCCCAAGATGGCATCACTCCGAGGCGCCTGCCGAATTTGAAGTATCTGAGAACCGGGCAGTGTCAGAGTTTCCTGGGCTTCACAGAGCCCCAAATGTGCTGGTAACGTGCCGTGCACGTGTGTGGAGTGGGGGTGGGGAGCTGAGTTCGTGGCTGCAGAACCACAGTTACCTTTATCCTTCCCACCTGCACATGTAAATTCAGGTAGAGAAGTCTGGGCTGGCGACTCTCGTCAGCCACTGTGTCCACAGGAGACATCCAACGGGGTGATTGTTAAAAAGATGCAGAAGCTGAATGATGGAGGAGCCGGAGGTGGGGGCGGTCCCAGAGCCAATTTCACGTGGTGGTTTTAAACAGGATTTTCACGGATTCCGGCTTGATGAGATTTAAAATCTTGAGAAAGTTTCCTTTTACTGTGTTTCCTTCACTTTTTTTTTTTTTTTTTTTTTTTTTTTAGTAAACGTAGAGGAAACTGCAACGGACCTTAAGCAATGCAGTTATTTTTCTTTTTCCCTTCTCTATTTCCCTCCCCCTTCTTTCTTTTTCAGAATTAGTTATTATTGTTGCTATTCAAGTTCTGGTATTACAATTCTTTAAAACCACCTGCTGGGTTGGTGTCTCATAGCACGACGCAAAGGCTTTCTCATGCGCTCCTTGCCGCAGTGATTACAGCTCAGTTCAGCTGGTGTGAGCTGTGTCCCTTAGTGGGGGAGGAAGGTGCAAGTTGTCTCGGTGAAGGGGCATGTGCTGACCTATATTATAGGAAATCCAAACAAGAAGACAAGCTATCACAATAAAACCATTATTCAATTTTAAAACAACAATCGGTATCATGCTGAAGTTTAACAAAGTGGGGGGAAATGCACTAAATGCCGAAAGGCAACAAAGAAGCAGGCTGGAGGAATTAGAAGAAAACTACTGGGAAAGTTAGGTTGAAAATCCTGAATTTCAAATAAAAAAAGCCTGAGCCTTTTTTAGAATTGTCATTAATGAAAAACAGAGGAAATAGTTTCCCTCTGTTATGCCTGTTCAGAAATCAAAAGAGAAACAATACACCCTGAGTTTGAAATTGAAGCCAAAAAACAACCAAGAGGCAAAGAAAGATTTAGATCAATCGGTAGAATCATCTTTTCTTCAAGATCTGAGTAAATATAGTATTGGTTCTTCCAATCCTGATTCCTATAGGAATTGAATTTGGAAGAATTGTGGGGACATTTTCTGTATTGGTCCTGGGAGGTCAAGGGGTCAGGTATTATGAAAATGCTTTCCTCTTTTTTAAATATTTTTTTAAAAATTAGAACAATTAGGATTTACAGAAAAATTGTGTAGGTAGTACAGAGAATTCCCTATACTCTATACCTAGTTTCTCCTATTATTAACATCTTACATTAGCATGGTACACCTGTCACAATTAATAAAACTAATATTCATACAATATTATTAACAGAAGTCCACACATTATTCAGATTTCCCTCATTTTTAATTGATATTCTTTTTCTGTTCCACAGTCTTATCCAGGACACCATGTTACGTTTATTAGTCATGTCTTCTTAGGCTTCTCTTGGTTGTGGCAGTTTCTCAGACTTTGCTTGTTTTTGATGGCCTAGATGGTTTTGAAGAGTACTGGTCAAGTATTTAGTAGAATGCCTCTCAATTGGGATTTCTCTGATGTTTTTCTCATTATTAGACTGGGGCTATTTGGAGAAAGATTGCAGAGGTAAAGTGCCATTTTCATGGCATCATATCAAGGGCCCATATTATCAACATGACTTATGACCGTTGGCATTAAACTTGATCACGTGGCAGAGGTAGGGTTTGTCAGGTTTCCCCATGGTAAAGTTACTTCCCTCCCCTTTCCATATTGTGTTTTTGGAAGGAAGTCACTATGTGCAGCCCAACTTAAGGAGAAAGAATTATACTCTACCTCCTTGAAGATGGTATATTTATATACATTAATTGGAATTTTTCTGCATGGAAGATCTATTCTCTCCCCATTTATTTATTTATTCAGTCATTTATTTGTATCAGTATGGGCTCACAAGTATTTATTTTATACTTTGGATTATAATTCAATATTACTTTATTTTTTTGCTCAAATTCTTCCACATTTCACCATTGGGGGCTCTTTTAGGTGGTTCCTGTGTCCCTTTCAGCACCCCTCCACCACTGTGTGTGTTTGTGTGTAAAGGGTGTATTTAGCACATTCCTACTTTCTGTCACTACATGATGCTCCAAGTTCAGATTGTATATTTCCTGTTCCATCCTAGAATCAGCCATTTATCCAAGAAGCTCTGGTCCTTTTATTAGAGAAAAGTATTAGAAATGAAGATCTGAGAACTAGGTGTGCAAGTTACTACTGGGTGCCTTTGCTTCTAGACCCACAAACATGTTTTCCAGGGCTGATTTGTCCACAGTCCTAGTTGTGATTTCTCCACTCAGGTGTCATGTTCAGATTGAAAAACAGTGTACTGATGGCTTATGTATATATTGGACACTGCTCTAATGAATTTCATGGACATTCTCTTCTTAATTTCAACAACCTGTGAGACAGAACATACCGTCAATTTACAGATAGAGGTCCCAGGCTCAAGAGAGGTAAGTTACTTGTCTAGGTTGGAAAGAGGTGGAGCTGAGATTTGAAGATCTGAGAACACATTCCATATAAAGCTAGACTTCACTCCTCTCCTTATTTCTCTACCCAGTAGCTTTAAGCACCTCCCCTCACTTTTTTTCCTTTCTACACTCAAGAAAAGACAATGAATTTTTATGCCCTAATTAATTACATTTTCATCCTTTTAATATTCCCCCTAGATATAATTGTACCATTTTTTTTTTTTTTGGTCCCAATCCTACCATGTATAATATCATGTTTTGTCTGTAATTTCCTTTTTTTTTTTTTTAAGAGGTACCGGGGAATGAACCCAGGGCCTCCTACATGGGAAGCAGGCACTCAACCACTGAGCCATATCTGCTCCTCATTAATTTCCTTTCATTTCTTCTTTTTTGTGAACAATCTATTTCTTTGTTAGTATTCTGGAGTATTGCTTTCTGTTACTGGTATTGTTTAAGCTGTGATTTCAGTGTACCTGTTGATATGTGGACATTTATTTTGTGTGTTTAGTTGATTTGTAGTTTGCTTTCCCACTAAAAATGGAAGTTCCTTGAGAGAAGGAATTTCTTGATGATTGCTCACTACTGAATGTCCAATACTGAGCACAATGCCTGGTACATAGTATATATAAAATATATACCTGTTGATTAGATGGGATGGGGATGAGGTGGAGTAGGTGGAAGAGATGTGTGAATGGAATTCATGCTTATGGTATAATCCACAAAGTCCTAACTTACTCTGAGTAGGTGGGGTGTCCAATCTCTCTGAAATGACATTTAGGCTGATACCTCAAAAAACAAAAGGAGTGAGTGTTCAGTATTTTTGGAGGAAAGCCATCAGGCTTTCTGGGACCTCTTATAACCAAGGAGTTGGCTGTGAATGAAAGCTGTGCTCTGCTCCTGATTCTACATGGCTGGTAGCAGCTGATACTCAGAAAGGACTAGAATTCTAGTCAGGCAACTTGGCCTGAGTCTGGAAGGTCTTGTTAACTGACAGTGACTGTGGAGGGGAGAGAGGTCTGAATCTCTTGTGAAATCACAAGGTCCTACTCCATGGTGGAATTGCCCCAGAACAAGACTCCAGGGAACCAATGCCAGGAAAATTCTGCTCTCTGTAAATATTTTTTAAGAACAAAATATCAGGGAGTGGATGTAGCTCAAGTGGTTGAGTGCCTGCTTCCCATGTACGAGGTCCTGGGTTTAATCCTTGGTACCTACTTAAAAAAAAAAAAACAAGAAAAAAAAAAGAACAAAGCATCATAATTAATTTGCTGAAAAGAACTTGTTACATCCTAGCCTGGATGAGCATAAAAGGTCAAAATGGGCTTGTTGATGAACCTGACAAACATTTCAAGAACTTTTGATTTCATTTTCAAGAAGTCAGGAAAAAAAGAAAACAAAAAAAAAAACCCACTTCAGTATAAAGAGAACAGCAAGTTTCCTATGGCTGAGAATGTTCATTTATCCTTTCACATAAGCAGTTTAATGAAAGGAGATGAATTCATAGGCATCTACTCTTCCCATGGTTTCATCACATCGTTTGTTTAATGAAGATGTATGGGAGTATAGAGGCAAGTGCTGCTGTCTTTATTAAAGTCAGAATACCAGAAATATGTAATGGCTGTTATTTAAAATAACATTTTCATGCCATAGTGATATAGTAATAGCACTGCTGAGTCAATACTTCAATATACCGGTATTGCCATATTGATATTTTGAGGAAGATGATGGTGAGGATGGAAAAGGGTAATCAGAACCTGGTCAGGCATTTCCTTTGCAAAAGCAGGAAAAGAAAACTTAAGGCTGGGCAGTGTTTTCTTGGAAAGTGTCATTGTTATCAAGGCTAGAACTCAGAAAAACAGCCCAACTATATTAGATTTCGATCGCTGTGGTAACAAATGACCACAAACTGAAAACAACACAAATTTATTATCTTAAGTTCCGGAGGTCAGCAATCTGAAATGGGTCTCACTGGGCTAAAATCAAAGTGTTGGTGTGGCAGCATTCCTTCTGGAATGCTAGGAGAGAAGACATCTCCATGGCTTTTCCAGCTTCTAGAGGCCACCCACTTTCCTTGGTTCAAGGACCCCTTCCTCCACCTTCAAAGCCTGCAACTGCTGACTGCCAGCTCTCTGGTTCTCTCTCTCCTGCCTCCCTCTTACACTTATAAGGACCTACAGTAACTTCTGGCACCAACTGCACTGCAGTTCTGACTCTGATTACCTAGAGTTAGGTCAGACTTCACAGGTTAAAGGTACAGTCCCTGCAACACTGCCTTCACTTCAGGTACCAGCTACAAGTTTGGGTAATACCAGGCCACCCACACTTCTGACCAGCTGGCTCCAAGTTCGGGGGTTCCCACCATCCCCTTGAGAGAATACAGAATTGCTTCTATAATTATTTCTTTTGTATAGCTTATTTATTGAAATATATACATACACACATATAATTACATGCATACACATATCACCACAGAAAATTGTTCTGTATTTGAAATTTAATTTGTTTTTAAAGTTTTTTTGTTTGTTTGTTTGTTTGTATGTTGCAAGTGTTTCCAACATTCATTTCAGCTCCCAACATGAAACAATAGCCCTTTTGGTAACATATTATCTTCTTTCAATATTTTTCTCTTTCTCACCTTGGGTGTGTCTTCTTTCAATATTAAGTGTCCCCAGTGTTACTCTGTGTTTCCTCCCTTTAGAACAGGGATTCTGAACCTTTTTGGTTCCACAGATCCCTTTGCCAGTCAGGTGAAAACCACAGACCCCTTACTAAGTGCACACCATACTGTGTATTATTTAATGAATATATCACACCCACAACAACATGTCCCCACAAGAATAATTTTTTTAATTTAAATTCAAGTTCATTGACCCCTTGTTAAAAACCCCTGCTTTAGAGGATTATTTTGATTGATAAGCAGAGAAGTGAGTGGCCTTCTATGTCACTAAGTATGCGAGTGTGAGCATGTGTGTGTGTGTGTGTGTGTATGTCTGGGGGGGGGGAGAGAATATGAATGATATGAAGATCTCTAGATCTTCAGACCAGTGAGTGGGTAGTAAATATTCCCCTATTATTGAATTGTTACTACATTTTGTAAGCAGAGAAGCAAGAACCACGCTAGAACTAGTCCTGTGAAAGCATTTCAACAGCTACACACTTAGCTTTCTACTGTCTTGGCTCAGATAGTCCTGAGCAAGAATCCTTGTGAGCTTACCAGACAGGAATTTTGGTTCTTTACTGGAAGTCTTGCCTTTTTCTCTCGTGCCTTTGGCATCAAATGTTTATGTTTTTGCTGGATTTTCTGTTTTG
Source organism: Tolypeutes matacus (assembly GCA_026826555.1). Taxonomy (NCBI): domain Eukaryota; kingdom Metazoa; phylum Chordata; class Mammalia; order Cingulata; family Chlamyphoridae; genus Tolypeutes; species Tolypeutes matacus. The sequence goes on from JAKSZT010054524.1 coordinate 19,761,471, forward strand.
TTTTATTTGGTTTTAGCTTTCAAATTTTCTCACAGGGACAATTTGGGGAAGATTTCTCTTTATATTTATAAAGAAGGGAAAGCACAGGCTGGTCTTTTTCTTTTGTGTTAGGCTTTTCCAGTTTGCTTGCACTCATTTTGTCAAAACAGACACCTGCTGTTTTTAGTCTTAACTTTCCTCACATTGTAAAAACTTGCTAAATGCTTTACTATAGACAAAATGAAAGGCAAAAATAAGTGATTGTTAAATGCATTTATTTAGAAGTTTAACTAAAATAATAAGCCTGTGGTAAATTCAAAGAGCACAGAAAGGTTCTAAAGTGAAAAATAAGTCACTTTTCCAGCCCTCCTGACTCCTATTGCACTCCTTACAGGTAATCCACTCTTAAGCTTCCTAAATATAGTTCCAGAAAAATCAATTGTCTATTCCAGCATAAATGAGTGTACCTGTATAATTTTATTTTTTATGAATAAAAATTTACTATTCATAGTGTTTTGCACGTTCTCAATTAATCAAATCATATTATACATAGTGTTCTGCACCTTCCTTCAAACACAAGCAGGTCTCACCATCATGTCTTGCAGAGAGGCCTTTAAAACCCACATGCTGCAATGCAGTGGTATCTACCTTCTGGCTAAAACCACCAAAAATAAATTGTACAACAAGGTGATATAACAAAACACAGGGAAATAAACTTCCAAACTAGTGATTAAATCTAAAAAGGGAAAAATCCCAACCCAAGAGGACTCCCGGGAAGATGGAGGATTATAGAGGTAGAGGGATCACCTGTCTCACAGAAAAATAGCTAGAGGACAGGTGGAGACTGTACTGGGCTTAGGACACCAGGGGAAGGCTAGACACCACCCAGAAGAGAGGGAGTGAAGGAAAGGAGTCTCAGCTGGGTGGCGAAATCCCGTGAGTAAAGCTGCAACAGTAGTTGCTGATGCCTATGCCACCATCCTTGGAGAAAGCAGCAGGGGGTTCTCTGGCCTTGACTAGAGGCTGTGGAAAGAAGGTTCACAGGGGCCCTCTTCCCCAATAGAGGGGAGAGGGAGGGACACAGCCTACAACAAATTCAGATTTTGTCCAGGGAACTTGATCTCCGGCTTTGGAGGGGTCACATACTTCCAGGCTGGGTGGGGCTGTGACATTGTTTGCCCTGAGACCTGGCAGGGAGCTAAAGATAATTTGCCTTCTCAAACACCCTCCCTACTTCCCTGGGCTGCTTGCTGAGGACACATATGGAGGGTGCGGTGGGCCAAGGGAGAACAGCTTCTGAGAAAGTTCGGGAGGCTTGGCCCTGAGGATATTACTTCTACATGATGCATCCGAGTGGGGTTACAGTGAATCCATTCCCCCTAGCATCTGGGGTCTGAGCTAAGAGGTCTGTCAAAGAGCTCCATCTGCTGGCAGACAAGAAGAGTGCATGAAAAGAAGGGGAAAAATGATAAATACATAAGAGGCCATCAAGTGCCTTTACTTCCCCCTTGCCAAGGCCCTTGGAAACTGGCCTGCAGCCCATTACTGGGTCCTTAGCCCTAATTTTAAAAGTTAAAAGGGGCATCAAGTTGAACCAAGAATCAAAGAATAGTGATAGCACACAACTACTTAAAAGTAAATTCCTAAGCAAGAGAGAGAAATTGAACATCAGAGTAAGCTCACCATTGTAATCATATGCCTAGACATCAGCAAAAAATTACAAGCCATACTTTAAACAGGAAGATATGACCCAGGCAAAGGAAAATCCAAAGCTCCAGATGAGACACAGGATGTGAAACAACTAATCAGTGAGGTTCTTACAAATCTTCTAAATAAAATCGTAGAGTTGAAGGATATCATATCTAAAGAAAAGATATTAAGACACTAGGCAAACACAAAGAAAATTTAAAATCTTGGGTAGAAAAATAGAAGAGCATATGGGAATGAAATATATAATAAGTAAGATTAAAACACAATAGAAGCAATTGAAGTGATGAATGCACAAATATGTTAGTACGCTGAATACCATTGATTTTGTACTTTGGATGGATTTATGCTTTATTAATCTGTGTCAATAAAATTGATTTGATTTTAAAAATTAAAGGAAAAGCATAGGACAGTATAACACAGTGAACCCTATTGTAGGTGGTGGACTATAGTTAATAGTACAAGTATAACTGTTCTTTCATGAATTATAACAAATGTACGACACTAATACAATGTGTTAATAATATGGTATGTTGGAAAAATAAATCTAATGAAAACTATGGACAATAACTAATAGTACTATTTTAATGATCTTTCATCAAGTTTAGCAAATGAAACTACTGTTAAAAATAATATAATTACAAAAAATTGCTATCATCAATTATATCAAATGTTCTCCACTAATGTAAGGTGTTACTAGTGGGGTGGTGTATGGGAATCCTGTATTTTATGCATGATTATTCTATAAACCCACAACTTCACTAATAAATAGTTTTTTAAAAATGCAGTGGAGGCATATAACAGATTTGAAATCATGGAAGGAAGAATCAGCAACATAGAGAGCAGAACAGCTGAAAGTGAAAAGAGAGAACTGAGAGAGAAAATAGTGGGAAAATAAATGAGCAGGGGCTCAGAGAACTGAGTGATAGCATGAAGTACACCAATATACGTGTTTTGGGAGATCGAGAGGAGAAGAGTAGGGAAAGGGGGCTGTGATGGTTAGGCTAATGTGTCAACTTAGCCAAGTAATTGTGTCCAGGTGTTTGGTCCAGCAAGCACTGGGCTAATTGTAATACAAGAGCATTTATGGACTCTGATCACCAGTGAGTTTACTGTGTGGATGGCTGATTACATCTGCATTAGTCAGGGAGATTGCATCAGCAATGGGTGCTGCTTTTATCCAATCAGTTGAATGCCTTAAAAAGGGGAATTGATTTCAACATTCAGAGAGAATTTCCCAGCTTGTCCTTGGACAACCAACTACTCCCAGAAACTCATCAAGGACCTTTCATCAGACTTTCATCGGAGCTCCTGGTTTGCAGCTTGCCTGCGGAACCTGGACTTGTGCATCCCCACGGTCGTGTGAGAGACTCTTTTAAAATTTCATATTATTGACAGATATCTCCTGTTGATTTTGTTTCCCAAGAGAACCCTGACTAATACAGGGGTAGAAAGAGTATTTGAGGAAATAATGGCCAAAAATTTCCCAACTCCCATGAAAGAAATGAATATACATGCCCAGGAAGCATAGTGTACTCCAATTAGAATAAATCCAAATAGACCTACCCCAAGACACATAATATTCAGAATGCCAAATGCAAAAGATAAAGAGAAAATTTCTGAAAGCAGCAGGAGAGAAGCAAAACATCCCATACAAGGAATGTCCAGTAAGACTAACTGCAGATCTCTCTTCAGAAACCATGGAGGCAAGAAGACAGTGGCATGATATAATTAAGGTACTGAAAGACAAAAACTGCCAGTCAAGAATTCTTTATCTGGCAAAACTGTCCTTCAAATATGATGGTGAGTTGAAAATATTCACAGATAAACAGAAACTAAGAAAGTTCGTAAACAAGAATCCAGCTCTGCAGGAAGCACTAAAGGGAATTCTGCAGCCAGAAAAATAAAAGACAAGAGAGAGGAGCTTGGAGGAGAGTGTAGAAGCAACAGACTATCAGTAAGCGTAATCAAAAGGGTTAAAAGACAAACATAAGATATGACATAGGAATGTCAAAGGATAAAACAGTTGAAGTAATAGCTATACAGTAATAACATTGACTGTTAATGGCTTAAACTCCCTAATCAAAAGACATAGGCTGACTGAATGGATAAGAAAACATGACCCATCCATATGCTTTCATCAGGAGACCTGATTATACCCAAGAATGCAAATAGAATGAAAGTGAAAAGTTGGAAAAATATATTTCATGCAAACAGTAACCAAAAGAGAGCTGGGGTAGCTATAATGGTGTCAGACAAAATAGACTTTAATGCAGAAATGTGATGAGATGCCACAAGGCCGTTATAATAAAAGGTGCAATCCACCAGGAAGGAGTAACAGTCATAAATATATATGCACCTAATGAGGGTGCCCAAAAATATATGAGGCAAACTCCTAAAACTGAAAGGAGAAATAAATGTCTCTACAATAATGGAGACTTCAACATACCACTCACATCAATAGCTAGAAAAAGAAGACAGAATATCAACAAGGAAACAGAGAACTTGACCAACATGATAAACAAGGTGGACCTGACACTTATACAGAATATTGTACTCCAAACCAGCAGGTTATATGTTCTTCTCAAGTGCTCATGGATTTTTCTCCAGGATAGACCCTATGTTGGGCCACAAAACAGCTCTCAAGAAATTTAAGAAGATTGAACTTATACAAAGCACCTTCTCTGATCATAATGGAATGAAGCTTAAAATTTGTAATAGGCAGGAAGTGGGAAAATTCACAAATATATGGAGGCTAGACATACTCCTAAACAATCAGTTGGTCGAAGAAGAAATTTCAAGAGAAATTAGTAGATATCTAGAGACAAGTGAAAACGAGAATACAACTTATCAAAACTTATGGGATACTGTGAAGGCAGTGCTGAGAGGGAAATGTATAGCCCTAAATGCCTGTATTTAAAAAGAAGAGAGAGCTAAAGTCAAAGACCTAACTGGACACCTGGAAAAACTAGAAAAAGACCAGCAAACCAATCCCAAAACAAGCAGAAGGAAAGAAATAACAAATATTAGAGCAGAAATAAATGAAATTGAGAAAAACAACAACAACAAAAAAGAAAAAATAGAGAAAATCAACCAAAAGCTGGTTCTTTTAGAAGGTCAATAAAATTGAAAAACTCTTAGCTAGACTAACAAAGAAAAAAGCGAGAAGGTGCAGATAAATGAAACAAGAATGGGGAGGGGGCATTATGACTGACCCTACAGAAATAAAAAGGATCATAAGAAGATATTATGAGAAACTGTATGCCAAGAAATTAGACAACCTAGATGAAATGGACAAATTCCTAGAAAAGTGCAAACAACCCACATAGACTCTACAGGAAGTACAGGAACTCAACAAACCAATCACAAGTAAAGAGATTGAATCAGTTATTAAAAATCTTCCAACAAAGAAATGCCCAGGACCAGATGGCTTCACAGGTGAATTCTGCCAAACATTTTGAGAAGAATCAATCCTGTTTAAACTTTTCCAAAAAACTGAAAAGAAGGGAAACCACTCAACATATTTTCTGAAGCCAATATCACCCTAATACCAAAGCCAGATAAAGATACTACAAGAAAAGAAAATTATAGACCAATCTCTAATGAACATAGATCCAAAAATTTTCAACAAAAAGTACTTGCAAATCGAATCCAACAGCATATTAAAATAATTATACAACACAATCAAATGGCTTTCTTCCTAGTATGCAAGAGTGGATCAACATAAGAAACTGAGAAAATCAGTTAATGTAATATTCCACATTAACAAATGAAAGGAAAAAGGCACATGATCATCTTGATTGATGCAGAAAAGGCATTTAACAAAACGGAGCATCCTTTCTTGAGTAAAAACACTTTGAAAGATAGGTACAGAAGGAAATTTCCTCAACATAATAAAGGACATATATGAAAATCCTACAGTCAACATCGTACTCAATGGGGAGAGGTTGAAAGCCTTCCTCTAAGATCAGAAACAAGACAAGGATGCCCACTGACAATAGTGTTATTCAACATTGTGCTAGGGGTTCTAACTAGAGCAATTAGGCAAGAAGAAAGAAATAAAAGGCATCCAAATTGGAAAAGGGGAAGCAAAATTCTCACTATTAGCAGATGACATGATCCTATATTTAGAAAATCTGAAATATCTACAACAAACCTATTAGGACTAATAAATGAGTTCAGCAAAGTAGAAGGACACAAGATCAACACGCAAAAATTAATAGTGTTGGGAGCGGATGTGGCTCAAGTGGTTGAGCACCTACCTCCCACACTGGAGGTCCCAGGTTTGGTTCCTGGTGCCTCCTGAAAAAACAAAAACAACAAGCAAAACAAATGGAAAAATCAACTCAAGGAAGCCGATGTGGCTCAGTGGTTGAGAGCTGGCTTCCCACATACAAGATCCTAGGTTCAATCCCCGGCCCACAGTACCTCAAAAAGAGAAAATCAGTAGTGTTTCTATACAATAATAATGACCAAGCTGAGGAGGAAATCAAGAAAACTCCATTTACAATAGCAACAAAAAGAATCAAATATCTGGGAATTAATTTAACCAGGAATGTAAAGGATCTGTATTCAGAAAACTATAAAGCACTGCTAAAAGAAATCAAAGAAGACCTAAACAAAATGGAAGGACATTCCATGGTCATGGGTTGGAAGACTAAACATTGTGAAGATGTCCATTCTACCCAAACTGATTTATAGATTCAATGCAATACCAATCAAAATTCTAACAGTCTACTTTACAGAAGCAGGAAAGTAAATTACCAAATTTATTTGGAAGGGAAAAGGTTCCTCAATAGCCAAAACCATCCTAAAAAAGAAGAGCAAAGTTAGAAGACTCATGCTTCCTGACTGTAAAGTGTATTATAAAGCTACAATAATCATAACAGCTTGGTATTGGCATAAAGATAGACACATTGATCAATGGAATCAAATTGAGAGTTCAGAAGTAGACCTTCACCTCTGTAGTCAACTGAATTTTTTTTTTTTTAGGAGGTACTAGGGATAGAACCTGGGACCTCATACATGGGAAGCAGGGATTCAACTACTTGAGCTACATCTGCTCCCTAGTCAACTGATTTTTGATAAGCCTACCAAATTCACCTTTCTGGGACAGAACAGTCTCTTCAACAAATGGTGCTGGGAGAACTGGATATCCATAACCAAAAGAATGAAAGAGGACCCCTATCTTACTCCCCATACAAAAAGCAACTCAAAATGGATGGAAGACCTAAACATAAAAGCCAGAACCATAAAACTCCTAGAAGATAATGTAGGGAAACATCAACAAGACCTTGTAATAAGTGGGGGCCTCTTAAACCTTATACCCAAAGCATGAGCAACAAAAGAAAAAATAGGTAAACAGGACCTCCTCAAAATTAAACACTTCTGTACCTCAAAGGACTTTGTGAAGAGGATAAAAAGGCAGCCTACTCAATGGGAGAAAATATTTGGAAACCACACATCTGACAAGGGTCAAATATCCATGATATAGAAAGAAATCCTACAACTCAATTAAAAAAAAAAAAAATGACCTGATTAAAAAATGGGCAAAAGACCTGAACAGACATTTTTCTAAAGAAGAAATACAGGGAAACGGACGTAGCTCAAGCAATTTGACTCCCGTCTACCATATAGAAAGTTGAGGGTTTGATTCCCAGGGCCTCCTGGTGAAAGGCAAGCGGGCCTAAGTGGAGAGCTGGCCCACACGTAGAGCTGGCACAGCAAGATGATGCAACAAGAAGAGACACAGGGGAGAGATAATAAGAGACGCAGCAGACCAGGGAGCTGGGATGGCGCAAGAGATTGAGCACCTCTCTCCCACTCCAGAAGGTCCCAGAATTGGTTCCTGGTGCCACCAAAGGAGAAGACAAGAAGACACAGGAGAACACACAGAGAGCAGACGGTGAGCACAAAACAATGGGGGTGGAGTGGGGGAGGAATAAATAAATAAATCTTTAAAAAAAAGAAATACAAATGGTGAAAAAACATGAAAAAGTGTTCAGCATCACTGGCTATTAGGGAAATGCAAATCAAAACTACAATAAGGTATTTCACACTTACTAGAACGGCCACTATTAACAAAACAGAAATCTACACTTGTTGGAGAGGATGTGGAGAGCTAGAATGCTTATACACTTTGGAGGGAATGTAGAATGGTACAGCCACTGTGGAAGTCTGTTTGGCAGTTCCTAAGGAAGTTGGATATAGATCTGCCATGTGACCCAGCAATTTATATACCTGGAAGAACTGAAAGCAGTAACACAAAAAGATATCTGAACACTGATGTTCATAGAGGTATTATTCACAGTTGCCAAAAGATGGAAACAACCTAGGTGTCATCAGCTAATGAATGGCTAAACAAATTGTGCTATATACACACAATGGAATATTATTCAGTTGTAAGAAGAAATGAAGTCATGAAGCATATGACAACATGGATGAACTTGGAAGACATTATGTTGAGTGAAGCAAGCCAAGCACAAAAGCACAAATATTGTATAATTTCACTCTTATGAACTAAATATAAGGAGCAAACTCATGGAGTTAATAGCTAGAATATAAGTCACCAGAGAATATAATGTGGTTAAAGAATGGAAAGCTGAGGTTTGATCTGTGCAGAATTGGTTAAAAAAAAAAAAGTTGTTTGTAAATGTTTGGAAATGAATAGGAATAAAGAAAGCAACCCATAGGATTTGTAATTAGTAGTGCTAACATGGATATGACAGTGGTTGTTTTTTTTTTTTTTTTTGGTGTAATGAAAATGCTCTAATATTGATTGAAGTGATACATGCACAACTCTGTGATTATACCAAATGCCATGGATTGTACACTTTAGATAAATTGTATTGTTTATGAACAAACAAACAAAAATAGTGGGGTGGGGGTGGGTTGGGGGAAAGGTATAAGTTATGGGCTGTAGTTAGTGATGACACTTTTTTTTTTTTTTTTTTTTAAAAAAAAAGAGAAATTTTTGGGGGGGGGGGGGTGTGTGGGGGGAAAGGTATAAGTTATGGGCTGTAGTTAGTGATGACACTTTTTTTTTTTTTTTTTAAGATACCAGGGCCAGGTATTGAACTTGGGACCTTGTATGTGGGAAGCTGGTGCTCAACCACTGAGCCACATTGGTTCCCCTGAGTGGGTTTTTTCATTTGTTTTGCTTGTTGTTTGTTTTTGTTTTTTTTCTAGGTGGCACTAGGAACCAAACCCAGGACCTCCTATGTGGGAAGCAGGCGCTCAACTGCTTGAGCCATATCTGCTCCCCAGTAGTGATGCTTTGATGATGCTCTTTCATAATTTGTTACAAATGTTTCACAGCAATGCAGGGTGTTGGTGGTGGGGTGAAGTATGGGAGCCCTGTATGATGTTATGCATGTTTGTATTATAAGTTCACAAATTTTACTATACACATTGTTTTTATATGTTCATGTACATGTGATATACTTCTATAAATTTGTTAATGAAAACAAAAAAAATCCCAGCCCAGATCCAATTAAAAAGGCCAAAGGAGAAGAGCATATGTGTCAAAGCTGGGGAAAGACAGATACACTGGCTACAGCAAAGATTTCCAGGCAAGTGCAAGAAGATGCTATTTGTAAAGAAGACCAAAGAAGAAGTAAGGACCACAAATAAAAGGGGAATATGCTGAGCTACTGAAAAAGTGTTAAATTCAAAACTGGAAAAGTGTGTTGATATATATATATTTTTTTAATGCTCGAAAGGAACTTTCAAATAGGAATGGAGTCTAATCAGAAACAGAACTGAAACTGGAATAAGCAAAAACTCATGAGCCTACTTGTCCAACAATCTTAACACACAGCCAGCTATAACAATTAATATAAAAATTCAAGATAAACAGATGGAAAACATGGTACCCTTGTGCTTTAACCCCATACAGTGCTTTTGATATCAGATCAAGTCATGCTTTTTTGTGCCTCTTTTGTGTATGTGTGTTTACTCGAGTGCCTATCTATGCCCTTTACCTAGATAGAATGTGTCTTCCCAATAGCCTTTCTTCCCTGAGGTTGTTATTGTTGTGATTGTTGTAATTGCCTCCAGGTCACCAAATGTAATTCCTCCCTGAAAGCCTGACTCAAAAGTTCTTTACTTCTTCTCTCAAGACTTTCCAATGCCCCACTCAAGGCTGAAGTCAACTGTATGTTATACTCCTGCTGCTGTCTGTATATTCCCTGCTCTCTGATAGCACTCACTGGATGGTCCTGTCATAATTTTTACATGCATGTTTCTGTGGTATGTGAGTTTATGGAGGGCAGAGACAACATATCTAGCACCTAGTGCAGTGCCTGACACATGGTCATTCTTTAATAATTAGTTAAACAGAAGTAAATAACTCATAGCTTAATGCCTGCTTTTTCCTAGCTTTATAAAATCACATAATTTTAAATAATACAAATTCCAGGACACATGTAAAATTAGCCACCCCTAATGAATGTATGATTTTACTTCTCCTAGAACTCCTTCCTTTCCTTATTAACTGTGCTCTCCCTAGAGTTACAAGGAAATATAGAGACTGAGCTGCCTTATAGTGTTCTAGGAAATTTTGCTAATTGCCTGACATCTCCTTAAAGCATATGAAGCAGATAAACTCCTCTTGAATTAGTAACCATTGATTAAAAATGCAACTGAATCAAATGAAAACTCTTAAAAGTTCCCTAAGATAAAACAGATTGTAGGATATTAGAGAGTTGTGAAACACTCTCTGGAGCCGTGGACTCCAAACTGTCCCCTCATGGTCCAGTCTCTTTCCCATATCAAAATAATCTATGTACCAAAATATGCAATAGTTTAAGGGGGATGAGAGGACAGGGCCTGATAAAGTGATCTTTATTTCCAATCCAAAGATGGTTTTCCTAGGCATTCTTCTCTCTCTCTCTCTCTCTCTCTCTCTCTCTCTCTCTCTCTCTCTCTCTCTCTCTCTCTCTCTCT
>JAKSZT010054524.1:19772112-20000665 GCA_026826555.1 Tolypeutes matacus
TCTCTCTCTCTCTCTCTCTCTCTCTCTCTCTCTCTCTCTCTCTCTCTATTTGTATTAGTCTGCATAGTCACTTAAATGTTCCAAATGTAACTTCTTCTTGTGGGCTCTTGGCAGCTTATGATTTATAACACCTGCTCATTCACTGAAAAAATTAACCCTGGAACCAGGTGGATCCAGCATCTAGCTCCAAGGGTATCATCTGCTCACAGTCTAGCTTTGGACAAATGTTAAGATGAGCTCTGAGAATCTCAGCTCTGTTATGCTACTTCCCCATAAGAGTGGTCTGAGGATGTTGAAATACTAGAAAACACTGTCTGGAACTACGGTCTTCAAACTTTTAAAATTCCATATTCTGCTTCTTTTTTAAAAAGCGTATGTGTAGGCATTTTTGGGACATTGGAGATGTCCTGCGTGACATTGCAATGATGGATACAGGCCATTGTATATTTTGTCACAACCTACAAAATTGTGCCGGACGGAGTGTAATCTATAATGTAAACTAGAGTCCATGGTTAGTAGCAATACTTCAATATGTGTTCCTCAATTGTAACAAATGTACCACACTAAAGAGGGATGTTATTGATGTGGGAAAGTGTGGGAGGGGAAGGGAGTGGGGCATATGGGAATCCCTTATATTTTTTATGTAATATTTATGTAATTTAAAATTTCTTTAAAAATAAAAACATAAATTAAAAAAAAAGAAGGAAAAAAAAGAGCGTATAACCCAGTATGGTATTTTTTTCTTTATTAGAGAAGTTGTGGGTTTACAGAACAAACATGTAAAATACAGGATTTCCATACACCACCCCAACCTCAACACCTAGCATTAGTGTGGAACATTTGTTACAATTGATTATAGCACATTTAATTGTTGTACTATTAACATCAGTCCATGGTTTAACTTAGGGTTCACTGTGTGGTGTACGTCCATGGATTTAAAAAAATTTTGTTCTGTTATCACATATAGAATCTAATATCTTCCCCTTTTAATCAGATGTATATTTCAGTGCTGTTAATTGCATTCACAATGTTGTGCGGCCATCACTACAATCCATTACCAAAACATTTCCATCATTCCAAATAGGAACCCTATACATTTTAAGCTTTAACTTCCCATTCCCTAGCCCCATCCCATCCCCTGGTAATCTATATTTTAGATTCTGACTCTAAGAGTTTGCTTATTCTCATTGTTTCAAATCAGTGAGATCATACAATATTTGTCCTTTTGTGTCTGGCTTGTTTCACTCAACATGATGTCTTCAAGGATCATCCATGTTGTCACATGTATCAGGACTTCATTCCTTTTTATGGCTGAATAATATTCCATTGTGTGTATATCTGACATTTTATTTATCCATTTATCTGGTGATGGACACTTGGCTATTGTGAATGATGTTACTATGAACATAATGGATTGAAGTTGGAAATCAATAAGGGGGAGAAAAGGAAAATCCACAAAATGTGGAAATTAAACAACATACTCTTAAATAACCAATGGGTTAAAGAGGAAATCAGAAGCAAAATTAGGAAATATCTTGAGGTAAATGAAAATGAAAATACAACATATCAAAACTTATGAGATCCAGTGAAGGCAGTGCTGAGAAGGAAATATATAGCTCTAAATGCTTACATTAAAAAAGGAAAGACTTTAGAGGCCTAACCTCAAAACTGGAAGAACTAGAAAAAGAAGAACAAACTGAACACAAAAGTAGAGGGAAGGAAATGACAAAGATTAGAGCAGAGATTAATGAAAGAGAAATCAAACAAACAAAAAAATCATTTTATGTTGCCATCAGCAATGAATGAGTGTTCCTTTTTCACAACATCCTCTCCAATACTTATTTTCATTAAAAAAATTTATCAGCCATTCTAATGGGTGTGAAATGGTATCTCATTGTGATTTTGATTTGCATTTCCCTAACAGCTAATGATGATCAGCAACTTTTCATGTGCTTTCTGGCCATTTGTATATCTTCTTTGGAGAGATGTCTGTTCAGGTCTTTTGCCCATATTTTAATTGGGTTGTTTGTCTTTCTATTGTTAAGCTGAAAGATTTCTTTATATATACCAGATATTAATACTTTATTGGATATGTCTTTTCCAACTATTTTCTCCCATTGTGTAGGTTTTATTTTTACTTTCATGGTAAAGTCCATTGAAGAACAAAAGTTTTTAATTTTGATGATGTGCCATTTATCTATATTTTCTTGTTGCTTGTGCTTTTGGTGTAAAGTCCAAGAAACCATTTTCTAACACAGGATCCTGAAAATGCTTCCCTACATTTTGTACTTGGAGTTTGATAGTTCTAGCTCTTATATTTAGGGTTTTGATCCATTTTGAGTTGATTTTTGCATATAGTGTAGGAATCCTTCTTTTTTTTTTTTTTTTTTGCAAATGGAGATCCAGTTTTCCCAGCACCACTTGTTGAAGAGACTATTCTTTCCCAGTTGAGTGGTCTTTGCCACCTTCTCAAAAATTAGTTGTCCATAAATATGGAAGTTGATTTCTGAGGTCTAAGTTCTATTCCATTGATCTATATATCTATCCTTGTGCCAGTACCATGCTGTTTGGATTACTGTATCTTTGTAATAAGTTTTAAGATCAGGAAATATTAATCCTCCAACTTCATTCTTCTTTTTCAAGATGACTTTTGCTGTTCAGGATCTCTTACCCTTCCATAAATTTGATGATTGACCTTACTATTTCTACAGAGAAGGTTGTAGGAATTTTAATTGGGTTTGCATTGTATCTATAAACTGCTTTGGGTAGGATTGACATCTTGATGACATTAAGTCTTCCAATCCATGAGCAGAGACTATCCTTCCATTTATTTAGGTCTTCTTTGATTTCTTTTAGCAGTGTTTTGTAGTTTTCTGCAAACAAGTCCTTTATAGCCTTGGTTAGATTTATTCCTAGATATTTGATTCTTTTAGTTGCTATTGTGAAAGGAAATTTTTCTTGATTTCTTCTTCCAATTATTAATTGCATGTGTATAGAAACATTACTGATTTGGGAGTGTTGATCTTGTACCCTACCACTTTGCTGAAATCATTTATTAGCTCTAGGAGGTTTGTTGTAGATTTCTTTTAGGATTTTCTGTGTATAGGATCATATAATCTGCAAATAGGAAAGTTTTTATTTTTTCCTTTCCAATTTGGATGCCTTTTATTTCTTTTTCTTGCCTAATTGCTCTTTCAAGAATTTCCAGTACAATCTTTTTTTTTTTTTTTTTTTTTTTTTTAGGTACCGAGGCCAGGTATTGAACCTGGGACCTCATATGGAGCTCAACCACTGAGCCACATCGGTTCCCCTGAGTTGGTTTTTTCATTTGTTTGCTTGTTGTTTGTTTTTGTTTTTAGGAGGCGCCAGGGACAGAACCTGGGACTTCCTATGTGGGAAACAGGCACTCAACCACTTGAGCCATATCTGCTCCCCTCCAGTACAATCTTAATAACAGTGGTGACAGTGGGCATCTTTATCTAGTTCCTCATCTTAGAAGGAAAGCTTTCTGTCTTTCACCATTAAGTAGGATGTTATCTGTGGGCATTTCATATATGCCCTTTATGATATTGAAGAAGTTTTCTTCTATTCCAAGTGTTCTGAGAATTTTTATCAAGAAAGGGTGCTGTATTTTGTCAAATGCCTTTTCTGTGTTGATTGAAAGGATTATGTGGGCTTTTTCCTTCATTCTGTTAAAGTGGTGTATTACATTAATTGATTTTCTTATGTTGAACCAACCTTGCTTACCAGGGATAAACCCCCTTTGACCATGGTGTATAATTCTTTTAATATGCTGTTGGATTTGGTTTGCTAGTGTATTGTTGAGGATTTTTGCATCTATATTCATAAGATATATTGATCTGTAGTTTTCTTTTGTGTGTTTGGTATCTTTATCTGGCTTTGGTGGGAGGGTGAGTTGGCTTCATAAAATGAGTTAGAGGGTGGGCCCTCCTCTTCAATTTTTTGGAAGAGTTTGAGCAGAATTAAAGTTTATTCTTCTTGGAAGGTTTGCTAGAGTTCATCTGTGAAGCCATCTGGTTCTGGCTTTTATTGTTGGGAGGTTTTTGATGACTCATTCAATCTCTTTATTAGTAATTGAATTGTTGAGATCTTCTATTTCTTCTCCAGTCAATGTAGGTAGTTTGTATGTTTCTAAGAATTTTTCAATTTCATCCGTTATCTAATTTATTGGCAATTGTTGTTCATAGTATCCATTTATAGACCTTTTTATTTCAGTGGGGTTGGTAATGATGTCCTCCTTTTCATTTCTGGTTTTAATTATTTGTATTCTTCCTTTTTTTTTGTCAGCCTCACTAAATGCTTGTCAATTTTGTTTTTCTTTTCAAAAAACCAACTTTTGGATTTGTCAATTCTCTCTACTGTTTTTTGTTTGTTCATTTGTTTTTCTTGCTTTCTGCTTCATTTCTCTCTGCTCTAATCTTTGTCATTTCCTTCCCTCTGCTTACTTTGTGTTTAATTTTTTCTTCTTTTTCTAGTTCTTCCAGTTTTGAGATTAGGACTCTAAAGTCTTTTTTCTTTTTTAATGTAAGCATTTTGAGCTATAAATTTCCATCTCAGCACTGCCTTCACTGGATCCCATAAGTTTTGGTATGTTGTATTTTCATTTTCACTCACCTGAAGATATGTCCTAATTTTGCTTCTGATTTCCTCTTTAACCCATTGGTTGTTTGAGTATGTTGTTTAATTTCCACATGTTTGTGAACTTTCCCTTTCTCCCCCATTATTGATTTCTAGCTTCAATCCATTGTGGTAGGAGGATAGATATTGTATGATTTCAATATTTTTGAATTTATGGAGACTTGTTTTATGACCTAACATATGATCTATCCTGGAGAATGATCCACTCGAGAAGAATGTGTATTCTGTTTTTGTTGGGTACAGTGTTTTACCTATGTCTGTTAGGTCTAATTGATTTAGTGTATCATTCAAATCTTGCACTTCCTTATTAATCTTCTGACTAGATGTTCTATCCATTACTTAAAGTGGTGTATTAAAGTTTCTATATTAATTTAAAACTGTCAGTTTCTCACTTCAAATCTGTCAATATTTGCTTCATATATTTTGGGGCTCGGATATTAGGTGCATATATATTTATAATTGTTACATCTTCATGTTGAATTGTCCCCTTTATTACTATGTAATGACGATCCCTGTCCCTTAACTGTTTTTTACTTAAAATCTATTTTATGTAATAAAATAGGCCACCCCAACTGTCTTTTGGTTACTACAAGAATGGTTTACTTTTTCCTATCCTTCACCTTCAACCTACTTGTATCTTTGACTTTAAAGCAAGTCTCTTCCAGACAGCATATAGTTGGTTCATGCTTTCTCATCCATTCTGCCAATCTCTGCCTGTTGACTGAAGCATTTAATCTATTTATATTAAAAGTCACTACTGGGAAACGGATGTGGCTCAAGAGGTTCGGCGTCCATCTACCATATGGAGAGACCGGGGTTCGATCCCCGGTACCTCCCGGTAAAAAAAAAAAAAAAAAAAAAAGTCACTACTGATAATGCAGGACTTTCTTCTGCCATTTTGCTATTTATCCTTTGTAAGTGTTATACTTTTGCTGTCCCTCACTTCTGTTCGTGCCTACTTTTACATTTATTTGATTTTTTGTGTTGTACCATATTGAGTCCCTTCTCATTTCTATCTGGATATGTTTTCTATCTATTTTCTTCGTGGTTACCATGGAGTTAAAATTTAACACCCTAAATATATTACAATCATATTTTGTGTGATACCACCTTAAAGTCAATGGCATACACAAATACTTTTCCTGTACCCCCCTCCCCGCCCCCCACCATTGTTTTGTACTTGTTACCATTTACATCTTGTATATTGAATGCCCAAAAGCATAGCATTATCATTACTTTTTTTTTTAGGTATCAGGGCTGAGGATTGAACCTGGGACCTTGTATGTGGGAAGTCAGCACTCAACCACTGAGCCACACCGGCTCCCCTGAGTTGATTATTTAATTTGTTTGCTTGTTGTTTGTCTTTGTTTTTAGGAGGCACTGGGAACCAAACCCGGGACCTCCCATGTGGGAAGCAGGCACTCAACCACTTGAGCCACATAGGCTCCCCTTTTGTTACTTTTTATACACTTGCATTTTGGTACCTGTAGGAAATAAGAATGGAGTTATATACCGTCTTAGTTTGCTGCAGGGTTTTTAATGTAATATACCAGAAATTGGCTGACTTTTATAATGGGAAGTTTATTAGGGGGAAATCTTACAGTTCAAAGGCTTCAAAAATGTTCAAATCCAAGACATCATCAGAAATGCTTTCTTACCAAAGGTTAACTGCTAGCAGATCCTGGAGTCCTGCCATGTGGCAAGGCAAGATGGCATGTTTGCCAGTCTCTCTCTACTTTCTCCCCAAGCTCAGCTATGGGTTACCAGACATCTCACCCTGGGCCTTGGCTCCTTTAGCCTCTTGGGGCTTCTCTGTCTTTCTGCAGCTGTAGGTGAACCTGGAGTCCTCTCACTCATATTGCAGGGTCAAAATGGCAGAACTCCCTTTCTCTGTGTCTCCCTTTCCAGTTCTCAGTTTATATAAGATCCCATCAAGAGGCAGAGACTCAACCTGGGTCTAATACTTCTCCATAATCTATTAGTAAAGGTTTATGGAGTCAGGTACTCTCATACACTGCTGATGGGATTGTGTGATGATATAAATGTTATGGAGGGGAATATGCCAATATGTAAAAATATTACATATCTATACTTTGACCTGTTACTGGTAGCCTGTTCCAAAGTGACACTTGAAAATATTCATTTATGCATATTGTTATTTATTTCAAGTTTTTTATTATAAAAAGATGGAAACAATGTGTGCTCATCACTATAGGATTGGCCAATATCAAACAAACACAATGGCATAAAATGTAGCTGTAAAAAGGAATTAGGATGATCTCTGTGTATAGTTATCTCTAGGATATAGTAAGTGAAAAGAGCATGGTACAGAATGGTACAAAGTAGTGAGCTATATTTTATGTAAGAAAGATACACTGGGAGTTTAAATGAAAACCATTGACAATGGGTAAAAGGCAAAGGAATGAAACAGAGTTCTTGGAATATAATTTGTTTCATTGATTTGATTTGGGAAACAAATAATTTTATTTTGAAGGATAAAATTCATTAAAACTACTATGCTAAAAATAAAAAATGACTTGAATTAAATGAACCTACCTAGACATCCAATCAGTAATATAAGCACACAGAGGAAATAATTATTCCAGTCTGAGTTTAGAATATAATATTCCATTGAATAGTAGAATGTATTTTTATGGACAAATATAGCTACAAATATGTATTAAGCTTCAGTAGTCTAAACTAGTGGCTGTCTTTAGTGTCCCAACTACTGAAACAAATACCATACAATGGGTTGGCTTAAACAACATTAATTTATCTGCTCACAGTTGAGAGTATCAACAAGGTGATACTTTGTCCTAGAAGACTGTGGCATTCTAGGGAAGGCTGCTGGCGACCCTTGGGTCCTTGGTTTTCTGTCACATGGCAATGCACATGGTTTGAATCCTGATTCAAATAAACCAACTCTAAAAGGACATCAGGGAAGTTTGACTCTGGGTTAGATATTATATTATGCCAAGTAATTATTTTTAATTTTGTTAGTTGTTCTAATTGTGTTTGAGCTATATATCTCTATCTTTTTTAGTGATTCCTACTAAAATAATATACAATTATTTTTTATTCTTTGCTTTAAAATTTCTCAACAACAACAAAAATGATAGAGTAAGCTGACAAAATCTTTATAACTGTTAAAACTGGGTGGTGAATATATGGGGTTTAATGAACCGTTTTCTCTACTTCTGTGTACATTTGAAAATTTTCATAACAACAAACTACTTAAAGCCATAAAAACAAAAGAAGAAAAAAATATAAAATTTTACTATTTCTTTTCTGCATCCCTCTGGGTTTTCTTGTATACATCACCTTAGAATCTACTAGTTCAGGGATAAAATAGACAGACCAGGGTGAGTATAGCAGTTTGATGTGGTTTATGAATTCCAAAAATAGATATTGGATAATGATTGTACCTGGTCCGTACCTGGACATGATTAAATTATGATTAGGACTTTGATTGGGCCACATCAGAACAGAGGAATTAGTTGGAGTTTTGAGCTGGAGCCCAGGAATTGAACACACAGGAGAAGAACACAGAGGAAAAGAGATGGCTCCTTAGACATGGCAGAAGCTCCGGGAAGAGAGACAGAGTCGTTCACCTGATAGTCTACAGCTGGCCTTGTGGAGAGAGCACAGTAGCTGAGCCTGGAGAGAAATGGAGCCCCAGAAAGCGAGGAACCCAAGAAGCCTGAATACTTGCAGACATTGGCAGCCATCTTGCCCCTACAAGTGGCAATAGACTTTGGTGAGGGAAGAAACTTATGCTTTATGGCCTGGTAACTGTAAGCTTCTACCCCAAAATAAATACCCTTTATAAAGGCCAACAGATTTCTGGTGTTTTGCATCAGCACCCCTTTGGCTGACTAATACAGCAAGTATATTTGAAATATCTGAACTATCTGCTGTCTTAACCTCATGACTTAACCAGGGTGTTTTGCATAAGAAACACAAATTTTCTTTGACTGGCCCCCTTTTTAATCTATTTAGCCTTTTACACACAAAAAGGTAGAAAAATAAAAATGCCAAAAAAAAAAAAAAAAAAACCATCCTGTCACTAACTATAACTTCAAGACCCTGGATTATATTATACAGTCCATTAGTAAATCCAGTATATAACAACGACATTTTTTTCATGATATTCCATGAAATTTTCAATACATTTCTTTTGAAAGGTACTTTAATATTTTATTCCCTAAAATGCAAAAATACCCTCTCAGATAGTGTATGTCGTATTCATAGATTGATAGCAAGAAAAGGTAAATATATTTAAAGAAAAGAGATAGTTGATTAAATTCCTCAAAATTTAATATTTTTCTCTTACATTTGTTTAAGGGATACTGGTTCAATCAAGCTTTTCTCAACAAACCTCTGGCTCTTCTGAACAACCCAAGAGAATATTTGCCTATCTTATAGTGTAGGGGCATATCTAGCATTTGACTACTTAGCCTAAGCACATTTCAAAATTGATCATCCTTTCCAACATATTCATTTAATGTTCAAAGCTTTGACATTAGTAAATTAATATGAAGTTCCACATGCATTCTTTATGTGATTTAGTTTACCATAGTTCCTTTAGCCCTGATAACCCCAAAGCTCTAAGGCTTCTTTAGAGAAGATGCTGATTGTGAGAAAAGAATGCAAGAAGCAGAGGCATTTAGCTGCCAGTTTAGAATCAGCCTAGCATCTGTGTCAGCAGTTTATGTAAGAACTCAAACAATACTTTTACAAAAATGTTTATAGCAGCATTGTTCAGGATAGCCAAAAGGTGAAGAAAACCTAAGTGTCCATCGACAGATGAATGGATAAACAAAATGTGGGACATACCCACAATGGAATATTATTCCATCATAAAAAGGAATGAAGTTCTCATACATGCTACAACATGGATGGATCTTGAAAACATTTTGCTAAGTGAAATAAGCCAGACACGAAAGGACAAATATTGTATGTTTCTGCTTTATATGAAATATCTAGAATGAGCAAATTCACAGAGACAGAACATAGAGGTTATCAGGGACTGGGGGTGGGGATGGGGGTGGGGGGCAAGGATGGGCCAAGGGAGAGTTATTGCTTAAAGGGTAGGGTTTCTGTTTTGGGTGATGAAAAAGTTTTAGTAATGAAAATGGTGATGGTAGCACAACATTGTAAAAGTAATGTATGCTATTAAAGTGTGCAAATTTTGTTTTATATATATATATATGTTACCACAATAAAAAGAAAAAACAAGAGGGCGTGAAAGAAATCTACCAATAAATCCACCCTGTACACCTGAAGAACCAGAGAAATCATGGCATTTAAATCAAGAAGGAATGATTATCCATTATATTTCAGGAGGCAACAACATCCACCTAGAAGGAGCTTGTAACATTGATATATAGATAGCGGTTGCCAGGGGTTCAGAGGG
The DNA here is from genome assembly GCA_026826555.1 of Tolypeutes matacus. Classification (NCBI taxonomy): domain Eukaryota; kingdom Metazoa; phylum Chordata; class Mammalia; order Cingulata; family Chlamyphoridae; genus Tolypeutes; species Tolypeutes matacus. The sequence continues at coordinate 19,782,188 of JAKSZT010054524.1, forward strand.
GCGGGGGAGGGATGAATAGGTGGAACATGGGGCATTTTTCAGGGCAGTGAAATTGCTCGTATGACACTGCAATTAAGGACACACGACACTATACATTTGTCAAAGACAATAAAACTGTACAGCACAAAGCATGAACCATAATGTAAACTCTAGACTTTGGTTAGCAGTGATGCTTCAATATTAGTTCATCAATTGTAACAAATTTACCACACTAATGCCAGATATTAATAATAGAGGAAACTATGTGTGGGGGTGTATGTGGGGGTTATATGGGAATTCCTTATACTTCCAGTGTAATTTTTATGTAACTCTAAAACTTTTATAAAAATAAAGTTTTACCAAAAAAAAGTAAAGGGGCATCATGTCTGTAACTTATTTTCAAACTTTATATGGGGGGGAAGGAGGGAGAGAGAATAATAAAGCAAGTGTGGTAGAATGTTAATATTTGAGAAATCTGGATGAAGGGTATATGGGAATTTTTTGTACTATTTTTGCAGTCTGAAATAATTTCAGAATTGAGAGTTAAAAAAAATATCCACCTAGAAATATCTTTATAGACTACTGGAAAGAGGATGAGAAGTGTGCAGTAGAAATTGTTTGTATCTATTGACTGTATTTAAGTGATAAATGAATATAGAACTGCAAATATGCTCTGGGAGAAGAGGGGAGGAAGATTAGTAGGGGGCAAGGGACTGAACTCTAGAGAGTGTGCTCCGCTGAAAAATATAAAAGAGCAGAACAGTGGAGAAAAAGTGCCCAGAGAAACACTAGATAACCAAAAGAACTGGAGTCATGGAAGCCAGGGAGGAATTTTGTGAATTCTATTGTTATCTGGAGGTCATGAAGAATGATGGGAAAAGATCAGAGTGAAGTAATGGGGAAACTGAAAGATTAAAGAGCTAAAATTTAGCATTTGAATGGAAATTTACAATTGACAAAATGCTTTTGCAGGAATTATTTTATTTAATTTTCATGTTAGCATCCCTGGGAGGTACACAGGATATTTTTAGTCCAGTTTTACAGATGAAAAACAGAGGCTTAAAATATATTTAGGGTTATACAGAGGCAGAACTCGAAGTTAGAGCTGCTGACTCAAAATCCCACATTCTTTCCTGTATGGGAAATGAGGATTCGAAGGATGCACAGCTTGGAAAGTGTAATGAAAGGTAGATGGCCGATATGGTTTTCCGGGAAATGAAGTTGCTCTTTTTGGTGTTCACTTTGGCAATGTAAAGGCACAGAGAGGGGGGAGCCTCTCTTGTGTTGTATAGATATAGAATCAGCCTACAGATCACACAGGGTAAAAATTATAATTCATTTCTTCTTATCATAATAAGAAAACAATTTGAACGTTCTCTTTAGAATATGGTTAATGCTCTAAATATTTTAATATGTCATTAAAATACTTTTTTATTAGAGGAGTTGTGGGTTTACAGAACAATCATGTATAAAATACAGGATTCCCATATACCACCCTAATTAAAATACTTTTTGACATTTAGTGTATTTACAGCATGGCCATCACTTAGTGTTTATAAATGTACTCCACTGTGCACAACTTAAATTGAATTCTAAGCAATGTTAACATGAAGAGTAAGACATAAGCTTGAAATGAATATTTCATAATCTAAAAATATTGTTTAACGAAACGGGAAAATATCCAAATATGTACACATCCAATATTGAAAGGGATTTATTATCCAATTTAGTTACTCTAACCACATGACAGATTGATTAAAAGGGAAATAGAATATCTCTGTAATTTTCTGGCCTTTCTTCTAAAAGTTATCATTAAAAGAAAAACATTGATAGTGTCTTAAACAAAGGTAATGTTTTTATGTAACATCCATTTCTTTGATTAAATTTTGTATTTCTATTATTTTTCATTGTTAAATGCCATTTGAGAGTAGGACACACTGTTATTATTTTTTTCTTTTGAAATGAATTAACTCTTTTAGCTTAATTTCTTTTGTGCCATTTTGTAATTTCTATTGTCTTTTAATACTTCCAGAGTTTCGTTTCTATGGGAACAGGTCCAGTCAGAAAGTATTTGGGACTCTTTCAAAAGGTTGAGTCCAAGAGGCCTAATTAGGCTACAGACACCTAGGGCTTAATTGGTGTGAGCCTCTGTGTTACGTCTTTGAAAGTGGAGAAAACTGAGTTATGATTTTATTATACATTGGTCTTTTCAAAGTTTTTTTTTAAAGAATTTGATCAGAGAGTTTTAAGACCATGTAAAAATGTGTTAGAACATTCCTGAAAAGAAAAAGAATATGATCTATCTTTGGGAATATTATTCTTGACTGATAAGGACGCTTAAGAGACACCAATCATCCCAGCTAAACCCATCGAAATTAGTTAAATTCTTACTTGGAAAGGTTTTCCTTTGATGCGCAGCATATTGTGAGTAGGGAGAATTATATTAGGCTTAGATTTAGAGCAGTGAGTAGTTAGAAGTCTAGAGAGGTAAGATAGAAACTAACAGAGTTGAAAAGCTTCCAGTCTGTACACTAGAGGTTTGAATAAATCCCGTGTCCTCTCCAATACCTCTTTTGTAGTTTATTTTGTGAGAATGAACACCAGCAATGGAACAAAATATAGACCATAATTCTTAGTTTTTCAAATATTAACTTTATCATCATGTTATATTAGCTGCATAACTGGAGAACACTCCCAGTTTATAAAACTAAGCTTTCAAGTATCTGTTAGCTGATTTAGTGTGTTCAAGGGATTTAATGAGGGGCCCTTTACAACATTCCCTATGGTATGTTTTGTTTTTTTTTGTTTTTTTTGGCAAACACGTATTGCTTTATTTAGTGTTTCTCTGGATTGCAGAAGTGTCAGCAGTGGGCTGAAACCCCCCAGCAAGGCACAAAGGTAGCTGGGCAGCCTCTAGGCCCTCTGGGGGGAAGCAGCAGAAAGAGGTGATACCCCTGCAGCTCCTCCCAAGGCCAGCCCCTTCCCCAGGCTCCCAGGCTAGGGAGAGGGGTCTGAGGCCAGCAAAGGCCCTATACCCCTGAATTGGGGCCGAGGTGCATGGACAGGGTGTATGTCACCCTAAGGCATGGACTCAGGCAAAAGTGCTCTTCCCACCTAGCAGCACCCCCAGGGTGATTGCTGGTCAAGGAGCCAGAGGCACACTTAAGACATCACCCATGTGCTATGGGGCTCCCTGTCCCTGGGAGAGGCAGTGAGATGTGCTGAGGTTAGGGCTGCAGTCCCAGCTTTGCCCGAACCTGATGTATGACCTTGGGCGAGTCGTTCCCCTCTTTGGGCCAGTCTTCTGCTTTGTAACACCAGGGGATGGACTAGATGATCTCTCAGAGTCTTCCAAATTCTGGGGTCTAGGACTCCTTTCCCCATTCTAGGCCCACCTCCCCCACCCCCTAAACTGGGATGAAGATATTAAAAGGGACTTCTTAAGGCAGCAGGGGGCAGGCAATGGTTATATCAACATCCAGGGGGAGGTCAGAGTGGGCTGCAAAGGTGCAGGTGGACACTACCCTATGGTGCTGCCATAGGGGATGTCGTAGAATTTTATGGGGCATATTTGTCACGATGGGTGGTTGCTATGCATTTACCGGGTAAGAACCAGAGCTGTTAAATACCATGCAGTGTGCCAGACAATCTTGCAAACTAAAGAATTTTCCTGTATCCTTCACCTTTCATCCTGCATGACTTGCCAAATTCCCACTGCATGCTCACAAAGTGACAATTTTATCTATAATTATTTGAACCTAGAACATACTCTATTTTATGTACAAATACAAATGTTTTTTTCCCCAGTCTTAATATGTAACTGAATATACAAGTTTCTGTTTTTATACCCACAGTAACCCTGTTCTTTATTTTCCTGTATTATTTGGAGTGGCTTCTGATCTCTTAAATCTAATTTATCATTATAAGTGTGGTCAAATATCTGACTTCATTGTATCTTCTTGTACTCATGTATAAGTATTTATACATTGAAATATATATCAATTTTATTCTGGACTGTTTTCCTTTTATTTATGCTTAACATTAAAGGAGCATTATATTTAGTTTTTGAAATATATAATATCTATAAATTATATATGTATATATAATATTATCCATAAATTTTGTTTTAAGATACTAAATGGGGCATCAAAAATTAGTATAAAAATAGGTTCTGATGTTGAGGACAAATGAATTAAAAATGACTGCAAATTACATATATTTCATCATTGCACTGAGTTCTTGGGTTTGTGACAGTTGACAATAAGAAATTTATTTTTTACCCTTTTTTGGAGGGAGCCAGATTTTCCCTTTTCAAGGTTCACTTTTAGCTGATATGAGAGGAAAACAATTAAATGACAAAAAAATTGTGAAAATAATGACTATAAAGAACTCCCTTGCAGAATAACCATGTGTGTATGTGTGGTTTATATTTCATTAAAATATGTTTATATACTTTTTTCCCTTTATATGTCATTAAGGTAAGAATAGTTTAGAATTATGAAATAGCAAAATTACTCTTAGATTTCTGTGTAAAGAGGCTATAAAATTTTTATTATTTTTCAAAGAAATGCTAAAATATGAATAAAAATAGTTTTAATTCAACTAGTATTTTTTGTGAGCCTAGTATGCCAGGTGTTGCAGTAGATTAAAAATATAGTTTATACTATATTTAAAATATAGTTGATGTTATACAAAAACATTGTTTATACTAAATGTAACTATGTTAAAAGGCATTTAAACATCTGATTTTAAAGCAAAACTTGTTCAGTTCTGTTTACAACAAACATTTGATTATCTCCTGTTGTATAATTGTATACAAGTATATTGTAAAATTGAAAAATATGAGTCAGAGCATCCCTAGCATCATGTTCCTAAACTATCCAGTAGAAAAAGCAGACATGTAAAAGATAGTTTGTAATAAACACTAATAAAGGCTTATAAAAAGTATTATGTCATATAGAAGAAGGAATAACTACAAGTGATAGTTTCCAGTCTGCTGTGACAATTACCGCACAGGTTGGCTTAAACAATGGGAATTTATTATCTCACAATTTTGGAGGCTGGAAGGCTTGCTTCCCTCTCGGGGTCATTAACATTCTGTCTGTCTGGCAATCCTTGGATTCCTTGGCTTTCCTATTACATGGAGATGTTCTCTCCTTTAGAAGCGGTCAGAGAAGGCTTTACCTTTCTTGACATTTGAATGTGGACTTGAATAATACATGGAAGTTCACCAGTTGACAAGGGGGTTGGAAAAGGGATTCCAGGCAGAGGGAATGGAGAATGCAAAATTTTTAGAGCACAAAGAAACTGAGTGACTGGGGAGCCTCCAATGAATAACTTGAACGTAGAGTTTGAGGCGGGGCAGTGGTCAAAAGGGAGACTGGAAAAACAGGAGCCAGTTCTGAAGGCCATTTTAAGAAATTTGGAATTCATCCTGAAGGCAAAGGAAAGCCTCTAAAGGAAAGTGAATATAAGAAACTAATTCATGTAAAAGTAAGGAGGATGGGTAACAAACTCCTCTCCATGTATACTCATCCTTAGCTCTTTCCTTCCTGATTCAGAGGAAAAGGGGGTCTCTCCTTCCAAAGCTAATTTCTTACCCATGCTCAAAATCCTATTTTTTCAGTCTTCTTAAGTCCTTTGCTTAAGCATTTATTCTTCTCTTTCATATGTCTTCAATTTCTTCATTACGAGTCCCTTCACCACAGGCTGCAAACATGCTCAGGTCTCTATGATTTTGTGATGGCTCTCCCCAGCCTCTGATTCTACAGCCCAACTTCTTGAAATGGTGATCTTCATTTATTATCTCCATTTCCTTGCTGACCATTCAGCCCACTTCAAACTGCCCCTATCCCAGGCACTGAAATTGCTATCATAGTATCACCAATAATTTACTAGTTCCTAATCCAAGACTTATTTTCAGTCAACACCTTACTTAATCTCTCTGGAGTATCAGACATTATTGACACTCCCTCGTTGAAAGTCTGCTCATCCTTGATGTCTATGACATCATTTTCCCCAAATTTTTCTCTTATTTCTCTGATTGTCCCTTCTCCATGGTTTCCTTGGGTTTTAATTATTCCTTTCCCAACCTGCTGTTCTCATGTTCCCTGCATTGGTGGAATGTAGTAGCACCAAGTCACCAAAAACAGAAATTAGGATGTCATCCTTGACTCTTCTTCTCATTTATCTCTACTTCTCTCCATAATAAGTCATCAAGTTACTTTCCAGTCTGGCTCCAGTCTACCTTTACAGTCTTACTGCCTGTGATTATCCCTACACACCATGTAATGGAGCCAAATGGCATATGGTGTATATAGTAGTTGCTCCTGTGTTTTACACATTTTTTATATGTCAACTCACATAAGCTTAATTTATTCCTCACTACCAATAGCTGTTATTATCCATACTTTTCTGATGAGGAAACTGAGGTGCAGAGAAGTTAAGTACTTGGCTCCAGTTTACATAGCTAAGAGGTGGGGAATCAATGCTCCAGAGCTAATATTCTTCACTATTACTTTGTCTTGGAGTATTTAACTCTAGGCCCATCTCTTAATTCAGATAAGTCCTATCGTTTGTCTTTGTCCATGCGAAGCCTTCTGCCTGAAATGACCTCTTCCCTTTAATCTGCCTGAAATCCCCTCTGGGAAGCATTTCCTCATCTCTCCAGTCACAAGTAAGTGTTTTTAATCTTCTAGGCTCACATGGGGTCTGTGGCAGATGTTGCTGATGCCCTGTTCATAGCCCCTCGCCCACCTGAGTTTAACTGTAGCTGGGATGGAGAATTCTTGTGCTTGCTATCAGCTTTTCACCTCAAGCCCCTACATTTCTTTTTGTTTCTCTGCTCAAGAACTTTCTCTGTTCTCTGGGCAGATTAGCCATGAAGTGTTGGGGCAACAGTTAGCCAATGAAGACCTGGAGTTTATATATAAGTACCCCAAATTCTCTGCCCCTGAAGTACAGTTCCTCAAAGGGTCCTTAGCATTGCCCACATGCTCACTCATGCATCCTTTATTGGATTTTCTCCCCACCCTTTTTCGCTTTTTCATTCTTTCACTTCTGCTTCCTGACATCACCTCTCAAATAAACTACCCTGCATGCAATTCTTTGTCTCAGGGTCTGCTTTTGTTTAACAAAAACTAGTAGAACATTTGTAATAGTGGAGTAATTATTTGCTTACACTTGTCTCTCCTTTTAGATTGTGCACACCTGCAAGGAAACTGTATCCTACTGACCTTTCTATCTGTGCACTGCCTACATAGGGCTTGGCATAAAAATGTTTGAATGTTTGAGGTAGGGTACCAACAATCAAGAAAAGCAGAGAAAAATGAGAGAATGGGTCTGAGAACTTTAACTTGGGATAGGTTTTCTTGGGAGGTATTTGTGGGAACTCTAGAAGGGAACTAAGAAGTTAAGTTCAAAATTTGGTTCTTAACACAAAAGAGTACATATTGTTTGATTCCATTTATTTAAAAAATCTAGAAAAAACTAATCTAGAGTGATAAAAAAGCAAATCAGTCATTGCCAGAGGTGAGGGTAGAGGGGCAAAAGGAAACTTTGGGGGCTATGAAAATGCCCTGTGTCTTGCTTGTGGTGGCAGTTTTATGAATGTCTTCATAAACTGTATGATTTGAATAAATGCAGCTTATTGCATATAAATTTATTTCAATTTTCAAAACTAGGAGTGATGTTTGGTTGACCATTCACACAAGGAAATCATTAGCTTTATCTTATAATTGACATTTATATTGTAATTGAAGCTGTGAACACCCAAAACAACACCCAGAAAAAGCACCTAGAAAGAGGAGGCCTAGGATGTGTGAAAATTCAGCGGCCAGTCTGAGTGACAGGATACAGAAAAGGAGAACAGAGAAGAAGAGAATTTGATGGTGTCACAAAAACCATTAAAGGCGACCAATCACAAAATGCTACTTGACTTTATCAAAGTGGATTTGAGAGGATAGTCTGGAATGTTACGTGGAGTTTTTCAGGAAAACTTCCTTGGGGTGGTGAGACTTAAGAGGGACCTTGAAGGCTGGAGAGAATTTTAATGGTGAGGACATAGTGCTACCCCCACACCTGCCCTCCAAGTGAACATGGTGTGAAAAAAGATGAGGAAGACTAAATGAATGTGGCCTTCGTCTTTGAGGAGATAGACATGGCTCTGAGGAGGATACTTATTTAGGGAGTGATTGAGTTTGTAGGGTTGCTCTAGATCAGCATTCTTGGAACATAATTGCTATGAAGCATTTTTTTAAAATTACAGTGCATCGCTGGACCTCCAAAAGGAACTCCTTACCAAATACATGTGTATTAAAGTAGACACCAAAAAGTAATTTAACCCTATAAATAGATCAAACACTGATTATTATACTATTTTAAGTTATATTTCAAAGCTTTAGGGAAACAGATGTGGCTCAAGCAATTGGGCTCCCGTCTACCATATAGGACGTCCAGGGTTTGATTTCCGGAGCCTCCTGGTGAAAGGCGAGCTGGTCCGAGCGGAGAGTTGGCCCACATGGAGTGCTGGCCCATGCAGAATGCTGGCCCATGCAGGAGTGCTGGCCCGCACAAGAGTCCTGGCCTGTGTGGAGAGCTGGCACAGCAAGATGATGCAACAAAAAGAGACACAGAGGAGAGACAACAAGAGACACAGCAGACCAGGTTGCTGAAGTGGCGCAAGAGATTGAGCGCCTCTCTCCCACTCTGGAAGGTCCCAGGATCAGTTCCCGGTGCCACCTAAAGAGAAGACAAGCAGACACAGAAGAACACACAGAGAGCAGACAGCGAGCCCAAAACCAATGGGTGGGGGGCATGTGTGTATAAATATATAAATAAATAAATCTTTTTAAAAACTTTAAAAAGATCATTTTATTTTTGAAAAACTCACCTTGTGTTATTAAATTTAGAATTTTTATCAGACATTTTAAATTTTATAATGACAAAGATATGTGATTTGTAGCTTTTGAAAATCACATTTTAGGTTACTACACTGTGATTTCTGAGTTGACAACTCCTGTCATTTGTGGCTTCAAGTATATTTATACATGTAATTTATTTATTTATTTATTTATTTATTTATTTATTTTCTGCAGTGTAATGTGAACGTTGATTCTGCATGGTGATGTGATGAGCTAAATGTTTTCAGTTTCAAAATTGACTGCTTCAAAATCTTTCCTTGTTTAATCTTGTGCAACTCATCCCCTAATTAAAAAAATTTAAGCTACGTAGCTCTTTACATTCTATTTTATTTTCTCCACAATTCATTTCATTTTCTATTCATTCATCAAATATTTTTTGAGTACTACATATCAAGCATTGTTCTAGGCCTTTGAGGATTATCAGTAAAGAGAATAAAATTCCCTGTCCTCAATGCGTAAGTACATTATACAATATGTTAGAAGATGATAGGTGGTATGGAAAAAAGAAAAATCAAGCCAGGATAAAAGTAATCAGGAGTGGGGAGGGTGAAAGGTTGGGGAGAAAGTTGGGCCATGATAAGAGTGGACATCATTAAAAGGCGTCATTTGGGCAAAGACTTGAAGAAATGAGGGTTTAGTAGACATCTGAGAGAAGAGTCTTCCAAGAAGAGAAAATAGGCAGTCTGGCCTTTTTGAGGATGAAAAAAGAGGCCAGTGTCCTTGAAGAAGAGGAAAGGGGAGATTTAGAGGAAAGGAAGTCAGAAAGGCCATGAGGACCAGAATATATAGGGTTTTCTAGGCAAAAGGAAGGCCTTTTACCTTTATTCTGAAGGCAAGGGAAAGTTAGTCCAAGGTTTTGAGCATAAGAATGCCATGATCGGACTTAATTTTTTAAAGAATCACTCTGGCAGATGTGTTGAGAGTCTAGAGGAGCAGGTAGAAGCAGAAATGCTAGTCAGGAGGCTATTGCAGCAATTTGGGCAAGAGGTAATAGTGGCTCAGACTGTGGTGGCAGTAGAGAAAGTACTGAGAAGGGGTCAGATTCTGGATGAATTTTTTTTTTTAGCAAATAAATTTTACTGATACCTATTAATAAGGCATAAATCCATCCAAAGTGTACAATCAATGGTATTCGGTGTAATCACATATTTGTGCATTCATCACTTCAATCATTCTTAGAGCACTTTCATTATTCCAATAATAATAATAATAATAATAAACAAAAAACAAAATTTATCACCACTCAATCTATGCTTCCCCTGCCATACATGGCTGCTGTTTTTCCCTTCTCTCTATTATATTTGTATTTATATTTTGTAAAAACAGTCTTATATAAGCAATATCACCCATATTTCGCATTTTACATGAGGTTTTACTATCTTATACCCATGCTACAATTTTTAGCTTTCCTTCTAGTAATATACATGACCTTAGACTTTCCTTTTCAACTACTGTCATACCCATATAATAACACTGCTAGTTACAAACATCATGATATGCTTTAACCATTTCTATTCATTTACAAAGATTTACAAAGAACCTTTTTACCAATTCTGTACAGATTAACCTTCAGCTTTCCATTCTCTACCCTCCTATTTTCTGGTGACATATATTCTAATTATTAACTCCATGAGTTTACACAATATATTTGGTTCATAATAGTGCAATCATACAGTATTTGTCCTTTTATGTCTGGCTTCCTTCACTCAACATAATGTCCTCCAGGTTCATCTAGATGAATTTTGAATGTAGAGCCAACAGGATTTGCTGATGAATTGGATGTGGGCTGTGATAAACAGCCATGAAGGATGACTTCAAGGTTTTCAGCCAGAAAAAGAAGAATGAGAGAGTCATCATCATCTAAGGCTGGGAAGACCATGGGTGGGAGCAGGTTTGGAAAAGAAGATGAGGTTTCGTCATTGAATTTGAAATGTCTGTTTAATGTTCAAGTGGTTAAGTTGAATCGGCATTTGGATCTGAGTCTGGAGTTCAGTAGAAGAATCTAGACTGCAGATATATAAATTTGGGAGTTGATAGCATCTGGTAGTATTTCATGCCCTAAGTCCGGAAAATATCTTTAAGGAAGGACATACAGATAGAGAAGAGGAAATGATCAAGGATAAGAGCCCTGAGAAGGAAAATCAGGAAAGAGTATAGTCCTGGATGTTAAGTGCAGAAAGTGTATCAAGGAGAAGGGTGTGATGAGTTGTGTCCATTGAGGTAGTTAGGGAAGGCATCATCATTATAATTCATGTCTTACAGATGCCAAGAGGTTGTAACCATCCCAGATGTGTCACAATGAGTACAAAAGACAAAGTAGAATTTAAACCTAGAACTTCCACTCTAAGCTGTCACTGCAGTAGAGAATTCATGCTAATCATTTTAAAAAGAAAAAAAAAAAGTGTAACTCTTATAATTCATTTCTATATTTCTGTAGTCCATCCTAATACATGATTACTGTGGAATCAATTTTTGAAACTCTAAATTTGCATCACCAGATTGGATAAAAGGCAATGTAGAGTGTGAGGAGGGGGAACAAAGAATAATTATAGAGAATCTATTACTAATATTTATAGAGAATATTAATAGGCCAGGAACTAGCCAAGCAACTATTGACTTTATTTAATTTAATATTTACAGCAATGAAGTTATTTTACCAAAAAGGTAATTGATGCTCAGAAAGTTAAGGCTATAGCTTGCCCAAGGTGGTATGATTAGTAATTCATAGCTCTGGGTTGCAAACCCAGCTCAGTCTGATTTCCTGTATTGACGCTTGTGACTTCTGAAGGCCAAAAATGATTGTTTCCACCTATAATAAATAATTAGACCCTATTTAAAATAGACTCCACTTTTCTCATCCATCTAGGCTTTAATGCTGCTTTTTATTTGATATCCAATGGTATTTAGTCAAAAGGACAAGCTGTTGAAAATGGTGAATAATTTTTAGCTCTTTATCCCAATTAGTGTGAAGTCGGTTCTGATACACTATCAAAAACTGAAAGTGCTAAGACTGACTCTACATAACATCCAAATATTTAGTTGACTCTGTCACAAATCCAGTCATCCTAATGCTAGCACAATTTCAAACAACCATTTCACCTGAATTATATTACGACAATCAGAGTCTGGCAAACCATGTTTGGACACGAATACCTTTGTTCCTCTTTTTAATGCTTGGTCTGAATGAGTTTCAAAAATTAATAGCCAGTGGATCTCTAATCACACATGCTCATTTCCTGGCAATTCCAGGATATAGGTCCAAAGGCTCCAATGATTTGTATCTAGACAGACATTAAACCATTCCTTTTACTGGTATAGTTGACAGACCTGATAAGTGTGTTTCGGTGTTAGATTGCAGTTGGTTGTGTAGACCAGTTTTGAGACAGAAGAGTGAGTCAGAGAACTATCTCTACCAAAGGAGAAGGGAAATTATAGTCCCTCAATTTGGAGCACCCTAGAAATTAGGGTAACTAATTTGGAGCAGTCTTACCTGACAGTTGTGAAATATGGCAGTTAAGCAAAGTCAACCCATTGTTTCCATTTTCTGCACTTCAAAATAAACAGTTCTTTTTCCTTTGGCTTCTGGAAGGCTAATCAAAGGAAACAAGAAGGAACAATAAGCTGGAAAGGTTTCTCTTAGTTTTCAAATCTCTTTTGCAGTCATAGAATTTAATTAGTAACACATGTATGAAATGTAAGGGCTAAAGTTTTGATGAGTCATTATCCTGGGGGAGTATTGAAAAATAAAATCCTTATATCTGATATTTTAAAAATTATGTTTGATGGAGACAGAGTGAGAACTAAGTTTTTAATATAAGCAGTTCTTCATCTAAAGGTTAAACTGTCAGACAAATGGTGACTGGATGCTATATTCTTTATCCCAGCTTTGCAAGTGATCAAATCTAGAAAGCGAAATAAGCTCTTTAATAAGAAGCCCATAATTGTGTGCAAGGGTGGTTAAATTGGGTCCTTCTTTAGGAGAAATAATACAAAAATATCTTGTTCTTGCAAATTTAACAAAATGTGTACACATTGCTGGGCCTCCCTTATTCCCACCCCCACAGCTCCAGTACCTTGTGAGGTACCCACGTTTAAGCCTTGTTGCCTGCATGGTGAATCTGCCTCATTTATTGTGCCTATTCATTTTATTTTATAAATCTTCTAATTCAGAAAAAAAAAACAAAAAACAAAATATGATCAATGGGATCTTCTTTTGAGAAATGCAAAGACAGCCACATTTGCAGATTATAAATTTAACAGATTGGTGATTTTAGAGAATCCTTTTAACACTTTTTTATGATAATGCCTGCAAAACACAATTTGTGTAATAACTCCGTGTTTGTAGCTTAAAAAGTGAAAACATTTGACACATTGAACTGTTGCTACTGATTCCAGAAATTCACTCATTAAGGCAGAGAAATAAAACTCAGAAAGTATGGAGAAAAATTAAAACAATACTAAATATCCATGGAAGGTGGGGGTGTGAGGAAGCTTGATAGAGTTCTCTTTTCTCACATATGTTGCTTAATTGGTTTTGTAAATATCAAATGACTGTGAAGTAAACATTTCATTATCCCCCGAGTCATCTATGTGAGTACCAATTATTATGATATTCAGTGTTGGGGTTCCTAGATTCTCACGGTGATTCAGAATAAGGGTTCAGAAATCAAGTTATGAAACTCAGTTTGAGCCATTTGCCCAGAGCCTGTCAAACTCCAGAGAAATGATTCACAATACCTAATCTCAAAAATTATTTATTTGACAATTATATTAGTATGTTTATTCATACTGAGAAATATAATTAAATGATGGTGGTAGAGCTGGGTTTTTTTATCCATATTGACTGACCATATTGAGATCTGGGAGTTAGTCGGTAATTCCAATTTCATATTAAAGCCTAATGAATAATCTTAAATTGAAATGTCATCAAGCTCTTGAAACCTGATGTGTCATCTCTACCATAGGGATGCACCTGTGACACAACCTAGACCCAGGTAGGAGAGACACTTAAGTTTGTTATTCTTCCCCGCTCCCATTTTCGTGCTCTTTGCCATTGTGCCATGCCTGGTTTTGTATCTGACATCTTTAATAACAGTTTCCTTTTTTACATTAATAAAGTTTTAGGGCCATTATTTCCTTAATCTTAAGGGGAACCAGTTAGAACATAGAATAGTCAATATCTGTGGCTTCCATTGAGCTAATTAGCATCAATTTTGGAAAATAACATTTCTTCATCTTGTCTTGGGAGTCTGCAGGATTTGAGTGACTTTTGCTATCAATCTAAAATATACAATTAATGTCTCTGATGAAAAAATTGTGCTTGGCTGAGATTGTCACTTAGGGAATATCAAGAAAGATTGCTGATTCCTAAAATGACTTTGTTCATGTCCTGTTGGGGAGTATCTGGTGGGAAATTTAACCATTGATGGCTTTCCTATGCCACTGACCACCACTAAACCTTTGAAAATGTGCTGAAGGATTTTTTTTTTTTTTAATTTTGAGCACCTATTTTACTTTGAGAATTTAATTTACTTCATTTTGATCTAATATCACCTGAAAAATTTTAACCATTCAGTTGTTTGGGTAACAGAATGATCTGAAAGTTTTCCTGAATATACTAATGCTTATAACTTATATGAAAACAACTTTATCTCTTCATTGAAACAATAGCCCCTCTTGTACTCAAATTATTAAAGAAGTAGAAAAGGGGGTGGGGTACATAAAACTTTAGAGCAACATATGATAAATGTACATGGTTCATTCAATTTAGTTAATTCCCTATAAACATTTGTCTATTTTTTTCAGGAGCTCAATAAAAACTTTTAATTACCCTTCAAAGACTTTGCACAGTGTAACAGTGAATATTCACTGTTAATATCCACAAGAGTCCACAGTGCGTCTGCATTTTCATCCCCCTGTTCCTCAGTAGTTTTCTGTCATGCCCAGTCTTCCAACTTTCTTCTACAGTTTTATCTTTAGACCAATACATCAAAAAATTCCAGCTGGTCTCGTGTCTAGTTCTGGGGAACAGAAGCCCACTGAACTATCCCACCAAGACATGTTTTAATTAAACCCAATCCAGTCCCTAAATTATTAGATGGGATAGTGGGGGCCAGGGGTCCTTTTAATAATACACACATCATCCTTTAAAACTCTGGGTGTATAAGAGGAAGTGAGAGAGAAAACATTTGTCTATTAATACAGACTCTGTTAAAATGGTATCACATTTAGAGTCATAACATCTTTATGACTCTAAAATGTGAAGCCCCTCAGTGTCTGGCAGTGTCATGTTTGGTACTACTCTCTCCCAATGTCTTGCACTGAGTTGAGAGAGAGAGAGAGAGACTGTGGAGCCATCTTGGCTGCCCTGGTTTCTAATGGCATGACCTTGAGCAAGCTACTCAACCTCTCTCAATTGTCACATCTGTCAAATGAGGACATTAACACCGTTGAATCACATCTTACTTAGATATCAGGTTCTTAAGGAGAAAATTTATTCATAGTCAAAATCACCCTTAAATTCTATAGGTCATCATTAACTCACTAGGACACCAGCCACTGGTAGCTCTACAGTCAAATGCTTTTTTAGTTTCTCCTTATACTTGTTTTGACTCTTTTCCCTGAAAAGAGGATATCAATGTCTCCTTAAGAGGAGGGGCTGGAATGTCTACTTTGAAAGACTAGAAGGACATGTGTCTGTCTGTCTGTCTTTCACTGCCTTCTCCCCCCTAGAACTAGTGGTTGAATTATAGTGAGAGAGATGAGCATCTACTCCTAACTCTTTCCTCAATTGGGGTATTTTCTCTCCATATAAAAAAATAAATACTTTGGTGGCATTATTATGTTTGTTACTCCTAGCCCTGTGCAAATGTTTATATTTGTCTGTAACGTTTTATGTCATTGATTATCAAGCCATATGTCTATTGAGTTTCATTTTTGAAAATTTACAAAAATCATTTGTATCCACAATTTTCATAGCTTGATTTTATATGTGATACTATCTGTACTGTACTATTTTTCCTTTTAACATTTTATTTTGAAATAATTTCAGACTTACAGTACAATTGCAAAATGTACCATACTTTAAAAACAAACAAAAAAACCCACTAAAACATTTCAAGTTTTCCTAACCATTTTTCAATTAAAAGTATTAATTTAAACAATGCATTTTGTAGTAAATTTTTTTTTTAATTCTGGTAGAATAAAGTAAGGTCCATTTTTATTAAACCAGATTATCTTAGATGAATAATGAAGAATACTAGAATTTTATTCTTAAAATTGGACAAAAAGCAGAAAAGGTTTCATTTGACTAGGAATTACTAGACTTGGAGTTGTTAGACATTATAGAAATAATCATCTCTTATCCTCATTTTATGAACTTCTGCCAGTGATTTTATAACACATTCATAGATACTAAAGATGTTTTGGTAGCTTACTTTAAAACAATTGTTGGCCTTAACCAGTATGCCTACATGACAGTTTTTTGTTTATTTTTCTTTTTACTTTATTCTGGAAATATGAAGAAAAAATAGAAATCATTCAAGAAAACAGCCAACAGAGACTATTCTTAACAGTATAAAATCTAACATTTGTCTTAATAAAAAGAATTAGTTCCTAGGTAGAAGTTATAAAAATAAAATTGAATTCTAAGCCTAGAAGGACTGAAACGAGGTAGAAATCTTATAATCAGTAATATTTTCAAAGATTCAAAATCTTTGAGCCATATAATTTTGTTTAAACAAGTTCAACATATGACCATAATTTAACTATTTTCAAGTAAACCCTGAAATAAATAGAATAAGAGGAAGCCAGATACCTAGAAAAAGAGATACTTATCATGGAGAAAAATATTTGCCAGCTAAGAAATACTACTTACTTATTAATTTATTAAAAATAGTCCCCTTTATAAATTTTTTGCCTTCATATTTTTGCCAATTCAACTAATCTTCTCCTTTTTTAGTGTCTGGGGCACAGTTTTTTATTACATATATATTTTCAATTTATGAGGAAATTAATAAAATTCCTAAAGTTAACAGCTGTTTTCCATAGAACTTTGAAAGTGATTTTTTAAAATTTAAAGAGTTTAAAGGAAATTTTAGCAAGTAGAAAACAGGAATAAAGAAAGAGAGAATGACTCAACCCAGTGTTTTCCAACCACAGATTATACTAAAGTTTGCCTTAAATGATAGAAAGCCAGAGTCTACTGAAGAAAATAAACATTCTCAGTAGGCAGCATGCTCTTTAAAAAGTTCAAAGATATGATGATGTGGAGGGAACAAAGATCATCTTTCCTATTTTGCCCAGATTCTTCCTCTCTGCTGGTTTGTAGGGAATATGAGTCTTCACTGTTTTCTCTAAAGAGTGTAGCAAAATAGTTCAACGTCACAAGGATTGCCAATCACAATTGGAGCCTCTCTGAGGACACCGACTTACACTTTACTAGAGGAGAAATGAGAATTGTTTGGAGTGCTCTATAAAGAAGTTACACAGAAAATTGGATTAGAATCAGAATCACTGGCAAAAATGTTCAGGGATCATGTCATTAGATGTTGGTGTAATGCAACAAGAATGTATGAGGTCCTGGCCTTTCCCACAACTGGCACACAAAGATCTGGGCCTGGCCAGCTCAGTCACTTCCCTTCCTCTTTCTCTGAAGATCTGGACTCTACCTTTGGGTTCTGTGAAATAAAATTGGGGGAGGAGAAGAGAAGCTGGAAAAGAAAGGCACACTGGGGGAGGGGGAAGATTTTCAGAGAATTATGGGAAGAGAAAGAAAGAACAGCTAGTATGTGGACAGAAGCATGTGGAAAGGGGTGGGGAGGAGATGAAAAAAAATTGCTTGGACCCTGTAGCCATTTGGCAGTTTGATATAATTATGAATTCCAAAAATCTATATTAGATTATGCTTGTAAACTGATCTGTTCATCTGGGCATGCTGAAGTTATAATTGGAGTTTTGATTGAGCCATGTCAGTAGGGCGTTGAGCCCCACCCCTTGGTGGGTGGGGGAATCAAATATTAAAGGCAAGGCAAAGGACAGAGGGAGCAGTTTTTGAGTTGCAGTTTTGATGTTGGAGTTTTGATGTTGGAGAGAAGGCCCCAGGAGAAGAGAAGCGAGCCGTTCACCTGAGAGTCTACAGCTGACCTTGTGGGGGAAACAGAGGAGCTAAGCCTGGAGAGAAACGCAGCCCCGGAAAGAGAGGAACCCAAGAAGCCTGAACCCTGGCAAACATCGGCAGCTGTCTTGCTCCAACACGTGGCAATGGACTTTGGTGAGAGAAGAAACTTACATTTTATGGCCTGGTAACTGCGGACTTCTACCTCAAATAAATATCCTTTATAAAGACCAACCAATCTCTGATATTTCTCATTAGCACCCCCTTGCCTGACTAATACAGACCCTTCATGGTTTCTGTAATATGCAAGCATAAGAGTTATTTTGAAATTACTTTTTGGTAGCCCTGACATTGTCTTAGACAGAATCACTTGGGGTACCATTTTATACAGATGTATGTATAGTTGTCAATAAAAAAAACTATTCAGTCCACACCCTTCACTTAGACATCAGATTTGCTTATTTCGCTAATGAAGATGTTTGCAATTTAGTGATTTAGAACCTCAATAGTTGAATGGTGTTGGATAAGAGAGGTACACATTTGAGGCTGCTGGATTTTTGAGGTTTATAATTCCCCAATCAGATTGCTTTCTAGCTTTCTAAGTGAGAAAGAAAGGAAGAAAAACTTCTCCAGAATAGCATTTGTTCCTTAAGAATTATAACATCTACCACAGTGAAAGATTAATTTATATATGTTGGTGTGTATATAGATGAATAAATTTTTTTTAAAAGATGCCATGTTATATGAAAGGTTTTTCTCTCTTTCTCAGATGTGTAATAAATCATCTTTCATGGTTAAGAAATTCTGGTCTCATAGGAGCTTTCAAAATCCTTCAACTCATGGGTCATTGATCTCCTTCAGTCTGTTGATACCTGGTTCTTCAAACCAATTGTAAGTCTAGAGCTGTGTTTCTCAACCAGGAGTGATTCTGCTCCCTCCACACCACCATCCCCAGGGGACATTTGGCAATGCCTGGAGAATTATTTGATGATCATGACTTGTTGAGAGTGTTTATGGCATCTACTGGGTAGAAGCCAGGTATATGGATAAATTTGGGCAGTCAGTAAGAGAGAGGCACGGAGAGAGAGAGAGATGGCTATGTGACAGAGGCAAAGATTGAGTAATGCTGCCACAAGCCAAGCAACGCCATGGGTTGCCAGCTACACTACCTGTGGTGGTTTGAAGCTGTATGTACCCCAGAAAAACATGTTCCTAAACTTAATACATTCTTGTGGGTGTGAACCCATTGTAAGTAGGACTTTTTGCTGAGGTTATTTCAGTTAAGGTATGGCCCACCTTAATTCAGATGGGCTTAATCCTATTACTGGGGTCCTTTATAAGCAGAATGAAATTCAGACAGAGAAAGAAAGCCACAGGAAGCAAGAAGCTGAAATTCAGTGGAACCCAAAAGACAATGGAGAGACCAGGAGAGGCTGCCATGAGCGTTTCCATATGACAGAGAGCCCAGGATCAAGAATCAGTGCTAGCAGCACCAGAACACCAGTCTTCAGAAAGAAAGTGTTGCCTTGATGATGTCTCAATTTGGACTTTCTTTTAGCCTCAAAATGATAAGCTAATAAATTTCCATTGTTTAACCCAACCCATTTCATGGTATTTGCTTGAGCAGTCCAGGAAACTAAAATAGATTTTGGTACCAAGAGAGTGGGGTGCTGCTATTGCAAATACCAAAGAATTTGGAAAGGGCTTTGGAATTGGGTAGTGGGTAGAGGCTGGAAGAATTGTGAGGTGCTTGATAAAAAACAGTCTAGATTGCTTTGAAGAGACTGTTGGTAGAAATATGGATGCCAAAGGTACTTCCCAAAAGGCCTTAGAAGGAAATGACAACTGTGTTATTGGAAATTGGAAGAAAGGCAATTCATGTTAAAAAGTGGCAGAGGATTTGGCAAAATTGAGTTGTGATGTCAGATGGTAGGCAGAATTTGAATGTGATGAAAATGAAGTTTGGATATTTAGCTGAGAAGATTTCCAAGTTAAATGTGGAAAGTGCCACCTGGTTTCTCTTTGCAGGTTATGGTAAAATGCAAGAGGAAAGGGATAAGCTGAAGAGTGAACTCTTAAGCACAAAGAAGCCAAAAATTCATGTTTTGGACCCCTGTGAACTTCATGCAAAGTTGACAAGTTTTTTTGGTGAAATTTGTATGAATGGAACCACTGTCAGCCTGGACTAAAAAGGACAGAGAGGGGACAAATTGAAGGAAGAATGACTTCAAGGTCAGAACCATGGAAACCAAGGTCTGGACCAAAGTTATATCCTCAGGCCAAGAGAGCAGGTCCATCCATGTGTCTGGAAAGGGCAGGTCCACCCTAGCACTTGGAGGGGGCAGGCCTTCCACCCTGTTGTTCAGGGAGAGTGCTGCCAATCCAATGCTCAGAGATGGTGTGACATTCTCTCCCAGGGTTTGTGGAGATGGTGGTCGCCATCTTGATGTTCAGAGAGGATAGAGCCTTCACCCCAGTGTTCAGGGAGAGCATGGCCATTGCACAAGCACTTGGAAGGGGTGAGTCTGCTGTACCATGAGGCCCACAGGAAAATACACTGAACCATAGATGGCTCGCAGATCTTGAAATCTAATGAAATTTGCCCTGCTGGTTTTCGGACTCGCTTGTGACCCATGACGTCTGTTTTCCTTCCAATTTCACCTTATTGGAATGGGAATGTCTATCTTATGCCTGTCCCTCCATTGTACTTTGAAAGCACATAATTTGGTTTCTAAAGCACATAATTTCACAGTTCCATAGACAGAGGGGAATTGGTTGCCCCAAGACAGACCATACCTGTAACTGATTTTGATGAGACTTTATACTTAGCATTGTTGCTGAAGTGACTTAAGATGTTTGAGACGTTGTGATGGAATGAAAGTATTTTGCATGTGGAAAGTACATGTCTTTTTGGGTCCAGAGGGTAAGGTGTTGTCGTTTGGAGGTGTATGTACTCCAGAAAAACATGTTCTTAAACTTAGCCCATTCTTGTATGTGTGAACCCATTGTAAGTAGCACTTTTTGATGAGGATACTTCAGTTAAGGTGTGGCCTACCTCAATCAGGATGGGTCTTAATCCTATTACCAGAGTCTTTTATAAGTGGAATGAAATTCAGACAGAGAGAAAGTCACAGGAAGCAAGAAGCTGAAATTCAATGGAAAATGGAAGAGAATGAAGAGACCAGGAGAGGCCCCCATGTGCATTGCCATGTTACAGAGGAGCCAAGGACCACCAGCAGCCAGCCCCAGAACACCAGTCTTTGGACTTTCTTTTAATCTCAAAACTGTAAGCTAATAAATTCCTATTGGCTAAGTGGATGTATTACATGGTATTTGCTTGAGCAGCCAAGGAAAATAAAGCACCACCAAAAGCCAGGAGAGAGGTTTGGAACTGATTCTCCCATTTAAGAGAAAGCATGACCCTCCCGAAACTTGGTTTTGGACTTCTAGCCTCCAGAACTGTGAGATAGTAAGTTTCTGTTGTTTAGGCCAATTAGTCTGTGGTACTTTGTTATAGCAGCCCTGGCAAACTAAGACACCTTCCAGTGTCCATGATCTCCAACACCACCTTCTTTCTACCCAAAGGTATTTTTTCCAGGTCTGGGGAGAAGTTATATTTTACTCATGATGGTTTATCCTAAATGTTTGCCAAACTAAGCATTTTTTTCCGTTTTGCTAAGGATGTGGATTTTTAATCTGGACAAGAAGTACTTTTTTGTATGTGTGTCTCTCTGGTTTGGGCTGGCCACATCCCCTTGCTGAAGCACAGAGCCCTTGGCTACATAAAGGTGGGACAGGGCAAAGAAGGGAAAAGACAGTTATTTAAAAATATTGTCCTGGATGCCATGACCATTCTTACTCTATAGAAATAAATTGGTGAGTGAATGGATAAGAGGACACATCATGGGCAATTCCTGCATTTCTGGAAGGAGTGGCCAGGGGTATTGTGGTGCCTCTCACAATGATGGGGATTGTAGGAAGAAAACAAAATCTGTGAGCAAACCAATGAGTTCAGTTTTGCCCATATGTTGTAATGCTTGTGGGGAATGAGGATGTAGATGTTCAGCAGAAAAAAGGGGATTTATGGGTTTAATCTCAGGAGAGAGGTTACACCTGGAGATACGGATTTAGGAGTTTTCAGTAAATAAATAGTAGTTGAGTAAATGAGAGAGTAAAAGATGTTATACAAGAGAGTGAATTTAGTTAGAAAAGCAGTGGGCTGATGTTTAGTCAATCTACAGACAAAGGAAGAAAAAGAAACCGCAAAGGAGATGGAATGAAGAACCAAGTTTGGGAAAGACAAGGAGGGAGTCACGTCACAGAATCGATGGAGTCAACAGAGTCAGTTTTCACCTAGAGAGGCCAATTATAAAGACAGAAAAGTATCCACTGGTTTTGGCAACAAATAGGTCATTTGTGCCTTGGTGAAATCAGGGTCAGTAGATCATATAAAGGCAGAAGACAGATGGTAGCATTAGCAGAGAAGTAAATATTGCTAGTAAATTGTAGAAGTATATGTTGAATAAATAACCCTTGTTAGATTTTTTTCCTGATCTTTTAGGTTTGGTGCTAGATTATTTTATGTATTATTTTTGGGTGAATAAGGATGGCAGTAGGATTGTTTTGCCTAAATTTTGACTCAAGATGACCAGCAAGAATGCTTTTCATTATTCTGATTTTGAAATAATTAACACCATTCTAATATATAGAATGAGAGAGTTATATTTTACTCATGATGGTTTATCCTTCATCAGTTATCAGTTTGATCTGATCCCATTTACTGGACTTTTCTCATTACTGCACAATGAGGAGTAAGTTCATTCAGCTGTCAACAAATATTTCTTGAGCATTGGCTTTATGCCAGGCACTGTTCTAAGCATTTGGTCTATACCAGAGAACAAAACTGACAAAAATTCCTGCCCTCATGGAATTTATATTTTAGAAATACATATTTAAAGGAAATGATTATTTAATTTTTTTACAACATGGTCATTCAACTGGACTATAGAATAACATCCATAAAGTGAAACAACATAAAGTGATACATGTCAAAGATTGAAGCAGCAAGTTTTGATCCTGGTTTTACTTTCTTGTTTAAGTCATAGCAATGCCTACATTACTAGGTCTTCTGGAACATTGAAATTTAGTGAACAAAAACAAATATCTGTGTGCCCCTTTTAAAATGGAAATTTCTATATAAGCTTAAGGTGGAATGATATCTTCATCATCATCATAATCATTACCATCATGTAATTACCAGATCACATTAGCTGCCACAGTTGCTCAGTTGTTTCACAGTCTTTCAAAGTTCAGTCCTGGAAAATCATTGAAATGTTTTGGGGAAAAAGAAATGAAGCTGTCTTCCTTGTGTTTTTCCATCCTTATTATATGTAGAGTTTTTATACATAATATAGAATGTTTCAGAGTCAAAAGTATGAAAAATGACTCATTTCTATATGATATAGGCCTTACCTATATGATGTGGATCAGGGATAAGTTAGTAAAACAATTTATACTCTTGAATACAAAACTAAAAATAATTACCTTTATTTTAGTTGCAGTGTCCAGTGACACTAGATTATATATCAAGCTGTATGTAAGGACATGTATGTAAGGACATGAGCTCTTGTTTAACAACTAGGCTAGTGAGCATATGTTGTCCAGGATGAGGTCCAAATAGGTCTATTAGTTTTGCATTGGGAAATGCTTATGATTCAGAAAATGGAAGAGGCATGCATGAGGTTTGGTTTGGTTTTTATATTTTGTTTTTTTCTCTGTTCTGATGCTATTAGGTGTTTTGGATTGTATAAAACTGTTACCAAATTTTAGGTCATGTCTCTCTAAGATCAAATCCCATTCAAATATTTGAAAATGGACTTTTGTAAGATTTTAATTACTCCTATCTGATTTATTCTTTCAGACCATAAGGCCTATGGATTCTCTTCCCCAAAAAACCATCAACCAGTCACAGCAGTAGAATACGAAGGTATAGTATCTTACCGATTTTCACTGGCTGAATTGTTTAAATAACTCATGCAGATAAAATGTGATATTATCTCTCCTGAACGTCTATTTGTTGGATCCTTTGCCTCAGCTCACACTGATTTTTCTATCTTTAACACCACTTCATGCTGCTTTCACCTCAAGAACTCTTACTCAGGCTTATTGGCACAGTTCAAAAGCCATCTCCTCCGTGGAAATTTTGGACATTCAGATGAAGACAAAATGTACAAAGATGGTCCCTTATCAAATAAATTATTTGCAACAAAGCAAATATAACTTATGAAACTGAGAGATGGAGATCTTGAAAGTTTCTAGCCAGCTAGATACAATAAATGAAAATTAACACTGCAATCCCCATTATATGTATTTAATATGACATGAGTATAGCCTATTTTAGAGTGTAATTTTTGTTATCTATGTTAGTTTCTTAAAAATATTTCTGAAGGCTTTTATTGATACATTTACTTCAAATATTGACCTATTGCTATTTTTGCATATGATTGTAGACCTAGAAAACAATTAGTATTAGGCAACCAGAATAATGCATATTTCTTAGATGTGACACTTGGCTGGGCCAGAGATTAGAAACATTTAAGAAACGGGTCCCAGATGTCCGATCCCTTCTCTTCAGTCATGTCTTAGATTCTTGGGACTGGAGAGAGAAAGCTTTGAGGGTAAGAGAGAAAGATAAAAGAAGAGGACTGGGGTGGAGTAATTAATGAGTTACTATCGATATAGCACTTACAATAGTGCCTGGCACAGAAGAAGGGTCATATGTGCTTGTTAAGTAAAAAAATATAATATACTATAACCAGAATCAGCCCATCAGTCAAAACTCTCCTTAAATAACCAATTATTTAAGTAATTGTTTAGGTTCATCAGGTCCTCTTAAGTCTTCATATTTTTATATGATTAGGCCTTCACTCTTTATCAGGAAGTCGTTTTATTTATTTATTTTTATTTTTATTTTTTTTTAAGATTTTATTTATTTATTCATTTATCCCCCCCTTGCTGCTTGTGCTCGCTGGGTCAGCTAACCACGCCGTGCGGGTGGGCCTGCCCTCACCAGGAGGCCCCGGGAACCGAACCCGGGGCCTCCCTTATGGTAAACGGGAGCCCTACTGATTGAGCCACAGCCGCTTCCCAGGAAGTCGTTTTAAATGGAAGAGAGGTGGTGTGTTAGATTCCTTGGGCTGCTGTAATAAAATACCACAAACTGGGTGGCTTTAAAGGACAGACACTTATTCTCACATGATTTGTGAGGCTGGAAGTCTGAAATCAAGGTGTTGGCAGGGCCATGCTTCCTCTGAGGGCTCTAGAGAAGAATCTGGTCCTTGCCTATCTTCTCTCTTCTGGTGGCCCAGGGATTCCTTGGTTTGTGGCAGCATAGAGCCAGTGTCTGTCTGTGCTCACATGACCGCCTTCTCTTACCCCTCTTCTCCTCTCCTTATAAAGACACCAGTCATATTGGATTATGGACCCGCCCTCCTTATCTTAACTAATTCCATCTGCAATGACCCTGTTTCCAAATATGGTCATATTCTGAGGCACTGGGGGTGAGGACTCAACATATCTTTGCGGGTGACATAATTCAAGCCATAACAGGTGGGAGGAGAAAACGATAGGGAGGACAAGCAGGGATGGGTGAGATGCCAAAAAGGAGACTGGAAAGGCCAAAGGAATGAGCAGAGTGGGAGAGAAAAAGATGGATCAGATGTTCATGACGGACAAAGAAACTGAAGCTACTTTCTCCTATTTCTCAGTTTCTTAGAGGTTTGTGCTATTGGGTCCAACTGGATATAGCAGTACATATTCCTGTCCTGATGCCACGCTATCTGAATTAGGACCTCAAAATGATATTCTTTAATTTTGCATTCCTTTTTTTTTTTTTTAAAGAGAAGGAGGTTTACAGAAAAATCATGCTGAAAATGCAGAGTTCCCTTATTATACCTCTCCAAATAATACCTTGTATTAGTGTGGTACATTTGTTACAGTTGGTAAAATCATATTATTATAATTGTACTATTAACTATAGTCCATGGGTTGCATTAGGGTTTACTGTGTTTTACAGTCCTATGATTTTTTTAAAAAAATTTTTCTAATAACATATATACAACCTAAAATTTCACTCTTTTTTTTTTTTTTTACCACAATCAAATATATAATTTTCAGTTCTGTTAATTACATTCGCAATGTCATGCTGCTGTCACTACCATCCATTACCCAAATTTATATTACTTTTTAATGTGTATTTTATTTTATATATATATATAATCCTTCCATAATTTATTGCAATCAAATGTTAGTTTTGCTTCACTCCAAAATTACTATCCTCTATTTTCTTGCTTCACCTCTGCTCCTTTTGATTAAGAATCACATTTTAATTCTGTTATATGGGCCCAAATTATTCTAACTTGGCTCTCCATAAAGTGAAAATAAATTTCCATCTTCTTCCGTAATTTAGTGTTAGCATATTTTATGCAGTAACTTTATTTTACTTAAAGTGTAAAATATTTTATGATTTGTATTTGTGCGTTCCATCCAACTCCTTTTTTTTTTTTTGTCTTTTTGTCTCTCTGAGGCCAAGAAATTGTAAATTAAATCCTTTCTGTTCAGTGCTGCTGTTCTGTACCACTTCCTATAGTGGTGCCAAAAACAGAGTGAGGCTGAAATCAGCTCTGCCAGGCTTGTAAACTGCATAAGCAGCTTTATGTACATAGTATCTGATGCTGAAAGCTATAAATCAGAGTTTAATAGCATGCATTTCTTCTTAGAAGGAATTTCCAATAATTCTCCCAAATTTCTTGGTAGCATTAATTCTCTTTTTGTGTTATGTAAGAGTTTGATGATTTTTAGTTTGAGCACAGAGAATAAAATCGAAAGATGGTCAGCGGCACAGAATCCTAGAAAAAGCAAAATTCACAATGATTCTATCAGTATGATTCCTAAAAGTGATTATATTGTTGCATGTTACTGCTAATGCTTTTTCTAACCAAGGAATTACCTTTCCTTAATCCAAATGAAATAGATCTTTTTGACAATTAAATAATCATCTTAAAAGCTTGGTGTGTTTTTATATTGTAAAGTGTTTTGTCTTGAGAAAATATGACTCGTGTCTTTATTACTTTCCTTGCTCCTCAAACAGAGATTAGCATTTTATTTCAAATCAGTGATTTACAGGTAAATTTGTGATGGTGCAAAGTATGACTTTCTTTCATGTCAAGGCAAGCTTACAACTGTAACTAAAGAGAAATGCCTCATGGGTGAAAGTAAGAATGGTCATTTATAGATCATGTACCATGTGTAAAGGACTGTCTTTGCTGTTTACACTTAGTCTTTCAACAACTTTGTGAAATGAGTGCTGCTGTTTTTCCTGTTTTATAGATGTGGATGTAATGTTCAAAAAGTTAAGTAATTGGCCCAATATTTCACAGCCAGTCTAACTCCAAAGCCTGTGCGTTACATTGCCGTATGATGGCATAATAAGCTCAAGGGCTCGATACAGAAAACGAGGCTGACCATGAGAATTAAATTTTGGCTGAAAAGAAAAAGGAGAGCCTATGGTAGTTAGCTTCTACGTTCATTTGGTTTTTTGTTCTCAGATGTTGGCCCCATAATTCCAGTAGTTTCCCTATCCTTTGGCCAAACGGTCAGGAGAAACACCCCACTCCTACTTACCTATATAGTGGTCGACGAAAATGCAGTGCAAACTTAGTGGTCCTTAACCTGGGGTCCCAGAAAGATCTCCAAACGATCTGTGACTCCCTCAAAACTATAAAATTGCTTGTGTGTATGTGTGTATGTCACGCACCTGTAGCTTTCACTAGAGTCTTTTTTTTTTTTTTTAATCCAACTGTTCATAATTTATTATCTTTATTATATTGCTGAATTCAACTTGCTAATAATTTAAGTTTTTTTACACCTTTTTATGAGTGAGGTAGAGAAACTACAGGCCATTACAGTTTTGGAATTGTGGTTATGCTAGCCTCAAAAAAAAGGTATGAGGGGGGAACGAGTGTAGCTCAGTGGTTTGAGCACCTGCTTGCCACGTACAAGGTCCCAGGCTCAATCCCCAGTATGTCTACATTTTATTTCACCCTTACACAGAGGATATAGTCTTTTGACATCCTAGGTTTATGGGGGTATATCTTCTATGAGACTCCTTATCTTGGACGGGCTCTGTACTTTGTGTTTCCCTGTTTCTGAGCTTCTACTTTTTGTTTTCTGGTTGGATCAATTGCATCTACCATCCATTTGATAGTAAAGTATGTTACTGCACCAAATATTGTCAAACGGAAAATTAAACCAACAACTTCATTCCGATTCAAGGGACGAGAAAAGGCTTCAGCATGTACCATCTTGATTGTTAGCCCTAGGGCAGAAAGCAGCAGCAGAAACCTTTGGACCGCTTCACTCACTAGAGTCTTGAACTCTAACCACCACTGCCTTCCAGCCCACGTGTAACAGCACTGCTAACCCTGAGCTTCCACCAAATCACTGATCCTGTGTTAAGGTTAAAATAGCAGCCTCTATAGAATCAACAACTGCACGAAGATGGGTAACAAAACCCCAAAGCTGGTGCTAGTCCCTAGGCAGCCTGTTTTCATTAGCAAGCTCTTTTTTAGTGATCATACGAATGGCTTGCATATGCGTGTGAGAGAGAAAGCACGTGTGTGTGTCAACACTTTTGGTTCTAGAAGCTTGAAGGAATGATCACATAGACTACATAAATATATCCTGGTCTCACAGAGCACAGCCCCTAGTAAGTAAAATAATGACTAAAAATGGAGTCAATAATAAAATGGGTGGGTAAAATAACAGTACACTCCCACTTCAAGGAAATTAACTGAATGCATACTTGAATGCCTAAAATGCTAGGAACTGACTTTCACACTGCTAATCTTTTTAAAATAGCTCCCAGTGTGTTTAAGCACTGTTGTTGTTTTTTTCCTAACACTGACATTCCTATATAAAGAGAATCTGTTAAAACGCCCCTTTGATCTATTTTGCCATTGGTTGTCGGGGATTTGCATGGATCCACTTCTGCTCTACTTTCCCTTTGTGATCAGTAGTCTTCAATTCTAAGCTTCCTAGCTAAAGCTGTTTAAGGGAACCTGCATTGGCCATTGAACTACAAAGGTGGTAGTTCAAAATCTCTATCTTGATATGGTTACCTTGTGTTTTAACAAAGGTAACTAAACAGAACAGCTAAACATGTCACACGTCCTTAGCTAACTTTGTTCTGGACAGACTGGGGCATTTGGGGTGTATTTGGGGTATGTGTCTGTTTGCCAGAATTATAGTCAAAGAAGTTGGTGTGGGACAGGACAAGGGAAGGGGAAGGAAAGAAGAGTAAAGAAAATTAAAACTAATGTAGTAGGGGTGACTGAAATAAAATATTAATCAGGTATTTGAATATCTGTTTGATGTAAAATAGTTGTGACATGTCAATAAGAATTATTCTGTTTATAAAAACTTAGCTTTTCATAAGTTTCAGAAATATGTCTTTCATACTAAGCCAAGCAAGCATAAAATATTATAGCACATTGTGAGAGAGTGAATATTTATATCAATTGTGATAAAGGCCTAGAAAGAAAATTTGGTAGTGAGGTAGACAGGGTCAATTATATTATGGGTGGGGGACGGATGTGGCTCAAATGGTTGGGCGTCCGTCTCCCATATGGAGGGGCCCGGGTTCGATACCTGGGACCTCCCGGTAAAAAAAAAATTATGGGTAAAGTCACACAAGGTTTTTTTAATTACTAAGTTTGATGGTTAGGGGTCTAAAATTATACCCAAATTCTGTGTCAGGGTGGGAGGTTATATTGCTCAGTTTGGAGGAATTTACCAGTTTATAAATATTTGGGTGTAAGGGGAAAATACAAATATCTTTTTTACTATCTTACTGTTTTCATGTAGCTTCAAGACCTTCAGGATGGGAAGATACAAGTTCCGTAATAAAATCCAGGCCCAAATTTTAGAGCCTGGGTATGAGAGTTGGGTATCTAGAATGGAAATTTTAGAGACCTAGGCACATGTGTAATAGAAAAAAATAATGAGAGTACAATGGCATAAGTTCAAGAGAACTAAGCCAAATCCTTGGAGATAATCCAGGAAAATGAAATATTAGATGTAGAGAGAGACTGAAAAGTGATTAGACCAAACTCAGATTCTTACTGGTTATCTGTCCGGCCAGGTCAATTAACCTCATAGGTCTTCATTTGTAAAAGTTGGGAAGTTATACCTGCCAGTCACCTCATACAGGTGGATGTTTTCATGATCAATTCATATAATGCATATTAAAGCCCTCTAAAAAGATAAAACACACTACACAATGGCCCTCTAAGTATGTTCAGCAGCCTGATCATCACCTGGGAACTTGCTAGGAATGAAAATGCCTGGGTTCCACCCAAGATCTCCTAAATCAGAATATCTGAGGGCGGGACCCTCCTGGAGAGGTTGATGTTGCTAAAGCTTGAGAACCAATGCCCTATACAGATGGATAATATTCTAGAAAGGAAGAAGAATGAAGATTGGAATGTTATCTAAGGTGAAGTCCCATGTATTAGTCAGCCAAAGGGGTGCTGATGCAAAATACCAGAAATCGGTTGGTTTTTATAAAGGGTATTTATTTGGGGTAGAAGCTTACAGTTACCAGGCCATAAAGCACGTTACCTCCCTCACCAAAGTCAATTGCCATGTGTTGGAGCAAGATGGCTGCCGATGTCTGTAAGGGTTCAGGCTTCCTGGGTTCCTCTCTTCTGGGGCTTGCCTCTCTCTGGGCCCAGCTGCTCTGTTATCTCCACAGGGCCAGCTGTAGACTATTAGGTGAACGGCTTGTTTCTCTTCTTGGGGCTTTCTGTCTTTGCTCATGATCAAGCTCCTCTGTGTGCTTACTTTCTGCTGTTCCAGCTCAAGACTCCAAATTCCCTTCTCTGCAATGCGTCCTACTGACGTGGCCCAATCAAAACCTTATTCATTATTTAATCAAGTAAAAGCAAAATTTCTGAATCCGATACACTCTAATATACCCAGAGGAAAAGACCAGTTTACAAACATAATCCAATATTTCTTTTTGGAATTTATCAATAATATCAAACTGCTAGAACCCACCATTTCCAAGGATAATAGGCTTCTCCTCCAATCAGCCAATCCTCCTCTTGACCATGGACATTCTCTCCCATTACCATACCTTAGACCTTGCCTTTGGCAATAATTTCAACTGCCCCACAATCTCAACTTCATATATTTCACTCTCTCCTACTACTTCCTATCATTTTGGCTTATTCCCTATGGTACCCAACTCCTCAGCATCTGATCCACTGCTCTTAGCAACTTTTTGCTGTTTCTTCCCGTTAGGGTCTTCTCTCCCTCTTTATAAATCAGGAATTCCATGGTCAGTCATTTTAATCATCCATTTGCATACATCTCAGTTCTCTGGCCCCTTTCTCACTTGGTTTGTGTAGAGAGCCACACAAACAAGCAAAAAAAAAAAAAAACCTCTTCACCTACCACCTATTTTACCCTTGCACTCGTGCAGCTGGATGTGGCTAGAGAAAAACAACTGTTTTGCATAACCACAGATTTCAAGAGGACTGTTAATGCAGCCCGG
Source organism: Tolypeutes matacus (assembly GCA_026826555.1). Lineage (NCBI taxonomy): Eukaryota > Metazoa > Chordata > Mammalia > Cingulata > Chlamyphoridae > Tolypeutes > Tolypeutes matacus. The sequence continues at coordinate 19,813,818 of JAKSZT010054524.1, forward strand.
CAATTATACCTTGCAGCTCTTGTCCATTCACTCTCCCACTCTCTTAGACAAATAGCTCATCAGACCCATATACTCCCTCCCCTATTTTCCCTCAACTGATGATCTTGCTTTCCTGAGAAGATTGAAGCAAATCAGAAGTGAACTTCGAATGAACTTCCCACCACATCCAGCCACTTACCAAAATATGCACCTCTATTCAACCTTCCTGCCTGTTAGTGTAGAGGAGATTCACATCTCAAGTCAGTCTTTTCTTATGTACACTAGGTTTCTTCCCTTCTTGTCTGCATAAGAGCATTGTTTTAGCAATTCTCCACTGTCTGTCCTATATCATCAATTGTTTAAATTCTACTGGAGTGTTATCATTAGCATATAGACATTATTTCTATCTGAAAAATAAAATAAATGTGCATATACAGATATGTGGATAGATGGATGGCTGAATGGCTGGCTGACTGGATGGATGGATAGATAGATGAAAGAGTGTGCACAAAGTTTTTAATATCCCAGGTTTTATTAAACATATGCGATAGGCATGGACAAAAAAACCAGTAAGACTATTTATGAAAGTTATCCTTGTGGTGATTTCTGTGTGATGGAATTATGATTTTTCCTTTTTGTTATATGTAGTCTAATTTTTCTAAATTCCACATTTATTGCCAGAAATATAGAAATAGAACAAAAGGTGTGTGTGTGATCTGATTCTACTTCCACCTCACATCAAATCCTTCAGCAAATTCATTGGCTGTATCTTTAAATTTTAAAAGTACCATTTTTCCCACTGTACCATCTCAGTGCCACTCTTAACTCTTGCCTGTATTACTGAGTAACTTCTCAGAAGGTCTCCAGGCTTTCTCACAATTTATTATCAAAACAAGAGTGAGCCTTTTAAATGTAAAGCAAACCACCTCACTCCTTGTTTTAAAACCCTCAAAGTGCAATCAAAGTCCCACAAGACCCTCTGTGTCCCGGCCCCTGTCATTTCTGAAACTTCTGTCTCTTTCCCCTTCCACGTTGGACCTCAGGGGCACAGCCACCCTCGCCATGCCAGGCTGCTTCCCCCCACCCCCACCTGGCAGTGGGGTGTTGGCTCTTTCCTCTACTGGGAACACTTTTTCCCAGGGATCTACATGGTAACTCCCTTCCCTCTTTTAAATCTTTGCTCAAATGTCACCTTCTAAATGAGGGCTACTCTGACTTCCCTATATTTAAAAATTACATCTTGTTCCCCACACTACCAAATCTCCTCATACTCTGCCCTATTATTTATTGCACTTATCACCTCCCAACATACTGTAAAAATTCAGTTTATTATATTTTTTGTTTGCCTTTCTTCCCTTGCTAGATTGTCGGACCCAAAAAGGCAGGGATCATTGTTTTGTTCATTGATATGCTCTCCAGAACCACACTGGGAACAGTGTGCTCAGTTCCTTTTGGAAGAATTGGATAGACAGACCATTTCTCCACATTTTACACAAGCAAAGAGGATGAAGCTGGAGTGGAGTCACTGGGCTTAGAAAATCATTGGTTTCATTTTCTGATATAATTTCCGCAGAGATATGTTTGGTAGAGCAGTGGGGACAGAAATCAGGAAGAATTAATTGAAGGGTGTGTGTGTGTGTGTGCGCGCACGTGTGTGTCTAATTCAACATGAAACAATGTGATTATTTGAACATAAAATTATTCCTAAAACTTAGGAGTAAGACACAGAGAATGGGCTAAAAATGAATTGGCATACGGGTGTGTGTTTAATTGTTGGAAACTTAACAAAATATGGGAAGGAAACCTATCTACAGCTCAAGACTCCGGAAGGCCAACACCCACTCTCCTTAATCAACAGAACAGAGCTGTGTTTCCTCAGACAAGTCCCTCAACACACATTTGGCTTTGTAGCATGGTTGTAAACATGTCTCTTTGTACTGTAAAACCTGCTTTAAAATTTTAGGTATCCTTGAAAAAAAGCCCTTTGTTCTTTTTTTCCCATTGCTTTTCTTTTCTCTTTCCTACTTTCTGTTTTACACTAGCTTCTATTCTGTTTCTCTATTTCTAGCAATACATGTGGAACTGAAAAAGAAATTACCTATAACAAAAAGAAAAAAGTTATAATTCTATCCCACAAAAATCACCACCGGCTTAATGTCTTCACGCATATTCTTCTAGACTTTCTGTTCATGCCTGTGGATTTTATTTTTAAATTAATTTTTTTCCTTAGAGTTGTAGGTTTATATAAAAATCATACAGAGTCCCCTATACCACCATATTATTATTTTTAATAAAACCTAGGACTATATATAAATATTGCTCTCTGATCTGCTGTATCATGTAATTCCTGCATTCTTTTTTAAAATGGCATTAAATTTACTTAACTCAAAATCAGAGGTATGGAAAGGATTTTAAGACAATTTCCCTTCAAGTTGAAGATGCTGTGTTCAGTCTGAATTATGAATCATTGCAGGCCTTTTAATGACAATCTTCTTATATGCTTCTTATGAAAATAAAATCCCATTTCTGTAGAAAGAAAGTGAGCATCCATTCTATGGTTTGCTTTTTAGATCAAAGTAAATACCTTGTGGAGAGGAAAAAGTCTCAGAAATAGGAGGCTGGCATTCTAGATAACCTGGCTGAAACATTCTTAAAAGTTATAACAGGGGCTTCTATTTGGCAACTTGAAGCAGTTGGCAGATGAGCACTGGATTTCCAACCCCCTGTAGTCATCTTGTTTGGACAATCAAAAGAAGGGGTTCCTTTGGAAGTTCCAGGAATTCTTCAGTGAGTCAGCGGCAGTACATCTCCCATAATAAAGTGCCCTTTGTGAGATCCATTGAGGCAGTTAAACTTGGTGTGAAGATTAAAGCTCTTGACTATTTACCTGGATTGAGGGAAGGTTGTAGGTCAACGTGTTGGGATAGGAAACAATGATTTACTAAAAGAATATATCAAGTTTGTATTGATGCATTCACAGAGAGATTGGACAAAGAAGGGATCTGAATGAGAATGCAGCATATTGGGGAAACTTCTCTGGGGTTCCAACATGACCTGTGCCTTTCTTACACACTAAATGTGATGCACCCTTCATTTACCTCCATCCTGGCGCTCAGCACATTGGACTGAAATTTCCTTATCTTAATCTGCCTTTACTCCTAGACTGTAAACTCCTTGAAGACTGAGACTGAAAATAACAAGATAAATGATTAATCATAGCTGCCATTTGTTAAGTACTTACTATGTCCAGGCATGTGTGCTTGGCATATACTATTGCATTTTAAGGCTAACAAAAGCTCTTTGAAATATCGTATTTTACCGATGGACACCAAGGCTCAGAGAATTGGGGAAAAGAGCTAACTGCCACCCAGTTATTATATGGAAGGTCTATAACCCTTCCAGCTCATCTTTTGTTTAAGCCAACGTTGTACCTGTTGAGATAATGTATGAATAAGTGATTGAATGAATGAATGAGTAGAAATATGAGGGAGTAACAAGATATTTTTTAAAATGTGTTAAAATGTAGATTCATAGGGACAATTCAAAAATAACAATTTTTCTTCTTGTTCCTAGAAGTTATTTTATACTGTAAATACCCAAAGAAGACACTTCCCTCCAGATTAGAGTGGAAGAAACTTGGGAATACTATCTCACTTGTCTACTTTCAACATGCTCTTCAAGGTAAGAGGCTGTAGACTTGATGAGAGAGTGCTAGAGAACCCCAAGTACAGCTTGGATCCTTTAACTGAGAAATGAGAGCAGGACATGGCTGATAACTGAAAATGTGTTTTTATAAGTGTGAGATAAAACCAACAGTGATTGAGACCTAAACAGAACAGCCATAAGAACAGGACAGAGGACAGAAGCAGGTGACCCCCAGTGAATCCCTGACCCCTCCTTTCTCAGCTCAGTCTTGAATGACAAAAAATGCATTTGTTCTTACTGCCTACTGGATTGAACACTACAGGGAAAGAAAGAAAAGATGTTGCAGGGTGCAGGTAGAGGGAGCGGCTCAGAAGTAATAACTTCACCCTATTTCCACACCTCCCTCTAGTAAGCTAGGCCATCACCAAGAAGCTTAGGATATTAGGACCTGTGGGAAGGTAATTACAACTACTGTTATTGATTGCTTTTTTAAAAATGTGTTATCTATTTCTTTCTCCCTCTTGCTCTTCCTATGACATATTCATGTAATAAACTTTTCATTTAAAATATTTATGATGATAGATGAAATGCCATGATGTCTGGGATTGGCTTCAAAACAATCCAATGGTTAGGGGTACCACAAATTGATTATTGTTATAGCTGGGTGATGGGTACATCAGGGTTCATTTTACTATATGCTCTAATTTTGCAGGTGCTTGAAATTTCTCATTATAAATAATTTTAAAGTTGAAAATATGATTTTAAAAATATAAACATTATTATTTTTAAATACTATGTATTTATTTAATTTTAAAGACTTAAGTGAAAAAAATTTAAAGTTCATTGTATTTGGGTTCTTATCTGTCAAGATAAGGCTATAGGGAAGTGGATGTGGTTCAAGTGATTGGGCCCCCATTTACATATGGGAGGTCCAGGGTTCAATTCCCGGAGCCTCCTGGTGAAAAGCAAGCTGGCCTGTGCGGTGAGCTGGCCCATGCGGAGTGCTGGCCCGCACAGGAGTGCTGGCCCCCATGGAGAGCTGGCACAGCAAGATGATGCAACAAAGAGAGACACAGAAGAGAGACAATAAGAAACACAGCAGACCAAGGGGCTGAGGTGGCGCAAGAGATTGAGCAGCCTTTCCCCACTCTGGAAGGCCCCAGGATTGGTTCCCAGTGCTGAAAAAAGATAAGGCTACAGGCTGCAAGGTGCTAATAACACAGCTAACTTTGCTTCAATTTTCTATAGTTGCCAATTCTGGCACCTGCATATTATACGAAACACCATTTTAATTTGGCACATGTTACTGTTACAAATAACCAAAAGAATGTTTTTAAAACCCCCTCATATTTTCTTCTGCGGTAGTATCTTGTGAGCTACCACACACAAGGTCAATTTTCCAGCCAATTAAACCAGGATCTCCAGTGTCTTTTGAAGGCAGGAGTATTTTTTTTTTACAAGCGTACTAGAAAGGGAGTGGGGCAGGAACGAGGGTTGAATTCGTCAAAATAAAACATGGAAATGTGGAAGTGAATATTCTTTTTTTAATAGTATGTCATTCAAAAAAAAGAAAGTTAAAATCATACACATCTAACTTACTACTTTTTAACTGAGTTTGTTAATAGGAAAACAAATGCTTGTGGTGGTGGAATGAAGTGACTTTGGGAAGGTATTACATAGAAAGTTGCTCATGTTATTATTAACACTGTTGTCTTCCCTTTTACTACCAGGTGACTTTAAAGATCGAGCTGAGATGATAGATTTCAGCATACGGATCAAAAACGTTACGAGGAATGATGCTGGGCAATATCGTTGTGAAGTTAGTGTCCCATCTGAGCAAGGCCCAAATTTGAATGAGGACATGGTCACTCTGGAAGTATTAGGTGATGTGCATGTGTATTGTGGCTCCTGCCTGCCCACCCCCCCCAATCCGCTTTACCCCTCAGCTATGAGCATGATGAGAGACTAGTCCAAGAACACACTGACATAACTCAGAGCACCTCTTGGTAAAGTTACAGAGACCACAGGCACCGCCTTTCCTGCAATGTCCTGGCTGGTTCTCCCCATCTCCTCGTAGGGTGCTGAGATTTTATCACTGGCAATGCAACAGTATAAAATCCCTCTTCTTTTTAAGAATGAGGTAATTCCTAATGGTCCTCCACTGCACATAAGAGCATTTTCCCCAGGAGTTCATTTTTCAGTAGCTTGCATAATATGTAGCATTTCTCCACCATATAAAATGATGGCACAGGAGATAATAGAAAAGCAATAAAATAAAATTAAAATAATGGTCTTTAGGATGAGGAATTGGAAATGATTGGGAAAAAAAGAAAGGAAATTAGTATTTATCATGCAGCTAACATGTATTAGACCCTTTCACATATGTAATTTTACTTAATCCTCATGGCTAATCTGATTTTTACAGATGGGAAGTTAAATGTTACACAGGTAACATTTAAATGTTACACAGGGTTACACAGCTAATAAGTATCTGGACCACAATTTGGGTCCAAATGTGATTAAATCAAATGTCAATCCTCCCTTCTACTACACTACTACTAATCTATGTTTAGTTACTCTAAGAATCACTGACAGATATTAACAGCTCATGACAACAACCTGATAGAGATGATAAACTTTTCTCCTTCACTGATGTTAGTATGAGCTACCAAGTAAATGGAATAAAATAATTCCCTTTCCTCTTCTGTGAAGTCCAGGCTCTTTCTAGAATACCAATGATGCACTAATGTAGAAAAAATCCAATTCAGAGAAACTTGCAGGAAATTCACCCTCTGTATTAATTTGCTATTGCTGTGTAACAAATTATCACAAACTTAGCAGCTTACAACAATACTAGGTAATATTAGTTGTGTAGATCATGACGTGATGGGTTCTTTGTTCAGGGTGTCACAAGACTGAAATCTAGGTGTCAATCAGGCTGACTTCTCATCCAGAGGTTCTAAGGAAAAATGCCCTCCCAGCTCATTCTTGTTGTTAGCAGGACTCAGCTCCTTGCAGCTGTAGGACTGAGGTCCCATTTCCATGCTGGCTGTCAGCCTGAGGGCAGCTTTCAGCTGCTTGGGGATTCCCACATTCCTTAACACTTGGCCCCTTCATCTTCTAGACAGCAAAGGCATATCGAATCCTTCCTGTGATTTGAATTTCTGGTTTTTGTCTTCCTGTGATCAACTGGAGAAAATTCTCTTTTATAAGTGTTCATGTGATTAGGTCAGGCCTGTCCATGTAATCTCCCTATCTTAAGGTCAGTGGATTTGGGACCTTAATAATGTCTTCAATAATCCTTTCACAGTAGTGCTTAGATTAGTGTTTGATTGACTGAATGAATGCTACTCAACTGAGTGTACCCCAGGGCCAGGAATCTTGGGACACCATCTTGGAATTTATCTCACCACAGCTAGTTCTGTGTTTTCGTGGATATTAGGTTACCTAGTAAAGTCTGGTTGACTTTACAAATATCTGGGGCCAAAATAAAAACAAGGAAATAAAAATAATAAAAATAAAATAAAATAAAATGGGGCCAGAATAACCCTAGCTCCTGATGCAGATATTCTCCAGCTTGGCCAGTTCTAGACAGAATGGGATTTCAGTTTGAGTACCAGGCCTGAAAAATATACTTAGGTTTGACTTCTGTTGAATATGGTTTGTAATAAATCATTAAAGCCCTAGATGAGGAAAAAAAGTAGAAATCATTTCTCTAAAACAGAATAGGTATTGTATCAGTCAGCCAAGGTAATGCTTGCTGTTTTAACAGATGAGCCCTGAACTCTCAGTAATGTAATAAAACAATAAAAGTTTTTCACTTACATAAACTCTAACAGTTAAGGCAGAGATGGCAGGGCAGGAGAGGCAGGGGATGGTGGAGCTGTATTGCTCTATTTGGGTAAATCTTTAGAGATTAAAAGTAATATAGGTTCTGATACCCTCAAAACATGTCTTTCCAAGGTCACCGTGGTGTTGACAACTACTTGGTAATGGGACGGGAAAAGAGGGGATGAGTTAATGAAAGATCATGTAAGAGGTGCTTGTGTTGGGAGGCGGCTGTGGCTCAATCAGTGGGGCACCCGTTTACCATATGGGAGGCCCCGGGTTCGGTTCCCAGGGCCTCCTGGTGGGGGCAGGCCCGCCCACACGGCGTGGTTGGCTGACCCGGCGAGCACAAGCAGCAAGGGGGGGGATAAATGAATAAATAAATTAAAAAAAAAAAAAAAAAAAAAAAGAGGTGCTTGTGTTATCAGGCCTGGAAATGGCATATATCATTTTTACCCATGTTCCACTGGTCAAAACTCATGAATTTGACCCCATCTAGCTGCAAGGGAACTAGCAAATATGGTCTAGCTGGGGGCCCTGGAAGAAAGGAAATTGATTTGTTGAGCAAGTAGCCTGTCTCTGTTACAGGTGTCCAATGCGTACATTTTTACCTGGCTGTTGAAGTCCTTGTTTGGCTTATAAATAATCAGTACCATTTGACTTCCATTGTTCAGTGGCTCCAGCAGTGCCATCGTGTGAAGTACCCACTTCTGCTCTGAGTGGAACTGTGGTCGAGCTACGATGTCAGGAAAAAGAAGGAAACCCAGCTCCTGAATACACGTGGTTTAAGGATGGCATCCGTTTGCCGGATAATTCAAAACTTGGCTCCCAAAGCACCAACAGCTCATATACAATGAATACAAAATCTGGAACTCTGGTAAGATAATTTTAAGCATTGGCCAAATAACTGTCTTGTATTTAAATTTTAAAAGTATTAGAACTAAAATGATGGAGAATAAAGGATGCAAAGCATTGTTTGACTAAGTGGGGAGAGGGGTGGGTGGCAGGGAAGATGATGGTAACTGCACAGAGAGGTGATGGGAAGAGCTGCCACAGGAGGTGGGAGCAGAATGCAGAGAGCTAGGGAGCTGAGCACGAAAGAGTCTGCACCCATGACCTAAAGCAGCCCAGGCTGGATTCACGATGAATCAGGCATTTTGCTACAACTGCCTACCTGGCCTGGAGAGTTACTAAGTGCAGTCTCCCATTTCCAGCACCAGGGACATGTAGGTAGGGTCTCTTGAGGAGGCTCTGACCCCAGTGCTAGCTAGGAGAGAACAGGGACTATAGCCAACATATGTCATTGTGTCATTAAACTATTCCGCAATTCTAGATCAACAATTGACTCTCTGACCTGAGGATCTGTTGCTTTTGATTTAGCCCAGATTTTCTAATTGTTTCCTCCTTTAAAATATTCTGATCGAAAGGCCTTTCTAGAAATACCAAGGTGAATTAATAAATAAATCTTTAAGGATAATGTTATTTCATGTTTTTTCATTTTCTGTGACTTTTGGGGATAGGGGTAGGAGTAAAAAGAAAATCATTGAGCTTTAGGTTTTTTAAAGTCGATTAGGGGGCGGATGTGGCTCAAATGGTTGGGCGTCCATCTGCCATATGGAGGGACCTGGGTTTGATCCCCGGGACCTCCCGGTAAAATAAAAAAAATATATATATATATAATATAAAAAAAATAAAATAAAATAAAGTCGATTAAAGTAATATTACAGACCAGTTTTAAAAGGTCTGAGTTTTTAGCAAGTACATTTAGCAAGTACATTAAGGCCTTTATAAATTTTAAATACAGGGTGATATAATGATAATTGAATGGATTTTAAAAGGAGGAATAATGTTTCCTCTCATTCCTTCAAGCTACAAGCACACTGTAACATTTAAGAACTAGATCCCCTGGTAAACAATAAATAAACACACAAATAACGTGTACCGATAATGTGGGTAAATAATAAATCATACTGACAGAAGTGGCTACTCCTTGGGGAAGACTCCTTGGCCTTGGCCCTTTCATAGTCAGCCGGTGCAGTCAGCAGGTCCAGCTGATTTTACACTGAGAAATTGGGCAGAAAACCTGCCGTCACACTTTGCTATATTTACTTTTCAAATTTATTTTTTCTCAGAGCAGGTGATAAAAAGCCCCAAGGCAAGGCTGAAATGATATAGATGCACTTTCCTCAGTTAGCCTCAATCCTTGAAATATCTTGTGATGTCAAAGGAATGCAGCAGGGTTGAGGAGCTAAGATGGGTCATTTTGTGAGGAATGAACAACAAAGTCTCCAGTATACAGGTGACAAGGACCTCCTTTTAATTACTAGTTCTAATGTGCTGGAAGCTCATTTTTGGTTTGAGTGTAACTAATTGTTTATGTGATACCAGCCCTGCTTTCATGGTCAATACTAAAAGAATTCTAGCTTTTGGGAACGTGATAGACGGTTCCATAGAGTGAAAGTCAGTGAGGAAAAGCTCTCAATCCCACCGTGAAGTATATAGAAAGATGGGGGATATAGGTGGTGGGTAAAGGAAAGTGAAAGGGGAAGGGGAGGTAACAGATCAAATCCGTGGTGCTCCTCAGAAGTTCAAGGCTCCCATGGATGAGTGGGAATGACCGCTGCTGCACTGAGGCTGTGAAAAGGAGAGCAGCCTTGTCTCGCACCTTACTGTCCTGGCAGGATCCTGGAAGGAACCCAAGGCACTTCCCATTTCCTCCCTCTTTCCCTTTCTTCTCTCCCTTCCTTCTTTCACCTGTTTCTGGATCTCACAATTAGTCCTTGCTGTCCAGAGAACAAAACCAGGGTCTGAGAGATGCAAACGTATAAGTTTGGAGCAACCCAAAGTGTACAAAGCTGAGTAATAAATTGCTACCTGCAACAAAAAGAGCTAGACTCAGTTTTAATTTCTATCCTAAAGCTCCTTTTAACCAAGCTTAGCTTCTCAAAGACCTAACCAATCGTTGGCACTGCAAGCTCCTTTCTCCTGGTTAATTCCTCATGCCCCGTGGCATATGGAGTGTACTGAACTGCTAAAAAGCAATTCTGTCTCCTTCAGAGAAGTTTTATGTTTGATCCAGAGCCCTTGTTTTCCTGAATTGTCCAGCTAGCCCTGAGCCAATTGGCAAAATGCACTGTGCTTGATTGCCAACGGTGTTTGAATTTTTTCTTTTCCTGTTTTTATTTTGGTATAAAGTCATTGCCTTTATTTGTAAAACTGTTATAAATATGTATTATTTAAATATACTAAAGAGGAAAAAAAAGGTTTCCTCCCTCCCTCCCTCCCTCCCTTCCTCCCTCCCTTCCTTCCTTCTTTCTTTCCTTCCATCCATCCACCAAGGAGATAAAACTACTGATAAAAGTAATGAAACCTTTCATATTAAATTCTTACCTTTCAGTTGCTTTGGCAGGTAGTGGAAGGAGCAAGGGCTGGTCTTTATCTTTTCAGGCTTTTCAAAATTCTAGAGTTTATAGAATGTACAATCCTACAAATACTCAGATTAAGCTATTCCTAGGCCCTATGCTCTACCGTGGTAGTAACTCCAGCTCTTTAAAGGAAGTGCTAATTGTTTGCTGCTGCAAACAAAAGTAAAATCGCTTGCAAAGTTGGAGAGTGCGATAACCTTTTATACCAAGAAGACCTTCATTTATAAACAGGGTTTGCTAGAAATTAGAAATAGCTGGCATATTTAATACTACAGTGTGCTATACACTCTAAAAAAAAATGTCTACTGTCTACCTAACAGTCCTTCCTTCTCAGAATCACACCCAAAAAGGAAACTTCCCAGCTTATATTTAAATCTCTGTCAAAATAAATAGGAGGTCTGGCTATTTACTCCATGAGTTTGTGACAAATCTTTGAATTCACAATAAAGATATAAAGTCCATAAGGCGCTAAACTGGAATGACTAACTTCATGCTATAATTCAAAAGAGATGGCTTTTTGGTTTTATTGCTTAAAAAAAATAAATTTACCTTTCCCTCCACAAATAGCAATTTAACACTGTTTCAAAACTGGACAGCGGAGAATATTCATGTGAGGCCCGTAATCCTATTGGATATCGCAGTTGTCCGGGGAAACGGATGCAAGTAGGTAAGCGTGAAATATTGGGAGGAGCAAATTGCAATTAGGGTGTGCTAGCATTTGTGAGGAGAGGAGATGGAGGGAGCAAGGGGTCAGAAGGGGTTGAGTGATTTGGAGGATAAGCAGGAGGGAATGTTTAAAACTAGCTTGGCATAATGTACTGCATAGGAGCAAAAGTACGCTATTTAATCCATCTGCCAAACAAGCCAAGAATATTATATTTAACAAACTTTCGAATTTTTCATGTAATTGTTTTTAAAATATGCTCTCCTGTTGACAGTCCAAATATAGCAATCATTCTTTCAAACAAAAGCTGAAGTCATGTAGTCTGTAAACTCCTCAGGGTCAGAGTGTCTGTCATGGAATTGGAATCCCAGATCTGCCACCCAATAGCTACATAATATTGGGCAAGCTACTTCATGCCTCAGCTTCATGCCTTGCTCTCACCAAAATGCAACTTCATGAAGCTGTGATGAAGATTAAAATAGGCAACCTTTGCAAAGTGTTAGAATAGTGCAGGTACATTGTGACTGCTCTGGAAGCGCTGGCTATTTTAATTGTTGTGGTCAGGTTGTTGTTATTGTTCATTTTTTCAGCCTCCTGAAATACTCAGCTTATACTTATCCTGAATCAGGCTCCCAAAAAAAGACATGTTGAGTATAGTTAGGGGCTAGGTGGCTACAAAAGCTGCCAGAAATTGTATTTCCCAAAATGAGCTTCTCAGAGCCCAATATAAATAGTGTTCAAGAATCTTTTCTAGGAAGCGCTGTGGCTCAAGCAATTGAGCTCCCGTTTACCATATGAAGGACCCAGGTTCGATCCCCAGGACCTCCTGCTAAAAAAAGAAAAAAGGTGTCCCAGACCTACGCGGCGCAGAGAGGCGCAGGCCCCCATGCAGCGAAGAGATGCACCAAAAAGATAATGATGCAACCAGATAGGGGGAAAAAAGGGAATCTTTTCTAGATTATGAGTTTCAGAGCACAAATATTCTTTTTTTTTTCCCATTTTGTTTTTAGAAATTGGTTTTAATTCTTCCTGTGTGAAGCACTATGATTTGCAAATTATTGTGTAATTGGGACCCATGAAAGATGGCATGAGGGGTTAAAGGTCATCCAGAACGGCTGTACCCTGAAATGGAATCCTGAAGCCTCCTCATGATTCAGGGGCTGATCCTCAGCTTTGTGGGGTCAGAATTCATTTTTTTCAATGCACTTGTGCAGCTATGAGTACACTAATTTGCATTGTCTATGTACAATTAGACAGTATTATCTTTTAAATAAAATATATTCTTAATAGATTTGATGATATTCTAAAGTATAAGATATTCAGTAATATATGAAATGAATTTCCACAAACAAGTTTGAATTTCAGGACTTTTTTTAAACTAAGGGTATGCGTATCATTGATGTTATCTACCAAACTCATTCAGGTACTGACGTTTATAATAAAACTCAAGCATTTGTTTAAAATATCAGAAAGTGTTCCTCTCAATGCTGCAATAGCCCTTTTTGGAGTTATCATTTGAAAAAATTCATCAGAACATTTTCAAAAATTGATGCATTAGAAAAATTTGTCAGAACATCTTTAAAATTTAGTGTATTAATCCAGTGTTTTCCTGACTTCATCTATTCACATCTATTCTCATGGTTTTTACCAAAAGTTTGTACCACCTGCACAATTGTTATTTTTTTTCTTTAAATTGACCTGTTTAAGTGCCTACTTTAGCCTCATCTTAATAATATCTGTGAAGTCATGACTTTGATGGACTAATGACATTTTTCCTAGCACGTAGTTAATAAATGCAAAACAACTAAAATGTAAAAGTTTGTGTTTCACCAGTAATTTCACTTTAATTTGAACTTGACTTCTATATTTCTACTCTTTCTGGATATAATTTAGCTTAAAAGTTAAAATTCATTTGTTCATGGCCTCACCCACTTATCTCAGCTGTTTCATATGAACCTGGGTTCTTGTCTTTGGTTTGGAATTTACAACTTTTGAAATAGATAAGAATTCATGAAGAACTTCTGGGAAGATGGAGGATTAGAGAGACACAGGACTCACTTCTCTCCCCCCAAAAATAGCTAGAGAACAGGCAGAAACACCCTGAAAAAAATGTTTTAGAGTTTAGGGAACCAGGGGAAGGCTGGATACCACCCAGAAGAGGGAGCGGCAAGGAAAAGCATCTCAATGAGAAAATTCTGTGAGTAAAAAGCTGCAGCTGCAGCTGCCAGCACCCATCCCCCCACCTTTGGAGCAGACAGCTCTGAATTCTCCAGACATTGGCTAGCGGCTATGAACAGATGGGGCTGCCACCCATCCCCTCACCCTTGGAGCAGACTGCTTTGAATTCTCCGGACTTTGGCCAGAAGCTATGGACAGATGGGATCTCCCCAGGAAAGGGAAGAGAGATGGACTCAGTCTGAGGCTGATTCACCTTTTAGCCAACAGATTTGATCTACTGTGTCCCACAAGTCCATCCACACCAGGTGGGGCTGCGCCATTGTTTGCCCTGGGGGCTGGCAGGGGACAAAAGACATCCAACTCTCACAAACACCTTCCCTACTGACTGAGACTGGTTGTTGAGGATGGAGAGGGGAGTGGAATTATTTTTTACCCAGGAAAAGGGAGCGGGCTGCCAACAAAGGTTAGAGAACAGCCTCTGAGAAAGTTTCATTTGCAAGGGTCTGAATAGCCTTGAGGCAGGATTTTCAGTCACACTGCTGTGGTCAGTGATGCACCAGAGTTTGAACTGAGAGGGCTATCAAAGAACACCATCTGCTGGCAGGCCAAAGAAGTCCATGTGAGGAAATCGAAAGTAAATAAATGAGAGGTTTTTTCGGGCCTTTATAGCCTCCCTCCACAAAGTCCTTGGAAGCAGTTCTGAAACCCATTACTGGGTCCGTAGTCTGGATTTGAGAAACTATCCAGGGATAATCCTAAAGAGCTAGAACAGGTTGAACCAAGAATCAAAGAGTGGCAGGAACACATAGCCTCCTGCTACCCAATCCCTAGGCAAGAGAGAAAAATTGAGCATCAGAATAAACTCACCATCATAATCAGATGCCTAGACATCAGCAAAAAGTTACAAGCCATACTAAGAAAATGGAAGATATGTCCCAAGCAAAGGAATATATCAAAGCCCCAGATGAGACACCGTATTTGAGACAACTAATTAATGAGGTTCAATCAAATCTCCTTAGTCAAATCAATGAGTTGAAAGACAATATGGCTAAAGAGATAAAGTACATCAAAAGGGCACTGAGTAAGCACAAAGAAGAATTTGAAAACCTGATTAGAAAAATAGCAGAGCTTATAGGAATGAAAGACACAATAGGTGAGATCAAAAATATATTAGAGGGAAGCAGATGTGGCTCAACCAGTTGGGCACCCACCTATCACATGGGAGGTCCTGGTTTCGGGTCCTGGTGCCTCCTAAAAGAAGACAGATGCTGCCTCCTGCTGCAACAAGCTAGATGCCACCTCTTGCTCAATGAGCTAGACACCACAGCCCTCGGGAAGCAGATGTGGCTCAGGCCATTGGGTGCTCACCTCTCATATGGGACGTCATGGGATAGGTTCCTGGTGCTTCCTGGAGAAGGCAAGCAAACAATGAGCAGACAGACAAGAAAACCATCTGGGGTGGGAGGGGATAAATAAAGGTAAATAAATAAATCTTAAAAAAAAAAAAAAAAAACATTAGAGATATATAACAGCAGACTGGAAATGACAGAAGAAAGAATAAGTGATGTAGAAGACAGAGCAGATGATATTGAAGAGAAAGAAGAACAGAGAGAGAAAAGAATGGAGAAAATTGAGCAGTGGCTCAGAGAAATGGATGATAACACAAAGGGCAACAACATACATGTCATGGGAGTTCCAGAAGGAGAAAAGAAGGGAAAAGGTACAGGAAGAGTATTTGAGGAAATAGGTCTGAAAGTTTCCCAACTCTAATGAAAGAAAGGAATTTACATGTCCAAAAATCACAGTGTACCCCAATCATAATAAATCTGAATTGACCTGCCCCAAAACACATACTACTCAGAATGTCAAACACCAAAGATAAAGAGAAAATTATCAGAGCAGGAAGGGAGAAGCAAACCATCATATACAAGGGATGCCCAGTAAGACTTAGTGCAGATTTCCCATCAGAAACCATGGAGGCGAGAAGACAGGGTATGATATAATTAGGATACTGAAAGAGAAAAATTGCCAGCTGAGAATTCTCTATCCAGCGAAATTGCCTTTCGAATATGAAGGTGAGTTTAAAATTTTCAAAAATAAACAGAAACTAAGAGAATTTGTAAAAAAGAATCTGACTTTTAAAGAAGCACTAAAGGGAGCCTTAAAAAATAAAAATAAATAAAAATAAAAATAAAGGGAGCTTTAGAGCCCGAAAGAAAAAGACCAGAGAGAGAGGATTGAATGAGAATGTAGAACGGAAGACTATCAGAAAGGATAACCGAAAGAGTAAAAGACAAAAAGAAGATAAGAAATATGAAAGCCAAAGAATAAAATGGTAGAACTAAATAATGCATTTACAGTAATATCATTGAATGTGAATGGATTAAACTCCCCAATCAAAAGGTATAGATTGACAGAATGGATTAAAAATACATGAGCCATCCATATGCTATTTACAGGAGACTCACCTTAGATGCAGGGATACAAATCAGCTGAAAGTGAGAGATTGGAAAAAGATATTCCACTCAAACAGTATCCAAAAAAAAAAAAAAAAGCAGGGGTAGCTATACTAATATCAAACAAAACAGGCTTTAAATGAAAAAAAAAAAAAAAGTTAAAAGAGATACAGAAGGACATTATATATTAATAAAAAGGGCAATCCACCAGGAAGGAGTAACAGTCATAAATATCTGTGCACCTAACTAGGGTGCCCCAAAATACCTGAGGCAAACTCTGGCAAAACTGAAGGGAGAAATAGGCATTTCTACAATAATAGCTGGAGATTTCAACACACCACACACATCATTAAATGTGAACAGAGAACCTGAAAAATATGATAAACGAGCTAGACCTAACAGACGTATAGAGAATGTTGTATCCCAAATCTGCTGGTTATACATTCTTCTCAAGTGCTCATGGATCTTTCACATGTGACATGTGACATGTTATGTCACAAAGCAGATCTCAGTAAATATGAAAAGACTGAAATTATACAAAGCACCTCCTTAGATCATAATGGAAAGAAGTTGGAAATCAATAATTGGAAAGAGGAAAATTCACAATTGTGTGGAAACTAAACAACATAGTTCTAAACAGGCAGTGGGTCAAAGAAGAAATTATAAGAGAAATTAGTAAATATCTCGAGACAAATGAAAACGAGAACACAACTTATCAGAATGCATGGGATACTGCAAAGGCAGTGCTGAGAGGGAATTTTATAGCCCTAAATTCCTATTTTAAAAAAGAAGGAAGAGCTAAAGTCAAAGACATAACTGAACAACTGGAGGAACTAGAACAAGAACAGCAAACCATTCCCAAAGCAAGCAAAAGGAAAGAAGTAATGAAGATTGGAGGAGAAATAAATGAAATTGAGAACAAAATAGCATAGAGAAAATCAACAAAACCAAAAGCTGGTTCTTTGAGATCATAAAATTGATAAACCCCTAGCTAGACTAACAAAGAAAAAAAGAGAGAAGGAGCAAATAAATAAAATCAGAAATGAAAGGGGGGATGTTGCGACTGACCCCATAGAAATAAAAAGGATCATAAGACGATATTTTATGAGTAACTGTATGCCAACAAATTAGACAACCTAGATGAAATGGACAAATTCCTAGAACCACACAAACAACCTACATTGACTCTACAAGAACTCAACAAACCAATTACATTTAAAGAGCTTGAATCAGTCATCAAAAATCTGCCAACAAATCAAAGTCCAGGACCAGATAGCTTTACAGGTGAATTTGAACAAGCATTTCAAGAAGAATTAACACCAATCCCGTTAAAGCTCTTCTAAAAAATTGAAGAGGACGGAAAATTACCCAACACATTTTATGAAGCCAACATCCCCTTAATACCAAAACCAGATAAAGATACAACAGGAAAAGAAAATTACATATTGTTCCCAGCCCATATCTCTGAAGTGACGTTTTGGAGACACACCTCCTCCTAAAGGGAGTGACACCAGGTTAGAGCCCCCGGATCAGTCCTAATATCCCCAAATCTGGCAGCTCTGGTCTCTCTGCCCTCCATCCATCAGACCCCAGGGGCGTAGCTTCCAAGCGGCTGACCTGGCCCCTGCACTTGCCCGTGTGTGAATTATTCTCTTGCCATGCCTTCACCTCCAGTGACGTGACTTCTTTGTTCCTGGGGCTCCCGGTGCGCTGATCACAGCGCTGTGCGACAAGGAAGTGGAGGCACTGGGGTCTCTCAAGGGACTGCTAGCGTCCGGGGTCCCCATCCTGCAGGCTGCAGACCCAGGCCTCTTCCTGGGCGAGCTGAGCTGCGCACTCACAGCGCCGGGACCCTGGGCCACTGAGGCCAACGTGGTGGTACTGCTGCTGCAGAGGCCTGAGCGGAATGGGGAGATCTTGGCTCCAGCGCTGGGAGACGCGGTGCTGCCACCCTGACCCTGGGCCTCCTCCGCTGCTCGCTGTGCGGACCCTCCATCCCGGTGAGTCACAGAATGAGGCCCAGGCCCAGGATCAAACAGAGGCCTTATTGGACAGCGCCGGCTTGGGGGGGATGATTCTTGGTGTTGGGGGTGAACTGCAGCAGTGGCGACCCTGGGAGGAGCTGGAGCGCCTGCGGGTGGCGCTGGGGAGCCAGGCAGCAGCTGTGCAGAACCCAGAGCTCCAAATATAGAACTGCCAGTCCGAGACCGAAGTGCGCACCCATAGGATCATGAGATAAATAAAAGATGATTGTTTTAAAAAGAAAAGAAAATCACACACCAATCTCTCTAATGAACATAGATGCAAAAATTCTCAACAAAATACTTGCAAATAGAATCCAACAGCATATTAAGAGAATTAAACACCATGACCAAGTGGGATTTATTCCTGGTGTGCAAGGTTGGTTCAACAGGAGAAAATCAATTAATGTAATACACATTAACAAATTGAAGGGGGAAGAAAATACATGATCATCTCAATTGATGCAGAAAAGGCATTGAACAAAATCCAGCATCCTTTATTGATAAAAACACTTCGAAAGATAGGAATAGAAAGGAAATCCCTCAATATGATAAATAGCCTATTGGAAAAGGTTGAAAGCTTTCCTTCCAAGAACAAGAGAAGGATGCCCACTGTCACCTCTGTTAGTCAACATTGTACTAGAAGTTCTAGCTAGAGCAATTAGGCCAGAAGAAAAAAAAAAAGGCATCCAAATAGGAAAAGAGGAAGTAAAACTCTCACTATTAGGAGATGACATGATCCTATATTTAGAAAATTCTGAAATGTCTATGGCAAAGCATCTTGAGCAAATAAATGAGTTGGGCAAAGTGACAGATACAAGATCAACATGCAAAAATCAGTAATGTTTCTGTACACTAGTATTGAATAATCTGAGGAGGAAATCAGGGGAAAAAATCATTTACAATAGCAACAAAAAGACTGAAATACCTAGGAAACCACTTAACCAAAATTGTACAGGCCTAATTTCAGAAAACTACAAAACACTGCTAAAAAGAAATCAAAGAAGACCTAAACAAATGGAAAGACATTCTGTGTTGATGGATTAGAAGACTATATATCGTGAAGATGTCAATCCTACCTAAACCGATTTATAGATTCAATGCAATACCAATCAAAATTCCAAAATCCTAGTTTACAGAAATAGAAAAGTTAATTACCAAATTTATTTGAAAGGGAAGGAGCACCCAAATAGCAAAAACATCCTAAAAAAGAAGGGTGATGTGGGAGGACTGTCACTGCCTGACCTGGAAACATATTCCAAATTTATTGTGGTCAAAACAGCAAGGTATTGGCATAAAGAGAGACACATTGATCAGTGGAATAGAATTGAGAGTCCAGAAATAGACCTTCACCTCTACTGCTAACTGGTTTTGATAAACCTACCAAGTCCATGTTACTGGGACAAAATAGTCCCTTCAACAACAAAAGAATGAAAGAGGACCCCTATCTCACGCCATGTATAAGAATCAACTCAAAATGGATTAAAGACCTAAATATAAAAGCCAGGATTATAAAACTACGAGAAGAAAACGTAGGAAAACATCTTAAGGACCTTGTGGCAGATGGTGGTTTCTTGGACCTTACACCCAAAGTTACATTTCTACATCTTGCCCATAAGGATTTCATGAGCCACATTCTTCTGTCATTTAGATACTTCCATTTATTAACATCATGTAAATTACTTGCACTTTTTAAGGGTGCAATTCCTCAAAAGTGACTCATATTTTAAAAGCAAGTATCTATTAACATATGATGAAAGAACTTGGAGAAAATATTTTGTAGCTTTTTTCTTAATAATAATTAGATATTTTTAAAGCACTGTACTTTTTGGGAAATATTTTTTAGAAATATTATTTAAACCTAATAATAAAAGTCTTTCTGGTCTCAAAATTCTTTCCCAATGCCTAATTCTTAGGCAACAGAATCAGTATCTGAAAAATCTCACAAGTTGGTCACATGGTAGTAATTTCAAACGTGAGTCCAAAAACTCCAATTTTATTAGGATAGAGGAGATGTGATTTAATAGCAACATGAAAAAGCCTCAGAGATTTAATTTATTTTGATCTCAATGAGATAACGGTTTAATAGGATACATACCTATGTGTGTATACACACACACTCACCTCATTCAATAAGGAAGATGTTTCTGACCGTTTTACAGAATAATAGTGGTACAAGCTTTCTTTGGGGCTGGTTTTCCCATTATTTGTGAAACTGACACAGGATTATGCAGAGAAGTTTTAAGTAAAATTTTTGGTGGGGGAGGGTTGGTAGTGGAAGACTTGAACTCATTGAACTTCCAAAATTGCTTCCAATCTGATATTCAGTTGTATGAATTATTACATCTCCAAATGAATGAAAGCAAATAGCATAAATTTTATTTCTGGATCATGGCACTTTTTAAAACTTCAGATTCCTACAAACTTAGTTCTGTTAATAGTTGGACAGGCTTCAAAAGCATGAAACTATCCACATATGTAGTATAGCTGTGAAGGGAAGCTTTTAAAATTTCATCAGTTTTAAGAAATTTAATGTGAACGTACATGCAGTTTACTTTACTTTCCAGATGATCTCAACATAAGTGGCATCGTAGCAGCTGTGGTAGTTGTGGCCTTAGTGATTTCCGTTTGTGGCCTTGGCGTGTGCTATGCTCAAAGGAAAGGCTACTTTTCAAGTAAGTGAATTTCACCTTTCTTTGTTAGATGATTTCATAGTTTTCATATGAGACCCTGTTTCTCCAAGAAGTTCTAAGCAATTCTGGAGAAATTTTTTTTTTCATTGATTTTCTGTAGTAGAAAATGCCCAAGATGACATGCAGGTGCTTGACAAAACATAGGGATTAAAGGTAGAAGGGCCTCCTTGCAAATTCCCAGGGAACACCACAGAATACATCCCTGGAGTGTTACAATGAAGTGATGTTGAAAGATACTCAATGTGGACAGATATTTATATGTACATTTACATGTATTTAAGATCTTTTTATTTTTAAGGTAGGAATTGTAGATCTTTAGATGAAACTGTTTTCTAGTTTTAAGATAAGAAATTTCATCGAAACAAATCAGTGAATGTTTTATCAGTATAGAACAGTGAATGGCCGAATATCAAATTTAGCACAACTATAAATGGAATTGTTCAATAAAAACTAGAAATCTACTGTAATAGCGTTGCTTCCAAGTACGGTTCTTAGCTCTCAAGTTTTGAGTTTGTATTAGTTTCCTACAACTGCCATACAAATTGCCTCAAACTTCAACAGCAATGTATTCTCTCATGTTTCTAGAGGCTAATAGTTCAAAATCAAGGTGTTGGTAAGGCCATGCTCCCTCTGAAGGCTCTAAGGAAGAACCCTTCCTTGCTCTTCATAGCTTCAAGTGGTTTATGGCAATCCTTGGTTTTCCGTAGCTTATAGCTGCACCATTCCAATCTCTGCCTCCATCTTCACATGGCCTTCTTCTCTGTATCTCTCTGTGTGTCTCCTCCTCTTCTTATAAGGACATCAGTCATTAGCTCTAGAGCCCCTCTGAATCCAGGATGAGTTCACCTTAGACACTTAACTAATTATATCTGCAAAGATCCTATTTCCAAATAACGTCACTTCACAGGTATTAGGGGTTAGGGCTTGAAAATATCTTTTGAGGGAACACAATTCACCTACTACAGAGTTTTTTAACTCTTAACCCCCCATTAGGGTTTGATGTAAATGGATGAGATTTTAAAGTAAAAAAGTATTTTATTCTCTTAATGCATTTCTTCACCCCCAGTCTTTAAATTATCTGAGTGCTCAAGAGTTGCAGAGCTCCAAAAAATCCTTTGAAATACTTTATAAAAATAAAACTTTAAGGGCTTTCTAATAATATTTATAAACTAGATATTATATGTCATAAAATGTTTCCATGAAAATGGTTTCAAGGAGATTCCCTATAATTAAGAATAACTCCTTTATGAATTAATAATTGTTTTTGTATATAGTGCTCCAATCTAGTCCAGTGTAATGTAACTTTATGAGTGGAATCCAGCTGAGTCCACCTACTGGTCACCAGTGAGAGTACACACAGATAAGAGCACTCATTCAAAAATCTAGTCTTTGTTATCTATACTTCAAAGAATATCTATCTGAGTATTTTCAATGAGGGCTCAATATACAAATTTTTCTTAGAATACTGAATTTATTAAAGCGACAACTTGGATATTAGGAACCCATTGGTTAAGAATGTTAGCTGATTTCAACTGACAGAAAACCTATCCAAGAGAACCATTTTCTACATCTTGGCATTTAGAACAGAGAGAGTAAACTACAGCCAATGGGCCAAATTTGCCATCTATTTTACTATGTCTCTTGTTTTAGTTTCCTTGGCTGCTTAAGCAAGTACCATGCAATGGGTTGGCTTAAACAATGGGAATTAGTTCACAGTTTTGAGGTTAGGAGAGTCCAAATCCAGGCTTCATCAAGGCAATGCTTTCTTCTTGAAGACTAGCATTCTGTGTCTTGTTGCTGATGATCTTGGTCCTAGACTCCTCTGTCACATGGCAATGCACATGGCAGCCTCTCCTATCCTCTCCCTTCTCTTCTGGATTCCATTGACTTTCATCTTCTGGCTATTGGCTTTCATCTTCTGGCAGCTCCCTCTCTGGCTTTCTCTCTCTCTCTCTTTTTGAATTTCATTCTTCTTATAAAGGACTCTAGTAATAGGATTAGGAACCATCCTGATTGAGTCTTCTTCCCAAAAACTGACATTCAGGAGCTGGCTGCCACTGATCCTTGATCGTTGGTCCTTGGCTTCTCTGTCACATGGCAGTGCACATGGCAGCCTCTTCTGGTTGCTCTATTCTCTTTTGGGTTCCATTTAATTCCAGCTTCTTGCTTCCTGTGGCTTTCTCTCTGTGTCTGAATTTGATTCTGCTTAGAAAGGACTCCAGTGATGGGATTAAGACCCATCCTGTTTGAGGTGGGCCACAACTTGAGGTTAACTGAAGTAACTTCATCAAAAAGTCCTGCTTACAATGGGTTCATTCCCACAGGAATGGATTAAGTTTAAGAGCATGTTTTTCTGGGATACATAGCTCCAATCCACAACAGCTCCCAAGCTAAGAATGGTTTTTACAGATGACCATTTGCAATCGATTTGATTATAGGGAGCATTAACTTTGAAGCCCAAATAAGAGGAACGGTTTTTTCCCCAAAACAGTTCCATTCTTCTCATTATAGACCTGTATTACAAGAATTTGTACTCAGTCATTATTATTATATTTTGAGTTTCCTCAATAAAGTTTTTGGAAATTTGTATTCTCTCTTTTTGTGTAAGTACCTACATAATATCCTTGATTTTGCCTCCTACCTTGCAAAGCCTAAAATATTTGCCATCTGGCCCTTTACAGAAAAAAATTGCCAACTCCTGATTTAGAAGGTGCATTAGCATTAAAAAAAGGAAATTAAACTAAAACTCATTTTTATATGAATCTGTGTCATACCTTACTCTTGCATTAACAATATGTACTTATTTTCTTTTGTAGAAGAAACCTCCTTCCAGTAAGTATGCTTTTTAAAAAATGCACGCCTTCTTTCCCATAGCATCTAACTTTCTGTTATTCATCTGTTTAAAAAGTAAAATTTTAATTTGGGTTATTTGTATAGGCTTAATTCTGTGGGAAGTTACTCAAGTTTGAGAAATAATCACAATTCATGTTTTATGCCTTTTTGAGAATGCCTGATTACCTAAAGAAGAAATATGACCAGTAAATTTCCAAAATACTACTTTAACAAACAAGTGTATTTGTTGTGTTTTGCTAAATTGAAAATTGTCAAATAAATTTTGCAATCATATTTTTCATTCAATGAATATTTGTTAAATACCTATTTTGTGTCTAACATGGTGCTAGGAACTGGGGATACAACATTGAATAAAACATGGGAAGCGGCTGTGGCTCAATCAGTAGGGCTCCCGTTTACCATATGGGAGGCCCCGGGTTCGGTTCCCGGGGCCTCCTGGTGAAGGCAAGCCCGCCCGCACGGCGTGGTTAGCTGACCCAGCGAGCACAAGCAGCAAGGGGGGGATAAATGAATAAATAAATAAAATCTTTAAAAAAAAAAAAAAAAAAAAACAACATTGAATAAAACAGACAAAACCCTCTGCCTTTTGGAACTTACAGTCTATTAGAGAAAGGCAGAGGGAAAACAGATAAGTGATAAGTAATATGGAGAAAAATAGTATAGGTAAGAGAATGGAGAATGTATGGGGTAGGAGTGGAGAATGACCTTTTAAATAGGTGATCAGGGAAGGCTGCACCAAAAAAGTGACATTTGAGAAAGACCTGAAGGAGGCAGGGTGGCAAGTCACACAAATATCCCCCTCAAGCAGAGGGGGGAGAGCAAATGAAAAGATCTGGAGACCCAGCATGCATGGAGTATCTGAGGAACAGCAAGGGGGCCAGTGTGGCTGGATCCAAGTGAGAGAAGTGCAAAGAGGAGGAGATGAGGACACCAAAGTAGCCAGGGCCAGATTTTGTGGAGACCCTTCTAAGGTAATTTTGAGGCCTTTGGTTCTTGTTCTGAATAAGATGGAAAGTCATTGGAGGGTTTTGAGCAGAGGAGTAGCATCATATCCCTTAAGCTTAAACGGCTCACACTGGCTGCTCTGTTGATAACCAGTTGTAAGATGGTGTCTTAGTTTGCCAAAGGGCTGCCGATGCAAAGAACCAGAAATGGGTTGGCTTTTATAACAGGGATTTTATTTAGGATAAAAGCTTACAATTCCGAGACTGTGAAAAGTCCAAATCAAGGCATTAGCAGAGATGCTTTCTCACCAGAGGTCAGCTACTGTTGATCACATGGTGATGATGGCCACTGATCTCTGCTGGGGTCCCTACTTTCCCCTCCAGAATCTACTGTCTCCCGGAGCTCAGCTGAGCGCAAGCAGGCGTAGGGCTTGTCTCTTACTCGTCCTCCTCTCTCAGTCTCAGCTGTTCTGCTTTCTTCCTGAGTTCAGCTGTGAGCTGTCAGGCATATGGCTCATCTCTTCAGCTCTAAGCTGCTCCATGGGCCCAGCCTACTGGGGGCTCCATGCTTAAGCTTTGGCTGCTAGTGATCCTCGAGTCCTCCTTTCACATTGCAGGGTCAAAAATGGCAGAGCTCCCTTTTCCTGTCTGTCTCTCTCTGTGTCTTAGTTTTTATAGCAGACCCAGCAAGAGAGCAGAGACTCAACCTGAGTCACACCTCACTGGCATAGTCCAGTCAAAAGGGTCTCACACCCACAGGATTGGATTCGTTCCAAAATATACTCTTTCTCTTTGGGGATTCATAAAAGAACTTCAAACTGTCACAGGTGGCAAAAGATGGAAGCAGGGAGGCCAGTTAGGAAACTGCTGTAATCCTCTAGGCAAGAGAAAATGTGTCTGGGACCAAAGTGTTAGTGCTAGGGATGAGAAATGATAGGATTTGGGATATATTTTTCACAATTTTCTGAGTAATTGGATGTGGGCAGTGAGAAAAAGAGAGATCAAAGATGGCTCCAAGGTTATGAGCAGGATAGAGTTACTGTTTACAGAAATGTGAGAGATTTTAGGAAGAGCAGGTTTAGGAGTGGGGGTGGGGGGTATTTGGAGAGCTCTGGAGTGTTTCAAAATGTGACTATTTGAGATGTTTATTAGACTCCTAGGAGAGATAATTAGTAAGTAACTGAACATGTAAATCTGGAGTTGGGGGAGTATCTTAACTGGAGAGAGAAATTTAGGAGTCATTGGTGTATGAGATCTGGATGAGATCACCCAAGTCTTTGATTTATATGTGATTTGTGGCTGTCTTTCTCATACGTGTGGAAAAGGCAGACCTAACTTTGGGCCTAAGGGCATTCTCCTTTACTCCCAGCGGCTATGGTTTCAGATACTTTGTTATCCCCTATGTTTTTTGAAGACTTGGCTACTATTGATTCCTTATTCCCAGCTTCCTATTCAACACTGGTCTCTAAGTCACATATTATCCCAGTACAAGTCCAGGATAAGATCCAATTTATAAGAACAAGCAGCAGCAAAGAGGGTAAGTTCAGAAAAGCAGGGTGGGCCTGCTTGTGTACTCCTTCCTCCTGCCCTGGGGCAAGTGTGAGCACCTCTGCTTTTATTGATGGAAATGAAAGTCAGTGGAGGTTTTGAGCAGAGAATAGACATCATCTTACATAAAAGGAAAAGTTGACATTGCTGGGATGGAGGGGTTATTCTTCCCTTAATTACAGTGTCTCTATCAACCCACACGGTAATCTGGTAAGTAACATCTTTATTCTTAGACCCATCTCCTCCCAGTCCTCAAATCCATGGTCCACAATATTTGTTGAATGATGAATTGGATAACTGAAACCCGAGCCACCATGTAAAACTTTTTCCCATGGAAAAAAATTAATTTAGAGACTAGAATAATTAACTTAAAATCAAGCTTTCAAAATGCTAAATTGTAATAAGTTGAAAACTGTCTCTGGTTTGTTTAGTCTACCAAATATCTTTAGTATACTAACCCTAGGTTACATTTAGATGCAAGGGTTTCATGCATATCTTTCTCTATGAATATTGTCTATAAATAGAAGAAATTCAGTTATGGTTGCTGCCTTTTGTTCTACCTGGTTAAGATAAATGTTTGTCTTCCTGATGAGCAAATATGTGGAGTAACATTAACTAAAAAAGGATATGTGTTTTTCAGTGGTAATCTAGTAAATACTGTCTTTTATATTCCACAACAGGAAGAATAGTTCTGCATCTAAAGCCACCACAATGAGTGAAAATGTGAGTAACTTTTACATATATTTATGGAACATATATGTTTAGGGAAGAAGGCTAGGAAGCAAAGTAATTGCATGGAAGTGGTGGATTTTTCCTTTACTAGTATCTACCACAAGTATTTAGAAGGAGCTAAATAGATGTTTTCTTCCTTCCTTGGTCCAGGATGACATGATAAAGATGCCTGGCATTTGTAGAGCGATTCTAGAAAGTGATCTTTACCCTATCATTATTTTTTCTTTCTTTTTTTTTTTTTTTTATTCTTATTGTTTGTCTTCATTTTCATTATTTTTTTCTTATGGTGCTTTCTATTATTATTCTGTCTCCTAGTATCACTAGGTCAGCTCCATTTTATAGATGATGAAATTGAGATGCAAGTTTTCACAGGAAATCAGAGGTAGAGCTGGGACCTAGGTACCTTGCTTCCTGGAAGCTTGGCCAAGCAATTGGTTAAGATCATTTCCAGTAGATCTATGATTGTAGGAGTCTCCTTAATCAAGGCATTTGGGAAATTTTAGGGATATGGAATATCCTTTGTGTTATGGATTGAATTGTCTCCCAAAAAGATCTGTTCAAGTCCTAACTCCTGGTCCCGTGAGTGTGATCCTATTTAGAAACTCTTTGATGCTGTTAGTTAAAACGAGGCCAAACTGGATTAGGGTGTGTCCTTAACCCAAAATGACTGTCCTTATAAGAGAAGAAATTGGACAGACAGATGTGAGAACACCATGTGAAGACTGAGGCAGAGAATGCCATGAATCTCCAGCAATAAACCACCAGAAGCCAAGAGAAAGACATGAAACAGAGTCCTCCCTACAGGTTTCAGGGGGAATGTGGTCCTACTGACACCTTGACTTCAGACTTGCAGCTTCTGGAACTGTGAGCCAATAAATATCTGTTTTTTTGAGCCTGGGAAACTCTGTTACAGCAGCGCTAGGGAACTAAGACGCTCTGCTATTGCAGAAAGAAGCCATAACTTACCACAAACTTGGCAGCTCAAAACAAGAGAAATTTATTGTCTCACAGTTCTGGAGGCCAGAACCCCCAAATCAAGGTGTTGGTGGAGTTGGTTCCTTCTGGAGGATCTGGGGAGATTCATTCCATGCCTTTCTCCTAGCTCCCGGTAGCTGCCATCAAGTCTTGGTATTCCTTGGCTCAGACCTCATAGCTCCAATCTCTGCATGGCCTTCTTCTCTGTGTCTTCTCTTTTCTGTCTCTTATAAGGATACTAGTCATTGGATTCAGGGCTCACCCTAATCCAGGATGATCTTATCTCAAAATTCTTACTTTAATTACATCTGCAAAGACCCTTGTTCTAAATAAGGTCACATTCTGAGGTTCTAGGTAGACATTACCTTTTGGGGAGGGGGGGCACAATTCAATCCACCACAGATAGATACTCAATCTTCTGGGTTATTTGTTCAGAAATAGAGTCGGGGTGGGTGTTCCAAGTTATTAGGAGTTTAAGTCCTTTCTTGAGAAATAGAGTACTGGTTCTCAGAATTCCTTAGGGCTCTATAGCAGAGATTCTCTTAGATTTCCATAGATTTAGCTTCTTAGGTGATTCTTATCAGTATCACTGAAGTTTAAAATTTTTTCAAAATTTAACTTTATAAAAATCATTACTCCGGATCTATTACAGGAGTCACCTTATTCTGAAGTTTACTCTTCCTGAAAGCAAGTTTTTCTTTAATTAGGGAACGAGCAACATGTAACTCCATATTTGCTCCTACTCTTATGGAAAGTACTTCTTGAAAGTGGAATAAAATATCCCCATCCCCACCAAACATTAAGGAGGTACTTGGTAGCTAAGGTAGTAGAACAAAGGCCTTTTAATTTATCTTTGTCTTCTGAGTTACCCTCATCAGCTGAGAGTTAAAGTTGTGTTCAATTCCAGTTTTGGCCTAGCAGGGTTTCTCATGTCAGCACTAATGACATTTGGGGGTTGATAATTCTTTGTTGTGGCTGTCCTGTGCCTTGTAGGATGTTTAGCAACATCCTTGGCCTCCACCTATTAGATTCCAACAGTACCCCACATACACACTCCCCTAAGTCATGACAAGCAAAAATGTCTTCAGATATTGCAGATAGCCTAGAGGACCTAAGGCTGTTGAGAAGGAAGGGATCACACTGGATCACTGATGTGAATGAAATGCAGTTTCTTAAGAGACTACCTTGAATCCACAAGATTCACTCTAAACAGCTTAGAAGTTTTCATAGAATCACAAAATTAATCCAGTCACCCAGAAATTTTCTAAATTGATATCAGGCTGTGATCAAAGTACTCTAAACTACGCTGGGATTCAAACCTTAAACTGGCCACAGTTGGGAGCCACATGTAGGGTTTGACAAGATATGTCAGATGGCCTCTGGCCATTTTCATGTTAAGTCTTGAAAGGGAATTAAATTCTTATCAGTATTTTAGTGGATCATAAGGCCAATTAATAGGCTTTATTTTTAAAGCATGCTATCTAAAGTTAGAAGTGAAATGCAAGAGGAAGTAGATTGTACTAAAAAATATGTGGTCATTCAAAATGATGACTTAAGAAAGAAAGGGAAGGACAGATAGAATATGAAAGAAAGAATTAAGAAGGGAGGAAGGAAGGAAATAAACCAATCCACACTACTCTCTATTCACAAAGCTGGCTCCCTGCTTGATTTTTCACTCTCAAAGCTCTCTTCCCTGGGTCAGTGGGATTTTGTCATTTTCCTTTCTCTTTAATTATACAGGATAATTAAATTGCAAGATCTGTGAGTAAAATAACCATTACTAATTTTTTTTTTAGACCATTTTATCTTAATTTTATTTTTGCCGATGACTTGTGAGTCATGAGCCATATATTCCCATTTAGAATATTGTTCTTTCAGCTTTATAATTAAAGAATTTATTGTGGACAATTTCAAATGTACAAAAGTTGAGAGCATAGTATAATGAGCCCCCATTTACCCATCCCCCATCTTCCACAAGTATGAGTTTAAGACCAATCTTGTTTCATCCTTCTCTCTCTACCCCTAGCTCCAGGATTATTTTAAAGCAAATCTGAGACTTCATATCATTTCATCCATGAATATTTGGTATATTCCCTTTAAAATTAAAGGCATTTAAAAATATAACCACAATACCATTATCACACATGAATGTTAATATTCATTTACTTAACCAATCTTCAGTTTCTCAATTGTCATGCAATTTTTTGTTTTAGTTTTTAAAGTTTGTTCAAATCAGAATCCAAAGGAGGTCCATACATTGCAATTGGTTGATATGTCTTTTATATCTCTTTTAATCTATAGATTCTTTCTCTACTTCTCTCTTTTTAATCTCACAATATAATTTATTGAAGAAAATGAGTTGTTTTTCCTGTAGAAAACAGTTTGAATATTACTGAATGTATCCCCTCATGTCATTTAATATGATTCTCTTTCCCAGGTGAATTGTACAGTTAGATCTAGAGGCTTCATCAGACTCAGACTTGAATTTGGGGGGTGGGGGGTGGTGGGCAAGAAGACTTCATAGTTGCTATTGTACACTTCAATAGGAGGTACATAGGATATGGGTGTATTTTGTGATGTTAGCAGCCACTTGTAGTCATTGCTACCATTGCTAAATGGTGGTCGTATCAGTCTGCCAAAGAAGTGCACCAGAAATCTGTTGACTTTCATAAAGGGTATTTATTTGGGGTAAGAGCTTACAGTCCCAAGGCCATGGAAAGTCCAACTCAAGTTACCATAAGAGGTACTTTCTCACCAAAGTCAGCTGCGATGCGTTGAAGCAAGATGGCAGGTGATCTCTGATGGATTTCAGCCTTCTGCTCAGGGCTTCCTCTTCCTCCTGAGTCTCCCTGGGCCCGGTGTCTTCCCACTCTCAACTGAAGACTGGCATAGGGCTTGTCTCTCAGGGCTTCCTATATCAGTCTTGGCTCTCTTCCCAAGGTCAGCTGTAAGCTATCAGGTAAATGGTCCCTTTCTCCCTGGGGCTTTAGCTGTTTGAGCCTTCTCCTTTCTGTCACATGGCAGGATGAAAAATGACAAAGTTCTCTCTTCTGTGTCTTCTTGAGTGTCTGTTTATATCAGACTGAGGAAGGGGGCAGGGACTTAATCTTAACAGGTAATCTAATCAAAGACCATCTCAGCTGAATTTAATGCAATCAAAGGGTATTACATCCAGAGGAATAGATTATTTTACAAAATAATCTTTCTCTTTTGGGGATTCATAGATAGTCTCAAACTGCCACAGTAGTTCTCTACTTCTATCATTCCTCCTTCATCTACCTATTGGAGCACTTCTCTAAAGAGAAACATTTCCTCGTTGATAGTTCATTAACCTGAGGTATAATTGGTATATGAAGAAAGAATAAAAGTGATCAATAAAACTTAGTAGGCCCAACATGGAGGCACCAGTTCTAAGCCCCACTTCAGCAAAACTATAAAAACCTAATCAAGCTTCCATTTCCTTTAAATGCCTGGCTTTCCCAGAAGACCAAATTTAAATGCAGCCAGATCTTTATCAATTATCTCCAGCTAATTCCTCATTCTTAAGCAACCACCTCTACCTCACTAACCAAAAGAAATTCTCTCCCAATGTACTTATTCTACCTATAAAAACCTACTGCTTTCTTTGTTTAGCAGTACCTCGTGGTGATTAGAATCTCCCCGATTCAAGAATTGATTCAATTAAACGCTCTGAGATCTAACCAAATTTTGCTCAAGTTTTTATTTAACAAATGTTTGATATTTTTTTTCTCTTTATTTCCCAGTTTTCAAAATAAGGAGTTAAATGCCTAGTATTCTCCAAATGTGATCAATGAGAATTCCAGCTTTCAACTACACAAACATAATTATCATTTTTTGTATCCCCCTATACATGTACAAATTCTCAGAGTTACAATACCAACTCTACCACCAACAATATCATTACAGAAAACAATTTAAGAATTTAATGTAGTGTTTATTTTTTCTTAAACTATATTCCTCAAGGGAGGTAAGTTAAATTGCTGTTTTAAAGGCACTTAGAATATTTTCTATGTGGTTACACCCAACAACTCAGCACACAGTATAGGTTACTCGTTCCTTTTCTGTAAGTATTTTGAAGTATTGTATTGTTTAGTATTCTCTGGTCCCTGCCACAAGGGACAGGGGAATAAACACCTATTATTGACCAAGAAGCCTCCTAAAACTAAATGTCAGTATGTGCCACTTGAAAAGAGGAAGGAGAATGTTTGAGAGAGGAAGTGAGAATGAAAAGACTATTTAAAAATTAGATTTTTACCTAATATTCATGGAAAAGAAGGGGGAAATGAGCAGGATGGTAGGCAGTATTTTCGTGAAAAGAACACTGCACTGAAAAGTAAGTGACCTGAGTTGTAGTCCCAGTTTAGATACTAATGTGTTATATGGCCTTAATCACTTAGCTTTTCTGGTTCTCAATATTCTTATATATAAGTGAAAGTGGTTAAAATGTCTATATATTTGTTATGAACCATATTTCATTAAGGATTTGGGGAAAACTAAAAAGTTTAAAGTAGATGTTCTCTATGGTACCACATTAATCAGGGTTGTATTTGGCCATGGGAAACAGAAAATCTCACAATCGTGATTTAAACTATTTAAATCACATGATTTATATTTATTTTTCTAATATAACATGAAGTCTGAAGTAGGCAGTCCTAGTTTGCTACAGTTGATCTATGATGACCCGATGTCCTGCACTTCTTCCATCTTCTTTGGGTTGTGGTTTATTCCTATGGGTCACAAGATGGCTGCTCTACCTCCAGCAATTACAGCTCTGTTCCAGGGATTGAGAAGGAGAAGTGATTATATCAGCAGACTTCTATTTAAATCTCATTTGCCAGAACTATGACACATGGTGACCCCTAGCTGAGAGGGGTGCTGAAATATTGTGTTTTTACTTTTTACAGACCCCCTAGTAGAGAAAAAGAAAAGGTGATTGCAATGGGTATTGGTGAGCCATTGTACAATACCATCACAGATGTCTTCTGGGTTTAATATATTATCTCTTTTGTGTACATTTTGAATGCTCAGTTATAAAAATTCTAGGCAAGTAAATCTACAAATGAAAAGAACCAGAGCTCAGACTTAAGCAAACAAGATTCATCTCACTCTAATTTCCTCTCTTATTTCTGTATTCTCTGGGCAGAGTTTCAAAGTACATTGTTTCTTAGTATTTAATTAATTGCTGATAAAATAGATTTAATTAAATATGTGCTGGTTTTTATCTATAAAATGCTCATAGTAGATATTATTTTATATCCATAAGATTTGTCTATTTCTTTAAATATGAATTAATACATTATATTTAAACTTGGTTTTTCTTTTTTTTTCCCTAGGATTTTAAACACACAAAATCCTTTATAATTTAAAAGAAATCCACCTTTGAGATACACCCAAACCACAGTTGTTACATGAGTTATTAAAAGATTCTAAAACTCTGCTTTGTCTCACATTTGCAAAGAGGTACTGGAAGAAATGAAATTGGTATTTATTATAATTTTTATGACCTCTGAATCAACTGAAATTGGTTATCATTTTAAACAAACAGCTCTGTCCGCATCTAAAACACCATCTGGCTTCTTGTGTCTGGACTAAGAGAAAAGAATCAAAATACTTTATACTTGTCTGGGGTTTGTAAAATGTTAACAAATGGTCTAACTTCTAGAAAAAGTTACTAAAATATCTCATACTGATTGTAAAATTAGTCCACAGAGCATGAAGATATTAACTGCACAC
Organism: Tolypeutes matacus; assembly: GCA_026826555.1. NCBI lineage: Eukaryota > Metazoa > Chordata > Mammalia > Cingulata > Chlamyphoridae > Tolypeutes > Tolypeutes matacus. The sequence continues at coordinate 19,847,513 of JAKSZT010054524.1, forward strand.
ACCCTCTGTGCAAGGGTCTGATTTTGGGGATCTGGAAAATACTCTGACAGATGGATGCAACAGGAACCTCTGGTCTAATTTCTACCAGAATCCTCTTTTCTTCTCTAATATAATCCTTATACTGTTGTTCATTTAACCCAAATATATTCACAGAAGGAAGGTGGTGGGGTGAGTCTTATACACAAGAATCTGTGTTTTGTATTTACTTTCACATCTGAAAAGCAAAAGCAACAAGAAGAAAAATACCTAATGGTCAGAGCTCACCTGGTGTGTGTCATTCATTTCTTCATTAAACATAATTTTGAGACTCAAACACAAATTCAGGTGGCTTATTTCACCCCCAGAGCTGCCTGTTGCTGTTTCCTTCCCCTAAGATCCCTTTGGAGAGGATCCGTGACCTTTGGGGTACACCATCTCCTGGAGCTCGTCTTTGGAACTCATGCAAGTGGAGCCTTCATGTCATCCTGCAGATCTCCTTCCCTGCGTGCATGGTGACTTCACGCCTCTCCTTCCAAAAAAAATCACGAAATTCTGGAAAGGGCCAAGTCTTTTGCCGTTAGGGCAAGTGGTCTCACACTCCTGCTTATAGCAAAGTGGGGATACATAGGGGAGAAGTTATCTGACAAGTGAAATAAGATGACAGAGCTCACTGTGTCTCCCAGCACCTGGCACCCCACTTTACACTTCGTGGGCATGCCAGAAAAGGTGATTCAAATGAAAACTGGATAGAATCATCTCGCTTCTCAACCAATTAACCACAAAGGCCCCCAGGTGGTATTAAAAAGTGAAAATTCCAATAAGCCATTTAATAGTAAGAACAATTAGGAAGTGTAGAAACATAATCATTTTTAACTTATTTTTAATATTAAAAATATTCAATTAATATTAAAAACAAAATATGGCTGAGGCATTTCCTGTCCTTCTGGCAAATCTGGATGAAAAGGTCATTCACTACTTTTGACAAACTTTGAACGTGGATAAGTTGCTTTTAAAGTAGTCTGTTCTTTCTGCTCAGCAGGCAAAGCAAATCCCCAAGATTTACTGAACAATAAATGGAAGGAGCACCCACTGAGTGCCTAGCATTGTACCTGGACACCAGGTGACCAGGTAGATACCTGTTGTCAGACTCCCACCCTTGACTTGTCTGTGGACCCACTTCCTGGAGGTCTGGCTTCTTAACACGGCTCTGCCCCCAAAAGTTCATGCATTAGTCAGCAATCTTTCTGTAAAGGGCCAGGTAGTAGGTATTTTAGGCTTTGCAGGCCATACTGTCTCTGTCATAACTAGTCAGCTCTGCCATTGTAGCAAGAATTCAGCCAGACAATAAGTAAACAAATGGGTGTGGTTGTGTATCAAGAAAACTTTATTTCCAAAAACAGGCAGCAGATAGCATATGGCCTGCAGACAGTTTTCCAGCCCTTGGTAGTAAACCATGAAAATCCATATATCTGTAAGTTTGGGTAAGAAATCAGACCAAATGTTGCCTACGCTTTCATTGAAGGATTTTCTTTGATTTGAAGAATGCTTTCCTCTTGCATTGCCAAATGCCAAGGGAATATGTGAATCTCAAAGATACTTCTTCGGGCATATCTACCATCACATAAGATCAATGACTTCCATTTAAATTACATGAATCTATATTGTGGAAAAACTATCTAGTGCCTTAGCTTTACTAATAGATGAAAAGCTTCCTTTTAAGACATCCTAGGCCAGAGATTTCATTTTACGCAGTGTTATTGTCTAACACCTTATTTTTGTCAAATATATATTACACATCTTAAAATATTGTATACAGCTAAGTAAACAGCACTATATAAAGAATGCTTTCTTCCAAACAAAGGATATAGCATTAAACACTAATTTTCTAATTACTAAAAATATATCCAATTGTGGGTCACTGGTGTATGGACTTGTGTTTCCATTTGTTTTTATTTGAAGATCTTGAACAATAACAAATAGGTAAAATTATAATAATTCCTAGAGGCATTTTTTATTTTACTTGATTATTTCATTTTCTTATGATGAAATTCTGTTGTATAAGCATTGGGGCTCTGGAATCTTTGATAATACAAAGTTTCGTTTGTTTTGTTTTTTATTGTTGCTGTTGTAACTAGATTTAATTTATTTTTAGTTGAGGAGTTTAACCTAACTAAATCTGGAATGATTGTTTTTCAAGATAATTTTGCAAAGAACTTACTTCATCCACAGGTGGTTTTGTTTGATTAAAATCTACATTAATAAAAATAGCTGATCTTGTTAAACTTTTTAGCCCCATTCAACAGTGCCTGGGGAAGAGTTGTCCACCTATTGTTGTTAAATAAAACCCAGGAAACTACACCCTTTTATCATCTGTAGCTACAAACAAGCCTAGCTTTTTGGCTGTGGAAGATTAGAATCTCATCATCTTTCAGTTTGGATGCCTGCCAACCTCTGAAAAACTGCTCTGAAAATAAAAAGCATAAACTGTCTATTGAACAACTTTATATATGTCAACGAATATACGAGGTTGGAAGGGGGTATGGGTATATAAAATCCCATTTATTCATCTCAACAATGCTATAAAGTAGGCAGCGGCATTATCTTACAAACCAGTTAGTGTCCTGCTAAATCGACAGAGCTGTGGAGCTCCTGGATCTGTATGACAGGGCCTGATCCAGGACCACAATGTTTTTTCTCCGCCCTCAACATTCCTCCCTTTTAAATGCTTGTGTCACTCACTCTTTAAAAATAAAAAATAAAAAAATTATTAGAGCAGTTGCAGCTTTAGAGAAAAACCATAAAGGAAAATACAAAGTTCCCATACCTCACTCACACACAGTTTTCCCTATTACTAAAAACATTTTGCATTAGTGTGGTATCTTTATTACAATTAATGAACCAATATTATAATTATTTTATAAACCATAGTCCACAGTTTCCATAGCTGACATTTGGGTTCACCCTTTGTGTTATACAGTCCTATGTTTTTGTTATTTTAAAAAATTTTATGCGGGACATTGGAATTGTCCTGCGTGATGTTGCAATGACAGATACAGGCCATTATATATTTTGTCATAACTTACAAAATTGTGTGGGACAGAGTGTAAACTATAATGTAAACTATAATCCACGGTTAGTGGCAATGCTTCAATATGTGCTCAACAGTTGTAACAAATGTACCACACTAATGAGGGATGTTAATGTGGGAAAGGAGGGGAGGGGGAGGGGGTGGGGAATATGGGAATCCCTTATATTTTTTATGTAATATTCATGTACTCTAATGTTTCTTTAAAATAAATTAAAAAAAAACTATATTGTGGTAACTTGTATGAAATTCCCGTTTTAACCACATTCAAGTATACTATTCAGTGGTAATTCCATTCACTGTTGTGCCCTGCATTCTCTGTAATCTCCAACCTGTCCACCCCTCTCGTCTCACAGCCTATAACACCTTTCTGTCTTCCCCTTATCCCTTCTCCAGTCTAAATGCCATGGTGGTTACAGGGCGGATGTCACTCAAATGGTTGGGCATCCGTCTGCCATATAGAGGGACCTGGGTTCAATCCCTGGGACCTTCCCGTAAAATTAAAAAATAAATAAATAAAAAATAAATGCCATGGTGGGCCGTTTCATTTCTCTACCACTCTCCACAGAAGACCAAATCTCTAATATTGTTTGTTTGTTTTAATTGACGCTAACCCTGATGAATATATTGAAATTCCACCATCACCACCACCCTTCCTATCTCTAAATCTCCCTTTCTCCATTTATGGACTGGCTCCATCATTCATTGATCGGTGCATTTGATTATTCTGTAATGCCTTCAATCCTTTTATCTCTAGCTTTTGTTGCTATCTCATCTTTTGTCTTCAGGGACCTTGCTCCTCCAGTGCCCCTTAGTTAAAATTTCAATCTCTCCTCCCCCTCCAGTCTTGCCTTCCCCCCCTCCCCATCCATCAGACACTGCCTTCTCTGTTTTTTGAACATCCTCCTCTCTTCTATCCCTCTTCTCCCTTATCCTTTCACTCTTTGCCTGTCTACCAAAATCTAAATTCCTTAGCCTGGAATTGAAGGCCCTCCTTCCCCCATGCACCCTCATATGGTCATAGCCTACCAGTCCAGCCGCATCTCCCACAATTCCTCTTTGACTGCCTCATGCACCCATCAAATCTTATCACCCATTTTTTCTTTCCCCTCCTCTATAAATATACTTATGATACTTCCTCCACCTGGAATGCTAATTCTCCTAGTCATGAGATATGTAAATTCTATCTCTCTAAGGGACAGCTCAAATTCTACCTCTAAGAAATCTTCGCATCACTGCCCCTGCTGGAAGAAGTATTTCTTCTCTGAATTTCTGTAGCACTTTATTGATCCTTATTTGGCACTGCTGGTTTCTATCTCATAGTATACAGTTATGTATGTACATGTCTGATATCCTTTCCAATCTGGAAGCATTTTGGGAAAAGAACCATGTTTTCTACATCTTTATAAGCCCCAAAATATTTAGCAGAATCTTGCATGTGGTAGTTCTCCAGTATATGCTGAACGAATTTTTAAAAAATCAAAAAAGCACTTCCAAAAGAGCAATTTCAAGAGTATTTATTGACAGAATATCTCCATAGATTTAGTTATGATATTAATAAGATGTTATATTCTGAAAAATGATTTTATAATCTTTATTGGGACCGGTTCGTTTACATTATGCAATATTACACAAAGTATTTCTCCATAAACTCAGTTGGCACAATTTTTTTTTCTCTTATCCTACTCATTTTCATTATTAGGTGTCCATTTCCACATAGTTCTTAAAAAGAGTTTAAATATTTTTCCAATTTTCAAATTTAATTTTCCATCTCGTTTCTTGTTCTATAAATTTGGGGAATATTTTTAGTAGTAATTGCTGATCAGAAAATTCAAGGTAAACTATAAACTTTTATTGGTGGATACTTATTCTTTTTTTTTAATAGATTTTTATTTATTTATTTATCCCCGCCTTGCTGCTTGTGCTCGCTGGGTCAGCTAACCACGCCGTGCGGGCGGGCTTGCCTTCACCAGGAGGCCCTGGGAACCGAACCCGGGGCCTCCCATATGATAAACGGGAGCCCTACTGATTGAGCCACAGCCGCTTCCCTTGGTCGATACTTTCTATTTAACCTTGCTTATTACTTGGAAATATGTGCTATATTATTATTTGATCAAGTTTTTAAAATGTATTAATTAGGGAGCGGATGTGGCTCAAATGGTTGGGCATCCGTCTGCCATATGGAGGGACCTCCGTTGGATCCCCAAGACCTCCCGGTGAAATAAAATATATATATATAGAGAGAGAAGGCGCATGGGCTGCCAGGCTCTGTGTGCCGGTGAGTCGCCAGGCCCCGGGAGCCATGCAGCAAGAAGATGACGTAACAGGAGAGAGATGCAGGGGAGAGTCAAAATGAGATGCTCCAAAAGCCCCAAAAACTGGGAACTGAGGTGGCGCAGGTGGCAGAACATCTTTCTCCTACATCGGAGGTCTTCAGGATCAAATCCCAGTGAAGACCGGAGGAGAAGGATGAGAAGAGATGGCAGGAAACAGACACAGAGAATTACCCAGTGAATGGACACAAAACAGCAAATGGGGAAGGGGGGGTTAAAATGGATAAAGTAAATAAATCTTAAAAAAAAAAAATGTATTAATTAAGACATACTAGAATATGAAATGTCTTTATGCTTTCTACTAAGGAAATACTCAAAAAACACGGTGTGTGTCAACAAAGGACCTGTTTAACTTCTCTATTATCAAGGGCAGACTGCTTTAAAGGTCTATTTTATCATCATTTTGTTTTCAACATTGAATGAGCTACTTATTAGCACTTCTTAATAATGGTATAAAAATGGAGAAGTTTCTAAGAGCTAAGTTTGATTCCTAAAACTGCCTGTGCCATTTAACTTTTCATTCTCAACCTCATTTTCCTTCCAAATATTTCACTACCATTTAATTATATTGAACTTGCTGTAGGCCAAGAACTTATTTTTCTAAATTTTAAGATGTTATATTGCAAGAGAAAGAAACAAGTTTTATACATAAATATATGATATATACAAGTTCTCCATCTTCTAAAGAAAGTAATAAATATGTTGGGTCCAGTTACCTCTACCAATGTTTAAGAAGAGGCAGGCTGCCCTAAAACCGTTACCCCACTCCACTTTCCTTTCCCCTTTATCTCACCATGGGCAGAGAGAAAGAGAGGAAAGAGAGAGAAAGAACTCAAAATTGTGTGAGAGAGAATGAGTTTGTTAAAGTTATCAGGAATGCTACTCCCCATCTCACCCCTAAGACAAATAAGCTTGGTGGCAATTTTAAAGAGAATCTCTTGCAAATATTGCGAATATCTGCCAAGAAGGAAATAGCCCCTATCTGAGCAGGTTAAAAAAAGATTTGGAAAAAGATAAAGGGAAAATATCCCTTTGTGAGTTGGCTTACATTTTCTGTTAAGCTTTGAAATAAAGATAACTTTTCACCATTAAAAAAAAAAAAAAAGATAAAGGGAAAATAAAAAAGGAAGTCAGTGGGGGAGATGGTGAAGCACTTGTTCTCCCATGATTTTTTAGGGTAAGGATGTATGAATTTTCTGCAGGTCAAGTGGGCATCATTGACAGCAGCTGCCCTTGAGCCTTCTCAACAGCATCCCACCCAGAGCCAACATCTTAAAGGAGGCTGTGGACTATACTGGGGAGGGGGTCTGGAAGAGGTGAAATTGGACTGGACTAACCATTTCAAGTAATCTGTGCAATGGGGAGATCTCTAGCCCACAGCCTCCCCCACCCCCTGAAGTGGTAGATTACCTTCCCAAGGAGCCAGCATTTGGAGGCCTGCTATACCAGGGCAGCAACAACCACACAAGCAAACAAAGAGGCCAACTCTGAACTAAACGGGTTAAATAAGTAAAAATTGCTAGGAGAAGAAGAACCTGGCACATTGTATCCTCTTTGGTTATTATTATTGTTGTTGTTGGTATTAAAGGTAATACTAGATAAATATAAGATGTATGTCCCCTTCACTTTCTCCCTCCCCTGCCTCAAGCCAAATAAACAGAATCAGAAGAGAAAGAGTAAAAGAGTGCATCTGAATGTGGTTAAAAGGGGAAAGGTTAGATTGTACATATGGTAACAGAATAATTTTTTTTTTAATCCATGGGAGTACACTACACAAACAGTAAACCGTAAGTTAAACCTTGGACTACAGTTAATAGTACAATTATTAAAATGTGCATTCATCAGTAGTAATAAATGTTCCACACCAGTGCAAGGTGATAATAATAGGGTGGTATATGGGAATCCTGTATTTTATGCATGATTGCTCTGTAAACTTTTTAATAAAGAAAACATTTTTCAATGAGTTAGAGTGGACTAAGACCCCTCATTCCCCAGGCAGGCCTGGCCCATGTCAGAAAAGGAGCTAAGGCTATGTACATGAAATTGAATATAAAGCAGGAATTTTAAATTCTGATAAACTGGACATTTTAATAATTGCAAGTGACTGGAAGGTTCTGATAACTGTTTCACATTTCATTAAATTACAGAAAGCATAATTTGAAAGAGCATGATTAAAAACAGTGAGGAGGGGGGAAATTGAATTGTTCTGGTTTCACCCTAACAAGCTCAGACTGTTCAATAAACTAACAACAGTCACTATAGATTAGTATAGAATCTACTAAGTTGGTGTTGACTTATTTAAGAGGGAAAAACAGACAAGTGAAAGCCTTAATAAAGGATAATCCATTAATACAATTCAAGGTAAAATATTCCCAGTAGCCACATGTGAGTAGACCAAAACTTCCCTATGTGAACTTTTCTGTGTTAATTTTTTTTCTGTCTAATATATATTGACACATATAGAAAGAAACAACTTCACTCTACTGAAGATTTTGTTTCTTAAAATGAGCTCCATTTTAAGATGTCCTAGGATGAAATTCAAGGTCATAAGTGTGTGCTCAGGATGAAATGCATTCACTGTTACAGATACAAGACACATAAAGATGGAAATGAGACACAATCTTGTTCTCCAGGAGCTCAGAGTCTTGGAGGAGAGAACTTCATTGCATGGGATGCATGGATATGCCCAGTGATCCTTATTCAGATCACAAACTCATTTCCTCATAGAAGGTGTTCACTATATACTTGTCTAAGTGTATAAAATTACAAAATGACAAAAAAAAATCCATATGTATAATGTATATGTGGATATACAATCATGTGGTCTTCTAACATACTTTTAACTTATGGCAACAACAGATAAAAGACTTCATTTTTTAAAAAATTTTTATGAGTTCTAGCTGAACAAGATGGCAATGTAAGACACTTCAAGGTGCCATTCCCTAACAGAATCTTTGAAAAACTAGCTAAAACAGGAAAAGCCATCTTCCTCAGAACCCCAGGGAACAGTTAAATTGTTGCAGTAACTGGGTGAGTGCTGAATCAAGAAAAAAGAGCTTTAAAAAATGGTAGGAGAAGCTTGTGGTGCAGAGCTCTCCTCTACCCCATCACTCCCCAATGCAGTGAAGAGACAACCTGTGTTCCCATTGTGGGGCCCTGGCCCTATTCCAGAGGGAACAGAGTAACCTCTATGCACTGGGGTGCCTTTATGTTAGTGCCAAGCTATCAGGTAGCAACCTGAAGGACCAAACCAGGAAACTCATCATGGGCTGGCCTTCCCAGAACTTGCCCTGCAGACAAAAGCAACTTGCAGATAGCTAAAGCATGTAAGAAACAATCAAAGTGGCCTGGAGCAAAGAATTACCAGCTTTAAGACATACAATAGAGTAACCCAAAGACACAGAAAGTCTATTCCATAGAGAATGGAGGCAGCATTCAGATTCTTGTAAACAGGGAAATTCCTAAGGCCATGAGAAAACATAAGCCCAGAAGAAGATGCAGTATCAGAAAAGAGTAGGAGAGGGTGTAGCTCAGCTTCCCATGTACAAGGTTCCGGGAAGGAAAGGAGGAAGGGAGGAAGGGAGGAAGGGAGGGAAAGGAGGGAGGGAGGGAAAGGAGGGAGGGAGGGAGGAAGGACATGGAGAGGACCTGCAGTCCACTTTTACCTTGGGGTGATATTATTGATAGGAGGACTAAATTCTGAAGGATAACAACAGCCAAAGAACAACCAAATTGCAAACACTGTGAAAGGTGTTTTGTGTTGGTTGGTTTGTTTTTGTTAGCTCCAGTAGTCAAGGAAATCTGTCATATTGGTAGCTGGATTTTATATGGAAAATTTATACAGAAGGGCAAAGGGCTCTGAATAGCCAAAAACCATTGTTAAAAAGAAGAAAGTAGGTGTAGGACTGTCAGTACCAAAATTTGAAACTAATTACAAAGCTACTTATCAAAACAGCATGGTACTGGCACAAAAGCAGACATATGGACAAATGAAATAGAACTGAAAATTCATAAAGTAACTCTCACACCTATGGCCAATTGATTTTTGACACAGTGCCAAGTCCACTCAATGAGGAAAGAATAATTACTTCAAGAAATTGTGCTGGGTACATTTGTTACAACTGATGAACTTATGTTAATACATTATTAGTAACTAAAATCCATAATGCTTCCCTTGTTATATTGACAAGATCTACTATTTATTGAGTCTCTATTAACTGACGGATGCTTTATATACATTATATTTAACCCTTATAAACAACTTTACAGGAAATATCCTTTGACAGGAAGAAATTGAAATTCAGGCACTATGGCAGATAAAAGAGTCTGGCACCTTTCTCTGTTACAACACAACTAGATCGTGCAATTGTGGGTGCTGCCGAGCTCCACCTAGACTTCCCCTTCCAGACCGAAGCATTCATTTCCTTAGTTACCAGGAGGCTTGACAGAACACACTGCATCCCACCCCAGGAACTTCCTCAGCCAGGAGTTGCTTGCCTTGCCCAAGGTTATGCTCTTTCCCCTGGGACAGACTGCATCCAGGAATTGGTCAAAACTGGTGGGGTGCAGAGGACTGGCCCTTGTGCCTCAATTTGTGTCATCTAAGAGCTCCCCATAGAATTGGCTGAGGCCTCTTTTGCCAGGGGACATTTGGCAATACCCTCAGGCATTTTTGGTTGTCACTTAGGGTTGGGGTGAATGCTACACAGGACAGCCTGCCATAACAAAGACTTATCTGACCCAAAATGTCAATAGTGAGGAGGTTGAGAAACACTTTTAAATCTAATTCTACCTCACTCCCTATTGGCATTGATTTCTGAGGGCACTCCCCCCAATAAACCATCTGCACACAAATACCTGCTCAGAGCCTGCATCCCAGGGAAACTGACCTAAGACGGTTGGTGCCAGCAGTGGAGCTAGAAGCTGATGCCAGTGTGGATTTGGAGTTGGATGACTTACCATCCAGCTGGCAATGAGGCCCCTAAGACTAGCAGTAGGTGGAGAACTGATGGCTCCTGGCATTCTGTTGCAGTATAACTGTTAAAACTTTCACAGATGGTGAACTGGAATGGAGAAAAGGTAGATGAGAATGTATAGTGCAGGAGTTCTCAAGCTTTGCTGCAAGCAGCAGGCCAATGGTCGTGAGATTGTTCTGGCATGCTGCCACATTTGGGAGCATTACTTTCAAGGAATCTAAGAATTCTAAATTTGAACCTGGTTTTCTGGAACTTCATGAAGGTTTATTTATCAAGGCAGGAAGAGAGATCTTAATTTTATTTAACAAATTGTTTGCTTGATTTATAACTCTTAAATATTTAGACATTTACTATACTCTTGTTCTGGGTCCTGCAAATCTTAGGGCAGGCCAGAGGTGATCAGCAGCTCAGAATGTTTTAGGCAAATTCAATCCTTCTCTAGCAGAAAGACCCTTCTATCTGCTCCCACATTCTCCAGCTACAGCCCTAGCTGGGGCAGAGACAACCTGAGCATTCATGAAAATGCTGTTATGAAGTCTATGAGGTCACTAGAAATCTTCAAAAGTGATTAAAACCATTCTATCTGTGACAGTTTGATATTATTTTTGTGAAGCCCAAAAAGAGAAAGATTATGTCTGTAAACTAATCTATTCCTCTGTGTGTGATACCCGTTGATTGTATTAAATTCAGTGAGGGGGCTCTGATAAATTTTATTTGATAAAACAGTTTTGGGCTTCTGATTGGGCCACATCAGTAAGGCGTGACTCGGGTTGAGTCCCCGCCCCCTTGGTGGGGTGATATAAATGGATACTCACTCAAGAAGAATATTAAGGGAAAAAAGAGAGCTCTGTAATTTTTTTATCCTGGGGTCCCGGGGAAAGATGAGCTGTTTGCCTGATAGTTTGAAGCTTCCCAAGGAAGCTTGGGAAGAGAGCCAAGAATGATATAGAAGGCCTGGAAGGAAATGAGTCCTATGCCAGGAGAGAGAGGAAGCCCTGAGAGACAAGCCCTATGCCAGCCTGCAGCTGAGAGAAAGGAAGCCCAGAGGGGAAGGCTGAATGCTCGCAAAGATCAGTGACCATCTTGCTTCAACACATGGCATCTTTCTCAACACATGAGAAAGCAACCTTGAGTTGGACTCTTTAGAGTCTTGTAACTGTAAGCTTTTACCCCAAATAGATACCCTTTATAAAAGCCAATGGTTTTCTGGCACTTTTCATCAGCACCCTTTTGGCAGACTAATATACTATCCAATATAAGTGCCATAAATGAAACAAGTTCCAAGAAAACCAATAGTGTTAGTAATGTTGCCAAACTGAACATTCAATGAAATTATCAAAAGAACAGTAACAATCCTAAAATATTGGCCAAAAGTTAGTTAAAAGTATAGAAATCAATCACAGTTTTAAAGAATCTCATTGATACTCTAAAAAATTTTAGTGGTAAAAATATTTTCCTAAGATTAAAACACTCCTGTCTTTAGCTTTCAATCGTCATTCAAATAATCATAAAAATGCTCAGAATACATTGAAGACTATATATATTCACTTGTGTAGTAAATGAGAATATACTCATGATTACTATGAAGGATATATTATAGAATGTTCTTTAAAATACATTTCTGGTAAACCATTACATTTTGAAAATTCAGCAAACTGACCATCTTGAAAATTGATTCACAATACAAATTTTTAGCAAACTGACCTGCATCCAATCAGAGGCATCCTATTCCCTTCTTTTCCTCTACTAATCAGAAGGTGCAGAGATAAGGGCCTCAGAGTAAATGCTGGGTGAAGATGCTTGGAACTGAGGTTCTACATAAGAGACCATGAACAAAAAATAAAACAAAACAAAGCAAGAATGAGAGAGAGAGAGACTATGAACCTATTGCTGGTTTAAATTAATGTCTTGCCTTCCCTGATACGAACAAAGCATGATTTACTCATATAATTTCCTTTTCGGTAGGTGGAGGGAGGCAGGTAAGTGGAATTGTAGAGAAAAGGAGGCAAATATGTTACAAGGAAAACATGCAAGTACTTAGTTAAAACAACTTAGGGAGATAGTGTACACATGCAAGTACTTAGTTAAAACAACTTGGAGATTTAGTGTGGGGACCTCAGGCTGAGATTTCTGCAGTTCCCATTATAAAGGGTGTGGTGGAAGTAAGAAGACTGATATACAAGGCTTTTAAAATTCCTCTCCACCACCCTCAACCCCCACCCCACCCTAGCAATCCAAAGAGGTGGAGGTAATTCTTTCCAGTCATACCACTTGGTGCAGCTTTGAGCTGCAAACTTCTAGTGTTGAGATTGTTGGTCACACATTGTTATTGTCTCACCACCTCACCTAAAGAGGGTTTCAGATGGGTATCATGATCATGTAATGGAGGAAGAATTGGAAGGGGAGTAAGGAGCTAACCTTAGAAATGCTAAGAATTGATGATAAAAGAAAACGATGGACTTCCGGGAAGATGGCAGACTAGTAAAACACGGGAATCTCTTCTCCAGAAAAATAGCTAGAGGACAGGCTGAAACAGCCCCGAAAAAGATCTTCTAGGGTTTAGGACAGCAGGTGAAGGCTGCACACCCCCCAGAGGAGAGAGGTTCTAAAGAGGGAAATCGCAACAACAGAACCGTGAGTGTAGCAGCTTCTGCTGCTGCCGGCACCCTCCCCCACACTCTTCAGAATTCTCGGGCCCCTGGGCCTGCGACCACAGACAAAGGGGGCTTCAGGGATCTACCACTCCCGGAAAGGGGAGAGAGAGGGACACAGCCTTAGGCTGACTCAGGTTCTGACCCCACGGACCCTTCCACACGGCAGTTTGCCCTGGGAGCCTAGGAAGGACAGGAGAAATCCGACCCTCGACCCTCGACCCTTGCAACCTCCCTCTCTTCTAGCCTGGACTAATTGTTGAGGACTCCACAGGAGAGGGGAGAGAGAGCCTGGGGCTGACCCTGCTTTGGACTCCCAGGTTTGGTCAGCCCTGTCCCGACAGCCCTTCCAGGCCGGGTGGGGCTGCGCCATTGTTTGCCTTGGAGCCTGCAAGGGGCTAAAGATATACAAACCTCCCAATCTCCTCCTCTACTAACAAGGACTGATTGTTGAGGACTCAGAAGGGAGTGGAAATATTTCCTAGCTGGGAAAAGGGGGGCACTAAGGGAGAAGTCTGGAGAACTGTCTCAGAAAGTTTGAACTACAAGGCTCTTAGCCCCCTGACAGGTAGCTCTATCACATTGATCTGGTCTGTGTCACAACAAATATGCTCCCACCAGGCATTGAATTGAGAGCTGCCAACAAGTGCCATCTCCTGGCAGACCAAGGAAGTGCACATAAGAAAATTAATAAGTAGGAGAGGCTTTTCCTGGCCTCTATAGCCTCTCTGCCCAAGACCCTAGGAAATGACCCTACAACCAATTACTGGGTCCAACGCCCAGTTTTGAGCAACAGCAGAACAATCCTAACAATCAAGGTTCAGCCAAAAATCAAAGAGCTGTGATAACTCACAGCCTCCTGCCACTAAAACCCCATAAAAAAGAAAGAGCTAGAGCATCTAAGGAAAATACAACCTAACCAGATGCCTAAGCACCAGAAAAAAATTGCAAGCCATACTAAGAAAATAGAAGACATGGCCCAAGAAAAGGAATACAGCAAAGTCCCAGAAGAGATGCAGAATTTGAGATAACTAATCAGTGAGATGAGCACAAATTTCCAAAATCAAATTAATGAGATGAAAGAGAATATAGTTAAAGAGATAAATGACATCAAGAAGTCATTGAGTGAACGCAAAAAAGAATTTGAAATCCTGAACAGAAAAGTAACGGAGTTCATGGGAATGAAAGACACAATAGGTGAAGTCAAAAATACATTTGAGGCATACAACAGCAGACTCAAAATGATAGAAGAAAGAATAAGTGATACCGAAGGCAGAGCAGCTAAAATTGAAGAAAGAAAAGAACAGAGAGAGAAAAGAGTGGAAAAAATTGAGCAGGGGCTCAGAGAGTTGAATGACAACACAAAACGCAACAACATACGTGTCATGGGAGTCCAGAAAGGGAAGAGAAAGGAAAAGGGGCAGAAAGAGTATTTGAGGAAATAATAGCTGAAAATTTCCCAACTCTCACGAGAGAAATGAACTTACATGTCCAAGAAACACACCGTACGCCAATGAGAATAAATCCAAATAGACCTATGCCAAGACACATATTATTCAGAATGTGAAATGTAAAAGATAAAATTCTCAGAGCAGCAAGAGAGAAACAAACGATCACGTACAAAGGGCATCCAGTAAGATTTAGTGCAGATTTCTCTTCAGAAACCATGGAGGCCAGAAGACAGTGGAATGATACAATTAGGAAACTGAAGGAGAAAAACTGCCAGCCAAGAATTCTTTATCCAGCAAAACTGTCCTTCAAATATGAAGGTGAATATAAAGTATTCACAAACAAACAGAAACTAAGAGAGTTTGCAAAAAAGAATCCACCTTTGCAGGAAATATTGAAGAAAGCCTTAGAACCTGAAAGAAAAACACAGGAAAGAGAGGCTTGGAGGAGAGTATAGAAGAAAGAAAAGCAGAAAGGATAACCAAAAGAGTAAAAAGAGAGACAAAAATGAGATGACATATGAAAACCAAAGAATAAAATGGAGGAAATAAATAGTACATTTTCAGTAATATCATTGAATGTGAATGGATTAAATTCCCCAATCAAAAGATAAAGGCTGACAGAATGGATAAAAAAACATGAGCCATCCATATGCTGCTTACAAGAAACTCACCTCAGACCCAAGGATACAAACCGGCTGAAAGTAAAAGGTTGGAAAAAGATACTCCACGCGATTAGTAAAGAGAAAAGAGCAGGGGTAGCTATACTAATATCAGACAAAACAGACTTCAAATGCAAAAAAGTTATAAGAGATGCAGAAAACCATTATATATTAATAAAAGGGACGATCCTCCAGGAAGATATAACAGTCATAAATATCTACGCACCTAACCAGGGTGCCCCAAAATATATGAGAAAAACTCTGGCAAAACTGAAGGGAGAAATAGACATTTCTACAATAATCGTCGGAGACTTCAACGCCCCTCTCACATCATTAGATAGAACAACTAGACAGAAGATCAACAAGGAAACAGAGAACTTGAGCAATATGATAAACAAGTTAGACCTAACAGATATATACAGTACACTGCATCCAAACTCAGCGGGTTATACATTCTTCTCAAGTGCCCATGGATCTTTCTCCAGGATAGACCACATGTTAGGTCACAATACAGCTCTCAATAAATATAAAAAGATTGAAATTATACAAAGCACCTTCTCAGATCATAATGGAATGAAACTAGAAATCAATAACATGAAAAAAGTAAATTCGTAACTCTATGGAGCCTGAACAGCACACTCCTACATAATCAGTGGGTCAAAGAAGAAATTGCAAGTGAAATCAGTAAATATATTGAGACAAATGAAAATGAGAACACAACATATCAAAACTTATGGGATACAGCAAAGGCAGTCTTGAGAGGGAAATTTATAGCCCTAAATGCCTATATTAAGAAACAAGAAAGAGCTAAACTCAAAGATTTAACTGAACAACTTGAGAAACTAGAAAAAGAACAGCAAACCAATCCCAAAGCAAAAAGAAGGAAAGAAATAATAAAGATTAGAGCAGAAATAAATGAAAATGAGAACAGAAAAACAATAGAGAAAATCAACAAAACCAAAAGCTGGTTCTTGGAGAAGATCAATAAAATTGACAAACCCCTCGCTAGACTAACATAGAAAAAAAGAGAGAAGATGCATATAAATACAATGAGAAATGAAAGGGGGAATTACAAATGACCTCACAGAAATAAAAAGAATCATAAGAGGATATTAGGAGAAACTATATGCCAACAAACTAGACAACCTAGATGAAATGGACAAATTTCTAGAAACGCATAACCAACCTACACTGACACAACAAGAAATACAAGAACTTAACAAACCAATCACAATTAAGGAGATTGAATCCGTCATCAAAAATCTCCCAGCAAAGAAAAGTCCAGGACCAGATGGCTTCACAGGTGAGTTCTACCAAGCATTTCTTAAAAGAATTAACACCAATCCTGTTTAAACTCTTCCAAAAAACCGAAGAGGAGGGAAAATTACCCAACACATTTTATGAAGCCAACATCACCCTAATACCAAAGCCAGATAAATATTCCACAAGAAAAGAAAATTACAGACCAATCTCTCTCATGAACATAGATGCAAAAATTCTCAACAAAATACTTGCAAATCGAATCCAACAGCATATCAAAAGACTTATACATCACGACCAAGTGGGATTTATTCCTGGTATGCAAGGCTGGTTCAACATAAGAAAATCAATCAATGTAATAAACCACATTAACATATTGAAGGAAAAAAACCCATGATCATCTCAATAGATGCAGAAAAGGCATTCGACAAAATCCAACATCCTTTTTTGATAAAAATTCTTCAAAAGATAGGAATAAAAGGAAAATTCCTCAATATGATAAAAGGCATATATGAAAAACCCACAGGGGGCGGATGTGGCTCAAATGGTTGGGTGTCCGTCTGCCATATGGAGGGACCTGGGTTCGATCTCCCAGACCTCCCAGTAAAATAAAAAATATATATATATGGAAGGCACCTGGGCTGCCAGGCTCTGTGTGCCAGTGAGCCGCCAGATCCCATGAGCCATGCAGCAAGATGATGACGTAACAGGGGAGAGACAAGACGAGATGCTTCGAAAGCTCCGAAAACCAGGAACTGAGGTGGCACAGGTGGCAGAACACCTCTCTCCTACATCGGACGTCTACAGGATGGAATCCTGGTGAAGACTGGAGGAGGGGGATGAGAAGAGATGGCAGGAAACAGACACAGAGAATTGCCCAGCGAATGGACGCAAAACAGCAAATGGGGAAGAGGGGGTTTAAAATGGATAAAGTAAATAAATACATTTAAAAAAAAAAAAAAGAAAAAAGAAAAACCCACAGCCAACATCATACTCAAAGGGGAAAGGTTGAAAGCTTTCCCCCTAAGATCAGGAACAAGACAAGGATGCCCACTGTCACCACTGTTATTCAATATTGTACTAGAAGTTCTAGCTAGGGCAATTAGACAAGACAGAAAAATTAAAGGCATCCAAATAGGAAAAGAGGAAGTAAAACTCTCACTGTTTGCAGATGACATTATCCTGTATTTAGAAAATCCTGAAGTATCCACAACAAAGCTACTTGAACTAATGAATGAGATCAGCAAAGTGGCAGGATACAAGATCAACACGCAAAAATCAGTAATGTTTTTGTACACTAGTACTGAACAATCTGAGGAGGAAATCAGGAGGAAAATTCCATTTTCAATAGCAACAAAAAGACTCAAATACCTAGGAGTTAATTTAACCAAAGAAGTACAGGACCTATATGCAGAAAACTACAAAACAATGCTAAAAGAAATTTAAAAAGACCTAAACAAATGGAAAGACATTCCGTGTTCATGGATTGGAAGAATAAATATTGTGAAGATGTCAATCTTGCCCAAACTGATTTATAGATTCAATGCAATACCAATCAAAATCCCAACAGCTTACTTTACGGAATTAGAGAAGGCAATTACCAAATTCATCTGGAAGGCTAAGTGCACCTGAATAGCCAAAAGCATTCTAAAAAAGAAGAGCAATGTGGGAGGAATTTCACTGCCTGACTTTGAAACATATTACAAAGCTACAGTGGTCAAAACAGCATGGTACTGGCATAAAGATAGACACAGCGATCAGTGGAATAGAATTGAGAATCCAGAAATAAACCCTCACCTATACATTCAACTGGTTTTTTTTTGTTTTTTTTTTAATTCATTTATCCCCCCCCCCCGCCGCCTGTGCTCGCTGGGTCAGCCAACCACGCCGCGCGGGCGGGCCCGCCCCCACCAGGAGGCCCCGGGAACCGAACCCGGGGCCTCCCACATGGCAAACGGGAGCCCCACTGATTGAGCCACAGCCGCTTCCCTCAACTGGTTTTTGACAAACCTACGAAGCCCACGCTAATGGGAAAAAAACAGTCTCTTCAACAAATGGTGATGGGAGAACTGGATATCTATAACCAAAAGAATGAAAGAGGACCCCAATCTCACCCTCTATACAAGAATCAACTCAAAATGGATCAAAGATCTAAATATAAAAGCCAGGACCATAAGACTACTAGAAGAAAATGTAGGGAAACATCTTCAAGACCTTGTAGTAGGTGGTGGTTTCTTGGACCTCACACCCAAAGCACGTGCAACAAAAGAAAAAGTGGATAAATGGGACCTCCTCAAAATTAAACACTTTTGCACCTCACAGGACTTTGTCAGAAGGGTGAAAAGGCAGCCAACTCAATGGGAAAAAATATTTGGAAATCACATATCTGATAAGGGTTTAATATCCAGGATATATAAAGAGATGTTACAACTCAACAATAAAAAGACAAATGACCCAATTAAAAAATGGGCCAAAGACTTGAATAGCCATTTCTCCGAAGAAGAAATACAAATGGCAAAAAAAAAACACATGAAGAAATGCTCAACATTACTCATGATTATGGAAATGCAAATCAAAACTACAATAAGATATCATTTCACACCTATCAGAATGGCCACTATTAAAAAGACAGAGAACTACAAGTTTTGGAGAGGATGTGGAGAGATAGGATCACTTCTTCACTGTTGGTGGGAATGCAGGATGGTACAACCACTATGGAGGACTGTTTGGTATTTCCTAAAGAAGTTGAATATAGACTTGCCACATGACCCTGCAATACCACTACTGGGTATATACCCAGAAGAACTGAGAGCAGTGACACGAACAGACATCTGCACACCAATGTTCATAGCCACATTATTCACCATTGCCAAAAGTTGGAAACAACCCAGGTGTCCATCAACAGATGAATGGATAAACAAACTGTGGTCTAGTCACACAATGGAATATTATGCAGCTGTAAGAATAAATGAAGTCATAAAGCATATGGCAACATGGATGAATCTGGAGGACATTATGTTGAGTGAAGTAAGCCAGACACAAAAGGACAAATACTGTATGAATGCCTTACTATGAACCAAATATATTGTATAATATATTGTTTGATTAAAAAAAAAAATTTATATGTATCCATTACATTTTTTTTTAAGGATTTATTTATTTACTTTTATCCATTTTTACCCCCCCATTACATTTAATTGAGAAATGTATATATTTATTCATCTGTTTACTTTTTAGTTTTTAATTGTTTATATTTTCAATTATTAAATGTACAAAATAAAGTTAAAAAATATATATATTCACCAAAAAAATAAAAAAAGAAGAAAAAGAAAAAGAAAACGATGGAGAAGACCTAGAAAAATACCTGTGGCGATTTTTAAATATGTCCACAAATTCTTTGATATTCCTTCTTTGAGAAGGTGAAGTCTAATTTCCCTCCCTTTGAGTGTGGACTGAACTTAACGACTGCTTTTTATGAAACAGTAGAAAGCAGACGTGATGGCATGCAACTTTTGAGACTGGATCATAGGAGATTTCCTCCCCAGACTATTATGTTCTTAAATTGGTCTATTCCTGTGGGTGTGGGACACTTGATTGGATTGGTTTCAGCTAGAGGCCTTGGAATGGATTGCTTCATGAGGCATGACCCAGGGTGGGTCATGGCCCTCTTGCTGTAGTCCTTTATAAATGGAGGACTGAAAGCAGAGACACACAGAGAAAAGCGCAGAGACAGAGAAGTCCCGAGAGGCTGGAATCAGCAGAGTGCAGAGGCACAAAAAGAGGCCCCAAAGAGGCCGAAAGAGATGATACCCAGTGGAGAGAGGTGAGACTAGCCAAATGCCTGATTGCCCACTGCTGAACTCCAGAAACCGTGAGAGCCACCATTACACCCTGCCATGTGTCTGGTCACCCACAGCTGAGTTTAGGGAGAAAGTGAGCCTGGAGGGAAGGGCAGAGACTGCTGCCATTGTACCTTACCACATAGCAGGAATCAGATCTCTAGCAGGTGACCTTTGGTGAGATAGCTTTTCTGATGATGGCTTGGTTTGGACATTTTCACAGTCTCAGAACCGTAAGCTTTTAACCTAATAAATTCTCATTATAAAAGCCAACCCATTTGTGGTAGTTTGCATTAGCAGCCTTTAGCAAACCAAGACAGTGGGGACGCCAACTGCTATGTTCTGAGGACATTTAAGCAGCCTGATGGAGAAGCCCACTTGGTGAGGTAGAACCAGTACTAAGTTGCTAGGCATGTGAATGAGCATTGGAAGTGGATCCTCCATCTGGTCAAAACCTCAGATGACTGCAACCCTGACCAACACCTTATCTGCAGCCTCATGAGAGACTGTCAGAACTGCTGAGCTTACCTGCTCCCAGATTCCTGATCCATAGAAACTATGAGATAAATGATTATAGTAGTAGGCCACTAAGTTTTGGGATAATTTTTTATGCAATAATAGGTAATTAAAACAGTACCGTATCACTCTGAAGGTGAGAAGCTGGCAGACATTATTTCACCACATTTTAGCTTCTTAGGTGCTAAAACAAATACCATAAAATGGGTTGGCTTAACAACAGGAACTTATTGGCTCAGTCTCTAAATTTTGTTGCAACCCAAGTGTCTAGATAACTGGAGAGCAGAGTATGAAAATAGAATGGAGAATGTATGATCTGGCAAAGAGTTTCATTTTATACTTTTAACTTTTTCCCCATGTCCCTTAGTAAAGTCTTTTTGAAAATTCATTGATTCATTAGTGTTTATTCACATGATGGAAATACAACATGAATAAGACAAAATTTCTGCCCTCACAGAGTTTATGGTGTAATGAAGACAACAAGAGGTTAATAATAATGATGATAATAGGTAACACTTATCAAGTGATCACTAATAAGTACCAGGCACCCTTCTAAACAACTTTACATGAACTCATTTTATCCTCAAAATGCTATAAAGTGGATACTATTATTATATATGAGGAAACTGAGGCAAAGATAAAGTGTTGTAGTGTTGATGTAAGTTTCTATGAGGTAGGGAGTTGATAAGTCTCACAAGTCTATGTGAGGCAGAGAGGGGTAAAAAAGCTGGAAAAAAACTTCCTGGAGTAAGTGGCTTGAACTGCCACCCAAAGGGAGCAGATGCCTGTTTCCAACAGAGCAGGGGTTCTTAACCTTTTTTGTTTCATGGACTCCTTTGCCAGTCAGGTGAAACAAATACAACTGTAATTTATTTATTGCATACATTCATAAGTAAAGGAAATGCTAGATTTCAATTAGAAGTCAGAGAAAATAAAGATAATAAGTCGATATTTTTCAATCCAAGCTCACAGACCCCCTCGAAATCTTTCCACAGACCCCTGGTTAAGAATCCCTGCAATAGAGGGATTAGTGAGAACAAAGCACATAGATGAAAGGACACGGTGTTTGGTGTGGCAGGTGTGTAAGATATGCTCACGATTGGGCAGTGGTTCTTTTCAGTAATGATGTCTACACTTGGTTTAAATTCTCTTTATGTGCATTTCTAGAAAAGCAGAAAATAAATGGTTACAAGGAGGAAGGAGCAATGATGGGTGACAGTACAGAACTATGTTAGTAAAACGACATCACTAGGGGTTATGTAAAGAATCCATTCATTTACTACATTCCTTTTCACAGGTGTAAAGATATTGCCAGACGTAAAGGGTTTAAATGATTGAAAATCAAAACAATGGCAAGTTTCAATTAAATTTTGATGAACTTCTAAGAATGGATTCGTATTCAAAAGCAAATAAATTTTCCTATTTTATGCTTCGAGGAACCTGAAATTTACCCTGACCCTGCAGTTTACCCAACAAAAGAGTGCAACTTCCCTTTGTAAATGTATAAAGGGAGACTCAGCTGGGGAAGAGCGGGCCGGAGCGCTTCGGAGCGGACTGCGCAGACGCGGCGGCCGATGCCAGCGAGGCAGGGGCGCGGGCCGGGGCGGGAAGGTGGAGCACTAGGAGACTGCTTTTATTGTTGATGAAGTAAGCAACATTGTAAAAGAGGCTATAGAAAGTGCAATTGGTGGCAATGCTTATCAGCACAGCAAAGTGAATCAGTGGACCACAAATATCGTAGAACAGACTTTAAGGCAGCTCACTAAGCTGGGGAAACCATTTAAGTACATTGTGACCTGTGTCATCATGCAGAAGAACGGAACTGGATTGCACACGGCAAGTTCCTGCTTCTGGGACAGCTTCTTTGATGGGAGCTGCACCGAGAGATGGGAGAACAAGACCATGTACTGCATCGTCAGTGCCTTTGGACTCTCCATTTAACCTCTCTGTCCAGCCTGTGTGTCTCTTCTAACCACCAACTGTGAATTCAGTGAATACTTTTCTTGTCCTCTTTAAGTGTGTATGTTTTTTTTTTTTTGGCACTCTCAAAATGTAGAGAAAAACCAAAACGACCACACTGTCCCAGGAATGGCAGCCCGGAAGTCGACTGTAATTCACTGTAGGTAGTCAGAGCTTGCATCGTCATGTGTCTTAACTCTGAACAGTGCTTTTCAAGGGTGCTAAAATCAGATTATCTGCTAGTGTGAAATTTTCCCTACTCTGAAAAGATTCAGATACACTAATTTTCCACACTTTGTACTTCTGTAAGAATAATAAATTATTCAAATTGAAAAAAAAAAAAAAAAAAGGTAGACTCAAATGGTTAAGTGCAGGATGAGGAGTGCATTGGTAGGCTGAAGCACCAGAGAAAGGCAGCAGTTTGCAGAGTTGGGGCAGCTTTACCAGAGAGTGGAAGGGGCTCTGAGGAAGAGGATGAGACCTTGGTTAGGATCCATGACTCACAGAACCACCATAGAGTTCAACTGGAAAACAGAAGGAACACTTGCCTGACTCAAATTTATCTATAAATGTATAGCCCTATACAAAGGGAACAGAGGCGGGTGCTTAACGCTGTAGTCTTGCAGTGAGTCACAAATAGAATCCTTGTTTGTAATGACGAATGAAGGAATTGGGATGTTCAAGCCAATTCCAAATAGTTGCGAGATTGATTAAAAACAAAAACAAACAAACAAAAAAAAACCCCGTATGAGGTAAATAGGTGTGAAGAGTATAAATGGTAAAATTTAACTTAAATCTGAGTGGGAGAAGGAGGGAAGGAGAAAGAGAGACAAAGGATATGCTGAAAGGATCAGATGGTTCCTACTTGGACCAGCAGTTGCACCACTGTTCCAGGTCAGCTTTGCTGCCACAGGTGGGTGGACTACAGTTGATTTAGGGGAGATTAGAGAAAAGCCCTGTACAAATAGATTTTCTGATATCATCAATTACCTTTAAAAAGTATTATAATTAAATGTCAAATTCCCCATTTCAATGCCTACAATTATTTAAATAAAAATGGTTTAATGAACCTGTCACTCCTAAGCCTTGTTTGAAGAAAACTGAGCATTCTCTTCTTAATACTTCACCCTCCCCAACTCCACCTCTACCAATCTTATTAGTTTAATCACACTTATCCACGTTAGGTAATATTTTTAGATCTTTTTATCAAGTTAGATTTTGGCTACTACGGCATGTCACAGTATAAATCTATCCCTCTTTTGAAATGGAATAAATTTTATAAGGAAGGTAAGTGTTTTTTCACATTTTTAAGGAAATTATTTAAAGATTCATTAAGATCCCTATTGACACATGCTAGAGGTATCAGACATAAAAAGGCATGGCAAAGTATAAAACTACCATATTACCCAGCAATCCCACTACTAGATATATACCCCCCAAAAATGACAGCAGGGACTCATTTGCACACTGATGTTCATAGTAGCATTTTTCACAATTGCCAAAAGAGGGAAGCGCTAATCAGAATGTCAAATGCCAAAGATAAAGACAGAATCATCAGGGCAGCAAGAGAAAAGCAATTCATCACATCCAAGGGATGCCCAATAAGAGTAAATGCTGATTTCACATCAGAAACTATGGAGGCAAGAAGGCAAATGGTATGATATATTTAAGATACTACCAGAGAAAAACTGCTAGCCAAGATTCTTATATCCAGTAAGGTTGTCTTTCAGAAATGAGGGCAAGTTTAGAATATTCACAGATAAACAGGAAATGAGAGAGTCTGCAACCAAGAGAACAGCTTTGCAGGAAGTCTAAAGGGAGTGCTACATCCTGGAAAGAAAACCGGGAGGCTTGGAAGAGAGTCTAGAAATGACGATTACATCAGTAAAAGTAACAAAGTGTAAAAAGAGTGATGAAAATAAGTTATGACAGATAAAACCCAAGCTCAAAATGGGTGAAGAACTGCCTTTACAGTAAATAACACAGAATATTAATGGGTTAAACTCCCCAATCAAAAGACAAAGACTGGCAGAATGGATACAAAAATATGAGCCATCTATATGCTGTCTACAAAAGATTCACCTTAGACCCAAGGATACAAATAGATTAAAAGTGAAAGGCTGGAAAAAGATATTCCATGCATGCTTACAATAAATTGAAAAAAAAAAAAAAAAAGCTGGAGTAGCTATATCCTATCAGATGAAAGAGACTTTTAAACAGAGGCAATTCACCAGGAAGAATTACCAATCATAAATGTATATGCACCTAAACAGGCTATTCCAAATTACATGAGGCAAACACTGACAAAATTGAAAGGAGAAAAAGATGTCTTTACAATAAGAGTTGGAGATTGGATAGGACATCTGAGCAGAGGATCAATAAAGAAAGAGAGAGCTTGAACGATATAATAAATGAACTAAACTTAATAGACATATACAGAACATTGCACACCCAAACAGAAGATATGCATTCTTCTCAAGTGTTCATGGGTCTTTCTTCAGGATATACCATATGTTGGGTCATAAAACAGTTTCAATAAATTTTAAAAGACTGAAATTATACAAAGCACTTTCCTTGATCATAATATCATAAAGCTGGAAGTCAACAACAGGCAAAAAAAAAAAAAAAAAAAAGGGAAAACTCACAAATATATGGAAATTAAACAATACACTCTTAAATTGTAAGAGAAATCAGTAAATATCTCAAGATGAATGAAAACAAAAACACAACATATAAGAACCTATGTGATGCTGTGAAGGCTGAGAGGAAACTTTATAGTCCTCAATGCTTACATTTTAAAAAAAGAAACAGCTAAAATCTATGTCCTAATTACACAGCTGGAGGAACTAGAAAAAGAACAGTAAACTATCCCCAAAGCAAGCAGAAGGAATGTAATAACAAAGATCAGAGCAGAAATAAATAAAATTGAGAACAAAAAATAATAGATAATTAACAAAACCAAATATTGGTTCTTTTAAGAAGATCGACAAAATTGAGAAACCCTTAGCTGGACTGACGAAAAAAAGGAGAGAAGATGCAAATAAATAAAATCAGAAATGAAAATGAGGACATTACTACCGACCCTACAGAAATAAAAGAGATTATAAGAAGATACTGTGAACAACTGTATGTCAACAAACTAGACAATGTAGATGAAAGGGACAAAGTATTAGGAACATATGAACAACTTACCCTGACTCTAGAAGAAATAGAAGACCTCAACAAGAAAAGATGTTGAAACAGTCATCAAACAACTCCCTAAAGATGAAAAGCCCAGGACCAGATGGCTTCACAGGTGAATTGTACCAATCATTCAGACAATCTAATACCAATTTTGCTCAAACTCTTCCAAAAAATTAAACAGGAAAGAATGCTACCAAACTCATTCTATGAAGCCAATATCACCCTAATACCAAAGACAGATAAAGACAACATGAAAAAGGAAAATTACAGATCCATTTCCCTAATGAATTAAAGACACAAAAATCTTCAACAAAAAACTCCCTAAGCAAATCCAAGAACACATTAAAAGAATTATTCAGGCACGTGGCGGTGGTTATGGCCCACCCAGCGGCCTTAGCTGTTCACACACTGCGGGCCTCGTTCAAATTCTGCCTGATGGCTTCTAGGTACGACCGGGCCATCACTGTCTTCTCCCCAGACGGACACCTTTTCCAAGTGGAATATGCTCAGGAAGCGGTGAAGAAAGGATCCACGGCGGTTGGAATTCGAGGTACCAACATAGTTGTACTTGGAGTAGAAAAAAAATCTGTTGCCAAGCTTCAAGATGAAAGAACCGTGAGGAAAATTTGTGCTCTTGATGATCATGTCTGCATGGCTTTTGCAGGACTAACCACTGATGCGAGAGTAGTAATCAATAGAGCCCATGTGGAGTGTCAGAGTCATAAGCTTACAGTGGAGGACCCGGTCACTGTAGAGTATATAACCCGCTTCATAGCAACTTTAAAACAGAAATATACTCAGAGCAATGGACGAAGACCTTTTGGCATTTCTGCCTTAATTGTAGGTTTTGATGATGATGGTATCCCAAGATTATATCAGACAGATCCCTCTGGTACCTATCATGCTTGGAAGGCAAATGCAATAGGCCGAAGTGCTAAAACAGTTCGAGAATTTCTAGAAAAGAATTACACAGAAGATGCTATAGCAAATGACAATGAAGCTATCAAATTAGCAATAAGAGCTTTGCTAGAAGTTGCCCAGTCTGGTGGAAAAAACATTGAACTTGCTATAATAAGAAGAAACCAACCTTTGAAGATGTTCAGTGCCAAAGAAATTGAATTACAAGTAACTGAAATAGAAAAGGAAAAGGAAGAAGCAGAGAAGAAGAAATCAAAGAAAAGTACCTAATTCTTGGAATGAACACTAGGAATTTTCAGTGTTTTATTGTACTGTTTGGAATAATTTACTGAACTTTTAGAGGAAATAAGTTACTTTGCTGTATTTAAATATATGATGTTACTTTGCAACAACATAGATATATGA
This sequence comes from Tolypeutes matacus, assembly GCA_026826555.1. Taxonomy (NCBI): domain Eukaryota; kingdom Metazoa; phylum Chordata; class Mammalia; order Cingulata; family Chlamyphoridae; genus Tolypeutes; species Tolypeutes matacus. The sequence goes on from JAKSZT010054524.1 coordinate 19,874,727, forward strand.
TGTTTGGAAATTGTCAGATTTACAACTGTTGAGTTCATTACTTGGACAAATATAGATTAATATGAAGATTTTCTTTGAAAACAGATTTCATTAATTGTTGAAAGCAGTCATTATTTAAGTCAAGCCTGAGGCTGCACTCTCTGCACTTATTGTCCAGTGTTACTTTTCATCATATATGAAAATTTATTTAAGAAAATATTTTTTATTTTAAAAAGTTAATTTAGTGAAGTTTGTGTATTGACTGTCCCTTTAAGAGATAGCTATTTTAAGATAAACTGAATATCATATTGAGTTGCATTCCTAGATGAATAATAAAAACATTCTTGCATTGGTGAATTTTCAAAAAAAAAAAAAAAAAAAAAAATTATTCATCATGATCAAGTGGGTTTTATACCCGGGATGGAAACGTGGTTCAACACAAGAAAATCAATCAGTGTAATATATCACATTAATAAATGAAAGAAGAAAAATCACATGATCCTCTCAATTGATGCAGAAAAAGACATTTGGCAGAATACAACATCCTTTCTTGATAAAAATACTCCAAAAGCTAGGAATTGAAAGAAACTTTCTCAGCATGATAAAGTCATATATGAAGAACCCACAGCTAAAATGGTACTTAATATACTGAATGGCACTTTTCATATACTGAAAGCTTTTCCCACTGAGATCAGGAAAAATATAAGGATGCCCACTGTCACCACTGTTGTTCAATATAGTGCTAGAGGCTCTAGCTAGAGCAATCAAGCAAGAAAAAGAAATAAAACATATCCAAATTAGAAATTAAGTAGAAATTTTGTTATTTGCAGATAATATGATCCTATACCTATAAAGTCCTGTAAAATCTACAATAAAGCTATTAGAGCTAATAAATGAGTTCAGCAGAGTGGCAAGATACAAAATTAATATGCAAAAATTAGTAACGTTTCTCTACACTAGTAATGAGCAATCTGAGGAGGAATCTGGAAAAAAATTCCATTTACAATAGGGACTTAAAGAATCAAATATTTAGGAATAAAGTTAACCAAGGATGTAAAACACTTGTATTCAGAAAACTACAATGCATTGCTAAAAGAAATCAAAGAAGACCTAAAAAAATGGAAGAACATTCTGTATTCACAGATTGAAAAGCTAAGTATCATTAAGATGTCAGTTTTACCCAAATTGATATACAGATTCAATGCAATCCCGATAAAAATTCCAGCAGCCTTTATTCCCCAAGAAATGGAAATCCCAATTATCGAATTTATTTGGAAGGATAAGGGCACCAAATAGCCAGAAACATCTTAAAAATGAAGAATGAAGTTGCAGGACTTTTACTTCCGGACTTTAAATCACATAACCTAGCTACACACAGTGGTAAAAAAAGGATGGTACTGACATAAAGATAAGACATATAGAGCAATGGAACTGAATTGATGGTTCAGAAACAGATCCTCACATCTAAAGCGATTTTTTTGGGGGGTGGAGGAATATCAGGACAGGAGATTGAACCCAGGATCTCATATGTGGGGAGCTGGCACTCAACCACTGAGCCACAATTCCCTTGAGTTGGTTTTATCATTTGCTTTGCTTGTTGTTTGTTTTAGTTTTTTTCAGGAGGCACTGGGAACCGAATCCAGGACCTCCCATGTGGGAAGAAGGCACTCAACCACTTGAGCCACATCCACTCCCTTGGTCAAGTGATTTTTCACAAGGCTGTCAAGCCCATCCAGCAGGGGCAGAACTGTCTATTCAACAAATGGTGCTCAGAAAACTAGCAATGCATATCCAAAAGAAAAAAAGGACCTCTATCTCACACCTTATACAAAAATTAAGTCAAAATGGATCAAATACCTAAGTATAAGAGCTAGAATGATAAAACTCCTAGAAGAAAATGCAGAAAAATATCTTTAAGACATGGTGGTAGATGGTGGTTTCTTAAACCTTACACCAAATACATGAGCAATGAAAGAAAAAAATGGATAAATGGGACCTTCTCAAACTTAAACACTTTTTGCTTCAAAGGACTTTGTCAAGAGGGTGAAAGGCAACCCACTCAATGGGAGAAATTATTTGGAAACCACATATCCAATAAGGGTTTGATTTAATGCTTTATAGTGAGATCATACAACTCAACAATGAAAGGGCAAGCAGTCCAATTTAAAAAATGGGCAAAAGACTTAGATATTTCTCTAAAGAGAAAATACAAATGGCTAAAAAGCACAGGAAAAAAATGTTCAATATCACTAAAAGACAGGACAACAGGATTTCTTAAGCACAAAGCCCCAAGAGGATGGGCCCACGAAGCAGCTCAAGAGAAGAGGGTGAGTCAGGAGAGGAAGGCTGAAACCATGGCAGAGATCGGTGCCCATCTTGCTTCACCACGTTGCAATACACCTGGATGAACAGCAGCTGACCTTGGTGAGAAAGCATCTTTGATGGTGCCTCAGTTTGGACTTTTAGGGCCTTGGAACTGTAAGCGTTTATCCCAAATAAATCCTCTTTATAAAAGCCATCCCATTTCTGGTACTTTGCATAAGCATATCTTTGGCAAACTAAAACACTAGCTATTAGGGAAATGCAAATCAAAACTACAATGAGATATCATTTCACACATCATAGAATGGCCATTATTAAAAAACAAACAGAAAACAACAAGTGTTGGAGATGGTGTGGATAAATAAGGATACTCCTTCACTGTTGGTGGGAATGTAGAATCGTACAGCCTCTGTGGAAGAGAGTTTGGCAGTTCCTCAGGAAGCTGAATATAGAACTGCCGTATGTTCTAGCAACCCCTCTTCTAGGTATATATACAGAAGAACTGAAAGCAGTGATGCAAACTGACATTGGTACACTGAATATTCACAATTGCCAAAAGATGGAAACAACTCAAGTGTCCATCAACCAATGAATGAACAAACAAAATGTGGTATATACATACAATGGAATGCCACGCTGCTGTTAAGAAGAAATGAAATTGGGACACATATGACACAACACTGATGAACTTTGAGGACATTATGCTGAGTGAAATAAGCCAGACACAAAAGGGCAAATATTCTATGGTCTCACTAATATGAACTAACCATGAAGAATAAACACATGGAGTAAAAATCTAGAGTATCGGTCACTAGGAGATAGGTTGAGGGCTGAGAAGGGGTACTGGTACTGATGCTAAAAGTATGTAGAATTTTTAATTAGCCTGACTGTAAAAGTATGGAAATGGAGAGAGTTGATGGTAACACATTATCTTTTAGTATAACTAACAATGGCTGGTTTATAAATGGGATTGTGGTTGAAAGAGGGTAGTTTAGGGACATAAATGTCAACTGAAAGAAAGCTAGAGAACATTCTAGGAACTGAATAACAGTGAACCCATGTGGATGAGGATTGTGGTTAATAGTACAAAAATAAGATTGTACTTCTATGAGCTAAAATAAATGTACATCACTTTTACAAGGTGGTAAGGATATAGTGATTCATGGGAAAAATACAATTAATGTAACTTATGAACTACAGTTAACAGCAATATTGTAATATTCTTGCAACAGTGTCACAGGGGAGTATGGGATTTTTTTCTTTTGGACTAAGGAAAATGTTCAAAAATTTACTGAGGCAATGACTGCACAACTCTGATGAAAGTGAGAGCCACTGAGTATACTCTTTGGATGGACTGTACAAGGCATATCCCCCAGTGAACCATGTGGTCAATGATGGCATGTAGTTAACAGTACAAATATTAGAGTGTTCTCTCATGAACTATAACAAATGTACAATACTAATACATAGTGTTAATAATGGGGGCGGGTATGGAAAAAATATACCAAATGTAAGCTATGGAACATAGTTAGTGGTGACAGGCTGATGATATTCTTTCATAATCTGTAACAAATGTTGCGCAACAATGCAAGATATTGGTGGAGGAGTGATATATGTGAATGCTGTACATTAAGTATGACTATTTTGTATGCTCACAACTTCTTTGATAAAAATTTAAGAAGATGGAACACTCCGAAATTCATTCTATGAGGCCAACATCACTTTCATACCAAAGCCAGAAAAAGATGTCACCGGAAAAGAAAACTGCAGGCCAATATATCTTATGAATATAGATGCAAAAATCCTCAACAAAATACTAGTAAACCGAATTCAACAGCATTTTAAAAATTATGTTGAGAAATGTATTTATTCATCTATGTTTACTTTTTAGTTTTTAATTGTTTTTATTTTCAATTATTAAATGTACAAATTAAAGTAAAAAATAATATCACTAAAAAAAGAGAATTATACGTGATGGTCAACTGAGGTTATATGCAAGGATGAATTAACATAAGAAAAGCAATTAATATAATACACCACACATCAACACAATGAAGGGGGGAAAAAATCACATGATCATCTCAACTGATGCAGAAAAGGGTATTTGACAAATTCCAGCACCCCTTCCTGATAAAAACACTCAGATTACTAGGAATAGAGGAAAATTTCCTCAACCAGATAAAGGACATATATGAAAAGCTCACAGCTAACATCCAACTTAATGGTGAAAGACTGCAGATGAGGACAAGACAAGGCTGCCCATTTTCAGCACTGATATTCAATATTGTATGGCGGTCTTGCCAGAGCAATTAGGCAAGAAATAGAATAAAAGGCATCCAAATATGAAAAGAAAAAGACAACTTTTCCCTATTTGCAGCTGATAGGACCCTATGTTTAGAAAATTCCAAAAAATCCACAACAAAGCTCCTAGAACTAAAAAATGAATTCAGGAAAGTGGTGAGGTACAAGCAGTGATCAATCAGAAATAATCAAGAATAAAATTCCATTCACAATTACAACTAAAATAATCAAATATCTAGGAATAAACATAACCAAGGATGTAAAGGACTTGTACACAGCAAACTATAATACATTGCTAAAAGAAATCAAAGGAGACCTAAATAAATGGAAAGACATTGTTTTCATGGATTGGAAGACTAAATATCATTAAGATGTCAATCTTACCCAAAGCAATTTATAGATTCAGTGCTCTCAATCAAAATTCAACAACCTTCTTTGGAGAAATGGAAAAGCCAATCATGAAATTTACATGGAAGGGTAAAAGGCTTTGAATAGCTAAGCTATCTTGAAAGGTAATGAAATTGGAGAACTCACTCTTCTTGATTTTAAAACTTATTACTCAGCCACTCTAATCAAAACAGCATGATACTGGAAGATATATAGAACAATGGAATAGAACTTTGAGAACTCAGAAATCAATCCTTACATCTATGGCCAACTGATTTTGGACAAGAGGACAAAGACCACTCAAATGGAAAAGAATAGTCTCTTCAACAAATATTCTCGGAAAACTGGACCTCCATTTGCAAAAAAAGGACCCCTACACCTCATCTTATATAAAAATGAATTCAAAGTGGTTCAAAGGCCTAAATATAAGATGAGGAACTATCAAACTCCTAGAAGAAAATGTAGGGAAGCATTTCAGGAACTTGTGATAGGTATACCAAAAGCACAAGCAACAAAAGAAAAATTAGATATATGGGACTTCATCAAAATGGAAAACTTTTGCTCCTCAAAGGATCTTATCATTAAAGTAAAAGGACAACCTACACAGTGGGAGAATATATTTGGAAAAGACATATTTGATAAAGGATTGATATCCAGAATATATAAAGAAATCCTTTAACTTAAAAACAAAAAGACAAACCCAATTAAAAGTGGGCAAAGATGGGGAGCAGGTGTAGCTCAGTTGGTTGAGCTCCTGTTTTGCATTTATGAGGTCCTGGGTTCAATCCCTAGTACCTTAAAAACAAACAAACACAAACAACCCACCCCACCCCCCCAAAAAAATAAAGTGCAGAGACTTGAACAGAAATCTATCCAAAGATAAACAAATGGCCAGAATGCATATGAAAAGATGCTCAACATCATTAGCCATCAGGGAAATGCAAATCCAAACCACAATGAGACAATATTTCACACCTATTAGAACGGCTTCTATTTAAAAAGACAGTAAATAACAAGTGTTAAGAGAGGATGCGGCTTCAGTTTTCATGAGGAATTGTGAAAAAAAAAAACAAAAAAAACAAACAAAAAAAAGAGGATGCGGAGATACAGGAACAACATTCATTGCTGTGGCAATGTAAAATGGTGCAGCTGCTGTGGAAGACAGTTTAGCAGTTCCTCAGAAAGCCAAGTATAGAACTATGTGACCTGGCAATCCCACTACTACAAATATACCCAAGAGAACTGAACAGATATTTGCACACCAATGTTTATAGCGGCACTATTCACAAATGCCAAAAGATGGAAGCAATCCAAGGGTCCATCGTCCGATGAATGGATAAATAAAATGTGGCATATCCACACAATAGAAAAGTACTCAGTTGTAAAAAAGGAATGAAGTCCTGATACATGCGGCAATATGGATGAATCCTGAAGACATAGTGAGACACAAAAGGACAAATGTATGATCTCACTGATTTGAAACAATTAAAATAAGCAAATTTAGTCAGGATCTAGACTAGGGGTGCTTAACTTTTTTTGTTGCACAGACCCCTTTGTCAGTCAGGTGAAAACCACAGATCCCTTACTAAGTCCACACTACTGTGTATTAATAAATATATCACACCTGCACCATGTCCCAAGAATGATTTTTGAATTTCAATTCAAGCTCATTGACCCCTTGTTAAGAACCTGTGATTTAGATTATAGGTTACCAGTAGATGGGGTAGGGATAGATAATGAGAAGTTAAGATTTAAAATGTACAGGATTTCTATTTGGAATGATGGAAATATTTTGGTAATGGATTGTGGTGTTGGTAGCACACACTGTGAATGTAATTAATAGCACTGAGATATATATCTGAATGTGATTAAAAGAATAAAGATTGCATATGTTAACAGAATAAGAAAAAATCCACAGAACTACACTACAGGGAACCCTAAGTTAAATTATGGAATGTAACTAATAGTACAGTTATAAAAATGTGCTATCATCAATTTTAACAAATGTTCCACACCAGTATAAGGTGTTAATAGGATGGCATACAGGAATCCTGTGTTTTATGCATGACTGTTCTGTAAATACATAATTTCTCTAATAATGTAAAAAAAAAAATGGCTCCTTGGTATTCCACTTTTTTGACTTTGAGAGTCCTCTATAGCTGAAATTTTGATGATGTCTGGTATGTCATTTATCAGCATCCCATCTGCTGGATCTTCCATTTCTTGGGTAAAAGAGCACTTCTTTTAAGAGAAGTTGCTTTGTAGAAGTCCCTACTCCCTCCACCTCTCCCTCACCCCCCACTTTCCCTTTGTGTAATGACTCTGTGATCATATACTACAAAGGAAGATGAGGGACCTGCGTTTTCGGGGTAAAAGCATTTGCTGTTAACATTTGAGGGGATGGAAGATAAAATGTAATAGATGTTCCTACACATTTTGAAATGATATTTGAGATTTCTATAAAAGGTCTGACAAAAGATTTATAAACTGCTTCTTTATATTCTGGAAGAACGTGTACCACCCCACCAGAGCAAACACTCTCTTAAGGATGACTCCCTTCATGCAGTAAGTCTTCCCTAGTAGGGAACACCTTCTAAATGAATACCCCCCCTCACTGAGAAGAGTGTCACAGTGTTAGTGAGCAAGTTGTGCCCAATTTATCCAAGGTCTACATCTCCTGCATTATAACCAAACAAAAGGATTCACACAACCCTAAAGCACAGATTTCAGTCCACTCAGGACTAAATAATTACTAACATTACTAAATAATGGACCCAACATTACTAAATAATTTATTTGAGATCAGAATTAACAAAAGAACGCTTGGCAATTGAGGAATAGAAGTTTATTTTTCTTCTATTACTACTAATTAGTTGTAGAACTAATCCACGACAAATTACCAAAATGATTTTACATTATTTCCTCAGGACTGGGGTTTATCAACGGCTTCAAATTTGGGATCTATGAGAGGGGAAGGAAAAAAAAAAAAAAGAGATTCAAGCTTGCCATAGTGCAATAAAATGCATTATCATCAATCTATTCTATTTTAGTAAATATCTATTTTTTTAAAAATATCTACAAAGAAATATAACAAAAGCTAAACATTTATTCAGCACTTACTATGAGCCAGGCTCTCTATAAATTGACTTTATATATATTATGTCATTTAACTACAACTATATGAAGATGATGCTATAATTCTCCCCAAATGTCAGATGAAGAAACAGAAACCAGTAAACTAACAATCAAAGATCACAGTTTGTAAGTGATATTGTCAGGATTCATAATCAAGGAGTTTGATTCCAAATCCACCATTTAATCTCTATTATATGGTCTACACTAACAGCAAACATCTGAGAGCTTCTTGTGCACACATCACTGTCCTATAAGTTCACATGTATTCATCATTTATTTTCTAATCAATCCCGATAAACCACTAAAAATAAATATTCTCTACAAAAAAATAATCTTCCACAAGAATTAATCCATGATTAAAGAGACTTACCTTCAAATTTGAAGTTAGGGAATGTATTCATGTCTGCTTTACCATACATCTGCTTAAGCTTGAAAAGCTCCCTATCCAGATCTTGCTGATACTCTGGGCCAACATCAACAGGTCCTCCAGATGTTCTGTTGTGTAAATGAGCAAATAAAACCCATTTTATGCATTGGGTTTCAAAAGCAAAATTACTTTTCATTATCAAGATCAATAGACCTTTTAAAGGTATTCATGTGGGGAAAAACAGATTTTCAGAAAGAAAATATTTCCACTTGAATTTCAAATCAAGCTATTTTAATATAATGTTTTACATAAATAAGCCAACTTCAAACATCATCTGAAATTCAAAGTTTGTTTAGTACCAAGGATACTTATTAAGTAAGAATCTCTCAGTCTAAGCTGCAGTAAGATGTAATGGGTAAGTCTGTGGGCTCTGGAGTCAGACTGCCTCTGTCTGAATGTCAGATCTATGACTTAGTAATTGTATAAACTGGAACAAGTCACAAAGTGCTCTAAACTTCATTTTCCACATCTAAAAATGAAGGTCCTATGTGATGGGGGTGTTGAGAGAATTAAAGAGGTAATGCACATATACCACTTAGCACAGTACCTGGCATGCAGTAAATATACAATAACTGCTGTTTCTTACTTACCCACTTAAATCATCCATCACTAAATCTCTACAAGTCTTTTAAGACATTCTAATAAATGTCAATCTCAATGATGGGGCTTACTAAAGATGCATAATATTTGCTATCCTCAGAGACTTTGAAATTTAGAAGAGTAAACAACATATTTTAAAGATATTTAGTGTGAAGGAATTATGTGATAAATTTTGAACCTGGTTTTAAAAAAGGTTGTTCAAGTTGACAACACTTTTTGCTGAGCTAATCAGTGAACATTTCATTTTAAAAAGGTGGCATTCGGGTGTCAAATTTTAATTTGAGGGGGCGGATGTGGCTCAACTAGTTGGGCGTCCGTCTCCCATATGGAGGGACCTGGGTTCGATCCCCGGGACCTCCCGGTAAAATAAAAAAAAAAAAAAAAAGAAAAAAAGAAAAAATTTTAATTTGAGGCATTCTAAGATTGAAAAAACAAAAACATGGAAGTAGATGGTAAAGCATTGGCTACATGTGGGGAATACTGAGTAGTCTACATGGAAAAGCCAGGAGGACCCAAATCATAGGAGGCCCAAAATACTAAACTGGGAGCTTGTTATTTTATTTGTAAACAATAAAATGACAAAATTAGGGTTGTGCTTTGGGAAGGTAAATATAGCATCATGGAACAGGAGTATGGCTAATTACAGCTAACTAATTTTTGCACAAATTATTCTGTTTGTCACTAATTTTACTGCCTAATAATAAACAATATTTTAAATGTTAAAATATTCAAAGTGAGAATTCTGTAAGGCCTATGATAAAAGCATAGTCTGGGGAGTGGGTGTAGCTCAGTGGTTGAGTGCCTGTTTCCCATGTATGAGGTCCTGGGTTCAATCCCTAGTATTGCCTTAAAAAAAATAAAATAAAAACATAGAGTCTTACTTACGTTATAAGAATTTTCACAAAATTTACAGAAACAGACAGCTCCAACTAAAGAACCTGTTAATGATGTTTCTTTTATGGACTCAATTTTCTTCTAGATCAGCCATGTTCAATAGAACCTTCTGTGATGATAGAAATGCTCTACACTTGTGACATCCAATATAGCAGCCACTAGCCATATCTGGCTTTTGAGCACTAGAAAGTGTGGCTAAGGTGACTGAGGAACTGAATTTTTATTTTTATTTAATTGTAATTTAGTGGCTACCAAAAAGGAAGTATAGTTTTAGACAGAGCCTTCAACCAGATACTCCGATGATTGTCTTCCAGCTTTGGGATCTACAATGCTTTAAAAGATTTAACCAGTCTCAAGGATATATTGATTACTGATAGATGATGGCTATTACCTTCAATATGCACACTCATGATAAAAAGGGGTCAGAAATCACCTGGATCCTCAATTGAATATGTCTCTCTGCCTACTTGGTTTACTTCTCTATCCCAGGCTCTAGCATAGTTAACTGGGACAAAGGAGATACTCAAGAGATGTTTATTTTACTTAAACACCAGAGCTAATTTATTGAATCATTTAATATTTCTAACATCCAGTGAAGTAGGTACTGTTGCTATCATTCCTATTTTATTGATTTTGAATATTATTATTTTATGAGGAAAGTGAGACAGAGAGCTTAAATAACCTGCCCAAGGTTACAGAGCTATTAAGGGGTAACACTGGATTCCAGTCCAGAGTCCATGTTCAGAACATTTTTCCATGCTGTTTATTGCACAAATGAATGAATGAACAGACTCCTTCAAGTCAAAGCACACCTAAGGATGGACTCCTTGTTGGAAAAGCTTTTTAGGACACTAACGTGCAAACAGCTTCAATGTTAAGATGCCCCACTTCTGGACAGAACACGCTCAAATTCCCTGACTAGTCCTGCACACCTGTTTTGTATTTCTAGTTTTCCTGCCTTTGCTTACACAATTCTTTCTTCCTACAGGTAACCTCCTTCCACCCTCATTTTTCTGTCCAACCTCCACACCAATGGTTGTTAACATGGAGTACATCCCAGGCCAGGGGGGTAGGTGTCACTGATGGCCTTTGGGGGGCTTAAGAATTCTTTCAAGCTATAAGCAAAACTGTGAGTAAATTCATTATTAATTTTTTTCTCTCAAATTGGGAAGAGGATCCATAGCTGTCTATGAGATTCTCAAGAGGGGTCAATGACCCCAAACACTACCTTCAAAGCCAAGATAAAATCCAAAAAGCCACACAAAACACCTCTGACTAGAAAGGGGCACTCCTTTCCATGGATTTCCTAAACACTGAAAGTGTCATTACCTGAGCACCATACCTAGTTTTCCTTATATTATATTATAGTTACCTGCTCACTAGCTTTCTACTTTTATCAGATTTTAGGAATATTGTGGAAATGCAATGTGGCCTCTTTCTTTGTGGCTCACCATAGTTAATAGGCCAGTGCTTTGTACATGGTAGACAATGGATAGTTCCAAGAAAATGGAACTATAGATTGATATATATATACCATTTTTCCTAAGATAAGGGGGCTGAACTTGATAGGTAAGGTTGTCATCCATCTCTAAAATTTTGTGGTTCTATAATGTTTTTCCTAGACTTGCTTTATATCATTTCAGAGTTTTCTGTCCTTTGACATTCCAAAGACCTACAACTATAGAAAAACAACTGCATTTATATATTTCCTCCCAAATCATGATGTTACAAAAAGGGTACTAAATTCAGAGTAAGAATACTTAAGAGTATATGTTTTTCTCAATTAGTTTTTATGACCTTAGGCTAACCAATGCCTAAGAGATTTAGTTTTCTAAGATATAGTTGCTAGATGATTTCCAATATCCTATGAGCCTGTATGAATTGACTCTAGCTTATGATAAATGACATTATAAGGATGTGGATGTATCTCAAGTGATAAAAGATTTTATGGGGCTTTCCCTAGAAACCCATATAAGGAAGATAAAGTTAGAGATAAGACCCTGTTTTCTTTTTGGGAACCTAATGATCCTTTATGCCAGAGATCAGCTCAATGGAAGTCTTGGTCACTTTCAAACACTAAGTAATTTTTAAAACTGCCATCTTGAAATTTACATACTTTGATTATCTACCCACTTACTGTCGTTTAGATTTGTATTCTCTAATCCTGTCCAAAAAGAGTTTCTGTACAGGATCAAGTTCCTTGTTAAATGCCACTGCTGTAACACCAATGTTCCTCCGCAAGTGGACTGAGACAGCTGACCGAATAATGGAGGAGAACCTGAAGAGCCTCTGAAGAATCATGGTGCTTCTGTGTTACTGAAAACAAGAACCAGAATGTCAATGTACTTTTAAAAATCTCTCTCTATATATAATTGTAAAATAACTAAATATATCATCAAATGGGAATCTAATTCTAATTGCTACAGAACTAAGTTTACCAGAACTCAGTCTAGAGAGAGTAGAATGCTGGTAACACAGTCATCTGACCCTAATTCCCTTCCCCTCTCTCCTCCTTACAGCAAGTTTTTTTTGCTTCTTCTTAACCAAAAGCCCATGGGGACCTAAGAGCAGGGGGACAACTCAGGCCTGTGGTTCCACTGGGGTAAGGGACAAAAGAAAGCTCAGGATTTGGTATGGGTGTTTCTTCTTCTATAAACTTTATCTTGGACCAGGGCTAGTACTGATGTACCTGGTTTACCTGACTTCCTCAAAAAGCCAAAAGGGAGATGGGCAGGAAGTTCAGTAACAACCAAGGAGAGGATCAAGTGGTAATAATCTAATGAGGGGAAGCGGCTGTGGCTCAATTGGTTGGGCTCCTGTTTACCATATGGGAGGCCCTGGGTTCAATTCCCGGGGCCTCCTGGTGAAGGCAAGCCAGCCTGCACAGCGCAGTGAGCTGACACAGCAAGATGACGCAACAAAGGGAGACAAGCAGAAACAGAAAAATGCACAGCAAATGGACGCAGCAAGCACAAGCAACAAGGGGGGATAAATAAATAAATAAAAATCTTAAAAAAAAAAAAAAAAAAAATCATCATCATCATCTAATGAGCACACCCAGTGAAAGAGAATTTCTGAACGAGACAGATGCCTGAATCTTAAAAAAACAAGGACTCTCCCTCTCCCCGTGGGGGCCCAGTGTGCAGTGGCTGCGGACAGCAGCCTCCTTGGTAGTGTACGCGGCCTGTTGCTTGTACAGGTTGCCCTAAGGGACCTTGGAGACAGCCCTTGCCTGTTAATGGTCCTGTGTGATCTTGTGCCATCCCCAATCTAAGCTCCAGACGGGTATGCGAGGTGCCTTTGGAAAGCCTCAGGGGACAGTGGCCCGGGTCCACACCGGCCAAGTCATCATGTCCATCTGCACCAAGCTTCAGAACAAGGAGTATGTGATTGAGGCGCTGCGCAGGGCCAAGTTCAAGTTCCCTGGCCGCCAGAAAATCCACATCTCCAAGAAGTGGGGCTTCACCAAGTTCAATGCTGACGAATTCGAAGACATGGTGGCCGAGAAGTGCCTCATCCCGGATGGCTGTGGGGTGAAATACATCCCCAATTGTGGCCCCTTTGACAAGTGACGGGCTCTGTACTCATGAGGGCTTTGCCAGCACTGCCCTCATCCAACCTGTGCCCTCCAATAAATGACTTCCTAGCAAAAAAAAAACAAGGACTAAAAAATTCCCAAGTCGTTAAACTTCCTGAAGCTAAAGAACATGAATTTCTACTCTAACTAAAAAAATTCAGTGGATAAAGAAGATTATCTTTACAGAGATCTAATTTAGTTGTCTGAAAGACCTAATTTCAAATTACAACAGATACATGAAAACAGGAATTCCAGTTAAAAAAAGACTAGCTAGGAAGGAATAAATAATTAGAAGAAAATTTTCCTCAGATGAATAAAGAGTATATAAATGGAAAGGGTTTACCAATTCTTATGTTGGAAGGGTGATAAGATTCACACCTCAGTATAGCCTGGGAACATTTCTAAACCTTAAAGACAGTGTGAAAGTCTGACATGTTAACATGCTTCCCTTGGCTCTACCTGCCAAAATTACCTAACAATCATCATTATCATCATACTGACACTGGATTTATATTAAGTTATAATAGTACTGCTCAAAGGGTGGTCCATGGATCAGTGGTAATACACAAATTGTGTTACTAATCTGAAGTAATACAAAAATTGGGAATAAGAATTTAGAAACTTTTACAGCAATCTAACAGAGCAATTTATATCTGTTGATCTTAATAAAAAACTAGCACTTGTATTTTGGATGTCATTGTTGTTTTATTTACTTTATTTTTCTAGTAATTCATTTTTATTGTATTCTTCAAAAGTATCCTTCCACAATGGTTGGGAAAAAAATAGCCCCTTACCACTGAGAGTTTGAGAAGCACTAATCTAGAAGGCAGTGAAGCAGCACAGTGATTCATAAACAGGGAGGGGGACATTTTACTCTCAAAGGAATATTTGGCAATGCGTGTAGACATTTTTGGTTGTCGTGACTGGGGTGGGGTATCGTTGGTTATTTGGTGTGTAGGGGCCAGTGATGTTGCTAAACTTTCTATAATGCACAAAATGTCAACAGTGCTGAGGTTGAGAAACCCTGGAATAGCATATAAAAACCACCAAAAAAAATTCTATAATCAAGATATCCTTTATCCAGACTGAAAGCAAACCATTTGAAGAAACAGAATTCCTAACACACCACTCTTATACCCCATCGGAGAAAAATACTTGAGAAAAGACTTCAAGCAAACAACGAATGACACTATAAATTGCCACTTGTTATTTCCATTTTATAGAAAAAGAAACTGAGGCTTAGAGGCTAAGTACCTGATCCAAGGTACTTAGTAAAAATTATGTGCAACTCAATTTATATTTTCTCTTCAGGAACCTAGAGAGAGGCTTAACACTCAGCAATAAGGTCACCTAGTATTTGTTCATCCCAGAAATACAAAGTATTTGTGTGTATATACACACACAAAGTATATCCATATATATAAATATATTCCCTTCTTGTACCCTTACAGTAATACTGATGAGGAGAGTGTTCTTATCCCTCCTTTACACACGATAAAACTATGTAAGAAAAATTATTAAATTGTTCATATTCCCAGTCAATTTGCTCTAAAGTTGACTGCAAAGATCATGTTATTTCTACTACAACATGGGTGAAATCCATCTCCAGTGTTTTGATTACCCATTATGTAAGGGTTAATAATTTTGGTCTTTTTCCTGGACTCCATATCTATATATTCAACAGTTCTTATCACTTCATAAGTCCTGCAGCATCCCAAATTCAACTTCTCCAAGAAAGAAACACATCTTTCAGTGCCAAACTTGTTCCTTTCCCTTATTCCTTCACACTGAAAAAGTGTGGACCATCCACCATCACTCAGAAGACACATGTTATTACACAAATAAGTGTAAAATGCTGACTGCGAAAAGTTCCATATTCGAGTACTATGGGGTACCACGAACACCTATGACAGGAATTAGAAATAGTCAAGAAGACTGGGGAGTTGTTCCCTAAGGATGGGAGAGTTGCAAGAAAAGGCTACAGCATATGCAGCGGCCTTGTGGTGGGAGGGAGCAAGGCTCTCCAATTTACCGCAGTGATTAACGAGCCAAAGGTCAAATAGTCCGTTCACTGCCTCCTCAGTGCATACTTCTAAAATCAATCCAATAAGCTAAGGAAGTTTTAGTCCCATCAACATTTTTATCTGGAAGTCAAACTTTTAAGGTTACTTTCGTTCTTACGGTGCACGTCCTGGTCGGGCAGGCCAGGCCGCTGACCCTTCCCGCGAGCCTGACCTTGGGCTGCCCGAGGGGGTGCAAGCCCGTGATCCCTAGGATACCTGCTTCCCGCACTACCCGCTCCGCTTGTCCCCTAGGAGATTATTATCAGGATTATTTATTAAGCTTAGGGCAAGCTTCGGGGCCTAAAAGCGCTGAGGTTAACAGTGACCCCGGGCCAGGCCGTGAGGGTGCCCGGGCTACAGGAATGCTCTCTCCTCCTGGAAGACAGAGGTCATAGGCAGTCCAGGCCCCATGAAGAAACCCAAAGTCCCAAGAGGTCAATCTGTTCTAGGTTCCCTCCCAGTCACCTTGCACTCCAGTGCGGAGCCGCCAGAGCCGCCACCACAGCCGCCGCCGCCACAGTTCTACTTCCGGCCCTGGCTCCGCCCCCACGCACCTCCCCGCCATCGCAATGCATTATGGGCCGCCGCTTTAAGTCGGTCGACGCTCACCGGACAGGAAGCGTCTCGGAGACAGTCTGCGACCGGACGGCTGTAGATGAGACAGAAACCAAACAGGAGGAGGAAGTGGAGGGTAAGTGCTTCCGGGTCCCCTGGCGGAGCCTCCGCCATCTTTCCTTCAATTAACTTGACTCGCTCTCTTTCTGACTTCTGGAAACCTTGTTCTGTACGCATGCGCACTTTGGACTCTCCCCCCCCCCCACCCCAGTTCAACCCGCTCCCTACCCCCGTCCGAGTCAGCGTCCAGTTTCTCGAGGTTGTTGACGTGTATGAATGTACTGGGAAAGCAAGAGAGTGTAACACAAAGCGGATTTGGGGCGTTGTGCCTCGTGATCCTCCGTTGCGTCGGGCGTTCGTTTCGCGCACCCTGCTGGGAGTTGTAGTCCTGGACCCGGGGGCGCCTGGGAGGCGGGGGGGGGGGCCTGGGATTTCTCAGCGCCGATTCCGCGGGAAGGGCCCGGGGCCTCACACTCGAGTTGCGGGAGCTGCAGGTCTTACCCGGAGAGAGGCTGCACGTGGAGCTGGGGCCACTGCCGTTCTCAGGCGGCTCAGGAGTACTGGCGAGGGCGACTGGGCGGATTTTGGAGCGGGTGAGTGCAGCTGCGGGGAAAGCGGAGCGCGGGCCCACGCGGGCCGGCCTCGTTCCGGGGCCTTCTCCCCCACAGCGGCCCCCCCGCGGCCAACTCTGTGTTTTGTTTCCGCTGGTCCCCGGCGCTGTGACTCCCATTTCCGTTCGTGGAGACTTGAGGGAGCCGGGTGGGGAGGGGCGGGAGAGGCTGCGCCGGGAGCGGAGGGGAGGGGCGGGGGGCGCGCGGCGCAGGGCCCCGGGAGGCCCCGCTCCTGGGAGCCGACCTGCCGCGCCCCCGGGACTCGGGCTGTATGTGCCCGGTTTCACCGCTCCCTGTCCTCTCCCTGCTCGCGGCGGTCTGCAGGCCCGCGCGACCTGTCTGTTCTTGACGCCCCGGGGTTTCCGGAGGAATGTGTAAAACAGTCTCGTCGGACTCAGGGGTTCAACCTCACTTCATGAATTGTCCCGTATCGCACCAAAGCCATTTATTAATGTATATGATGTCCTTTGGCTTTCTTTTCAAAAACAAGGAAGTGAGATAAGGGGGTAATAATGGGTTAATGCAGTTTGCCGATCTTTTTAGTTTTTTGTGTGTTTACTTGAAGCTAACCAGTATGTGCATGTTTGCATTTAGGCATCATAGCTTGATTAGGCTAACGGCTTGGAGGACAATGCCAAACTAATATTGTATTGCGAGATAATGAGTAGTAATTTAGAAATAAAGTACACTTCATAAGTAGTTTCCATAAATAACAGGAGTAGGTCTGACTCGTGGGTGGGACAAAGATTCAAAAGGATTCACTTGAGTGAAGTAAAGAACAAGGTGAAGAAATGAGAGGGAGGGATACTGGGTTGTCTCAAACTGCAGAAAAAAACTACTTAAAGGAGTACTATGTATATCTCTCTGGTTTGATCCAGGCTCTCCAGCCTTCCTTATTATTAGACATTCCTGACACTGAATGAATTTGAGTCATTTTACTTGGATTGTATATACAGGAGCATATATTATGATGAGTATATAGTCATGATGTAAAAGTAATAAACTAGATGCTAAATTGAGTCAAATCAGAGTCCATGGAGGCTGGTTACTTAATGAAAACGGTTTACTTTTATCTTCCACCCCACATCAATTTTTTATTTTATAAAACTTCAAACCTACAGAAAATTTGAAAGAAAAAAAAAAAGCACTACAATGAGCACCCATATACTTTTCTCCTGCAGTCACCAACTGTTAATTTTTTACCATATCTGCTTTCTCTTTCTTTGTGTATACATACATTGTCTCTCTCTTTCTCTCTCTCCCCCCATCTCCCCACCTCCCCCTACATAGGTATTTGTTTACTTGGGGGAAATATGCTGCTCATCAATGCGGGTTCTCCCAAACTGCACTTAATATTTGTTTATCCTATATTATTCTACATTGGTAAAATTTCCCCTAAACTTCATGAGCCTAGTGCTTTTCACTGAAGAAAAACAATTCTCAAATTCATCTGTGGTTCCACAAGGGTATGTTGGACATTTGTATTTTAAAGAAACTAATCTTTCCCCTAATTTCTAGTTAGAGTCAAGTTTAGTTTGTATCCATCCATTTTGTGAAATGTTTTGAACCCGAGATTAGACTTAATATAGGAGAAACCAGGGTGTCAGTGAAAATATGTGAAGTTGTTTCTATGCCCTGTGGTGAAGAGGCCCCAAGTAATGTTCTATTCTCCATTTTCTGAAGTATTGACATAGAATCCTGGGGGATTGGAAAAGAACTAAGACCCTCTCAAGCACTGTTATCAAAGATTTGGAAAGTTTCCCAAATCTCTCCATTGCTTCTCTAGGATTAGTTTAGAGAACTGAGAAAGAAAAAGATCATTTCAAAGACTGAGTAACACAATTTTCCCAAGTGTATGGGATTCATTTTTCTCTATTTGGCACCCTCTAGGGACTGATATATAACATTTTTGGAAGATCATAGGATAAATTCATTTCCAGCAGTTCCCCTGTTTTAGTGCTTATGATAAAGGAAACCCTGCTGATTCTCATCCTCTGGTTACTTCCTCAAAAGCTTTTCTATTTTACCAAAGTTCTCAGTAAACCTATTTGTTTTCTATTCTTTTTTAAAAATTGATTGTGGAAATGAAAGTGGCAAGCCCAGAAAATAAAGCATAAATGTTCTTTTTAAGTGCTGTTCCACTGTAAACCTTGGACTGTTAACTTTTTCCCATACAAAAGTTTTTATGATTTTTAAATTTTTTTGCGTGTTCATTATTTCCTAGTTTCTCACTGCCACAAGGGTGAGCTACTGTTCAAGATACATCATGTATATTTGTGAACAAATATAACTTCTTTGTGGAGCTTATATTTTGCCCTCAACGTAGGTCCCTACTGGGTTACCATCTCAAGATAATGCTCAGGGTGGATTCCACAATTTTATATTATAATATCAATTAATGAGTAGGCTTTATTGGAGAATGGGAAGACTTACTAGGCCAAGGTCAACAAGAAAATAAGGCAAAAGTCCTTCATCCTTCTGTCATCCTAAACAGAAATCTTCTGGGGCCTAGGGAGTCATTTGGACATGCATTGTGTCTATTCTAGTGAAAAACCCTATCCCCTTTTTGCTCTTCCTTGTTATAGGGCAAGTGTGAGAGCAACCTTAGTAATGTGGGAAAAATCAGACAGTTTTGTACTAGCATCTAGTAGGTTGTATGTATATGGATCCTAGCTGCTTATAGCCTAAGTTGTCTGAAAACCAGCTACCCAGCAGTTGGAGAGGTTGAGATCTGAAGAAAGTTGCAGCCCCCCCTAAAATGAGGAAAGAGACTATATTTGTTTTCTAGTGCTACTGTAACAAATTACCATGAATTTAGAGGCTTAAAAATACTACCAATCTATTATCTTACAGTTCTGGAAGTCAAGTTGAAATGAGTCTCATTGGGCTAAAATCAGGTGTCAGCAAGGCTCCATTTCTCCTGGAGTCTCTGGGGAGAATCCCTTTCCTTGCTTTTCCCACCTTCTGGAGCCTGCCTCCCATTCCTTGGCTAAAGGCACAGTTCTTTGATCTTAACAGAGCAAGTCATCATTTTGGCCTTTCAGCTCCCTCTTCCACGTTAAAGAGCCCTTGTAATTTCATTGGGCCTGTCCAGATAATCCACGATAATTTCCCTATTTTAAGGTCAGTAGATTCCGTCTTAATTCCAGCCTTAAATCCATCTGCTCGGTAACCTAACATATTCATAGGTTCTGGGTCATTTTTCCACCTACCACAGAGACCCTGATCTCATGGGAAGTTGAGACCTGGTGAAGCCCTTCCTGCTTCAAGAAGTGAAGGAAAGTCCCTAGTCCAATCAAACCAATTTAAGTTAAGCCTGGAGTCACTTTTGGAAAATTTTGGTCTTTTTGATGAAGATCCAACAGAAGGATGTCAATAAATATAATAAATAAATGATATAGTATGTTAGAAGGCAAGTGCTACTGAAAAGTAGAAAAAGGAGTAAGAGGAGGCAGATTAAATGAATTAATGAAGTAGTCAGGGATATACCTCTTTGAGAAGATGTGATTTATTGAGAGAGATGAAAAAGGTGAGAGATTTAGCCAAGAGGGCATCTAGGAGAAGTACATTCCAGGTGGGCCCAGAAAGCATGAAGATGAGAGAACAAGCTAGGAGGCCAGAGTGGGAGAAGAATTGTAGGAGAGGGCATCAAAGCAATAGTGGGTTGAAAGGTATTCCTTGTATGGCCTTGTTGGCCATTGTGAAGTCTTTGGATTTTAATCTGTGACTGGTTTTGATTAACTGAGTGATGTGATCTGATTAGTTTTAAAAAGACTCACACTCTGGCTGTTGTATTGACTGGGAATAGACTGTAGGGGGATAGCTTAGTTTCCCAGGTGCTATGACAAATACCACCCAATTGGATGGCTTAACAACAGGAATTTACTGGCTCATGTTTTCACAGTCTAAAAGGCTGGACCAGGGAAGCGGCTGTGGCTCAATCAGTAGGGCTCCCGTTTACCATATGGGAGGCCCCGGTTCGGTTCCCGGGGCCTCCTGGTGAAGGCAAGCCCGCCCGCACAGCGTGGTTTGCTGACCCAGTGAGCACAAGCAGCAAGGGGGGGATGAATGAATAAATAAATAAAATCTTTTAAAAAATAAAATAAAATAAAAAAATAAAAGGCTGGACCAACATTCTGGCCGTCCAGCAATCCTTGGGTTCCTTGGCTTCTCTGTCACATGGTGATGTCTTCTTTCTCTTCCAGATTCTTTTGACTTCCAGCTTCTCCCTGTGGCTTTCCCACTTTATAAAGCCTCCAGTAATAGGACTAAGACCCATCCTGATACAGTTGGCCACACCATAAAACAAACAAACAAAAAAACATCTTCCAAGGGCCCAATTTACAATGGGTTCAACCCACAGGAATGGGATTAAAATAACGTTTTTTTTTCTGGGGTACATAATTCACACCTACCACAAGGGGAAAGTGTGGTCACAGATAAACCTGTTATGAGGCTGTTTCAGTGTTTCAGGTAAGAGAAGGGTGGTGGCTCTCATACTAGTGTATATAATATAGAACCTATCTTTGAACAAACCATGGTTCAACTCTACGTGGAACAATGTGTACTTATGTTGATAGATTTGGAGTGACATTATGGAGCCATAAACAATTTAGGCTCAGTACCCTATGATAGTTTTCATATGAGTATGGGCTCAAAATAAGATAGTTCTGTCTAAAGCTTTTGTTGCATTGGTGGCACTCAATAAATACTGATTATTATTAATAGGAATGAATATTTGGATTCTTCATTTTGTTGAATCTTGAAAGTGGGAACACATTCCTTTGCCGAATGTTGGAATACTATATACAGGGGACATTTTTTATATGTCAGAGATGTGCCTTTTTAGATGTGGCAGTGACCTTAGAAAACTCTAAAGGTGCTACAGACTGAAGAGTGTATATGGAGTCCAAAGACAAATTCATTGACTGGCAGTGAGGTAGTTAATAACAGAACCTGGAACTTAGAGCAGTAACCCCTCAGAACTGGCCACAAAGAAATAGTAACATAGAAAAATAAATCATAGAAAATATTTAGTGTGTAAGAAGAGCAGTCATGTGCATATCTATGTTTTTTTTTTGTTCTTTAGATTGTTGTGTTAGAATATTGGATTTGGGTTCATAAGATATACAATTTGTAACCCAAATCCTAACCATGATTAATCTTAAATTTATATCACTCTATCCATGCAGTGTTCCGTAGTAAATACTGCTAATATGGTACAGATTTTAACTGAACATTGTTATTCATCTCTTAATTTTCAAGCTGCAGAGTTGAATCCATTATTAGGACTGAGTTGCTTTTATATAGTTAATATGCCCTTTCATTTAATTTTTTTGAAATAACTTCATTTAACTTACTGATTGAGATTGGGCCTAAAAATATTCTAATAAGTCAAATAGAATGATGGAAGTCATGTCATGCTAATAAACACCAGTTGAACAAAAACTAGTTTAGAAATATCAACTGTTACGTGAAGATTACTTTCCCTTCTATTTAACAACTGCTTTTATTTGAATTGGGTCTTCTTATGAAGCATTTATGCAGAAAATTTCAGAATATCTTAAAATTTAACTCTTGCAGAACTGATCTTTTGAAATATATCAACCATGACTAAGAGAGAAGCAGAGGAGCTGATAGAAATTGAGATTGATGGAACAGAGAAACCAGAATGCACAGAAGAAAGGTTGGTGTTTTTTTGATTTGTCATTTTATATTGGTAGACCTAATTAGTATCAAGAATCAAGCTATAGTTGTGTTTTTGTTTTAATTTACCTCAGCATTTTAGGGAATAATGTATTCTTTTTTTCTCTGATTTAATGCATTTGTAGCTGGGAAGGAAAGACAGTTTTAAACTAAAGTGTTAGTAATAAGTGTAACATAATAATCAAGCATTTAATTGTTATAGTTTTATCCCCTAGGGCACTATTTAATTCATTATTCCTTCCTTCAATACTGGTTACTTTTGTTTCAGGCAGAGTTTAATGTTGAATTAATATAACAAATATCTATAAGTAGCTGCTATAAGCTAGTAATTTCCAGGAATATGTGAATAAATGAGATAGTACCTGCCCTTTTAGAGACCACATTGTATTTGAGGAGACATACAGATACATGGGTAATTATTTGCACAGTACTCAAGATATAGTACGGTGAAAGGTGTCAGTTCTTCTACTACGTATTCCATTTAGGAATGAGGGCAGTGGTGTAATGATTTTAAAATCCAACGAGAGAATACAGGCAGAAGTAGAGATTTGGGAGTCAAGAAGAACGTTGAGGAAGGTAATAGCTAATGGTATTTAGCTTCTGAGATCAGACGAGATCCAGCGTGTTCAGTGTGGTATGGCCGTAGGCAGCTAATGGTATTTAAAACAAATGGTCTTTACCTTGTGTTGTGGTTTGGAACTATGTGTATCCCAGAAAAAAACATGTTCTTGAAGCTAATCCATTTCTGTGGGTATAAACCCAGTGTAAGTAGGAGCTTTTCATGAGGTTACTTCAGTTAAAATGTGGCCCAGGGTGGATCTTAATCCTATTACTGGGTTCCTTTATAAATGGAATGAATACAGAGAGAAGGGAAAACCAGGGAAACAAGAAGCTGAAACCATAAAGAGCAGGGAGAGAGACCAGCAGACACAGCCACGTGCCTTGCCATGTGGCCGAGGAGCCAAGGATTGTCGATAACTGGTCTCCAAGAAGAAAGCATCACCTTGATAATGCTTTGATTTGGATATTTTCTCTGCCTCAAATTGTAAGCTTATAAATTTCTATTGTTTAAGCTGAACTACTTCATAGTATCTGCTTTCAGCAGTCTAGGAAACGAAAACACTCTACAAAGCAGGAGTTGCATCAATATGGTGAAAGTAAAAGGGACAAAAGAGTGGTAGAATACTTCAGAGAGTAATAAAGTTTTAGAACAACTACAGTGGGAATGGAAATTACTAAGATTGAGTAGGATGCTAAGTATTGAGAGTGTAGCTGAGATTAAAAAACCTTAAATTTTTAATAGAGCTTTTCAATATGTTCAATTATGTTATTTTCTCTATCAGAAAATAGAAATGAGAGAATTCTTGGTTTTCTTCTTTTCTGGATATATATATTGCTGTGTTATAAATTACCCCCAAAGTTATCAGCTTAAAACAAACAATCTTTTATTATCACATATTTTCTCAGATTCAGGAACCTGGGAGCAGCTTTTCTGGGTGGTTCGGCCTCAGGGTATTTTATGACGCTGCAGTTAAGCTGTTTGGGCTGCAGTCATCTGAATACTTGACTCGGCCAAAGTATCTTCTTCCAATATCACTCATCATGCTTTTGGCAAGAAGCTTCAGTTCCTTACCACCTGGGTCTCCCAGTAGGGCTGCTCATGACATGGCAGCTGCCTTCCCCTAAAGCAAATAGTCTGAGAGAGTGTGTGCCAAGACAGATGCTGCAGTGCCTTTTTTTTTTTTTTTTAATGGTACTGGGGCCAGGGATTGAACCCAGGACCTCAAATATGGGAAGCACGCACTCAACCACTTGAGCCACATCTGCTCTCCATGCAGTGTCTTTAAGTGACCTAATCTCAGAAGTGACATATCACTTCTGCTTTAGTCTGTTTCTCATACATTCCAACCCTGATACAGTGTGGGAGGGAACTATAAAAGCATGTGAATATTAGGCGTTGGTTATCACTGGGGGCCATCTTGGAGCATGGCATGCATTATTTATTTTTACACACATGCACTTACACAAATGACCCACACAGCCTTAAGTACTCACCATCTGATCCTATTCAGAAAACCTTTGCAGACCTCTCGTGTAAGGGATTGGTACTTAGGGAACATATAGTTATTATCCAGCGTAGAAGATTGTTGCTGTGTGGGAATTTAGGCCCAGTGATGTCAGATCATCTACTTTTTTTTCAAGAGAAATTAGAAATTTGGAATTTTGTGTGAAATCTCCCAAGATTTAAGTGGTAAAAGAAAACTTAAAAATATTTAAAATGTTAAACATGTATTAAAGATCATTTAAAAAAAAAATCTATCATAAAGTGACAACCAAATAAAGATGGTGGCAACCAAAAAATGGTAAGTCCATATAAAATATCTTTTTAAAAAATCTGTCTTGAGGAGAGGATGTAGCTCAGTGGTTGAGCACCTGCCTTGCCCTTGCATATACGAGGTGCCAGGTTCAATCCCCGGTACCTCAAAAAAAAAAAAAAAATTCTGTCTTTAAGTGACATGCAAATACTTTAAACAGTCGTTCTTAGAAAATGACCCAATTTTTATACCTTAACACATAATTTATATTATTTTAAAGTTATCTAATGTTTTTATTCATGAAGTGGTTTGTTTTATAAATTTTTTAAGTTTTAGAAAATGTTGGTGCTCTAAACATTCCTTGACTTTATTTATTTATTGGACAAATACTTGGAACTTATCTGAAAATGGAACTTGGCAAACTTTTATACAATACATATTCGTATTGTGTTTGACAACTGCAAATGAAATTTAAACTATATTTAAATGAAACACATTGTAAAACTTAATTGAATCCCAAATTCACCAATTCAGCAAATCTTTATTGGTGCCTGTCATCTATTTGGTCCCATGTGAAGATTTATAAGAAATATGTGAGATTACTCAATACAGATTTACCCTCAAAAAAATTATGGTTCTGTAGGATTCAAGGTATGAAATAATGCAAAAGGCCCTTACAGAGTTTTAAAGGAAGAATGTATATCTTTTTTTTTTTTTTTTTTTATGTGAAACTATGCTGATTATAACCAGTAGTTTTCTTTTTTTTTTTTTTTTTTTTAAGATTTGTTTTTATTTTATTTATCCCCCCCTTGCTGCTTGTGCTCTCTGTGTCCATTTGCTGTGCGTTTTTCTGTATCTGCTTGTCTCACTTTGTTGGGTCATCTTGCTGTGTCAGCTCACCACGCCTTGCAGGCTGGCTTGCCTTCACCAGGAGGCCCCGGGAATCGAACCCAGGGCCTCCCATATGGTAAATGGGAGCCCAACCAATTGAGCCACAGCCGCTTCCCAGTAGTTTTCAAAATATGTTAAATGGATAACTTATATTTTCATGTTTTAGCTACTTGCCTTTATTAAATAGTATTTATGTAGGGAAAGGAAATTGATTAGCAGTGATGGCATACAGATTTTGAGGACACATTTTATTCTCCTTTATAAGCCTAAAATTCTTCACAATAACTTCACAATATAATATAAATACATGTTTCCCTTTAAATATTGTATATGCAACATTTATATGTGTATACATATATATGTATGTTTAGTTTGCTACACTGCTCAACATGGGTTGGCTTTAGCAGTGGGAATTTATTAGCTTCCAAGCTTACAGTTTTGAGGCCATGAGAATGTCCAAATCAAGCCATCATCAAGGTGATGCTTTCTCCCTGAAGACCAGCTGCCACAATCTTGGACTCCTCTGTCACATGGCTAGGCACATGGTGATGTCTGCTGTTTACTCCCTTTTCTTCCAGGTTTTGTTGCTTCTTTCTTATTCTCTGTATTCATCCCATTTTTAAAGGACTCTAATAAGAAGATTAAGACCCACCCTGGGCCACGCCTTAACTGAAGTAACTTCATCAAAAGGTCCTGCTTACCATAGGTTTACACTCACAGGAATGAATTAGCTTTTTTTTTTTCTTTCTCTTATGCTTTTTATTTTTTTAAGGATTTATTTATTTATTCACTTTTATCCATTTTTTACCCCCCCCCTGCCCCATTTTTGCTGTTTCTGTGTCCATTCACTGGGCAACTCTGTGTCCATTTCCTGCCCTCTCTTTTCGTCCTCCTCCTGTCTTGACTGGGATTCGATCCTCGGAACCTCCGATGTGGGAGAGAGGTGTCCTACCGCCTGCACCACCTTAGTTCCAGGTTTTTCGGCGCGTCTCGTCTTAGCTCTCTCTTGTGTCACTCTCCTGTTACGTCATCATCTTGTTGTGTGGCTCTTGGGGCCTGACAGAACACCTGTGCACAGGACCTGGCAGTGCACATGCGCATGGGGCCTGAGGGGCGCACCCACGTGTGAGGCCTGGGGGGCTCACCTGCTTGCGGTGCCTGATTGTGCACCCGCACATGGGGCCTGGCAGCCTGCGCACCTTCTATATTTTTCTTCTTTTTTAAATTTTTGCTGGGAAGTCCCGGGGATCGAACCCAGGTCCCTCAAAATGGGAGACAGACGCCCAACCATTTAAGCCACACCTGTCCCTCTGCTATATCTCTTAAGGTTAACCAAAGATACCTAGAATTACAGTCATTTCCCATACAGGATGGTCATATAATAAATCAGGCTTAGTTTATCACCAGCATTCTAAAAACCAGACCTAGGAAGAAAAACTAGGTCTGGGGACACATGCATGGCTTCTAATACAGTGAATGTTAGCCTACCCTGATTATCACAGAATCAGGACAGTAAGAATATTCGCATTGAATTAGCTTTAAGAACATGATTTTCTGGGGTTACAGTTTCAAACCACTACAAAGTATATACATAATGAAGTATATTTTCAATGGTACTTTAAATTTCAAGCTAGCATTTCTTTGTGCAATTTAATATTCAGTTTGGCAAAATCATAGCCTACTGCTATGAATAACATCTATGTAGAAATGAGTTTTCAAAGACCAGAAATGAGTTTAGTCTTGAGTTTTGTTTCAAGCATGTTGTTGATATCCAGGGTAAAATATAATATTTAACCATTATATTCTTTTACATTTAGCATTGTAGAACAAACCTACACCCCAGCTGAATGTGTAAGCCAAGCCATAGACATCAATGAGCCAATAGGTAATTTAAAGAAACTGCTAGAACCAAGACTGCAGTGTTCATTGGATGCTCATGAAATTTGCTTGCAAGACATCCAGGTAAATTTTTTGAGACTTATATTTCTGTAGTTAAGTCTGCATAGAAATATTTTTTGTTAGCCTTTTATCTCTATGGCTATAGCTGCTATCTCTGTAACTTCATTTGATTTGTAATATAAAATTTAAACATTTAGAAGTTCATCAAAATGTTCTCCATTTAAAATTATATCTAAAAGAGTGAGTACTAAATTAAACATTCAATTTTTATTTTCTTTTACAAATACAAAATAAATTTGAATTAGACCTCAAACATAGAGTAGTGAGAAGCATATTAACCTTGGAAGCTGAAAATTGTGTCCTCTTGATAACTTACTTCTAGCTAACTTGTTATACATTTTCTAAAATTGCATTTTCTAACCTCAATTTCCTCAACTTTAAAAAGTGGTGATTTGACCAAATACATTTTAAATTCTCTGCCATTTTTATTAGCTTTAAAATTTGATCTAAGTATCAACTTGTATATCTAGGAGTTTATTGCGATAGGATCTTACCTGTGGTATTAGTATAACAATATACTATATTTGAAGCACATTCATAGTCACATTTATGAAACTATTTTAAGAAAAGTAGTATTTTTATGTATACAAGATAGTAGCATAATAGGATTGCTCAAATAATTTCTTCATGACCTCCCTTAAACATTAGAATATGGACTAGAGTTTTATACTCATTTTCTAAATACAAACTTGTACTAATGGATATTATATCATATTTTGGATTGTTTGGTCGGTTTTATTCTTTACTTCTCTCCCTCCCCTGCCTTGTGACATGGCTATTCCATATCTTCTTGAACTTTTGCCTTAGTTTTTTTTTTGTTTTTGTTTTTGTTTTTAGTTAAAAATCATGTATTGCTATTATTTTTACCTAAGACTGATGTTGTAGAGTAAGTTGAAATGCTTGAATGAAATGTGTGTATTTTAGTAGCTCCTTAACCATACTTTTATCTTTTCCTTTCAGTATAAGTTTAGTAAATGTTTGGGTTGGGGTGCATAGTTGCTCATCTAAAGCTAAGGAAATGTAGATGGGTCCAATAATGCTATAATTATAGGATTTAAGGTTTTCCTTCTCAGACAGTAAATTAGCACCAGCTGTTTGGAAGGCAACCTGGCATTCAGTGTCTATTAATGTTGAATGTAAAATACCTAACAATTCTGCTTTAACAAATTGTTCGTACAGAAATGTTTGCCTGGGTAGGCAAAGTTGTTCATTGCATGGTTGTGAAAAAAACTGGAAATAACTCAAATGTTCTCTAAACCGGGGATTAGATAAATGCGTTCCATAGGTTGGAATTCAAAGCAACTGTTTAAAATTGGTGAACTAGGGCTATATGGGCAAAAGTAAAAAAAAAACAAATTACATTCCTAAATTACCTTATGAATCTCCACGTCAGTCCTTTGAAATCAGTCATCATAGTCTTAATCACATTCTGTGACTGTAGAAACTGAATATTAAAGAGGTTGAATAATTTGCCCAGTGTGTACCTTTTTTAGAAAAGGGTGTATTGGAATGTGAGCTTAGGCCTGTGTGACTCAGAAACCTTCTTTTCTTGTTTAAGCCAATGTGCTTTTTTTTTTTCTTATATATATAAAATAAAGAGGAATCTGGACTTGATCTCTTAGTTGTCTTCCAGCTCTAACATTTGTTGCTTCTTTTTTAATACCTGAGCTAATCAAAATGAAAGTATGGACTGCAAAGTACCCCACCTATCATAGGTTTTCAAATACTTGTTGAGTAGGTGGGTATATGCATTAATTCTAGTGTCATAGAATTCAGAGCTAGCCTTGGATCTTATGGCTTTTGCATTCCTCCCTCTCTGCTTTCCCCTTCCCACTCTCCACCCACCCCCACCCCCACCCACACACAAAAGAATATGAGGATGGCAGCCTCTGCTCTCTTCATTTCAGTTAATCCAAATAATCATTTGGAGGCAGGATGCTTGCGGTTTGCAGTAATGCTTTTGTATTTTCAGATGTATGCTGATGTGAAAGCTGATATAAAGGCAGCTGAGTTGCACTTCTTTGAGGATTATATCCCAAGGTCATATTTGAAATTTTGTCCTTGTGCCTGCTCTTAGTGCACTAGCTAGTATATTCATTGCCTGACAGCTCACTTTAAGAGTTATACATGCTGTAGCTTCTAATGCATAATGCCAGTGTCTAATATATTAGATGGAGGAAAACTTAATATCAGGAATATTTTTTTTGTTTTTTGTTTTCAGTTAGGCCAGTAAAAAGAATTTATTATGAAATGGGGGAAAGCACAGAGCTTGCTGAGAAATGGGAAAGAACAGAAATACACAGAGATTTAGTGCATGCTTCTCTAGGCAGAGAGAGCAAGCTCTGGTTTATGTGATTACCTTTTAAACTATTAATTATTCCTCCCTTTGCTAATACTAAGGGGAGGGGCCCCAGCTGTTATTGGTTACCCCACCAATGGTGGGGGCCAATAGTGAGGCAATATCAGGAAAATTTTAGCAAAGTGTCAGAGAGAGACTGTTACGTTAAATGAAACTGCCATGTTTGACCTATTTGACTGCAGAATTTCATTGTTTGTCTTGTTCCTCTGCTTGAGTTATGTGCATAATCACTTAAGATTTTTTAGTTCTTACATATATGACATTTTTAACATTAGAAAATTTGTTTGAAAATACACTGACATGTACACATACACATTATTCAAGATAATTATATTGGAACCTATTTTTAAGGTGGTGACAGAAAATGTCTGGAAGTGAGAATTACTTTCTTTTGTCATCTGTTCGCTATTGGGTGAAATGCATTTACTGTAAAGGAGATACAAAGGGGAAAAAATCACTGATAATGAAAGGATATAGAATTATGATTAAAGCTATTCATAGGTAGGTCAGGTAGTAAAATAAGTCCCTTAACTTTTCTTAACTTTGTATCAAGAGATTTAGAGTTAATTCTGATCTTATGGACACTGGTTATGAGGAAGATACGGCAAGAACATGTTAATAGATTTAGTTAAAATATTTTCAGTTTTGGCAGAGAATTAAATGACATGACAACTTGGATAATTCAATATGTTCTTACGGTTTAATTAGTATGCCTCAGCAATTAATCTCTTGTTTGGTAAATCCATTCATAATAACTGGAGGGTAGCACCTTAATCTAATGATTGAGCTAATATAATCATATTCATTTTATTCTTATTTAGCTGGATCCTGAAAGAAGTTTGTTCGACCAAGGCGTAAAGACAGATGGAACTGTACAACTTAGTGTACAGGTAATTTCTTACCAAGGTATGTAACTTTTAGCGAAGGTTATTTAAAAGTAATATTTAATAGTAAGATAAAAATTCCTAATTGGAACAATGGAAATGTTTTGGTAATGGATGGTGGTGATGGTAGCACAACATTGTGAATGTATTTAATAGCACTGAAATATATAGCTGAATGTGGTTAAAAGAGGACATGTTAGGTTGTATATATGGTAACAGAATAAAAATGTTAAAAAAAAAAAAAAAAAAAAACCTATGGAACTGCACTACACAAACAGGGAACCCTAAATTAAGCCATGGACTATAGTTAATAGTACAGTTTTTTAAATGTGCTATCATCAGTTGTAATAAATGTTCCACCCCAATGCAAGGTGTTAATAATAGGGTGGTATATGGGAATCTTTTATTTTACACATGATTGTCTGTAAACATACAACTTCTCTAATAAAGGGGGGAAAAAGTAATAGTAACCTGATTTGGTAAGTTTTAGGTTTCTTAGATGGTGATCGTAGTTATTTAATGTGATGTTACCAAATGTCCTTGCTTTTTGTTTAGTCATTGTATTTGTCAGGGTGAAGCAGATGGTATAACATTCTAGCTAATTTAATCAGAAAAGGATATATAAAAGAATATTTGAAATAACAGAATTAGGGTGAAAACTGGAAGAACAGGCCCAAGCTGACTTTCCAAGAATGCTTCTGCAATACTGCAGGACTGAATTGTCAAGGAAGCTGCTCCATGCCATGATCTGGAAAATGCTAAATTTGATAGCCACCACTATAACTGTCAACCTGGAACCAGTTGCAAGAATAGTAAAAGAATTCCTGGATACTTCACCCAGATTCTCCACATGTTAACTTTTATTACATTTGCTTTATTCTCTCCCATTCCCTACTTTTCATATTATTTTTCTGAACTGTTTAAGAATAAGTTGCAGGCATGATGCCCCTGTATTCCTGACTACATCAGTGTGTGCATTTCCCACAAAAGGATTATAGTACAGTTACCAAAATCAGGACGTTAATGTTGAAACAATAGTGTTATCGACTGAAATCCTATTAAATTGTGTTTTAAATTCTGTAGACATGTTGCTAAAAATATTTAAAATGCATTTTTAATACCATTTGGGAACATGTAAACCAGACTTCAAATTTTTATTTTTAGTGACGTTTGTGTTTCTATTTATATTTATGGTATTTTTCTTATTCACTGTTAAGGAATTGAGCCGAAGTTAAACATCCTTGAAATTGTTAAACCTGCGGAAACTGTTGAAGTAGTTATTGATCCAGATGCCCACCATGCTGAGGCTGAAGCACATCTAGTAGAGGAAGCTCAAGTGATAACCCTTGATGGCACAAAACACATCACAACCATTTCTGATGAAACCTCAGAACAAGTGACAAGATGGGCTGCCGCACTGGAAGGTTATAGGAAAGAGCAAGAGCGCCTTGGGATACCCTATGGTAATAAAATACATAATTATATGTTAGGTAGACAATAAGAATTAAGCTTGGCATAGAAGACAATAGGGTAAGTTATCTATTTTAAGTGTAGAATTTTTAGGAAGAATATTGACTTTCTGTAGTATCCTTATTATTATTTTTTTTTTTCTTGAACTATAACATATTTAAACACATACAGTGAATAAATAGTGTCTGGAGGGGTTGGGAATACAAAGATGTATAAAAAAAAAATTCCTGCTCTCAGAGTACTCATAGAGTAGTTGAAAATGATGAAAAGATAATTGCCATAAAAGGTAACATGCTGGGGTCGGATGTGGCTCAACTGGTTGGGCGTCCGTCTCCCATATGGAGGGACCCGGGTTCGATCCCCGGGACCTCCCGGTTAAAAAAAAAAAAAAAAGGTAACATGCTTTAAAGCTGTTGATCACTCCTGTAAAGAAAACATTCTGTTACAATTACATAGGGATCACAGTGGCCTGGTGCAGGGTCAGGAAAGAGATTATCATAGATGAAGAAACTGTTGAGCAGGGAATGTTATGCACAAAAGCTTAGAAGTAGGAATATGCATGAGTACTGAGAAGATTTAATGGATAAGGTTATTCTGTAGGATTATAGAACTGTTTTTGATTGATGGAAGTGACATTTGAAGAATGAATGTGGCAGTCGTATATGACAAACTGGAGCACATAGACTGAATGAAAAGGAAATGAGCATATTACTGCAAGTTTAGGTGTGACATGAGCCTAGACTAGTTAATTTCTTTGGGCTTGTAAAGGAAGAGGTGAATGGAAACAGTGATAGGACTGAAAAACCGATTGACGGATTTTATGAGGGTAGAGAGAGAAGAAGTATTGGTCTAAACTTCTCAAGCTTGAATGATTAAGAGAATAATAATATTAATAGGAATTGGTTACCTCTTCATTACATATTTAGTGAACACTACCTTATGCCAGGCACTGTTTTGATGCTGCACGAGGAAGATATAGTGCATGACTTCGAAAGCCTAATGGGGGAAGTGGGGTAGTCTGGTATAGAAAGGTTTTTCAAGGGAAAGTGTTGATAGCACTTGATTTTGAAGTGATAGTAAATATTCAGCTGGAGGGAGCCAGAAGGTAGTTTCAGGTGCACAAGATTTAGGCTGAAGATAGATATTATATGGGTCTTATTCACATTGAATTTGTACTTGAAGCCATAAAAGTATATGGAGTTTCTGGTAGAGAGAGAGAAGATGGTAAAGAACACATTGTTAAAGACTGGTTTCTGGGTCCTGACAATATTTAGGGCTGGAGAAAAGGGAGACAGAAAGAAAAACTGAAAAGATAGAAGGAAACTTAAGAATTTTATATAGTATCACTGAAATTGAGGGAGAATTTAAAGTGTTTAGAATTATGAACTTTGGCTGAAAAAGACAAAGTATGTCCACTGAGTAATACCTATTAAATTTGCTGGTCAGAGGGGCATTGGCAAATTTGAACAAAAATAACTGTAGAG
Organism: Tolypeutes matacus; assembly: GCA_026826555.1. Classification (NCBI taxonomy): domain Eukaryota; kingdom Metazoa; phylum Chordata; class Mammalia; order Cingulata; family Chlamyphoridae; genus Tolypeutes; species Tolypeutes matacus. The sequence continues at coordinate 19,908,706 of JAKSZT010054524.1, forward strand.
TTAGACAAAGCTAAATTATAAGAAATAAACAGATATTTTAGAAATAGAGAAAATTGAATATAGCCTTTTGGGGGGGGAAGGGGAAGTGGGAAGAGTACTGGGAAACAAGTAAATGTTAATGAACAGTCTGGATTTGGTGGTGACCCAAGTGTATTTGTATAAAATGGTAAGGAACTAGTAGGAGAAGGAGAAATTAAGGAAGCTAAGAGAGGAGTTGTTCATTGAAGCATAGCAAGATAAAAGAGCCCAGTTCAAAGGATGAGGTATAGCCATTCCTCAGAGATAGGGGAGAAAATTAAGATTAGATGGTTGAAAGTATTAAGTTATTTATTTTTGGCACATGGAAGCTAGTGAGTAGTGTACTTGACCTTAGTGTTAATAAATTGGAAGTTATCTCTTGAGAGGGGAAATGCTGAGGAGGAATGAAGAGAGCAAAAAAAAATTTGAAACTGTTTTACAGAAGTGTGCTGGATTGTCAACAAAACCTTTTCAGTAGTAGAATTATTTTATGAAAAGTGGGGTATAATTATGAATTGTGGATAGCAAGATTTTATAAACTCAACTCCCAAAGTTCCTACCCAAAATTTTATTTACATAGAGCAAAGCTTTTTTAAAACACTTGAGACTTTTTGGGTATAGGAACACTTTTTAACATTTATTGAGGTTTTTTGTCATGAATTTGTTAAGAAAGTTTTAGAAATGATTAATATTTTCTTAGGAAACTGTCCTTTCATGTTTTTATGTCTGTACTAAGGGTAACTATCTCACTAATTGCTTAATTCTGTGCAAATTTGAAATGTGGCTAAATGGTCATAGCTACTTTAATTTCTTTGAAATATTGATCTACCTTAGAAACTCCTCTAAAGTTCACTTTGCACACATTAATTTTATACCTTGGCAGCAGCCAAGAGCCACCTCTTTATATGTATGAAAAAAGTCCATTCAGTTTTAGAGTTTTCCAGGACTTCCAAATCATCTTCCTCCTGATTTTTTTTTTTTTTAAGTATTGTCAACATTAAACAATTGAAGATGAAACTCAAATTAATGTGTTTATAGTAGTTAGAGATCTGGCCAAAGAGCTGAGTTATTGGGAGATGTTAAAACTAATGACTAAAAATAAAATCAAAATCAAAATATTTATTCTTGTCCATTATTAAGTAAGAATATTGAAAAGATGGCTATACTGAGATTATTTTTATTTTTTCTTACAAATGTTGGAATAACTTTTTAAAAAGATACATACACGTTTTTGGCTTCCAGAATTGTCAGATACAAACTTTTGTTACGTGTTTTACCTTTTTAAAAATACGTATTTTTAAAATAAACATTTCAGATAGGGTTGGCTTGTATCTAACTGTCCAATTCCATGCCCTTTCCTACTTCATGGATAATCGCTATCATTTATTGTATGTCTTTTTCAGTTTGGTTTAATGAAAGAAAAGAAATCATAATAAAAGCAGTAGTTTTTTAACACAACTATCCTCTTTTCATTCCTCCTCTCCAAGCGCAACCACTTTTGGCAAAACTACTTTTAGCTGCTGCTCTCAGCTTGGCTAGTTGTGCTTTCAGTGAATATATCTTACATATGTTCAGGTTTCCTGTGCTCAGAATGGCCAGACATCCTTTTACTTTCCTTAGCTTTTTCCTGCACAGATGCTGATACTTTGAAGGTCTTGTGGTTGTCATTGCTTTTTGTTCACGTATGTATATGTTCAAGTTTGGGGAGATACCTTGTCATTGGTCTGTCAGCACCCATAAGTTTTGCTCTGTAGTTAGTTTTTCTGTTTTTTTCGTGTGTGGGGATTCAAAGAAATTAAAAAACTTTGCTGCCATTTCCCAGAACCCTCCTCCCTTACCTTCTTTGGAAGAATCAAATAAAAAATAAATTGTGGCTTACATTTGATTCATTTATATTACAAATTGATTCTTTAATAATCTAAAATGTTACTTTTCCCACTTGTTTTCTTATTGAATATCATACATGAAATTGGTGTGTAACCAATACTATTTGAATGGGTCATCTTCTCCTTTCAGAAATACCAGCATCAAAATTAATTTAACTAGTATTTATTCAACTTCTGTGGATAGAATGCTGTCTTCAGTGCCAGGGATACAGTGGTAAAGTATTTACACATGTTGCCTTTTTGTGAATTCAGTTAGTAAAAAATGATAGGGAAAATGCAAATCACCATTTATACATTCAGCAAATATATGAACAAGGCACTGTGATGGCACTGCATAGGAATGGTTTACAAGACACAATATCTAAAATCTTGTGGGCAGACAGCTGAGTAAACAGACAATTAGCATGCTGCATTATAAGTACCACCATAAGGGTAAATGCAGAAGCAATCAGCTTTTTACAAGAAGGAAAAGGGAGGAAAGTACATTCTTCACATTTTGAAGAATAAGTCTAACTTCTTAGAATCCCCTTATAATTTTTCTTTTAATAGAGAAAATCATACATTGCTATGAAGTAATTTTAAAACCTCTTCAGGGTGATCACATTTTTCTTTCATTTGGACCATTGTAGAGCAATTTTGCATTTTGTTTTTCTTGATAAAATTCTAGGTTGACTGATCTGGAACCAAATGAGTCCATCAGAAATTTAGATTAATAAATTGAAAAGGAGCCATGAAGATAATATAGCATTAAAATCTGTTTACTTCATATAATTAGTTTACCTTACTTGGAAAAACAAGATCTGACTGAATTTTATCTGTGTGTGTGTTTGTGTGCTTATTAACAAGAAAACTGTAAAGTTATATAATATTTATGATGGAACTAGGCTAAAAGTAATATTTTTCTTTCTAGATCCTATACAGTGGTCCACAGACCAAGTCCTGCATTGGGTGGTTTGGGTAATGAAGGAATTCAGCATGACCGATATAGACCTTACCTCACTCAACATTTCGGGAAGAGAATTATGTAGTCTCAACCAAGAAGATTTTTTTCAGCGAGTCCCTCGGGGAGAAATTCTGTGGAGTCATCTAGAACTTCTTCGAAAATGTATAAAATCAGTTATTATCTATTTACATTGTAACATAAGCTTAATTTTATTTCTTTATAAGTTTGTTTTCCTATCAATTTTTCATTGAGAAAAGTTTTTGCCTTTTTGTTTGTTTTGGTTTTAAGTGTGGCATTCTCTTTAAAGGAGTCTTGTTTATTAAGTTGAATTTTACTAGACTTGGGTTTGCATTTCTGGTTTTAAGTGAAAACAAAATGTTTTCTTGTGTTCTTCAGATGTATTGGCAAGCCAAGAACAACAGATGAATGAGATAGTTACAATTGATCAACGTGAGTATTCATACCATAATATATGGTATGAATTAGCAATAAGAAATGTTTTCTTTATTTAGTATTCCAAGGTAGTGAAAAAATGTTTTAAGTTTGTTTTGTTTTGTTTTGTGAACTATTTTAGATATACAAATAAATATATAATCAACACATGTTACACCATACAAAACAAAACTTATCAAGTTTTTTACCTCTTGTGGATGACATTTTCCTCTCTCCCTCCAGAGAAATTCTACTTTGAATTTGATTTTTATTAGTCCATGCGTATTTTATATTTTTACCAAATGTGTAGCCATAAACACTTGATAGCATCATCATACACAAGTTTAAACATTGTGAGTGAAACAGTAGCATACTGTACATATCCTTTTATAACTTGCTTTTTTGTTTAGCGTTTATAAGACTTACCCTGTTGATTCTTTCAGCTCTAGTTCATTCATTTACACTGCTGTTGAGTATTTAAAGATTCCTGTGAACATCATTGTTTAAGTATTTGTAAGAATGTGGATAAGATTCTCTTATCATAGTATCATAGGGTTTCCACCTTTCAACCAATAGATAGTGCCAAAGCATTCCTCAGAATGGCGATAGGAGTTTGTACTCCCATCAGTAGTGACTGTAAGTTCCTGTTTGTCCACATTCTTGCCAACATTTGATAAACATTAGTTTAAACTGATTACATTTAGTGCCTTTCAGTGATTTTTTTCACTGCTTATATTGGAGGGGAAAAAGTCATTTTTCCTTTGTTTTTCCTTGCAGCTGTGCAAATTATTCCAGCATCAGTGCAGTCTGCTACACCAACTACCATTAAAGTTCTAAACAGTAGTGCAAAGGCAGCGAAAGTACAAAGAGCTCCAAGGATTTCAGGGGAAGATAGAAGTTCACCTGGGAACAGGACAGGTATTTCCCATCACCATTTAGTATTTTATAATTTTTCAAATTAGGTGTATTTTATTATATTTCAACTGTGAACATGGACTATACCTCTGACAATACTGAGATAGCATTTGTTAAAAAAAAAAAAAAAAAATGTGTATTGCCAGCATGTCTAGGATATGTATTAGTACCTAAATGTTTACTGCCTTTTTGCACTATGTTAATTTATAGCACTATGTCCCATGCTGTCCCTCCTGTCAATTTAGGAAACAATGGCCAAATCCAACTATGGCAATTTTTGCTAGAACTTCTTACTGACAAGGATGCTCGAGACTGCATTTCTTGGGTTGGTGATGAAGGCGAGTTTAAGCTAAATCAGCCTGAACTAGTTGCACAGAAATGGGGACAACGTAAAAATAAACCTACAATGAACTATGAGAAACTCAGTCGTGCATTAAGGTAAACAATTTTACTACCTTTTTATTTTTAAATACAGTCCTTTGTATTCTAGATATAGACATTATTATGTAAGCAAATGTTGTTAAAATACTTGTTCATAAGATGTGTCCTTTGTAACTATTTTTTTTTTCTCTTTCACTTAATTGTAACTATTTTTATCTTCCATTTTAAAAAGCTAAAAAAATTTATAATTATGTGAAAAAGTAATAATTTTGATGTACATAGAGGTTTTTTTTTTTTTTTTAAGAATTCTGATTGTTTTTTCTCTGATTTAAAAGCATGTACTAGTTGCTTAAAACCAAAATGTTTAATCTTTGATGTTTCTGTTATTTGTTTAACAGATAAAATGCTGTCATTTGCATGTGTGACTTAGAATGACTGTAAATTTTAGCAAATATGCAGGTTTTGCCTTCTGTTTTTACAGTTGGATGAAAACATTGACCCATTTCCCTCTTTTGTCTCCCTCCAAAATCTGCCTAAATATAAATACAGACTTTTATTGACAGAATCGAAATAGAGTAAGATTATTCTTAGTAGTAGTATTTTCTATAAGTAGCATGAAATCTTTTGCTATAATGATTAGAAATACGCTTTTCCATTATACAATAATGGAAATTCAGCATGTACATTTAAGTATCTGAGAAAGAGAGTATATAGGAATATAATCTAAATTTTTGGAAGAGAGAATAAAGTTAATAGTAATTTACCTCTATATTTCTAAACAACATGCTTTTACTGCTACTTCATGTTTCAGTTTTGGGTTGTGTGTTGATTTATTTCATTCTGTGGGAGATTATGGTTTAGCTTTCACTACCCAATCCATACCCACGCCCCTTTCCAGCCTCCCTATCCTCCCAATATAATTATATAGAAATTTTGTTATATCATTGTTCATTGTTATAGGACGATGGCCGTATAAATACTCTCACATAATTTATCATGACTATTTTACTTTTCCTAAATGACCATCTGTTTTTCGGTTTGTTTTTTTTTTTAAATATTAAGTATAGTTTAATGAATACAGTGTGTATCTTTTATATTTTGTGACCTATGCACAACAGAAGCTCTGGTCTGGCCTCCCTGGATTTCTGTTGTTCTTGCTGGCACTACCTAACACCAGTTACATAGGCGTGTGAGCTTGGAGACAGCATGGATTCCGTCTTTCCGCTCATTTCCCCAGCCTGCGAAGTACCAGGTTCTGCCACCTTCCCCTTTCCATCCATCCTACTTCCATTTCTGCTTTCACCATCATTTATGCTCATCTCTCCCGTCTGAATGATATAAATCGTAATCACCCTTTATCAAGCAAATACCATTCCTGCTTAGCTAAAAAACAGAGACAAGCTCCACTTGGAGCCTGGTGGGAACCCAGGGGTTACCTGATGCTTAGCCCCAGCTGAGTGACAGGAAAGAGGAGAGGATGTAGACCCATCCAAGGTGCTGATATGCTGCTCCATACTGTGAAAGCCGAGAGGAGAGCAGAGGCCTCTGGAAGCATGGGGTGGGCCCTCCTGCAAAGCTGAGGTGGAACAGACACTGATGGATACTGATTGTTTCCTCTCTGTAGGCTTTCAAAGGGAAAGCAAGGCAGGGCCCTCTAGGGGTAAAGACACCACTGTTTGACCTGCCACTGTCCACCCATGTGGGGTCAGGGTTATGGACTCACCAGTGGCCAGAAACCCTGCTTTTGGCTTGGTTTTTAAAGTGTAAGGCCTCAGGAGGAGGCGGGGCAAGAGAGGCCCAGCTGCCTGTCTTCCTCTCCATCTCTTCCCTCCTATTTCTTACTACTTAGGCTCTTGCCATGAAGAGACTAAGACTATTTTGTGAAGAGGAGGAGCTTTAGTTGGAGAACAGTGCTGTCTTCTAGGAATCTGAGACAGTCATTAGCCAGGAAGGGCAGAGGACCAAAGGGCCTTGGCCAAGTTACTAGGAGAGAAATGGACCATCACTATAACTGTTACATGATCAAAGCAGAGAGAGACAGAAGAGCATCTGTGGACCCCTGAAAAGTCCTGGAAACAGCACTGGATGAACTCAAACTCAGTCTCCTATCACTGGGTAGAAATCTTGAAAAGCATGCATGTTTAAAAGCCAAATGAGACGACTGCTTTCTCCACATTCAGGCAGGATGAGAGCCTGCCCCAGAGGAGCTCGTCAACCAAAATGTTCAGCACAGATAGGACAAGTGTCACTCAGGTCAGCCTTTCCTTAAGACAGACCAAGGACAGAATCTGATTCTGGATTCTGGCCCCTGGAAGAGCCAGGTTTTTGGTTCTTTGGAAAATAAGAGGATGTGAGTGGGTATGTTTGTGTGGCCGCTGGCAGGTAGGACAAGTTACAAAGCTGATACCAGCAGCCCCTTCACAAGACACACAGGAACAAAAAGACTTGCTGTTCCTGGTGTTGGCATAGCTGGCAGCCCTGCTGCCACTGGCTGGGTTGAGGGACAGGATTGGCTTGCTCTTTTACTTCCAAATGCCCAACAGGGAGAATGTCTCAACCATGGTTCAGGTTTTTTTTACCCAGCACTATCAGATGAGAAGTTTCAGTGCATTTCAACTCCTTCCATTATTGTAGGAGGGATCAGTCTGCCACTGGGTGACAGCAGCAACAGAAACGGTTGCAAATGGAATTGAAAGTTTGACCTTTTGTTCTCCTTAGAGTTCATAAGTAACTAAAATGCTTATTTTCAGCGTGTGAATGTAAGACTATGTACGTGATAATGCTCTCAAACACTTTGCCAATTATCTTAAGATCCTTTGCATATAGTCAGAATTAAAACTCATTTTCACAGTTGATATGATTGTATACATACAGATTCCCCCAAATTACAGATAAATGGCTAAATTAATAGTTATGATGCCATTTCTCCCCAGATTGATGTATAAATTTCAATGCAGTAACCATGAACATCTCAATAAGTTTTTTTTGTTTGTTTGTTTGTTTTTTTTTTAAGAACTTGATAAAATTCATGGGATTGTAAAGTATCATTATAGCCAGGACACCTGAAGAAGATTAACAAAGTGGGAAGACTTGCACTATAGGAAATTGAGACTTATTATGCAAAGCTATGACAGGAAGACAGTGTGGTATGTGTTCAAGGATAGACAAATAGACCTTAGGATAGAGAGCTCCAAAAGAACCAAGAATGTATGAGCGCTTGATTTAAAAATACAGCAGTGAGTAGAAGGCTTATGAGGAAAAGAGCTACTTTTCAACAGTGGTGCTGGAACAATTGACTTCCCATACATGGGAAAAGGGGAACTTGACCCTTTCCTCATACCATGCCATTTAAAGCTCATAGTTCTAAATGCAAAATAGGAAAGCATATAGGCACAAGGATTCTTAACCAGGGGTACGTGAGCTTGAATTGAAATTCAAAAAAAACATTATTCTTGTGGGGATATGTTGGTGTGGGTGTGATTTATTTACTAAATAATACACAGTATAGTGTGGACTTAGTAAGGGGACAGTGGTTTTCACCTGACTGGCAGAGGGGTCTGTGGAACAAAGAAGGTTAAGAACCCCTTATCTAGAGATACCTCCATGACTGAGGGGTTGGAAAAGACATTAAACAGAGAACCAAAAGTGCTAACCATAATGGAGAAACTCAGTAAATTAGATAACAAATAAATTAAGAACTTCTGTTCATCAAACTACCACCATTAGGAGAGCAAAGGGCAAGCCACACATATCTAATATAGGACTGTTACCGGTAATATCTAAAGAATTCTTACAAATCAATAAGAAAAATGGAAAAATGTACAAGAAACCTGAATGGGCACTTAAGATGAGAGGTTATCCAGATTGCAGTACCAAGTATTGGCGAGTATATGGAGCAATGAGAACGTTCATATACTTTTCTTTTTTTTTTTTTTTTTTTTAAGATTTTATTTATTTATTCATTTATCCCCCCCTTGCTGCTTGTGCTCGCTGGGTCAGCCAACCACGCCGCGCGGGCGGGCTTGCCTTCACCAGGAGGCCCCGGGAACCGAACCCAGGGCCTCCCACATGGTAAACGGGAGCCCTACTGATTGAGCCACAGCCGCTTCCCCGTTCATATACTTTTGATAGAAATGTGACTTAAAACCTGTAACCTAGCAATTTCTCTTATAAGTGTATACTAAATAGAAATGTACTTATATGTCTGCACATTTGCTCATTGCAGCATTATTTATAATAGCCAATAACGAGAAACCACCTAAATATCTATCACTAGTGGGATAATTATATTGTGGTATTTCATACAAGACAATACTAAGTAGCCATGAAAATTAACTGTTACAAGCAACAATTTGGATGAATCTCACAGTGTTCAGTGAAGAATCCAGACCCAAGAGTATGAACTCCATGAATACATTTATATAGTGACACTCAAAAAATAGGAAGACTAAATTACAATATTTAAGGATGCATGTTTGGGTGATGAAATCCAAAAGAAAGTAAGGAAATTATTATAACCAGAATTGTGGTTGTCTTTAGAGTGAAGAAGGGGTGATGATTGGGAGGAGGCATGGGGGGATTTCTAGGTTGCTGGCAGTTTTTTCTTTCTTGACCTGATAGTTAGGGGGTAAATGTTTACAAGCTGTCCACTTTTTAAAAAAAATTTTTAACATATATTTTTTATTAGAGAAGTTGTGAGCTTACAAAGCAATCATGCATAACATGCAGATTCCCATACATCACCCCTGCACCAACACCTTGCATTGTTGTGGAACATTTTTACAGATTATGAAAGAACAAAATAAACATAGTCATTAAAATATTACTAAGGGGGAGCAGATGTAGCTCAGTGGTTGAGTGCCTGCTTCCCATGTACGAGGTCCTGGATTCAAACCCCGGTACATCCTTTAAAAAAAAAAAATTACTACTAACTATGGTCCTTAGCTTAATTATATTTGGTATGTTTTTTCCATGCATCACCACCCCACCCCACCCGCCATTATTAACACTATGTATTAGTATTATGCATTTGTAATAGTTCATGAGAGAGCATTCTCACATTTGTACGGTTAACCACATGCCATCACTGACCACATGGTTCACAGTGTGTACACTCTGTGGCTCTCACTTTCATCAGAGTTGTGCAGTCATCACCTCAGTAAATTTTTTTAACATTTTTCTTAGTCCAAAAGAAAAACTCCCATATCCCCCTATTATTGACCCTTAGCATTAATAATAGTACTTCTTTGATGTTGCTACAAAAATATTACACTCTTGCTGTTAAGAGGTTACAATAATTGTATTTTTACCATGTATCACCCTATCCTTTACCACCTTGTAATGGTGACGTACATTTGTTCTAATTCATAGAACATTCTTGTATTTGTACTGTTAACCACAATCCTCACCCACCCTCAGGTTCGCTATGTTGTACAGTCCCTAGATTATCCTCTAGCTTTCTTTTCAATTAACTTATATGTCCCTAGACTATCCCTTTCAATCACAATCTCATTTATAAACCAGCCTTGTTAGTTATACTCACTATAATGTGTTACCATCAACTCTATTTCCACACGTTTACTATTAAGCTAATTAAAAAGTCTATATCCATTAAGCATCAGTAGCTCTTCTCCTATCTCCTAGTAACCTATACTGTAGATTTTAACTCCATGTGTTTATTCTTTGTATTTAGTTCATGTTAGTGAGACCATACAATATTTGACCTTTTGTGTCTGGTGTATTTCACTCAGCATAACATCCTCAGGGTTCATCCCTGTTGTCATATGTGTCCCAATTTCATTTCTTCTTACAGCAGCATGGTATTCCATCATATGTATATACCACATTTTGTTTATCCATTCATCAGTTGATGGACACTTGGGTTGTTTCTATCTTTTGGCAATTGTGAATAATGCTACTATAAACATTGGTTGCAAATGTCTGTTCATGTCCATGTTTTCAGTTCTTCTGGATATGTTCCTAGTAGAGGGATTGCCGGATCATACGGCAGCTCTATATTTAGGTTCCTGAGGATCTTCGAAACTGTCTTCCACAGAGGCTGTACAATTCTACATTCCCACCAACAGTGAAGGAGTGTTCCTGTTTCTCCACATCAACTCCAGCACCTGTTTTTTTTTTTGATAATGGCTATTAGGTGTGAAGTGATATCTTATTGAAGTTTTGGTTTGCATTTCCCTAATAGCTAGTGATATTGAACGTTTTCTCGTGCTTTTTGGCCATTTGTATTTCCTCTTTGGAAAAACGTCTATTTAAGTCTTTTGCCCATTTTCTAATTGGCTTGCTTGCCTTTTTATCATTGAGTTGTATGATCTCTTTATTTAGCATGGAAATCACCCGCCCTTATCAGATACGTGGCTTCCAAATATTTTCTTCCATCAAGTAGGCTGCCTTTTTACCCTCTTAACAGCATTCTTTGACGTACAAGTGTTTTAAGTTTGAGGAGGTCCCAGTTACCCATTTTTTCCTTTGTTGCTCATGCTTTGGGTGTAAGGTTTCAGAAACCACCATCTACCACCAGGTTGAGCTCTCTACTTTTGTGTCCTTTCCTGCTTGTGTATATTTCAAAATTAAAATGTTTTAAAAATTAAGAAATATCCATGAAAATATGGGTGTTGTGTACCCTTATTTTAGTTTAGAGAGGCAACAAATGCAATGCTATTATACAGGTTCTGTTATGAAAGAAATAAGGAAAATTATGATTTGTGTGTATTTTTCCTCTTCTGTCGCCTCCTATGAAGAAGTATAAGATTATTCCAGCTCCATTTCCTCCTAGAAATATAAAAATATTTTCCTTCTTCATTTTCCCTTTTCTCCAAGTATCTGTTAGTCTTTTTCTTAAGAAATTGAAATGCTTACAGCATTTTAAACTGGAGGACAAGCAATTGGTGGTTTATGGGCAGAGATTCAAATCCTATATTAATGTAATTGACATAAAAGGAAACACAAGACTATGCCCAATGCGTGATATCTCATATTCGGAAAGCAAACATAATTATTACACTTTTGCTGTCCTGGAATGAGGGAAAGATGATATAATTTCCTGCATACAGGTCAATCTTCTCCTGAATGGACTCTTGATTAAGCTGAGTGACTTTCAGGGTAAAATTCTGCTAAATGTGGTACTTTTGCAAATAGTTGTTTCTTTTGTAACGGCTCTTTGTCAAATGGGTGCAGATGGGCAGAACAGTTTTTTTTTGTTTTTGTTTTTTAATTTGGTCTTTTTAAATTTTTTTATTTTTTTTTGTACATTAATTGAAAATGTAAACAATAATTGAAAAATACAAAGAAAATAGATGAGTGAAAACATAATTTCTCAATTAAATGTACTGGATACATATAAGCTTTTTTTGAATCACACAATATGTTACACAATATATTTTGTTCGTAGTAATGCAATCATACAGTATTTTTCTTTTTGTGTCTGTCTTGCTTCACTCAACATAATGTCCTCCAGGTTTATCCATGTTGTCATATGCTTTACAACTTCATTTTTTCTTACAGCTGCATAATATTCCATCATGTGTCTATACCACAGTTTGTTTATCCATTCCTTGGTTGATAGACACCTGGGTTGTTTCCAAATTTTGGCAATCATGAATAATGCTGCTGTGAACATCGATGTGCAGATGTCTGTTCATGTCACTACTCTCAGTTCTTCTGGGTTATATACCCAGTAGTGGCATTGCAAGGTCATCTGGCAAGTCTATATCCAATTTCATCACCAGACTTCCACAGCAACTGTACATTTCTGCATTCCCACCAACAGTGAATAAGTGTTCCTATCTCTCCACAACCTCTCCAATACTTGTAGTTCTCTCTTTTTTTTTTTTTTTAACACGGGCAGTGCAGTTTTAAAATATAGACTCCACAATCTGCCATTACAGAAAAGACCTTGATAACTGTATATTAACCAAGGATTTTTATTTTAAAAAGTATTTTTTCAAAAGAAATATAAATCAAACTCTTGTCTATTCCCATCTCCATAGAAAACAGTAGTAAACCAGATGTGTAGTGATTTCCCCAGATAAGCCTATATAGGTAAAAAAAGTTTTTTTTCTTTATAATGTCCTGTTCCTGTTTGGTTTTTTGTTTTTCTTTGTGTTTGTTTGTTTGGTATATTCTTTTTTCTGGCCCCTTAGATTTTGTTACTCACTCTTTGAAAATTTTTCTAGAAGGAAAGCCTTTAAAAATTAAAAAGATAAAGATGAAGGCATGCCTACATAATACAGGATTTATACTAAACCGAAAAGAAATGGACACTCCAGTAATCCATAGAATATATGACAAGTTTCTTGTATGAATTCCTCATTTTAACATAGCTTATATTTTAGAGAAGGCTATGTTCTAGTCATGGGCTGAGCTCTTTACAGAGAGTATCCTATTTAACCCTTCACTACTCTATGAAGGTAAGTACTGTTTTTAACCTTAGAAATTTAGAGAAAAGGGACACTACTGTGGTCACAAAGCTATTAAGTTGTGATGCTAGATTTTGAATCTTGGCAGTTTGACTCTAAAGCCCTTCTTATTAGAAATTGTGCTCTACTACAACTCCCATTAAATTTTGTTTAATTCATTTATCTATAAATCAGTATTTTCATCATAGCTGTTGAAAATATGCTTTGACAGTTTAGTTTATAGTGTTTTAGAGTACTGTGCATTGACATTTTAGTAAATATTTCTATATAACTTTAATGTTAATTACTGTTTTGACAGATGCAATATTATTAGGCTTCTGCTTATGGATAGTCTGTGAAATAGTGTAAGAAGTATGAATTCTTAATTTTTTAATATAGTAGTAATGTGTTTTTCTCTTTCTAAAGGTATTATTATGATGGAGACATGATTTGTAAAGTTCAAGGCAAGAGATTTGTGTACAAGTTTGTCTGTGACTTGAAGACTCTTATTGGATATAGTGCAGCAGAGTTGAACCGTTTGGTCACAGAATGTGAACAGAAGAAACTTGCAAAGATGCAGCTTCATGGAATTGCCCAGCCAGTCACAGCAGTTGCCCTGGCTACTGCTTCTCTGCAGACAGAGAAGGATAATTGAACTCCAGGACCTTCTGAGAGTCCAACGTCTTTCTTTATATTTAGAGCAAGTATTGCTCTTACCTTTATTACCGAATTTGAATCTTTTATTTCTAGACTGTACAATCTGATGCATGATTTTTTTTATAAATATTTCATACTCTTGTGAATTTGGATCTTTTTACTTTGAGCATATATTTTAGAATATGTGTATGTTAAGGGATTACCACAATGTCTTCAGTGTGAAGGCAGGTTCATTGTGGGGTAGTTTGTTAACAGTCAGGAAAGCTAAACTGGTCAGTATTAATGTCTAGCCCTACCAAAAATAGCCAGTAGTATCTGAAGATGAAAAATAAATGAAGTATCTTCAGGAAACAGTCTGGCTTAACTATTTTTGAAAATATAACTGTTTCCCCTCTCTGCTGCTTTAGATGTTGCTTTACATAGAACCAGAAAATGGAATTTTTCACAGCTAAAGCATGTGTGCCTGTTTCATCTAATCAAGCAGAGCTAAAATATTCATATCAAATAAAATTATAATGATATTAATAAATTACTAAACTAAGAGTATCAAGTTATTAAAGTAATTTATATATCTGCAAAGAACAGTAAGATGTTGACTGGCACAAGAGCAGTGCTGAAGAAAGAGATCCAGGTTTAAATCTGGCTTAACTCAAGCCAATTTTAAGAATTTGTTGTATAGATTATACGTAATATGAGGCCAAGAATTTAAATTATTTTGAGAGAGGAATTTAATTCTAATAAAGCAGCTATTACAAAAATTCTGAAATGATCTCTTTTTCCTGTCAGAGATTTAAAAAACCTAAAAGGTTACCTCAGCCAGAAAATAAAAATTCGGTTTGGTTTGGCTTTTTTTTTTTTTTTTTTAATCCTACAGTGCTGGTTTATTATACAGGGCAGCTTATGTATTCATTGTGTTTCTGATGAAATGAAGACTTTAAATCAGTCCTTTACCTTTCAAAACATTAGTAAATTCCTTGCAAGTAGTTTAAAAAGGAAAAATTGACTTCCAATATAGGCAGTCTTCTCTCTTAAAATTTCCCACTTATTTAATTTTTTTCTTTTGAATATTATATATGTATGTCTATACAAAACTATATACATACATAATTGACCATTATATATATGTGTATGTATGTGTGTATACATATATATATGAAGGCATAAGGTATTTAAAAGGAAGAATATTAACTTTAAAAATTACATAATTTTTTATATATGACTCTTTATTATAAGTTAACACTAAGAATGCCTTTCTTCCTCCCTTTGTCTCTTCCTTTCTCCTTTTCTTTCTGTTGTGTGTTGTAAGGTATTATGCACAAATCATGATGTGAGAGACTGGCAGATAGCTTTTAATCCTCTTATAGTAGAAGGTTACTTTTCACGTACCTTTTCCCTCGTCATTTCCTTTAAATCCATCCACCAAAACAACTTTGTAAGAACTCAGTTAATGCTTTTGAACAACCAGGAGGAGGGCCAAGACAACACGGGCACCATGGCATAATTGTTAGCAGTTGCTGCTACCAATATTAAAAAAAACAAAAAACAGTTTGCAATGAACCATAGGAGGCAGGATCTTAGGAACAAGGATGAAAGAAGGGATCACTTTTTCTGGAAACCTTAAATCATAATAATAAGGACTCTGTTACAGAACTAAAATGTATAATTTCAGTCCGTTTATATTACAGTATTGAGTCCTTTAAGACTCTACAGTAGATGACTAAAAGAAGAAAATTTCTAACTTTCATTTTTATTTTTTATAAACATATAGAATATGCTGACATCTTAAATTATTAGTATAATTTGAGTGCTTTGATTACAAAAATAATATGATAGCAATATGAATAATATATAGAAGCTTACAGCTTCAGATACCAAATACGTAACTAAAAAGGCTTTGCATCATATTGTTTTGGTTCAGGGAGTTAATAAGTCACTTATTGTTTTAAAAATAATTTAAAGTATACTGTTCTGGTATATTATTAATAGGTTAAGAATCTTGACTTAGATTTTAAAATTCATTTGGGGAGATACTGTTAAAGTTGTAATCCCAAGAAAACAGATATTCTTTATGTCTCAATTATATGTACATATAAACGTTTTAAGGCAGGGAACACCCACATTTCTTTTAGTTCCTTACAATCAAACTATTATTTCTCTTTTTCCCTTTAAACACTCCCCACGCACTTTTTTTTTTTTTTTAAACCAGCTTTGCGTTTCCCCTCCCCACCCCCGTTGACAGTTTTTATTTTATTCTTCATTATAATTTGAACAGAAACAGTTCTCATACATGATCAGATGGTATTTCTTGTTTTTTCTTTCTCTTTTACCATCATTGTATGCACCAAAACGTGGGTGAAGTAGTGACAATAATCTCTCCAATTGATTTAAGAAATCTGTCATTACTTTGTAGTCCCAACTTGTAGATAAAGTATTTTCCTTATCCTTATTGGGGTTACAATTACATAAGCCAGGTAATCTTTTCTTTTATTAAAAGATAACTCATATTGTGAATGAAAATATAATTCATGCTACTCATTCTTTGTTCTGTTTTTATGAACAAATTTTTCATAACAGGAGAATTTACATTATATTCAAAGAAAGATAAAATTATTGGTCACCTTTTGTACTTTACATGTACAAGAATAATGAAATATTCACTTTTGTTTTAAAACTTGTTTTCCATGTGAGGTTTTCATTGAGCCAACTTTCCTAGCCTGAAGTCTGAGAATTAGGGTTGGCATCATAAGCATAAAACCAGGCAAATTAAGCAGAATAAATATTGTGCCTCCAAATATTGTTGGTGAGGTCTGCTGTTTTTCATATTCATCATTTTATGCTACTGCCTTTTTAAAAGAACAAGTATATATTTGAAATAGCACAAATATTTTAAATTTCATAATTTTCAAAACAAACCTGTGACTAACTTAATGTCTTCAGATCTAGAGGATGTAAAAAGATTAATAGCTCAATGACATTTCACTTGCTGCCAGAAAAAAATATTCTCAATCTTTTGTAAAAGGGAGGAGGATTTTTGCATACATTTTTACTCTTTAAATAAAGATGCTTATACTGTCATAATAACAATTATGTATTTCTTTGTGGTTTTTACATTTTTTTTTGTAATTTCACATAAAAGTTATTTTCTATTTTTACTCAGATAAATATTTGTGCATAAAATGTCAAAATAGTAAAATGAGAAAAATAAAACTATTATACAATATGTTCCTGTGATGTTTGAGGTTTTTTCCCTGTGTACAAATAGTGTCAAATTCCTGGGAATAATTGGATGAAAATCTGATAGTCCACATCTGATGTTTTGTACCTATGATTCCTATATACTTTTTACTTTAAAATTATTAATTTGGGAATAATAGATTTCTATAGAACCAAAGTTAGATGGTAAAGTTTAGTGTTTAAAAAAATAAATGAGGGAAGCTGCTGTGGCTCAATCAGTAGGGTTCCCGTTTACCATATGGGAGGCCCCGGGTTCGGTTCCCGGGGCCTCCTGGTGAAGGCAAGCCCGTCCGCATGGCGTGGTTAGCTGACCCAGCGAGCACAAGCAGCAAAGGGGGGATAAATGAATAAATAAATAAAATCTTAAAAAATAAATAAATAAATAAAAATAAATGAAATCCAATCCACAAAGCTAAGTCATCATAGAGTAGCAACAGGTGAAGTTTGGTAAGACTGAGTACTTGTCAAAAGGCAAACTGCTGATTGTTAAACTATAAATTTTTAATAAAGCTTTTTTTATTTCCCCCATCAAAATAAATCAAGTATTCATCTTGACTTGAGTATCAGCAGGATGCTTCAGCCAGGACCAGAGAAAAGAGGAATCAAAGGAGACTGGAGAAAAGGTGACTTGTGCCTTTGTTTATGGTCAAGCAATGATCAAACCTTGACTCTTGCACTTAGGAAGTGATTGAGTGAAATAAATTTCATTAATAATACACAGTCTAATTTTATTTAGGTTGAAATGATGAAAATTATCACTTAGGAAACTGGCGAGTTATTTTTTTTTGGTATGACTTTAATAAAAGTTTAATTTGCAAGCCAAGCATATGTTTAAAATGCTTATACTATTAAAAACAATTTTAGTTTATATATCATTTTACAAATATTGGTATGTATTGTGAAAATTTTTATTTTTACCCACAATAAAAAATAAATTAATTAAAAATAAATAAATAAATAAATAAAATGTATTATTCAAAAAAAAAAAAACTATTTTAGAACCCTGCTTTAAACCTGGTGAAGCACCACATATTTTTGAGGTACCAGGGCGGGGAATTGAACCTGGGACCTCGTATGTGGGAAGCCAGTGTTCAACCCCTGAGCTACATCAGCGCCCCTGGGTTGGTTTTTTCATTTGTTTGCTGCTTGCTTGTTTTTTTAGAAGGCACCAGGGACTGAGCCCCGTACCTCCCATGTGGGAAGTAGGCACTCAACAGCTTGAGCCACATCCATTCCCAACACCAATTTTTTATTTCCTATTTGTCACAGACTGAAACGTTTATAAAATAAAAAATTATTAGAAATATTTACATCAATTCCATCGATATAATTCACCAAGTTGACAGAATACTGGGGATGGGGGTGGATGGGGATATGATTACCTCAATAGATGCAAAAAAAGCATACAATAAAACTCAACCTCTGTTAATGATTAAAAACTCAGCAATCTAGAATTAGAAGTGCACTTTCTTAACCTGATAATAAGGCACCTATTGAACACCTATAGTAACATCATATGTAATGGTTGGTTTTCCCCCAAGATTTGTAACTGCTCTCACTATTTCTCCTTGGTAATGAACCGAGTGTCCTAGCTTGTTGAATAAGGCAAGAAAAGCATATATGTGTATTATAAAGAAATACATAAAACTCGTGGAAGATAAAATATACTAGAAATCATAAAGGATCTATAAAAAAACTATTAGAACTGATGACTACCACCAAGATCTGCACCTGCAGCAGCTCCACCTGGGCCCGCGCCCTAGGCTTCAAGGCAGAACTGATGAGTTTAGCAAGGTAAGGAACAAGGTGAATATACAAAATTTTATTTCTACATAGTAGAAACAATCAGAAATAAAATTAAAAACCACTACTTACAATCATTTTTAAAATATTTAGAAGTAAATACAACAAAATTTGTGTAAGACCTGTCCAATGAAAACCACAAAACTTCCTAAGAAATGAAACAAAACCTAAATAAATAGAGAGAGATACCATAATTGTAGATTGGAAGACAAAGTTTTACATCATAAAACAGAAATTTTGTAAATCTTAATTATCCCTAGGCTGATCTATAAATGTAATGCAACTCCAGTCAAAATTCTGGCAATCTTTTTTGTAGGCAAGCTGTTAATAAAATTTATTTGGAAATGCAAAGGACCCAGAATAGCCAAAACAATTTTGAGAAAAATTTGGGAAACTTCGACTCACTATATAAAGCTACAGTAATCAAAATGTGTTACTGAAATAAGGGTAGACATATAGATGAATGAACATAAGAGAGTCTTGAAATAGACCCACACATATATGGCCAATTGATTTTCAAAAAAAGTGCCAAGGTACTTCAATAAGTTAAGGACAGTCTTTTCAACAAATGTTAGAACAACTGGGTATATGTCTGGAGAAAAATGAGCCTCAACCTTTACCTCATACCACATATAAAAATGAGCTCAAAATGGATCATAAACCTAAACACAAAAGCTCTCTCTCTCTCTAAAATATCTAGATATAAAATGAAAAAATTTTTGTGACCATGGGGTGGGCCAAAATTTCTTAGATAATACAGAAAAAGCAAAATCATAAAACCATTAAATGGATTTTATCAAAACTTTGAAAGACACCATTAAGAAAATGAAAAGTTACAGCCTGGGAGAAAATATGCACACATCTGGTAAAGGACTCATTTCAAAAATATATAAAAGGGAAGCGGCTGTGGCTCAATCAGTGGGGCTCCCGTTTACCATATGGGAGGCCCCGGGTTCGGTTCCCCGGGCCTCCTGGTGAAGGCAGGCCCGCCCGCACGGCGTGGTTAGCTGACCCAGCGAGCACAAGCAGCAAGGGGGGGATAAATGAATAAATAAATAAAATCTTTGAAAAAAAAAAAAAAATATATATATATATATATATATATATATATAAAATGAACTCTTTTAACTCAATAAAACAATCCTATAATATATATGGCCAAAAGGTTTGAACAGACCCTTCATATAAGATACACAAATGACCAAAAGTTTATAAAAGAATGTTCAACATTATTAGTCATCAGGGAAACATTCAAATCACAATTCAATACTATCACAAATGCATTAGAAACACTAAACATGAAAAGACTCACAATACCAAATATTGATGATGACTTGGAGCAAATGATCTTACTTTGCACAACTACTTTGGAAAAATTAAACACACTTATCTTACAATCCAGCAATTACAATCCTAGGTGTTTACCTAAGAGAATTAAAGTATGTTCATTCAAAGACTTGTGCATTAATCTTTATAGTAGCTTTATTCATAATGGCACAAAACTGTAAACAACTCAAATGTCCATCAACAAGTGACTGAATAAAAAAGTTGTGGAATATCCATACAATGGAGCTACCACTCATGAATAAGGAGTGAACAACTGATAGTGAATAACATGGATGAATATCAAAAACATGCTGAACAAAAGCTACACACAAAAAGTACATGGTGTATGATTCCATTTATATGAAACTCTAGGAAAGACAATCTGTAAAGACAAAGCAGATCAGTAGTTGTCTAGGGCTAGGGATGTAGGATGATTTTGTGGAATGGGCACAAGGAAATCTTTAGTGCGATATATCCTATATTGTGCTTTGTTGCTGATTATGTGGGTGGATAAATTTGTCAAAACTCATCTTAGTGTACACTTAAGATGGATGCATATGTTTATGTAATTTGTACCTCAATAAAGTCAATAAATTTTACCAGAAAAATGAAAAAGATGGAAATACAAACCCACAAAAAATTATTAGGTTCTACAGACATAATATTGCTGTCAAATTGTGGTAATTGTTTTGTCTGTACTTATCTCCTCGTGGATTGATAAATAGTTCAGAGAATTACACCCATCTGCGGACCACACTCCCTTAGAATGTTTTTTCATTAAATGATGAGCATCAGATTTAACTTATGGTATCTGAAAATTTCTCTGTAATCTGAGAAAAGCACTTTCTTATCTCTGCTAACAAGGTAATTGATTTTGGTGTCTTTACTTCATGACACAACACCCAAGGATGCTAATTTATAGGTGACATCACAGTAACTAGATATGAACAGGAAAGAATAACAACTATAGATATATTGTTGATAATATTTGTATTAGCCAAAGGGGTGCTGATGCAAAATACCAGAAATCTGTTGGCTTTTATAAAGGGTATTTATTTGGGGTAGAAGCTAACAGTTACCAGACCATAAAGTCTTGCCACACCTCACCAAAGTCTTGCCACATGTTGGAGCAAGATGGCTGCTAACATCTGCAAGGATTTAGGCTTCCTCTTCCTCTTAAGGCTCTGTGGTCCCAACTTCTTTCAAAATCTGCTGTAGGCTGGGATAAGTTGTCTCCTGGGGCTAGTTCCTCTCTGGGCTCAGCTGCTCTGCTCTCTCCACAAGGTCAGCATAGCTATCAGTCTACCTAGGCCTTGTCTCTCTCTTCCTGGGGCCTCTGCCATGTCTATGGGGCTGTCTATTCCTGTGTTCTTCTCCTGTGTGTTTTCTTGGGGCTCCAGTTCAGAAGCTCCAACCTCCCTTCTCTGCAGTGCAGTTTCTCTGTGAGTCCCCACCCACCTACTGATGTGGCCCAATCAAAGCCTTAATCATTATTTAATCAAGTAAGAGTGAAACCTCTGAATCCAATACAATCTAATGTATAACTAGCCCAGAGGAACAGACCAGTTTACAAACATAATCAGTATTTCTTTTTGGAATTTATCAATAATAGCAAACTGCCACAATATCTATGAACAACTCTTTAATTCACTTGCCTAGACATCAATTCATTTATACAAAACATTTTCTCTATACTCCCTATATTAAAAAGAAAATTTGGGAAGTGGATGTGGCTCAAGCGATTGGGCTCCTGCCTACCACAGGGGAGATCTCTGGTTTGGTTCCCAGTGTCTCCTAAAGAAGACAGCAAGCTGGTGCAACAAGATAACACAACAAGAGACACAAGAAGAAAAACATGAGTGACACAACAAAAGCAGGGAGTGGAGGTGGCTCAAGCAATTGAGTGCCTCCCTCCTACATGGGAGGTCCCAGGTTCAGTTCCCAATGGCTCCTAAAGAAACAAGATGAACAGACAGCAAGGGCAAACAAGGGGGTGGTGAGAAATAAAAAAATAAATAAAATTTTAAAATCTTAAAAAAAAAAAAGGGAGTTCTATCTCTTGTGTTGGTTTTACTTCTAGATGAGAGGGTATGATACACATCCCATTAGTACATTAATAAACTTAACATCATTGTGTAGTTGAACCAGAATATTACTTGACTTGGTGGTTAAAGGAAAAAGCTATGTAAAAAGAACCCCATGGTAGGATTTTTGTCTTTAATTCTTGGATTATGAAATGGAGAGAATATTTTGTTTTAAAGAAAACTGTTTAAGCGATAAAATATGCCCTGTTGACTTGAATTTTATTGATTAATTACTTGAAAAATAGGAAGTACTAATAAGAGCCTTCTATTGTGAAGGATATGTAAAGTATTGTGTCAAGGAAAAAGCCAGAAGAAATAGGTTTCCCACTAACTAGCTGTGAAACTTTGAGTGAATCATTTACCCTCTCTGTTCCAACATTTCTTCTTTCTAAGCTAGGATTGTTGATACATTTATCTACAGTTCAGGCCTATCAAGAAGATTAAATGAAATCATATGTGTGAAACCATCTTATAACTGTAGCACTAAACAAACAACAAAGAAGAGACCTAAAATGCAAATGTGTAGGAGCAGGTGTACCTCAGTTGGTTGAGTGCCTGCTTCCCATGTGTGAGGTTCTGGGTTCAATCCCCAGTGCCTCCTAAAAAAAAAAAAAAAAGTGTGGATTTTGTTTGGATACAGATAAACTGTAAAAAGAAATTGAGGTAATCAAGGAAAGCTGAACACTGGGTATTTTAATATATTAAGGAATTGCTGTTAATTTTTTTATATGCTGTAGTAGTTTGGCATTGTTTATGAATTCCAAAAATTGATATTGGATTATGTTTGTAAACTGGTCTGTTCCTCTGAGCGTGTTCCCCTTTGATTGTATTAAGTTTAGAGGTTTCACTTTTACTTATTATATTAAAATTAGGGCTTTGATTTGGCCACATCTGCAGAAAATAACACAGCAGAGAAGAGAGTTTGAATTTTGATGCTGGAGCCCCAGGAAGTAACACAAAGAAGCAGATACGTGAGGAAAGAGAGAAGGCTCCATTAGACACAGCAAAAGCCCCGGGAAGAGAGACGAGCCCTTTGCCTGAGAGTTTACAGCTGGCCTTGTGGCGAGAGCAGAGCAGCTGAGCCCAGAGAGAAATGAGCCCCAGGGAGGGAAACAAGACTTATGCTAATCTACAGCATAAGGAGGAAGAGGAAGGCTGAACCCTTGCAGAGACCAGCAGCCATCTTGCTCCAACATGTGGCAACAGACTTTGGTGAGAGAAGTAGCTTATGCTTTATGGCCTTGTGACTGTTAGCTTCCACCCTCCAAAAATATCCTTTATAAATGCCAACAGATTTCTGGTACTTTGCATTAGTACCCCTTTGGCTAACTAATACTTATTCAATAATAGTGTTGTGGTTAAAAGGAAGGAAACGGGGGAGAAAGAGATGGAGATATATATTGATACATACTGAAGTAAGTAGAGATGAAATAATGTAGTCTCTAGTAATTGCTTCAAAGTATTTCAGTGGGTGCAATGTAGATGCAATAAAAAAAGGCCAGGTGTTAAATTATTGAAGCTGGGTGATGGACACATAGAGTTCATTATATTCTCTCTATTGTTGTGTTTGTGTGAAATTTGCAATAAAACATTTAAGAAACAAAACACTTTCTAAAGAAGCTTTCCCAAAACAAATATCTCAGATGCAGTAATATAATCTTACAAAATCATATCAGGTTTTAAAAACTGTGTCACTAGATAAAGAATACTAATTTCTCTTCACCAAACAGACAGTATTTTCTTCATGCAACTCATGTACTTCTGGAAAATTATACATAAATAAAATGTTATAAATAGAATTGTTTGCAGTGTTTTATATATTGTTTGCTTTAAAAAAAAAAAAAGTGCATTCTTAAATATCAGAGAAGAAAAGAGGTTTATAGTCCCACCTCAAATTATAAAGGAGAGCTGTTCATAACAAAATGTTTCAATAAATGGAAACTCTGTAACTGTAATAAACACATCCAGGAACTAAAACTTCAATTATTTCACAAGAAATACCAGCACAAAACTAGCATGAGGTAGCACATCCTATTAACATGGAAATCTGATCCTATCATCCCAGTCTCCAAAATTCTTTCATGGCTTCCTATTTCCCTCAGAAAACAGCCTGATCTCCTTAACATGGTGTAAAGGGACCTCTTCCTAGAGCCAGCCTCTATGATTACCCAGGTTTCAGTTTCTACACCACTTCCTCTGGGAAGTCTTGTGTATCATACATCATTAGCCCAGGATTCAGCTTGTGCATTATAATGATTTCATCACTCTATTAGTTTCCCTGCTGCTAAGATAAATACTATACAATGGGCTGGCTTAAACGAAGGGAATTTATTGGTTCATGGTTTCAGAGGCTAGAAGGCTTGCTTTCTCCCAGAGTTGGTATCTTCTGGCTGGCTGGCCATCTTTGGAGTTCCTTGCCTTTTCTGACATGGCAATGTACTTGGTGGCATCTTCTCCTTTATCTTCTGGTTCCATTGACCTCCAGCTTCAGGTTGCTCCCTGTGACTTCTGTATCCAATTTCCTTTGTTTATAAAGATTGCAGCCAAATTGGATTAAAGCCTAGTTCAGTTTGGGCAACCTAAACTAATAACAGCTTCAAAGTTCCTATTTACAATTGGGTTCACACCCACAGGACTAGGGTTTGAGACTTGAATTTGCCTTTTATGGGGGACATGACTCAATCCCCAATAGTCATGTTGCTGTCACATCCTGTTGAGGATTGAATCGTGTCACTGACAAGACATGCTCAAGTCCTAAGCTCCAGTCCTATGGGTGTGCACGCTTTTGTAACTAGGACCTTCAAATATCCTATGAAGAAGTGCCAGATTGAATCAATTGAATCCAATATGGCTGGAGTCCTTATAAGCAAGGGAAATTTAGAAGCCAGAGTAGGAAACAGAAGGAAACACATCAGCACGTGACAGAGGCAGAGCTGGATTGATAACAAGCCACCACCAGAATGCTACAGACGTCAGAGAAAGCATAATCCTGCTGACACCTTGATTTTGGACTTCTATCCTCCCAAACTGCGGGACACTAAATTCCTGTTGTTTAGGCCAGTGTGTGGTATTTGCTACGGCAGCCCTGGAACACTAAGACACCTCCACTGAGCTGAAAGCCATGAGTCCAGAGCCTGGTTCTCTCTTGTTTACTGCTATATTTTAAAAACTTAACCTCAGGGGGCGAGCAGATGTAGCTCAAGTGGTTGAGCGCCTGCTTCCCATGTACGAGGTATTGAGTTTGATCCCCGGTACCTCCTAAAAACAAAACAAACAAAAATGAAAAAAAAAACACAACTCTCTCATTGGGGAGAGGATGTAGCTCAGTGGTTGAGTATCTGCTTCCCATGTATAAGGTCCTGAGTTCAATCCCTGGTAATTCCAGGAAAAAAAACAAAACAAAACAAACAAAACAACAACTTACCTCTGCCCATGGGACCCACAGAGAAGACATTCCTGGATCTGGAACTACTCAGGCCGTGTCCACACAGGGAAAGAGGCCTGGAAAAAACAAGAAATGACATCCATGTAAAATATCTGTAAGAAGGACACATCCAGTATCATGACAATGGGCATCAGGTTTGCAAATCAGACGGACGTTCCCATTTGGAGCACGGAGAGGAAATGGAGAGAAGGAACTGGATTTTTCCGCAGGCAGAGAAAGTGATCTCAAAGCACAAGAAATGCTATCCTTGCAAGATACCTGCAGGAAAGACTGACCCATCTACCATCATGTCATTGAAGCAGAGATCTTATACTCAAAGGAATATATGGTGAATTGCCACAATATTTCACTCACAGATCCAGAGTTTATAAAGGATTCCAGCAATCTGGATTAAGCCCAGTCTGATTCGTTGGGGTCACACCTTAACTGAAGTATCATCTTGAAGAGATCTTATTTACATACACATTAGAATGCAGACCAAGACCATGAACATTTAAAAAAAATTCCTACCCACATGACTTGCGTAATACCTTCCCTTTGAGTGTGGCTGAACATATGAAAATGATGGAATATCAATTCTTCTGATTAGGTTATTAATCAGTTGGCTTTGATTTCATCAAGAGGGAAGTTATCTGGGTGGACCTGACATAATCAGGTGGGCCCTTAAAAGAGATTGGATCTTTCCTGAAGTCAGAGAAATCAGAAAAAGGAGGGGGGTCTGTGGAGAAAGCCATAGGGCTAGGACCAAACCTCTAGGAATTGAGAGTGGTCACCAGCAAACAATTAGCAAGACAGTGGTGGCCTCAGTCCTATACCTGTAAGGAAATTAATACTGCCTACAAACTGAGGGAGCTTGCGTGTGGGCCGTTTCCTAGCTAAGCCTCCAGATAAAGACATAGTTGGCCAAGACCTTGATTTCAGTCTTTCAAGACCCTGAACAGAGGACCCAGTTAGAATGTACCAGAATCCTGACCCATGGAAACTGGGAGATAATACATTTGTGCTCAAGTTGTTAAATTTGTGGTAATTTGTTGTACAGCAATATAAAATTGACACATGAATCTCTCTCTCCAGCCCCTTTTTCCTCCCTCCCCTACCCACCTAAAGAGAGAATTAATCTATACTCTCACAAACAAGGAATGAGATGTCTGTTTCTCCATATGCTCTCCCACACTTCATATTATCAAACCCTTAAATCCTTACCATGTAACAGGTCATAAATTATATTTTATTGTTTTGGCTGACATTTCTTTAAAATGGAGGAAATGATGTTGAAAGAGGTTAAGTGATTTGACAAGGGTTTCACAGAATGCAAGGGGGCAGAACTAGGGCTGAAACCTGAGCTCTTAACTCCTAATCTAGGTCTCTTTCCTTTTGGTATAAGCAGCCTTGGTTTTTGTTCTGCTGCAGCATGTGTAGTTGGTGCACGAGGGGGCTGGTGGAGAGAACGTGCTTGGAAGATAATGTACAATAATATAAGGAAGGATCATCTTTCAATAAATGGAAACTTGAGGCATAGGGTTAGGCACAAATGAGAAAAAAAAAAGTTTAACAAAGACCTCTTCAGTGTATGAGAAATGCTTTATTTGGGGTGTTCTTCCTTAAGATACATGGTGACTGGCATCTTATCCATTCATCTGTTGATGGACACTTGGGTTGCTTCCATCTTTTGGCAATTGTGAATAATGCTGCTTTTAAAAATACATTTATCTTAAGGTGTTTTCTCTTTCTGACATAAAAACAATAAAATTTGTGTGATAATCTTTTCTTTTCAGAAGCATGCCTTGTTACCTTTATAGGTTATAGAACATGCGCAGTAGAGGATTCCTGTTTGGGTAACAGGAAGAAATATAGCCTTTCACCACTTTAATGCTTAATTATTTCATTTTATACACCTTTTAAAATCAATCTGAGGCGAGCTAGTGTAGGTCAGTGGTTGATTGCCTCCTTCGCAGGTCTGGAGTTCAATCCCCCATTCCTCCCAAAAGAAAACAAAAATAAGTAAATAAAGTAAAATCAATCTGAGAAGTAACTTGGTAGAAACTATTTTAGTTTCAAGTAATTTTCCCTAAATAGGAATTAGTGTGTTTCACTAATGGACTGGGTTGCCGCATTCATTGATACCAAATCTCATTATGATGATACATTCACTGACAGAGATGGTTTTGGTTTGAAAAAGTTAAAGGGATTAGACATTCTGTAGAATTTTATTTTTTAAGTAAAGATTTTTGTCGTAGAGTTCTAGTTTTGGCAGGATTACCACGCTCCAGCTAAGGTATTATCCATCAGGGACTCAAAATTCACACTAACCTTTCTTGTTCCACAAGCTGAGAAAAGGAGCTGCCAAGCAGAATTCTTAAGACAAGTTCTTGTGAAATTCTTAGTGCTAAAGCAATCAATGAAATATTTGAGAGAAGCAGGCTTTAGAAAAATGTAGCAAACAGGAGTCAAAAAGCTTTCAGAGGTGAAATAATTCACTTGGGTGGTTTTAGGGTAGAAATGCTCCATGATATATATTTGCTAAAGTTTCCTACACCTGGGAGAAATTCTCCCTCATATTTATTTAGGGAACTAAAATTTTCTCACCTATTTCTTAGGTAAAAAATTAGCTCTACTCATCCTTTTTGAGAAAAATAAACAATGCCACTTCTTTGCAAAGATAAATCAAAGTATGATTGTTCTCTACATCATTTTCACCTTGTGAAGATGCCAGAATTACCTGTGGCTATTTGGTTTTCAAATTCGATGGCAATATATTTGAAACAAAATGTTCCTATGTGTTCTCTCTCAAATGAGAAATACTTGAACTTGAATCATCCTGTGGGACTGATGAAGGGTAAATTAGCTGCTTGGTAGAAGCTTTCTGATGGTCCATGATTATCTGAGCATACTAACCAGTATCCTAAAAATCCAAAGAGAGTTAATATGCTTTGGAAATCTTTATTTCAGACACAGGGAACTGAGAATCACAAGAGATACTGGCTCCCTAAAATAAATATTCCTATTATTTTATTCATTTCCCAAAAATTGATGGCTAGATCAATTTAGTGCTCTTTTGGGGGTGGGGGGAGTCTGAAAAGGGACTGTATTCCTTCATTCTGTTCTTTCTGATCGAAACGATTTTTCTCTCTGCCCTTCCTTATCCTCCCCACTTCTGTGCCTGTCAAAAATCGTATCCTTCATTATCCCAGAATTGACCATACCCTTCTTTTTAAAATTTATTTGAAACTCCATTTACCTGATCACTGGTCCATACTTCCTTACTTCCTTCTTCCCTCCAACTTCACATTAGATGACTGGAACCATACCAACTATCCATGTGACTTGGAAATCTTAGTGATCAGCCTTGACCAAATGCTTACGCAACATCTCTGCAAGGATGTCTAATAGGAAGTTTCCATCTAAATATGATCAAAACAGTACTTTTTATTTTCCAACCCAATTCTGCTCTCCCAAGCTTTCCCTTCTTAGTAAACAGCACCCCATCTACCCAACTACTCAAAAGTAAAGAAATTTTTCTTTGATTCCTCTATTTTCTTCATTGTTATGTTCAATCCATCAGTATTTACCCCATCACTAATATGAATCATAAATCTATCCCCTTTTCTCCATTTCCACTACTATCAGTCCCATGAAGGTGTTAAAAACCATTCACCTGGATATCTAGAGGAGCTTATGATATAGTGGATTATATTTATTAATTTTTTAAAGATTTATTTTATTTTATTTCTCCCCACCCCCACCCCCCACCCCCATTGTTTGCACTCCCTATCTGCTTGTTGTGTGCTCATCTTCTTTTTAGGAGGACCTGGGAACCAAACCTGGGACCTCCCATATGGAAGGGAGGTGCCCAATGGCTTCAGCCACCTCTTTTCTTGCTTATTAAGTGTCTCTCATTGTGCTTCCTCATTGTGTCTCTTTGTTGCATCATCTTGTTGTGTCATCTTGTATCAACTCACCATACCAGCCAGTCACATCAGCTCACTGTCTTGTGCGACTGCTTTAGGAGGCACTAGGAACCGAACCCAGGACCTCCCATGTGGTAGGTGGGCACCCACTGGCTTGAACCATATCTGCTTCCCTATATTTATTAATTTTTGAATACTAAATCTAGCTTGCCTTCCTAGAATTAATCGCATTTGGTCCTGATTTATTATTGCTAGGTTTGTTTTACTAGTATTTTGTTGAGGAATTTTTGTCTATGTTTATGAGGGATAGTGGCCTGTTATTTACTTTTCTTGTCAGATTTTGGTTTTGGGTTGATGTTGGCTCCATAAAATGTGTTGGAAGTATTTTCCTTCTTCTCTAATTTCTAAATTTTTTGTGTCAGATTAGTTTATTTCTTCCTTAAATATTTGTGGGATTCACCAGTGAAAACATCTACTCTTGGAGTTTTCTTTGCCTGAAGACTTTTTAAAATAGCAAATTCAATTTCTTTAACAGAGATATTAAGGTTTTCTATTTCTTCTTGGGTCTGTTTCTTTTTTCTCTCTCCTTCCCCCATTGTTGTTGTTCTTGGTTTTTTTTTTTTTTTTTTTTGTCCTTACTCTCTGCTCTCTGTGTCCATTTGCTGTGTGTTCTTTCCATGTCTGCTTTTCTCTTCTTCTTGTCTTTCTCTTTAGAAGGCACTAGGAACTGATCCCAGGACCTCCGGTGTGGGAGAGAGGCACTGAATTTCTTGAGCCATCTCATCTCCCTGGTCTGCTCCATCTCTCACTGTCTCTCCTCTGTGTCTCCCTTTGTTGTGTCATCTTGCTGCGCCAGCTCTCCGTGGCATGGGCCGCCAGCTCTCCGCAGCACAGGCTACCTTGCCATCACCAGGAGGCACCAGGAATCAAACCCAGGGTCTCCCATAAGGTAGACGGGAGCCTAATCTCTTGAGCCACATCCATTTCCCTGGAGTCTGTTTTTGAAGTTTTGTTTTTCCAAGAAATTTGTTCACTTCTATCTGAATTGTCAAATTGGTTGGTATGAAGTTGTTATTGTTGTTTAAATATCTGTAGGAAGTATAGTAATATCTTACCTTCATTCTTTTTAAAAGATTTATTGTATTCATTTATTCCCCTCCTCCCCTTGTTGTTTGCACTCGCTGTCTGCTCTCTGTGTCCATTCGCTGTGTGCTCTCTGTGTCTGCTCGTCTTCTCTTTAGGAGGCACCGGGAACCAAACCCCAGACCTCCCATTTGGTAGGCAGGAGCTCAATCGCTTGAGCCACATCCACTTCCCTTACCTTCATTCTTAATTTTGATAATTTGGTTTCATCTCTTTTTTTTCTGATTGGTCTTGCTAGGGATTTATCAATTATATTACTCTTTTCATAGAACCAAATTTTGGCTTGGTAAATTTTCTATATTATTTGTTTTCTACTTTGTTGATTTATGCTCTTTAATATTGCCTTCTTTATACTTGTTTGTGTTTAAAGTGTTCATCTTTTTCTGGTTTCTTAAACTAACACCATTGATTTTACAAATGTCTTCTTTTTTTAATATAAGTATTTAAAACTATATATTTCTCCTAAGCATTGCTTTAGTTATATCACATACATTTGGAATGTTGTATTTTCATTATAATTCAGTTCAAATATATTCTAAGCTACCTTTTCCCCAATAGGATTATTTAAACCTGCATTGATAGGTTTAAATATTTGGAACTTTTCTAGATATTTTATTATTATTGATTTCTAATTTAATTCCATTATACTCAGCATACATACTTTGTAAGATTTTACTCTTCTGAAATTTATTTAGACTTGTTTTATGGTCCAGCTAACCTTGCTGCACATTCCACATGCACCTGAAAAAGATAGCATATATTGCTGTTCTTGGGTTTAGTGCCCCATAAAAATTTATTAGGTCATTGAGGTTGATGGAGCTACTCATATTTTCCATATTATGAATGATTTTTTAATCTAAATGTTCTATAAATTACTGAAGGAGTGGTGTTAAAATATTCAACTATGACTATGGATTTCTATTTCACTACTTAGTGCTATCAGTTTTTGTTTCATGTATTTTGAAATTTTGTTATTAAATATACTCATTTATGGTTGTTATGTCTTCCTGATTAATTGACATTTTTATCTTTATAAAATGTCCCTCTTTAACTCTGGTTATACTCCTTGTCTTGAAGTTTATATTGTCTGGCATTAGTCTAATAATGCCAGCTTTCTTATTCTTATGTTTATATGGTATATATCTTTTTCCCTATTTTCATTTTAACCTAGGTATATCTCTTTAAGACAGCATATAGATGGGTCTTTCTTTTTAAAATCCAGTCTGACAGGCTCTGCCTTTTCTACCTTTCCAACTGTAATGTTATTATTCCATTTACATTTAATGTACTTGTTGATATAATTGGATTTGTCCCTACCATTTTGCTATTTGTTTTCTTTTTTTTTTTTCTTCCTTCTTTTGGCTAATAAAATATTGTTTAGTGCTCCATTTTAACTCTTCTCTGGCTTTTTCACTTTATCTCTTTGCATTATAATTTTTGTGCTTTTTTCCAAATATGTACCAGAGATATATATAAAGTTAGAAACAATGACAATTTCTCACAAGAGTGTATTATTTGAGCATAGTGTGGTGATCAGTAAATTTTAATATGCAGCCATTAAAAATAATGTTGCATATTAAATGACAGAAAATATTCACATGTTAAGGCAAAAAAACCCAGGATACTACATGGTATCCAAATATCTCATTTTGAGGTATATAATCTCTATATCTGTATACAGCACATATTGTATATATGATATTTACAACTACAAAAAACTTTTAAGGAGTGTAGATCCTGTCACCAGGTAAGACTTCTTACTTTCTTCAGAACCTTCATGACTTTGACTATGTGAAGGAAAGCCTTGAACTGAGTTTAAAAGTAGGGTTAGAGTTTCTGCATAAGAAAATAAGATGTCTTTTGTTTTTGTTGCCGTTTACACTGAAAATAAGGAAGAAGAAGAGATGGTCTGAACAATATGTCAGTGAAGCCTGAGTTGCAAAATCTTTTAACAAGATAAATGCCAAATGCAGCATTTTAAGAGGTTCGCATTGCTATAGTACACACCACTCTGTACACCTCACCTGTGCCTGCACAATCTCTGCCTCGCGTGCAAATGCACTGAATAGGTGGGTTTGGAGGCAATTAACCCAAAGGACCAAACCTCAAATCGTCCCAGTTTTAGTTTTGAGAAACAACTAAAACTTAAGGAGGAGAAAGTCTCCCAGCTGGCGTCTAAGTATGTATGTGTTTACATAATTTGAGTATATCTGTGTATGACTTCTATTTTTCTCTTCTTCTTTCTTTTTTATTTATTTATTTATTTATTTTTCTGTGTATGACTTTTTAAGAAGGAATGATAATTCACCAATCTTAACATTTGCTATCTCTGTGGTAGAATTATGATTGATTTTTGGTTTTGTCTTTTTATTTGTGTATTCCAGATTTCCTACTTAAAAATAAGTTATTGTAGTCACACTCCCACTTGTGGTCAAGATAAAACAATAGGGACTGGTTTACCCTCCCACCTGAAACAATTAAAAAAATAAAGTATCCGAAAATATTTTTCAGATATTGGACATCAGACAGCACAGAATCCATGAGAAGGGGAAACAAACCAACCCTACCACTGCCCAGGTTGCTGCCTGGAAAGAGATTCCAGTCTAGAGCACAGGCAGAGGAGAACTCAGGAAACCCATGGACTCCCAGAGAGGAGGAGACGGAACTGCGAGCTCAGACAACCGAAATAGCTACGGTTTGCGGAGTGCAGGACCAGAGAGGAGAGCTGCACAGAGACAGAGCTTAGAGAACCGAAGAGGACAGTATCCAAAGCTGGGGAAAGAACCACCTGAAAGGAACAGAGGAAACCATCCTTGAAGCCCACACAGGGCCAGGAGTAGTTTGTATTTCCATCAGCCAGAGCGGAAAACCTTGTAATTCATGGGGCATCGAGTACAGTACTCAAAAGACTAAAGTTACCCTGGTCCTTCCTAACAAAACTTAAAAGCAAGCCTCGTCGCTGAACAAAGCTTAAGAAAATTTATGGAGAAAAAATATTAAAAAATGTATTTCCTTATTCAATTATATATGTACATATATTTGTGCTTATATATTTAATCTTAATTACCCATTTTTCAAATTCCTGCTAAATAGTAACTGATTTCCTTCCTTTGCATTCTTGGAGCATTCTTTCATAGCAATTAGTCTATATCTTTTAAGTTTTATTCAATTGTGTTGTAAATTTCCACAGGACAGGGAACAGTCTAGATTTATGCATACTTGCAGCTTTCTTGCTTTGCTGAGGACTTACATATAATCTGATTTCAAAATGTGTATTTGCCTAATAAATGAATGATTATTCCAATAAAGTTTATCCAAAAATATTTATTAAGGATCTATTGCCATTCTTATGTGTAAGTTGATTTATAAAACTACTTTTAAAAATAGTGTGATGGCCAATTTAAGATTCACTCTCATAACATTATTGTAAATATGTTTTCCAACATATGAGCCAAAAAGTATGTACTTAGTCAGTTCTCATTGCCATTAGTAACACATTTTTAAAATTATTTTTATTATGTATATTGGAATTTGAAAAGCCCCTGGCATATAATTAGGGTTTAATATTGTAGCATTTATACAAGGATTCTTTGTGTGGCACTTTTAAGTAATGCAGGAAGGTGTGAATTTGGGGCATTTCTGTGAGGCTCAGCGATTCCAGTTCCAACTTTTTCCAGTTGATGTCACTGTGGCAATGGTATCTCAAACATCTGGCATAAAGCAGTAGGGGGAGGGCAATGCAAACCTAACAATGTGACTGAAGCTAGAGGGTATTTTGATGGATGCAGCTAAAATGGTGATGAAGAGTAGGGCGAAGCACCAGAGTTTAATTCTTGGAATCAGAGTGGCTAAGTGAATGCATTTATCTGATCTTACATGAGTCAGCCAAAAAAAAAAACAACAACAACAACCCAAACCAGACCAGAACAAAACAAACACATAGTGAGTTAAGAAATCTGCTGAAATTGCTGTTCTTTGCCATGACATAGGCAATAAATCTTCCCATGCTCTGAACTGCAGTGATGTATCGATGTAGCAGTGATTACAGTCTTTAGTCTTGCATCTTTGCTCTTCAGAAAGTGGTACTTGGAAATCTTAAAGCTAAATTTCTGGCAACAGGCTGGTGCACTGCCTTTCTCCCTGCAGGAAATCAGGACAGATAATAGAGGGAGTCCAAAGCAGAGACAATGATGTTTATTAAAAGGAGTGGCAATGGTTCAGGATATCTGAAAATTAGGAGAAGTTTGGAATAAAAATGTAAAAATGACTGCCTGGGGACTTTATGGCTCCAAAGTAAATACAATGTCCTTGAATTTTAGCAGCTGTTTAGGGACTCCTATATCGTTTAGTGTTAGTTTAAATGACAAGGTAAAGGAACTTATATAACTAGAATTGGTCATCAACAAGAATTAACTGGAAAATTTCTAAAATGGGAAATCAGATCTGTTTTCAGATATTATTCAGCTGTGCAGGGAGGCAAACAGATGTATTCATTAACACTCCCCACAGAGCATATTGTAGAAAACGCTCTAGCTGAGGTTACACAAATGTTTTCTGTTATGAAACCTGCCTCCATGGGGCCACGATTTTCAAGGAGGATCTTATTTTACACCATTTCCTGTTGTCGCACTTCATGTGAAAGGAGATTTTTCTAATTAAGATAATAATAATAATTTTCATTTTCACCTTTTGTTAAGGAACAGTCATTCTGTGGTGTTTTTTATTTCCCCCTGTTTCAAAGAAGGAAACTGTATCTGTTTAAAAGTGCAGCTTTCCATTTCAAGATACTGGATGCCCCAGTGAAGAAAATGTTTTTACAAGGTTGAAGGGAATTCAAGACAAGACTGTGAGATGTTATTGGTGCTCACGAAGCCAGGAGTAAACACTTCAACCAGGAATTGTTCTGTTTTATGCCTATGAGATAAGGAAAATGAGCATGTGAAGGATACACATTTATTTGCACACTCTTGGGGAGAACCAGGAACAAGCAGCTCTCCATCTCCATTAGTAGCTTCCGATGTGGAAGTACTATGTTGGTGAGTTCATAGTGCCCAGAGACAGGGTTTTATGGGGAAGGCACTCAGGCCTGAGTTGGAGATGGAAAGAGGGGAAATGAGTCAATGCCCTCACCAGTTCTTCTAGAACCATCACTGAGACAATGAGATGAGGCTTAAACAAGGTACAAGTATGACCTGATTTTCTATGGTCTTGATCACAGAATCATTGGAAATGGACCTTGAATGGTATCCATTGACTTTAGGCGACTGAGAAGGCACAACTGGTTCTTAGAAATTATCTGCCAGATGACAATGTCATCCCACAGAGAAGGCAGAGAGAAAAATCCCCTGGGTCAGCTGAGCAAAAACGACAAGGGTGAAATAGAGAATGGAAAAAAGAGGGAGAGGGAATGGTGGTTCCAGTTCACAGAATAGACACTACAAAGGAAAATTGTCTGTGTGAAGCAAACTCTTTAGGAATGAATCTTGCTTTTCAATTTTGGTTTTAGAACTGAGAGTAAGTTGTCGGTTTGCTGGAGATGTGTTGAACACTTTCTTACTCTAGAATTTTCCCCAGTGATCTTTCAGGGATTTTTTTTTTCCATTCTCCAAAGTTTCAACAATTATTGATTATATATGCTAGAAGATAAAAAAGAAGCACACGTGACCCCTGAAAGTCAAAACCATTTGCAAGGCAAAAGTGACTCATAGTAAATTGAGATGAGGTTTCCAAGATTTGAGGATTTTGTGGAAGTGTAAAATTACAAAAACAATGCAAAAAAAAAAAAAAAAAAAAGAAAGAAATCCTCAAACCAGTGATCCTAGGTGGATAGAAAGGCAACCTAACTTTTTATTTCACCAAATCAGGAATTTAAAAAGCAACATATGATACTACCATAATTTCATAAAAGTAATAATTTATTAACAGGAAAAGAAGTAATGAGAATATAATCAAGGAATAAAAGATTATCCTTTAAACAAAATAAATGCAATTTATAAGAACATCACAAAATTGTCCTTATAAAACATACAGTAGCATTCTGAAACACCTGAACTAAAACACTCAGCAGACATTTCCCTTTGTATTCTTCATGAAATGTGTTTTGTCTTTTTTATTACTAGTGTTTAAGTCATTTTTTACTTGAATCAGATGGTGTCATTTTAGTAAGGATTTCATTAGTTCTTGGTTTTTAAAATCCAGACTTATTTTCTACATGTGAGAGTTTTCATTTTAACTGGCATTGTCAGTTGCGCGTGCACACACACACACACAAATAGAGCGAAATAATGCAATGCAGGAGGAGACAAAAGAAATGCACTAAGACAAGTAAAAACATTCTCAAAGAACACTGATCTGTTTTACAGGAAACAAATCTTGAAACCTACACAGTGAGACTGTACATAATTGCATGAAAATATCTATTTTTTTTCCTAAGACATTTTTCATTCATAAGTATTTTCAAGTTTTTCATACTGTACACATTTTTAAAAACACATGATACCAGCAGCAACTGAAAATGAATGCCACATTTGGTACACATGTGTTATCTGCCTCAAGGTAACAAAAGTATGTGGCAAAACATATGCCACCCATAGTGCATCACAATATGCACTTCTATTTAGTCAGCGTTTATTATAGTAAATTATTCATTCACTATTTGTAAATGTTCTGGTATGCATTCTTTATAGTGAAGTGTTACTACATCACATCTTATTTATTTTATCAAATCAGTATATTTTCTGTAGTTAATTATAGAAAGTTAACTTAGTTTTTGAAATTTATTTGCAAACACACTTTTTCCATTTGGCACTGTGGTTTGTTGCCTACCCAGCTGAATATATAATGTCAGCTTATTCTAAGGCTGTCCACGTACTTAATTTACTGAAGTGTTCATTTTAAGTAAATTGCTCACTGTGATAGGAATTTGTATTTTGGAGGTACTTGATCTATCTACAAAGAAAAATTAGGAATTACTTTATTAAAAAATCACCTACAAGTCTTAATTGTGTTTATTTAAAAAAAAAAAAACTGTAATGTTAGACTTGTGTGCATGGAAGTATTAAGGTACATCATCACTGTAGTTTAAAAGTTGTACATGATAAGACATTTTGTTTTTACTGAATGATCTATTTCTGTTCCGAGGCAAGCATGGATAAAATTAGGTTAAATGTAGCATGTGACATCCCAGTCTCTTAGAAATTTGTTTCAACTATTTTATTTTACTGAATACTGTCTGTATCTTTGGTTATCCTGTTTAAAGAAAAAGGATAAATCAAACATAGCCAATACTGGTTTTGTCATGGACCAGTGAAATCTTAAAATTCTTATTAGTGACTCAGGCTGTTTTGCTGAAATAACATGCTTTTATAACATGTTGCCTTGTCAAAAATTCAGTCCCAATATTTTCAAAACCTTAACTTTGCAGGAGGTGGAGACCTGAATATATCCTGAAGCCTCAGTTCTAGAAAAAACACACGAGGGATTCTTTGGTTATACGTATATTATACAGATACCTGGAAATGGAACTCCTGAGGAGATCTAAGGTTTTGTAATAATAATTGAGAAAGAGAGAGGCAAAGAGATAGAGAAAGAGAGAGAGAAAGGAGCTAAGGAGGAAGGGTGATGTTTATAGAAAGCATATCATATTTTTCTGTATGGGTTTAAACTATACTGTGCCTATGATCTGCTTTCTTTCTTATGGAGAGAGAGAGAGAGAGAGAGAGAGTTGCTGCTGTTTGAGAAGTAGTTCATAAGTGACTCAGGAACTGGAACTTAGAAGTTGGTGGAAATGATATGAAGCTCGATCTTCATCTCACACGAAAGTGAAATTCAGCCTGTATTATACTGTTAGTGTGGTGGTTAAGCTAATGTGTCAACTAGGCCAGGTAATTGTGCCCAGTTGTTTGGTCAAGCAAGTACTGGGCTAATTGTAATACAAGGACATTTATGGGCTTTAGTCCCCAGTGAGTTTACTGCATAGATGGCTGATTACATCTATAATCAACAAGGGAGATTGCTGTCAGCAATGAGTGATGCTTTATCCAATCAGTTGAATGCCTTAAAAGGGGAAGTGATTTCAGCATTCAGAGAGAATTTTCCCAGCTCATCTTTGGACAGCCAATGTTTCCTGGAAACTCATCAAGGACTTTCATTGGAGCCCCTGGTTTGCAGCTTGCCTGCGGAATCTGGATTTGTGCATCCCCATGGTCAATATGAGAGAATTTTATAAAACCTCATACTATTTACAGATATCTCCTGTTGACTGTTTCCCTAGAGAACCCTGACTAATACAGTTGTTGTCCTATTTTATGGGCTATTAAAATCATATATACTTGGAGAAATGTTCTGATGTTGTACTGATATAATTCCCTACTGAATTCCTAGGACAAGGCTAAGCCCTATAGGAGGTAGCAGGCAAGCTTTATGTTGAAAGAAGTGGATATTCTCATCATCAATTATCCTGGGAAGAGTACATTCTATGAGATTAAATTAGGACCGACAATTTTGTCCTTAAATTGGCTTAGCAAGATGGAGGTGGGTGGATTCTGTTTCTACTGTGTAGATATTTTGCTGGTAGGATGGGACACTGATGTTTGGAGACAAGCTGAAAGGTATCCTGGGTTGAGGGTAAGATGCTGTCCTCTACCATCATGCAGGCTGGGCCAAGGCAATATGTAAAGACGGCTTTTGGTGGTTCTGAAAGCAGCAGCATCCATACATATTGCAATGCAATCTAGACTACTGCATCTTAATTACTTTCTCTAACCCCCAAACCATTAGCAAAGTCTTAGCTGTGCTATCGGCATTAAAGAAAGAGTTGGGTCTGTGCTTGACCCATGTGTGAAGGAGTCACAATCTATGGATAGGATGATGCATGGAATATGACTTTATTTAGAACTCTCATGCTTTGTTCATCATGGATTTTTTTCATTAATTTTATTTTTAAAAATATTGCCTTAAGATACTATTCATTTTGATTACTGAATTTTTCAGTGCCCTCTTAAATTTTGTACCCTTATTCTTTCATCTCTAAAATTCCAGGATTCTGTTTTGCAGTGGGACAAGGAGTTTTAAGTCTCCAATTTCACAGAAAATGAAACAAGAGATGTAACAGTATGATTTTATATTATAGTAGGAAAAAGTTCAACAAAACACATAAGAATATTTCATGATTCTAAAAGCTGTCAGCACATATATATAAACTTTCTCAGTAAATGATATTCAACATTGGGTGTAGTTGAAGGGAGAGAAGAGAAAAGGAATAACTACAGACTTTGGGGTAGAGAAGGTAGTCTAAATATGACAATCACATCAAAAAATCACTAGCAGCATGAATTCTCATCACTCATTCTGATGTGATGGATTTATGCTTACTTCTGGATATGGTACCAAGGCAAGTTGAAAAATATTTCTACCCGCAATTGAGATACAACATCTTTGATGGGAATATTATGTTACATTTGCAGCATTCTGTTCTTGAGTTTGGAAGAATCCAAAAACTAAAATTAAATATCTGGGGGAATTATGGTCTCAGCTCTGACATGTAAAGAGCTTGGAAATTGTCAACAAGAAAAAGATGAAAGAACTGAAAAATCAGTGACTTTTCTTAGAGTTTTCAGAGAATTGAGGTCACAGGGCAACTGCCACCCTGAAATCTGGAGAGACAAGTAACTCTCGAGTCACTGCTGGTACCTGCATTTGGGAGCAGAAGCTGCTTGGAAAAATGAACTGGTAACACTTAGTGGTTATTTTGATATTGTGCTGAGGGTGAGTGTGGACTAGTTGGAGAGTTAAAAACTCCTGGGTTACCAGTCTAAGGTGTGCTGCCACATGTTCATAGACTTTGCCTCAAGGAACCCCATCAAGTTTCCATAGTAAAGAACCAAGAAAAATGTCCTCTGGCTCTGGAAGGGATCGAGAAAGAGTAACCCTTGTGAAACATGCCCAGAGCATTCTCCACAACCAAGTGGAAAAGTTTTTGTCAGAGCCTATCTCAACTGAGGGAAGGGCATTTCTCCCACTCAGCCTTCTTTAGTCTTCTCATCTAAGGGAGGTGGGGTAAAAAACACTAGCGAAGGTCATAAAGTAGGTACACCATAGCTTACCACCACACCAACAGGATTCTGGCTGGTTATTAATAACTGCTCAAGGAACTGCAAGCCACAGACTCTACCTGAGGAGGAGTTCTTAGGGAAGCCCAAAGTCAACAAAGGAGAAAAACAACAAGGGTACCAGAAACATCTGAAGACTTTGGCACCTACAGCTATAGTAACCATTAAACACACCCTTATTCTTGATCAGATTAACATAAAACCTCCCTCTAAGGCCCTATTTACCTCAGTTCCTATTATCTGATTCCACATGTCTGGGTTTAACAAAAAAAATTCAAGACATGCAAAAGGACAAGGGAAAAACAAAAAACAAAAAAACAGGCTGAAGAGACAAATGAGCATTAGAACCAGATTCAGACATGATACAGATTTGGAATTATCAGACAGGGAATTTTAAATAAAGTGATTATTATATTAAGAACTCTAATAGAAAAAGTAGACAACATACAATAACAGATAGGTAATGTAAGCAGAAAGATGGAAACACTAAGAAAGAATTAAAAGGGTATGCTAGAAGTAAGATAGTCCCATCCATCTATCCCATAGGATCTAAGCCCCTCTCAATTAGAAACAGAGTGGGCATCATCATTCCCAGATCCTCAAGATTGGGGAATGAACAATGGACTAAAGTAGACTTATTATTATTCTATTACTATTCTATTATAGACTTACTATTATTCTAGCAATGGAAGAACTTTTAACATTGATATAAAGGCAGTGGCCACCAGAGGTTCTGAGGGGAGGAAGTGGGAAGAATATCCTTGTTCTTATCCTTGTTCTCAACTATAGAGGAACAAGGATAAGAATCACAGTGTATTTCTCAACAGAAACTGTGCAAGCAAGAAGAGCACGGAGTGAAATATTTAAAGTGTTGGGAAAAAAGTCCCACCAATTTATATCCAGCTGAATTACCTTTCAAAAATGAAGGAAAAATAAAGACTTTCTCAGACAAAAATGGAGGGAATTTATTACCAGCAGACCTTCCCTTCAAAAAAATGTTTAAAGAAATTCTTCAGGGAAAAAGAAAATGATATAGGTCAGAAACTCAGATCTACATAAAGAAAGGAAGAGTGTCAGAAAAGGAATAAAATTAAAATAAAATATTTTATCTTTCTTATTCTTAATTGACCCAAAAGATAAATTTTGTTTAAAGTAAAATAGCAATGATGTATTGGGTGTTTATGTGGAAAAGTGAAATTAATGACAGCAATGTCATAATTGATGTCCTGTAGGAATTGAGAATCCGCTGTTATAAGGTACTTGCACTGCATGCGAAGCACTATGGTTTTATTTGAAAGTGGACTTAGATTAGTTAAAAATGTATATTGTTATGCTGTCTTAGTTTTCCAGAGCTGCTAAGACAAATTATCACACAATGGGTTTGGTTAAAGAACAAGCATTCATTGTCTCACAGTTTTAAAGGCTAAAGATCCAAAATCAAGATCTAGGCAAGGCCATGCTTTCTCCTGGGATCAGGTGTGGTGATAGCTGCCATCTGTCACATGGCAATCTCTCTCTCTCCTTTCTGGCTTCTGGCTTCATTGACTGACTGCATCCAAACTTCTTCTCTTTATAAGGTCTCTACTCACATGGATTAAGACCCACCTTGATTCAATTTGGCCTCATTTAAAATAGGATTTTTGAGGATTTTATTCACAAAAGAAAGCACACCTTAACTAATAATAGCATCTTCAAAGGTCTTACTTACAAATGGGTTCACAACCATAGGAATGTGGATTAAGACTTGGCCATGTCTTTTGTGGGGTACATTATTCAATTGTCAACATATACTATAAAAGGAGATAAAAATGGAATCATATAAAATACTCAAAACCAGAGAAGGCAGAAAAATAGGAGAAACAAAGAACAAATGCAACAAATAGAAAACAGTTACAATCATGGTAGATATTAATCCAACTATATCAATAATCACTTTAAATGTTAATGGTCTAAATATACCAATTAAAAGGCAAAGATAGTCAAAGGTGATTAAAAAACGAGACCAAATTATATGTTGTCTAAAAGAAATCTATTTTAAATATAAAGATTTAGACAAGTTCAAAGTACAGGGATAGAGAAAGATTTACCATGATAAGTTCAATCAGAAGAAAGTTGTGGTAGCTTCATTAATGTTAGAAAAAGCTTCAGAAAAAAAAAAAAAAAAAGAAAAAGCTTCAGAATATGAAAAGTTGTCAGAGATAAATAGGGACATTACATAGTGATAAAAGGGGTCAATACTACAAGGATGTCT
The DNA here is from genome assembly GCA_026826555.1 of Tolypeutes matacus. Lineage (NCBI taxonomy): Eukaryota > Metazoa > Chordata > Mammalia > Cingulata > Chlamyphoridae > Tolypeutes > Tolypeutes matacus. The sequence goes on from JAKSZT010054524.1 coordinate 19,951,655, forward strand.
TCTTGGCATTAATGCGCCTAGCAACAAAGTATCAAAATGCATGTGGCAAAACTGATAGAACTGCAAGGAGAATTAGACAAATCTACTCTTGTAGTTGGAGACTTCAAAGCTCTTCTTTGAGTGATAGATCAAGCAGGCAGAAAATCAGTAAGAATGTGGGTGACCTGAAGAGTAAAATCCATCAACTTAATCTAATCAACATTTATGGAACACTCCATCCAACAAAGGCAGAATACACATTATTCTCAAGTTCACAGGGAACATTCATCAAAATACAACACATTCTGGTCCTTAAAACACATTTAAACAAATTTTAAAAATAGGAATCATACAAAATATATTCTCAGACTACAATGGAATTCAATTAGAAATCAATAACAGAAAGATACTGGGAAAATCCCCAAATATTTAGAAATTAAACAACATAATTTGAAATAACCATAGATCAAAGATGAAGCCTCAACAGATATTAAGCATATATTTAGGGGAGTGGATGTAGCTCAGTGGTTGAGTGCCTGCTTCCCATGCACAGGGTCCTGTGTTCATTCCCCTGGTGTCTCCTAAAATATATGTATATATTTGTGTGTGTATGTGTGTTTAACTAAATGAAAATGTAAGTACAACTTATTAAAATTTGTGGGATGTAGTGAAAGCAGTGCTTAGAAAGATATGCATTAAATGTATATATTTAGAAAAGAAGAAATATCTAAAATCGATAATCTAAGCTTCTACCTTATGAAGCTAGAAGGAATAGAGCAATTTAAAGCCAAAACAAATAAATAAAATAATAAAATTTAGGGCAGAAATCGCTGAAATTTAAAACGGAGAGTAGAGAAAAATGAATGAAACCAAAGCTGATGCTTTGGAAAGATCAATAAAATTGATGACAATAGCTAGGCTAACCAAGAAAAAATTTGAGAGCACACAAATTACTAATATTAATAAATGAAAGAGGAGTCATCATTACTGATCCCATGGACATTGAAACAATAATAAAGGAATGCTATAAACAAATCTATGTCCACAAACGTGATAACTTAGATGAAATGAACCTATTCCTTGAAACACACAAACTATAAAAGCTCAAACAAGGAGATACAGATAATCTGAACAGGCCTTTTATCTCTTAAATAATTGAATCAATAATTAATAACCTTCTGCAAGCACCAGGTGCAGAGGTTTTCACTGATGAATTCTATCAAATATTTAAAAAAGAAATGATGCTAATTTTCCACAATCAATTTCAGAAAATAGAAGCAGAGGAAATACTTTCCAACTCAGTCTATGAAGTCAAGATTTCCTTAATACTAAAACCAGATAAAAACATCCAGAGAAAGGAAAATACAGGCCAAGATTTCTCATGAACATAGATGGAAAAGTCCTCAACAAAATATTACCAAATTAAATTTAGCAACGTATAAAAAGAATTATATAGGGAAGCAAATGTGGCTCAAGTGATTGGGCTCCCGTCTACCATATGGTAGGTCCAGGGTTTGATTCCCAGGGCCTCCTGGTGAAAAGCAAGCCGGCCAGTGGAGCGAGCTAGTCTGAGCAGAGAACTGGCCCACGTGGAGTGCTGTCCTGCAGTGCTGGTGCAGCAAGATGACACAACAAAAAGAGAGACAACTAGAGATGCAGCAGATCAGGGAGCTGAAGTGGTGCAAGAGATTGAGCAGCCTCTCTCCACTCCAGAGGGACCCAGGATTGGTTCCTGGTGCCACCTAAAGAGAAGACAAACAGACACAGAAGAACACAAAGAGAGCAGAGAGCAAGCGCAGAACAACTATGGGAGAGCAGGAGGGAATAAATAAATAAGTAAACTTAAAAAAATATTATATACCACTACCAGGTGGGATTTAGTACAGATATGCAAAGCTAGTTCAATATTTGAAAAGTAATCAATGTAATCCACCACATGAACAGATTAAAGAAGAAAAAAATCATACGATTTTATCAATCGATGCAGAAAAAGCATTTGATTAAATCCAACAGGATTCGTGTTAAAAATTCTCAGCAAATTAGGAATAGAGGGGAACTTCCTCAAACTTGATAAAGAATATCTATAAAAAGCCTGTGTCTAACATTTTACTTAATGGCAAGAAAATGGATACTTTCCTCCTAAAATCAAGAACAAAGTAAAGATGTCCTCTCTACATTCCTATTCAACACCATGGTGGAAGTTCTAGCTAATGTAATAAGAGAAGGGTGGAAAGTAAAATGTATAAAGATTGGGAAGGAAGAAATAAAGCTTCCTTTGTTAGCAGATGATGTGACTGTCTAGATAATCCCCCAAAATAGATTAAAAAACTCTAGGAATGAATAAACAAGTACAGCAGTGGCACAGGATGCAAGATTAAAGGCAATTGCTTTCCTATATACATACAGCAATGAACAAGTGGAATTTGAAGTAAAAAACACATTATTTACCATTAGCACCAAAAAATGAAATACTTAGGCATAAATCTCCCATTATATGTACAGAATCTATACGTGAAAAACCACAAAACTCAGATAAAAGAAATCAAAGAAGATCTAAATAAATGGAGAGATCACATCTGTGTTCCCGGTTTGGAAGACTCAATATTGTAAAGATGTCAGCAATTCTTGCCAACTTCATCTCAATGTCATCCCAATCAAAGTCCCAGGAAGCTGTGTTCTGTAGGTATCAACAATCTGATTCTAAAGTTTTTATGGAAAGGCAAAAGACCTAGAATAGCTAACACAGTACTGAAGAAGCAGAACAAGGTTGACGACTCAAAACTACCTAACTTCAGGACTACTATACAGTAACACTAATCAAGGGAGTGTGGTATGCTGGTGAAAAATAGACAAATAGATTAATGGAACAGAATGGGGAGTCCAGAAATTGATCCACACAAATATAGTCAACTAATTTTTGACAAAGTATCAAAGGAAATTAAATGGAGAAATAGTCTTTTCAACAAATGGTGCTGGAGCAACTGGATAGCCTTATGCAAACAAAAGTGAAGCTAGACACAGATCTTACACATTTCACAAAAAATTAACTCAAAACTGATCATAGGCCTAAATCTAAAACACCAAAGTATAAAACATCTGGAAGAAAGCATAGGGAGGAAATAATCCATAATCTAGGGGACCTTTGGGTTGGTGAGTAATTTTTAGATATAATAAAAGCATAATCTATGAAAGAAAAAAAATGAAAAGTTGGACTTTATTAAAATTAAAAACTTTTGCTCTGGAAAAGGAAATGATGAGAATGAAAAGAGAAGTCAGAGACTGGAAGTAAATATTTGAAAAATACAAATATGATAAAAGACTTGAATTCACAATTTACAAATAACTCTTAAAATTCAACAGTAAGAAAACAAATAATCCAAATAAAACATGGGCAAAGGTCTGAATGGACACCTCACCAAAGAAGATATACAAATGGTAAATAAGCATATGATAAGATTCTCAATATCGTATGTTATCAGGGAATTGCAAATTAACACAAAAATGAGATAGTATTAAACCTGTTAGAATGGCTAAAATCCAAAGAACTGATAATGCCAATTGCTGATAATGAAGTGAAGTGTCAGAACTCTTGTTCGTTGTTAGGTAGGAATGTGAAATAGTACAGCCAACTGGAAGACAGTTTGGCAGTTAAATATTGTCTTATCATATAATCCAGCAATTATGCTCCCAGGTATTTACCTAACTGGTTTGAAAACTCATACCCACACAAAAACCTGCATGCAAATGTTTGCAGCAGCTTCATTCATAATTGCGAAAATTTGGAAGCAATCAAGATGTCTTCAAAAATACAAGAAAAAATAAACAAAATGAAAGAAAAAAAAAAAGAGATGTCTTCAGTTGGTGAATGGATAAACTGTGATACATTCATACAGTGGAATACAATTCTGGAATAAAAAGAAGCAAGCTATCAAGCCACAAAAAGACACGAATGAATCTTAAATGCATCTTGCTAAGTGAAAGAAGCCAATCTGTAAAGGCTGCATACTCTATGATACCAAGTGTTTGTCATTTGAGAAAAGGCAAAACATTAGTAATGGGGGAAAAAAAACACGTTTTCTAGGGGATGTGAGGTGGGGAGGGATGGTTGAAAAGGTGAAGCACAGGGTATATTTTTTAGGATGTTGAAAGTACTCTGTATGATACTGTAACTGTGGCTAGATGACACTATGTATTTGTTAAAAAACATAAAACTTTAACATAAAGAGTGAACCCTAAAATAAGCAAATTAAAAACAAACCTATAGAAGGTCATGTGATCCCAGCATGGAGTACAGATATATTAAATGTGACAAAATAACGGTATTATAAATGTATGAAACAACTTCATTGCAGAGGGTAGGGTAAAGGGTGCTGACCTAAGTAGCTTTGGAAATGAGTGGAGCTTGTAAGACTAAAGCAAAAGAAACGATGCCTAAGCACTGTACTCTAGTCTTAAGTTGTTTCCTATGGGGATATAGGTTAGCAATTCTGATACTGCTATACGTGTACACAGGAATTAAACATTTAATTAAAGTGGCTGTTGGAGTGAAAACTTACAGATAAGCAAGGGCAAGAGGCTAAAATAATGCATGTGAAAATGGATTGAAGTGGGAAACATCAGCATGAATTCATGTGTAGTTTAACATAAATACAAATTGTTAGCTATAGAAATAATTACAGACATTGTATATATATGGGTCAGTATATATTCATATATTTCCGTGCTCTGTCACCTGAGGGAGCCTAGAAGCAGTGACTCCCCAGTAGCAAAGAGCATGCCTAGTATCCAGATCTTGGTTTCTAATACCATTTTCCAATAAAAGGGACCAGAGTTTCGTAGAGAAATGACGGATTGAAGAACTGGGACAATAAATATACAAAATGAGGCTGGGGCATCTTGTAGTACCAGATAGTAAGGAAATGCTTTTTAAAAAGCACTCCAAAAAACCTCATAATAATGGGGGCTATGTCAAAGGGACATAGGGACCAACTGAATGATCTCCCTATGGCCAAAGCTAGAACAAAATAAGCAACAAAATAAATATAGTATTGGATTATTACCCAATGTTGAAATTACATATCTATGAATCCATACTGATATAAATGAAGAATAAATATATAAATGGAGGAGAAGAGAAATCTCCCAAGCAAAAAAATTCCAAGTAATTTATGTAGATGCTTCACCCTCAAGAAGTGGAGCATAACTCCTCCTTCCTTAAGTGTGGGCTGTGCCTAGTGACTTCCCTCTGAAGGGTACTAAATGGGAAAGGGGAAGAAAGAATAACTTTACAGTGGAGAAACCCGCCACTACCTCATTCAGGTGACCAGCATTAACATCAACAGCAATAAATCGTCTCGATAGTCTGAGTCCTTGATGTGATGTTTTGAGAATGATACTTTGCCTCTGTGGTCTTCCTATAAAAAACCATCTAATCATGAGATAAACATCAGGCAAGTCTCAATCGAAGGAAATGTCCAGAATACCTGACCACTACTCCTCAAATGCTCAAGGTTATTAAAAACAAGGAAAGTGAGAAACTGTCGCAACCAAGAGGGGACTACCGAGACACGATGACTAAATGCAATGTGGTCTTCTATATGGGAGCCTGGGAAAGAAAAAGGATGTTAGGTGAAGATTTAGGAAATCTGAATAAAGCACGAATGATAATGGTTCATTAATTGTGACAAATGTACCACACTATGAAAGATGTCAATAACAGAGGCAACTGGAAGCAGGGCATATGGGAACTCTCTGTACTACCTTTGTAAATTTTCTGTAAATCCAAAAACTTTGTAAAAATAAGTTTTAATTTAAAAAAATTAAATCTTTGGTTGTGAGAGTGTGAACTCATGGTTAAGGAAGCCGAAGACCACGCTTCTTTAAAGAGCTGCAAGAGTAACATTAATATCCATATATTTAAGATGGCTCAGCTCACACTTAGCCATGGCTCAGGCAAGGTATAATTTGGCTTCCTTGAGTATGAAATTGTCTAAGATCCTTAAATAGTCACCTCCTATTCCTTTCAAAATGGGGCAAGATGTAAATATCTTCATAGTTTTTAAAAGAGATACAAAGGCAGGGGCATAGAGAAGAGAGAGAAGGGTATTTCTGGAAACAGCATTAAAAAATGTGAAAGTTCAGCATGACCGGTGACCTGCAAAAACTGCTTAGATTAACAACAGCTGGCATTTCTTTTAAAGACAGATAAGATAAACATGGACTAGTTAAGATCAACTTTAGAAAAGATGGGGCATTATATTACTATATCATCCTAGTTTGGGCAATTAAGAACAGAAATACTCCAAATAAGAGGAGTTTAAACAAGATAGTTCATTTCATTCTCATACCACATCTGGAAGTAGGATGCCAGGACTGGTTTGGGGACTTCCCTCTACAAGGTCCCAGGCAATCAGGCTTCCTCTGGGGCATGGTTCTGAGCAGCAGGATAGAGGAGAAGCAGAATAAAGAATAAAGAATAAAATTACAGGCCACTTACCTTTATAAAAAATGCATTGCGGTAACATACATATAAAACACAAAATTTCCCATTTTAACCATTTTTAAGTGTACCCTGCAGTGGTATTAATTGCATTCACAATGTTGTGCTACCATCACCACGATTCATTAACAAAAACTTTATCAACCTAAACAGAAACTCTATACCTGTGAAACAATAACTCCCCTATTTCCCCTGCCCCCCAACCTCTAATCTACTTTCTGTCTCTATGAATTTGCATATACTAGGCATTTCATGTAAATGAACCCATGCAATATTTGTTCTTTTGTGTCTAGCTTGTTTTACTAAATATGGTGCCTTCAAGATTCATCCAGGCTTCATGATTATGAGAACTTCATACCTTTTTATGGCTGAATAATATTCCACTGTATGTATATACTACCTTTTGCATATCCATTGATCTGCTGATGGACACTTGGGTTGTTTTCACCTTTTGGCTATTATGAATAATGCTGCTAGGAACATTGGTGTACAAGTATCTGTTCGAGTCCCTGCTTTGAATTCTTTAGGATATTTGCCTACAAATGGAATTGCCAGGTGTAGCCGTTTGACAGTTTTATGTAATTATGAATTCCAAAAATCTATACTGGATCGTGCTTGTAAACTGATCTGTTAATCTGGACATGATTAAGTTATGATTAGGGCATTGACTGGGCCAAGTCAGTAGGGCGTTGAGCCCCACCCCTTGGTGGGTGAGGGAATCGAATATAAAAGGCATCACAAAGAACAGAGTTGCAGCAGTTTTTGAGAAGCAGTTTTGATGTTGGAGTTTTGATGTTGGAGAGAAGGGCCCCAGGAGAAGAGAAGTGAGCCGTTCGCCTGATAGTCTATACCTGACCTTGTGGAGGCACCAGAGTAGCTAAGCCCTGAGAGAAACGCAGCCCCGGGAAGGGGAACCCAAGAAGCCTGAACCCTGGCAAACGTCGGCAGCTGTCTTGTTCCAACATGTGGCAATGGACTATGGTGAGGGAAGAAACTTATGCTTTATGGCCTGGTATCTGTGGACTTCTACCCCAAGTAAATACCCTTTATAAAGACCAATCAATTTTTGGTATTTCACATTAGCACCCCTTTGGCTGACTAATACACCAGGTCATATGGTAATTCTGTGACGTTTTGACAAACTGCCAAACTGTTTTTCACAATGGCTGCACTATTTTACGTTCCCATCAACAATATACGAGGCTTCCAATTTCTCTGCATCCTCAGCAGAAACTGTTATTTCCCTTTTAAAAAATATGGCCATCCCAAAGGGGGTGAATTGAGCCAGTTGTCTATTGAAGAAGCTCTTGGGAGCTGCCACATGACACCTTGGACCTGCCTGGGCAGTGGGTTCTGCCAGTCACCTTTGGCTTGGATTGTTCTCCACTGTTCTCTACCTCTCAGAAAATTTCCCTTACTTGTGCCAATAACTGAACCTTTGTATTTGCCCCCCACCCAATACTTCAGAAGTCCTCACTTACCAACTCTTAAGTGTCCTTCAAGGTCAAATTTTGTGAAATGTTCCCCCAGTGATCTCTTCCCACCCACTGCCTTAATCGTGTAAACGCGTATGGTGACAATCATGTCATCAACCCAGAATGCTGATGTTTGAAAGTATTTTAAAAGTCAACCTGACTTTGCCAAATAAGCACATGAAAAGATGCTCAACATCATTAGTCATTAGGGAGATACAAACTAAAACCTAAATGAGATACCATTACACACTTATTTTAGTGGCAAAATTAAAAAGACATCCTGTCAAGAGGTGGCATGGACATCACCATCCCAGACTCCTCATGCAGAACTGTGTGGGAGAGAGTGTGGTCTACAATGTGGACTGTGGTCCATGCTTAATGGCAAAGCCTCAGGATGTGTTTATCAATTGCAATGAATGTGCCACATTAATGAAGGATGTTTATGTGGGAGGGTATGGGAGGTGTGGGAGGTGGGGTGTATGGGAATCCCTATATGTTTTGTGTAATATTTATGTAATCTAAGTATCTTTTTAAAAAATATAAAAATAAATAAATAAATAAATGAACATGGTATAGAGGAGTCAAAACAAAACAAAACAAGCATACATATCATCATGTAGGGCTCCCACACATTACCCCACCACCAACACTTTGCATTGTTGTGAAACAATTGTTACAAACTATAAAAGAGCATCGTCAAAACATTACTACCAACTATAGCCAATATCTTACAATTCGGTGTATTTTTCTTTTTAATGCAAAGTTTGGGATTGGCTGCATTAGGAGGTGTTCTCCAAACGCCACTTTAAAGCTGAAGTTCATTCTTAAAGCTCTTAACAGTATACCTGCTGTATTTATTACAGGACTCCTAGCATTGTAACAATTTGTTGACATGCTGTCTGTTTCTTAATCATCTGTCTAAAGAAGCTTGGGATAAGTGCCTCTTCCCCTGGTGCCATGTCAGAGAGCATTTGTGAATAGAGACCTATTAATCTACAGGATTGTAGTAGGTTACATCTATGGCAGGGGTTCTGAAACCTTTTTTGTTCCACGGACCCCTTTGCCAGTCAGGTGAAAACCACAGACCCCTTCTCAGAACATAGCAGCAGATATTTTATGACACTCAACATCGACATGTCTTTAAATTAAGTTTTAGGATTATTCAAAATTACATTTTACATAATTTCAATACCTGATAACCTAACATAGTTCAACATGTGTTCAAATGGTCATTTTTGGCAAATATTTAGAAATTCAAGTCTTCCCATGGCATCATAAACCTATCTCCACCATTCTTACCAACCTTTTTGCAGGCAGTTCCCCACTGCATTCAGAACACACTACATCAAAATAAAAATCATACTAAGTTCACACTATACTGTGTATTATTTAATAAATATATCATGCCCTCACCAACATGTCCCCACAAGAATGTTTTTAAATGCATAAAATAAAATTACAAAGGAAATAAGTTACATATATTGAAATACAGTTACTAAAATAAAAAACATATATATAATACTATACATATGTACTTCTTTCTTAACACATTAAATAATAATCCAATACATCAAAAATATAGGAAAGTTAAATTTTATTTTTTAAAGACATGTCAGTGTGTAGACTGTTGTTGTTTATCTTGAATAAGAACATTAAACTGTGGTGTAGTATTTGAAAAGGCAACACTTTGATCATGCTGGACATCTAATCGGGTTGATTTTTTTTTAATTCAAGCTTATAAGCCCCGTGGACTCCTGGTTAAGAACCCCTTATCTATGGGTTCTTGAGAAGTAGGGAACAATGGAGGTGTTCAGGAAGCACAGTTTCATGGGGTATCTACCAGCTAGGTCTAAGCTGCATCAGATAATACTGATTTTCTTAGGAAGATAATAGTCCAGGTGTCTCTCAGCTTTAGATATCTAGTTTAGACTGCATGCAACTTGCTTCAAATCATTATTTCCTATTACCATATTTTCTTATTCTAATGGCATCCCTGTCCTAGTTGCTGGGATGTGTCATTGGTCAAAACACATTATGTGATGCAAAAAGTCTTCAGATCTGGGTTCGTCTTCATGTTACAAATAAAGAAATGCAGGTAGAAAGAGGTTCACAGAAACCCCAAGTTTACATTGTGAATCAGTGGCAAAGACAGGATCCAACCTAGAACTACCTGGCTCTAAAATCTGTTCTCCCTCCCTCACAACGTCTTTACTTCATAAAGTCCTGCTGTATTTTGGCATTCAGGGCAAGGAGCTTATGGATTCCATCGCTCCTCTTTATGTCAAGCAAGCACCTTTCTGGCATTCTTTGCACACATAACATTTCTATAGCTAAAAATATGATGTTAAAAAAAACTATTGAGCCTGCCTATGAAAATGGGGCTTAGCATGAAGCTGGCTAAGCATATTCATTTACAGAGCTCTCTCAGCCAATATATGTCCTGTGTATGTATGCATACACATACATACATATGCACATGACAGCCACAAAATCCCCTTTGACAAAAGTACCAAAATTCTTTCTATTAGGGAACATATAGTAGCATACTGCTATTGCTTGTATATAAAAAATAAAACTCTAAAACCCAACTATAGGAAAATGAGAGATTTAGATGGTATTAACCATTTGAATATTGCGACCAATTATTGTGCAATGATTTTATTCACTATTTCATGGTCTGTTATTCAAATAGTAACTTGTTTAATATAATTAGACTGAACTCAAACACTGTCATCATTGTCAATCAATATGCGATATCCATGTGGTGAACTCTAGCCAGAAAATTCTTCAAATGTAAGGCTTTGGGTTATGCACAAAACATCTCCTATTTTATTTATATTTTAAATTTCAGAATCTTATGCATTTCATTAAGCTGTGCCGCTTTGTTTCCGGGCCTGAGGGTGATCAGCCCTGCTGCAGCCCGGGGAGCGACACGAGCTAGTTGTGGACCGTCCGTGCACTCCGGGAACGGCGGGGGGTGAAGAAGTTGTCAGGAGAGCGCAGGCCCGGCTCCCTGGTCTTCACGGGGGTTAAGGAGAAGTTGTCACAGGGTCGCCGTTTGGTGCCCTGTGGTCTCCCTGACAGTACTAAATGAAGAGACACCACTCGCTTGCTGGAAGGTAAGACCTTTATTCAGGGAGAGCTGCGCAGTTTTATAGGCAGAGTTGGGGGCGGGGTGAGCGTGTTGTCTTCTGATAGGGCGAAGCTGTTGCTGGGCGTGGAGGGAAGATTTGGGAGGGAGGGGGGAGGCTAGAGGAGAAGGCCAACATGTCCAAATAAGGTTATGGCTGTTGAGGGAATGCTGTGATAGGCTGAGAGGAATGGGGAAGTTGGGTCCAGGAAGAAGGTGGGGCGTAGTGCCCCGCAAACGCCTAGTAAACATTACCTCAAAGCTATATGTAAGAAATATATAGTTTCTACTTTGGCGTGAATCTTGTTAAAGAAAATGTCAGGAGCATCATACCCAGAGAGGTTTAAAACACCGAAAACTAAAAATACATTTTTAGGAAAAAAAAAAATTGCTCCTTTTGGAATAGATTTTTTTCCTCTCCATAACCAATTGTTATAATAAGAGTCCCCCCAATTCTCCCAGCAACCCCGAAGGAATAAGATGATCTATCCAGTAGGGAGTGGAACTAAGAAAGATGAAATCACTCTTTGATTTCTGATATTCTATTTTTAGGGTGTTTCCTGTACTCACCATACTAGTTTGGCAAACTATTTGTCTATTAAGATTTTAACTATCCCCAGTTGCTGACATCCTTGAGAAAGTGAAGAAAATTATGAGTTTGGATATAATTCTGAAAAATGTCCAGGTTTCCACCCCACCCACCCCCAATATCACAAGATACTTAATTAAAATGTTTTGTGGGCTGTTTCTATATACAGTCTTTAAAAACATCACCTATTAGCCATTGAACACAAGGTTGTAGTAAACTCTTGTTTGTCAAAAGATATAGTTACTATGTCCTCCATGTATCAACACTTTTGAAAGACTACAATAAAATATTCCAACATTAAACCTGTATTTTTCCTTTTAAACCCTATGATCCTGAATTAATACAGAATTTCCAGTCAAGTGGACACTAACTTCACTTTTAGGAGCACTCCCTCTGTTTCGAACACACAGGGGTGTTGGATAAAATATAAAAGAGTCATAGACATAGTTATTCTCAGAAACAAAACAAGCACTGATGTAGACTAGGAACCAGGAACTGAGCAGAATAAACTGAAGATTCTGGAAGACCCAAGAATGAGCTGGAACTAGCAGAGAGAGCTGGGTGTTTAGTTTTGGTAGGGAAAATTGCCCCATAAAAGACAGGGATCAGAGTTGGTTTGCTGTTGAAGCAGATGATGGACAACTACCATACCAAGGAGCTGAGAGAGTCTACAACTGCAAGCAAAAGAGTCCCATCCACTGGCCCCATGGGCTCACAGACCCCTCTCAATTAGAGGTGGAGTGGACATCACCATCCCAGAATCCTCAGGATTGAGGAATGAACTATGGACTAAAGTAGACTTATTAGTATTCTACTATAGACTTATTGTGATTTTAGCAATGGAAGAAATTATATCATTGATGTGGAACGAGTGGCCACTGGAGGTTCTGAGGGCAGGGAGAGGGAAAACAGGTGTAATACAGGGGCATTTTGGTGACTTGGGAATTGTCCTGAATGACATTGCAATGACAGATACAGGCCATTATAAATCTTGCCATAACCTACAGAATTGGGTTGAAGAGAGTGTAAATTACAGTTTAATCCATGCTTAGTGGCAATGTTCCAAAATGTGTACATCAATTGTAATGAACATACCTCACTAATGAAGGATGTTGTTAATGTGGGAAAATGTGGGAGATGTGGGGAGCGGGGCATGTGGGAATCCCCTATATTTTTTTATGTGACATTTGTATAATCTAAATATCTTTTAAAAAAAAAGGTAACTGGACCTGCAAGACATCCAGTAGCACCTTCATGCAATGACTTATTTCTGCACTGGGGTCCCAGGGAGTGGGTGGAAACAATGGACAAACCACCAAACAGCATGGGGTGAGTATACCAAGGAGGTAAATGCAAACCCAAAAACTTTTCCAAAAAAGAGACTGCAGAGCAGATATCCAGAATGCGTGAAGCAATTGAATGCCAAGAAAGACAATTGGCAAAATCATCATCAGTGAAATATGGTTCAGATTAAATAAAAATAGTAGGACATTGTGCAAAGAAGACTGCAAGTTGGTAAGCATGAGAAACCAATATGGAACCATTGGCATGGTTACATGTTTCATTAATGTCTTGTGCAAATGTGTAGCCAGCACCACTTGGAGAAATACCCCAGCCCCCACAATCATCTGGATCTGACCATAACAAATGACACATGTGGAACTTTCTGTAAACAATTCAGGGCTCTTTTGTGATCCAGTGTATCTATGGATAGAGAGAAGCCACCGTGGTGGCAGGATATCTATCTACTAGAGCTGTTTGTTGAAGATTATCTAGGAGATATGTGAAATATTTCCAAACCTTGGCATTTCCGTGCTTTCGTAGACATTCAACATAAAAGCCATACACGTGGGTTATTTGCCGGCTTTCATGGTTTCCTCTCAATCTGCAGGATGTTCTGAATTACGCACCCTTTAATGCCACAGGAAGAGTCGCAGTCTCCACTGAATAAAAACCTCTGCCAACATAAGTCGCCCGTGAATACTTTGTGTCTTGGTGATTCCCCACCCCTCCCCGCCCTTCTAAAGAGTTCCAGAAGATAATGGAATTGACCGTGAACATCTCCACAAAAGATAACAGGGCAACGAATTTCTTGAACTTTTGGTTCCTTTGTTAACATTTCCTTAGCCTTCTCGCACAGGGTCCGCACTCGGTTCTCCTTAGGCTGGTTACATTCGTTTAGCTGCTCGTCCCACTGGTCCAGCTCCTTGGAAGAAGCCTTGGGCCCACGGCGGCGCGATCCCCTGCCAGCCACCTCCTTCCCCTCGCCGGACCCTCTCTCCCACCCCCTGGGCGCCGCGATGCTCCACCATCCCGCCGCTGCCGCTGCAGCTGCCTCCAGCTCCCCGCGGTACTTAAACGTGTCTTTTCGGAGGCACGATTCTACCTGTAACATCCAAATTCTGCGCTGTGCCCTCCAGGTCTGCAATCAGCAAATCCCATACGTTCAGTCTCTTTTTAAAATGTGTCTTTTACGTCCTCATTTACCTGAAAGCTGGCTGTGCCCGTGAACACCTTTGGCCCTTCAACCCACTGGTGGGATAGTGGAGGCTATTCTTTTTCTTAGACAGCTTGGATCCCAGGGTGACACCGAGAGACACAAAGTTTTCACCTTTGTTTCTAAATGCTATTTCCAAACCTTTTCTCCTTCCTTTTTTTTCTAGGGGAAAAAATCTCACTCTGCACCTTTGGGGCTGAGACCACCTGACAAGAAAACCTTCCCCCTTTTCATTGCTGCTACCTGGTGCCATCCCTGTCACTCTGCAAACCCTGAGGATCAACTCCTTATCATCTTTATCTCCACATTGACTCCTGTTGTAATGACTGGCAATTTACCAAACTCCTTGTCCAGATAATTAGATTATATTAAGTGGTGATGGTTAGTTGTTTAGGTGTGATCATGTGTGGGGAATATGTTTTTAAAAAGAGACTTTATTTTTAACAGACAATTTCTGATATGTTCAACGGGTGTGAAGATGTGATGATGTATGGATTTGCTTCAAAATCATTTGAAGAGGTGACTGCGTGAAGGTATAGATAAAAAAGATTGAGCAGGACTTGATAATTGTTGAAGATGGGAGGTTTATACTATATCTTCCTCTCTACTTTTATATATATTTAAAGTTTTCCATAATAAAAAGTTAAATGAAATCTATGTGAGTGTCCCAGCCAACACAATAGCCTCTTAGTTCCTTGACTTCTATTCCACTCAAGTTGCCCATTGTCTTGGTGACAGAAATTACCACCTCCAAAATCCTCATTTCAAGTCCTTTGCTCTCACACGACTGCTACCTGTTTTCCAAGCTTACTTATTCTAGTAAATCATAGAATTCTTAATCTCATCAAGATCTCCAATTCATTGACCAGACAACCACTTTCTCGCTTGTCCTCCAGCCTTTCTTTATTCACTTCTTTCATGGTCTAGCTTAAAAGATGTTGTTGAAAAACTTTGCAAAGACCTCAGATTCCTTGTGTTTCCTCTTTCTGAAATAGCTGATTAACAATATCCCAACCCTACCTGAAATCTACCATGTGCTTCCTTTGGGCCAATACTTGAGCAACTGAACATTCATTATTAGAGAAAATTCACATAAATGGGTTGACAGATTTCTCTTTAAATTCATGATTTTAAAATTCTAATGGGCACTTGATATTGTCCAATATTTCTAATAAATTTGCTTACTCACTAAGATGAGTAATTCATAGGCCTCTCCTCTTTGATCAAACCTCCTATACTCTCTTGCCCACCAATTTCAGCTGATGATCTCCCTTGTGCATCACTGAAATGACAAATGCCATCTGAAAGAAAAGCCTTTATCTTCTCGTTACCACATCTGCAAACCTCCCACACCTGCATCTCCTTCTTCTTCCCACTTGTTACTTCCTCTACAAATGAGGATTTTTCTAAATATGCTCAGAACATTCTGCCTTCTCAAGGATTTAGCTCCTTTGAAGGACTCCTCTCTTGGCATTATTAATCTACCAGTTTACTCTGGATCATTCCAGTTAGCCTAGAAATGTGATCTAGGCTAGCATTTCTCAATCTGTAATGTGTATATGAATCATCTGAGGATCTGGTTAAAAAGCAGGCTATGATTCAGTGGATTTGGATTAGAGCAGTTCTGCATTTCTCAAAAGTTGAAGGTGATGTGCTGATTGTCTATGTGCCACACTTTGAATAGTAAGGCTCTAGAACTTTTTAGAAATCAGGCAAAAGACTTGAATAATAAGTAAATTTTGCAAGGTCACAGGAAACAAGGTCAATAAACAAAAATCAATTACTTCTAAAGACTAGCAGTGGGCAATTGGAAAATTAAGTTAAATACCATTTACAATAGCAGCCAAACATAATATACTTAGGTATAAATTGAGCAAAGTATGTGCAAGGTCTAGCTGTATACTGAAAACTACAAAATATTGCTGGAAGAAATTAAAGAAGATATAAATAAGTGGAGCAATATACCATGTCTTTGGAGTGAAAGACCGAATATTATTAAGATGACAAGTCTTTCCAGATTAATATATAGATTCAATGCAACCCCCATCAAAATTCCCACAGGTTTTTGTAGAAATTGATGAGCTGATTCTAAAATTTATACAATAATGCAAAATACCTAGACTAGTCAAAACCATTTTAAAAAAGAACAAAATTGAAAGATTTACTTACCTGATTTCCTGATTTGAAATAAGATATAGTAATCAAGACAGTATGGTAAGGGAGTAAGAATAAATGGAATAAAATAGAGAATCCAAAAATAGACTTCTTATTTATATGGTCAGTTAATTTGTGACAGAGATGCTAAGATAATAAAATGGGGGAAAGAGTAGTTTTTTCAATATATGACCCTGGAACAACTAGATGTCTGTATGGACAAAACTGAGCTTTGACCCTTACCTCATGCCATATGTGAAAACTAACTCTAAATAAACATAAATCCAAATATAAAAATTAAAACAGAAGAAAAAAAAAAAAACTTCTAAAGAAACGGTAGAGGGAAGCAGCTGTGGCTCAAGCAACTGAGCTCCCATTTACCATATGGAGGACCCTGGTTCAATCCCCAGGACCTCCTGGTAAAAAAAAAAAAAAGAAAAAAGAAAAAAGGCATCCCCAACCTGCACCGAGTGCAGAGAGGTGCAGGTCGGTGCAGGGAAGAGATGCACCACACACACACACACACACACACACACACACACAAATAAATAAATAAATAAAAAAGCCGATGATGCAACCAGATAGGAAAGAAAGAAAATGTAGAAGAAAATCTTTGTGATGTTGGAAAGGAGGTAAAGATTTCTTAGACAGAATTTTAAAAAATCACTAACAATAAATGAAAAACCAAAAGATATATTTGGAATGCATAAAAATGTAAAAGGTCTTCTCTTTGGAAAAACTGTGTTAAGAAACTGAAAAGGCAAGCCATAGTTTGGAGAGGAAATGGCAGTACATTGTTCTGACCAAGACCTAGTATCCAGGATATACAAACAACTCATACAACTCAAGGAAAACTGGACACAAGGTTTGAAGGAGATAGACCCAAATGCACATGAGAAGATGCGCTCCCTCATTAGGCACCAGGGAAATGCAAGTTAAAGCGATGTTGAGGTTCCACTGCACATCCAGTAGAACGGCTCAAATTAGAAAAGACTAACAAGACCAAATTTTGGCAGATATGTGGAGCACCTGGGACATTGATATGCTGCTGGTGAGAATATAAACTGCTATGGTACAACCTCTTTGGAAAATAGTTAAGCACTTTCTTACCAAGTTAAACATGCACTTTATACATTTTGCCCAGCAAATCTTCTGCTATGTTTTTTTTTTTTTTAACCCAAGAGAAATGAAAACATGTCCACGAAATGATTTGTACACAAATGCTCATGACGGCTTAATAAATAATAATCTCAAACTGGAAACAGCCCAGGTAGTCATCAAGTAGTAAATAGGTAAACAAATCGTGATGTTCATAAAATGGAATATATTTTAGCATTAAAAAGAAACAAACTATTGAGACACACAATATGGATGAATCTTTTTTTTTTTTTTTTAACTCCAAGTTTTTATTACACCAAGAAAGGGGGCGCAGTCTTTCTTAGCAGCCGCTTTCCTCATGGCAGCCAGGACGTTCCTCTGTCTTCCTCTTGGCACGGATGTGTGTCCCCAACCTTTTCTTGATGAACTTGAGGGCACGCTTGTCCTTGGAGACCTTGAGCAGCTCCAGGGCGCGCCGCTCATGTGGGGCGAAGCCGCACACGTCTGGAATCATGTCCCGAAAGAACTTGGTGTGCTTGGTGAGGCGCCGGCGGCGGCGACTGTGCCTCGGCTTGCTCACGTTCTCCGCCACCGTCTGGCCCTCGTGGAAGCCCACGGCCATAGGGTAGCGCAGAGCCATGGCTGCTGCCCCGTCAGTGGCTGCCGCGGGGGAAGTGGATGAATCTTAAAACCATTATGCTCAGTAAACGAAGCCAGAACAAGAGAGCACTTGCTATATGAATAAATTTATATGAAATTCTGTAACAGGTAAAACTAATCTATAATGACAGAAAGCAGATCAGGCTAGAGAGTGGGACCAGAAAATTGACTGCAAAGAGGCATGAGGAAAGTGTTTGGAATGATGAAAACGTTCTGTATTTTAATTGAATATATCCAGTATCAGAGGAAGTATGCAATGCTCTTTCTTAGTCTAGTACATGAAAGCCAGTTGTCAGTTTACCAGTTCTGAAAAAGGTAGCAAGGCATAGCTAATAAGAAATACTTCCATTTTCTTTTCTTAAATTCTTTGCTTTCTTTAACAGTATTGTTTGTTCCCTGACATTTTCTGCGAGGTGCTTGCAGATCTCCCACTGAAGCGATTCGCAAAGGTGAAGCTGCAGGGATTGTGTATGCCTTCTAGAATACTGTTTGCCGACGTTTACCTGGAATCATGCTGTAATATTCCAGCATGATGCTGATGTTTTTTTAAAAAATCCCAGGTCTTGTGTTCCTCGCTTCCCTTCATTTCCCATCAGCTCCCAACCTTGGATCCCTGACTCTGTCTTCAATCCAACACTCGAGTCCAGAATGACAAAGAGGACAATATAACTCGTCACCAAAACCAAGTCATTCCCATTATATGGCTTAAACTTCACCTTTCTGCAGCTCAAGCATGTTTTAATTTATTCCTTTCCAATTTCCCATCATGATCCATGCAGTGATTTTACCAGGCATCCTCTTTCTCACCCTTCCCACAACTCATCTGTCTGCCAGCGACTTTGCTTCTCAGTGTTACTGAGAAGATGAGGCCATTGAGTGTGAGTCTCTCAGTTACACGCTCTTCATTCCTTCATTTTATTTTTTGTGTGCTTCTGCATTTCCAGCTCTGCCAGTAACTTAGCCCTGGGTGGATACTCTTCTGTTCTGGGTTCACTCCTGGTGCCATAGTTGCTGTGGAGCTATTTATTGTCATCAAGACTCTTACCCCTCTTTATCAATATCTTATTCCCAATGAAGCTATTCCAGACCTTCTACACAAGTCACCGCCCCTTTGACCCTTACCCAACAGCTTCACCTCATACCTCACTGATGAGCTGAGGCCACCTAAAATGGAATATTCTACAACTTCCCTTATCACCAGATAAAAATTTCTCCTCCTGTTTCCTTCCTTGGCTACTGTCCCAGATGAAATACCACTCTACCTCTTTTCCCATAAATGAACCTGCGATATTGGCCCTCCTTTCTGCATCAACAGACATTTGCTCCATCAGTAATACTTCTCTTGCGTTCATTTTCCATTCATCCTTTCCTCACAACTGACTCTCTTGGTCTACAAACAAGACCAGGTGCCCATACTATTAAAAAGTATTGTCCCTCAAACTTTCTGATGTCCAGATTATTACCCATGATGTTCAAAGATTCCTCCAAACTGCCTTCCCTTTGCCTCCAAACTTTTTTTAGTATAGTCATTAACTTTAATAATTAAATTTAATAAGTTTCATTAAAATAATACATGTCCATAGTAAGAAAAAATTGGGGAATATGGAACACTTAAAGAAGAAATTAAAATTACCCAAAAACCCACCACTCAGAAATAGTACATTGAATCATTCAGTGTTATATTCAGTTTTGCATCCTGTCTTTTTTTTCCCCTTATGGGGTTAAAGGTTATGGCCATGCTGAAGGCATTTGATTGTTGGTAAAAGAAAAAGCTATTTAGGGTTGCAAAAAATAACTGAATTTAATGGTTATGGTTTTGCTGTGTGGCCCAGAGTCTAACAAGATATTATGAAACCCATCTTGGCCCTTAATGAGGACCATGTTTTCAGTGTTGAAAACTGAATAATAGCCTATCCCAAGAGATATTTACAATACACTTTTGAGCCAGCCAGAGCCTAATACATAAGCTTTTATCTTCCTTGGACAAAAATTCCACTTTCTCACACCATAAGCCCTTGTACTTTGTGTTCTAAGCTATTTAAGCATATTTTATAAAGAGCTATGTCTTTCTTGGCAAGCAATAAACACTTTTAATTTTGGATTACTCAGGTGGCCATTGTTTCTGTTCCATGGCATTGTCAAACGCCTTTATTCAAAAGTTGGACTGGCCGAATGTGAAAATCTTAGTTTTCCAAATAATAAAATATGCATGTGACTAAAGAAATAAAGCAAGAGCTATGACCTGGCTCTGCAGATAGGAAGTTGCTGCCCCTGCGGACCATTCCCCTCCTTAGGTTTGGGTCTCCTTTGGGCCCCTGGGTGGCCACCAGTTCAAAGGGAGCTGCCAGGTACAATCTATACAAAGGCACAGATTGCCACCAGCTGATGCTACCAACTAATGACTTTCTCAGTTACATGGCTTTACAATTTTTTACTTTGATTCTTTTCCTGAATAATTATACTCCATGGCCTGCTTGAACACTTTAGCCAAATCAGATCTTGGTGGTTACACAACACACACATTTTTAGATAATAAATATCATTTCTCTAGTTGCAGCTTTATTGGCTCTCTTCCAATTCATCGATTTTTATTAGTGACCCTGACCTTGACTCCCAGGAGATTGCGTTGATACTTGATGACACACAATATATCCCAGAAAGTTGTACCAATTTGCCTACCTACCAACAACATGTGAGTGGGAGTTTCATTACACCCAACTGTATGCATTAGACTCCAGAGAGCCAGTGTATTAGTCAGCCAAAAGGGTGCTGATGCAAAGTACCAGAAATCTGTTGGCTTTTATAAAGCGTATTTGTTCGGGGTAAAAGGTTACAGTTACAAGGCCCTAAGAGTTCAACTCAAGGTTGCTTTCTCACCCAAGTTAGTTGCCACGTGTTCAAGCAAGATGGTGGGCGATCTCTGGCTGGTCTCTCCTTCCTTCTTCCTCTTAAGGGTCCATGAGCCCAGCTTCTTCCCAATCTCAGCTATAGGCCATCAGATAAATGGCTCATCTCTCTTACCAGGGTATCACTGTTTGAACCTTCTCCTTTCTGTCACATGGCAGGACTGAAATGTCCAAGTTCTCTCCTCTTCTGTGTCTATGGAGCTCTCTCTCTTCCTGTGTCTTCTTCTGTGTGCCTTCTTGAGTGACTGCCGATTTGTATCAGCCCACCAAGGGGGGAGGGACTCAACCCTGAGTCACTCTCTACTGATGTGGTCGAATCAAAACCCTAATCTTAACAGCTATTTAATCAAGACATGTCAGCTGACTCTAATGCATTCAAAGGGCATCACACCCAGAGGACCAGACCAGTTTACAAAAATAATCTTTTTCTTTTTTGGGGATTCATAAATAATAGCAAGCTGCCACAGCCAATAAAGCACTGTGTTAAGCATGTGGACATGGAGCCAGACCACTGGCTTGAGAGCTGGGCCCCCGCCACTTAGCAGCCACATGATCTTGGTTAAGTTACTTCATTTTCTGTGTCTCAGTTTCCTCATTTATAAACTGGAGATAAGAATATTACCTACTAATACGGAGTTATTGCATATGTCTGGCATATGTAAAGCACTTAGAACAGCTATATAATTATGCTTAGTAGGTGCTATATACCCAGTAAATCTGTGCTTCTTGAGAGCTTAAAATGGTGTCTGTTGTGGATTTCCTCAATGATTAATAACATCGAACATTTCTCACATATTTTTGATCATGTTTTCCTCTTTTGTGAAATGTCTGTTCAAGTCGTCCTTTGCCTATTTGTAATGGCCCATAAATCTGTTCTCGTTGCTTTTCGAGCTCTTTATGATTTAAGGATAGTAACCGTTTCTATTATTCTGTCTTATTATTTGAAAACATCTTTTAAGTTTGCTATTTGCCTTTCAATTTTGTTTATGGGATAGTATATCCCATATACTATCTTTTCCTTTGCCTAGAAATCTCTTCCCCATTATTTAATCAAAGTTTCTATTTTCTGCCTTTTGTCCTCATTTTCACCCCCAATCTGTAATCTATTTTGGTAACTAATATCAAGTGCTTTGGAAGACAGTGCCAATCTCATGAGTGCTTGTTATTCTGTTTGGGGTTGTTTAATAAATAACAATAATATTTCTAAAGAATATCTCAGGACTACACTTGGAAATCAAGGAATCTGGAACCCAGTCTCCTTAAGGTGTGAGGATACTACTAAAGAAGTACCATAATTGGCTGAGAAAAGGTGCACATTTAAAAAACCACCTATAGTGAATGTTTATAAAGAAACCCACTGTCTGATGCAGGCTTCCATTAGTAAGTCAGCACCCAGGAATTGTTGCTGTTGTCGCCTTCACCTCTCTAGCCATTTGTAAAGCTTTGCTGAGTGCAGCTCCTGGGTGGGGTCCAATCTTTCTCTCTGACAGAAGCCTCTTCATTCGACTTGGCCCAGTTGCAAACCAGTGCCGGCGGCAGTCATGTTGCACGCCACTTCCTCCAGGATCTGACTGCAGGTTGTCTCTAGGATGTAATGACAATCTGAAATGTTCTCAGTGGGCAGGTCTCAGACAGACAGCCTCCTGCCTAGAACCTTCACCAGTGTAATAAATGTGTAGTAAAAGGCATTATTCAAGAAATCTGCAAAAATTCATTTCTACTCAGGATCAGTATACTTTTGGAGTTACCCAAGATATTTTTATCTGAAAACCATTCCTATCTTATAATTCAACTCCATACAGATGCTAAAAAACAGCAACCCCCCCCCCCCCCAAAAAAAAAAAAAAAAACACAACAAAAACAACAACAACAAAAAAACAACTCTGATAAATTATGTTTTTGTTGTGGTCTACTTTCCTTGAATTGGCTAAAGAATGTTTTTGGCTCCATTTGAGACTCTCTTTGCAGCTGTGTTCTTCAATGCTGTTTCATCTGGTGTTTTGGGTATTGTTTTGGCCTGTGATATGGAATCCTATTCTTCAGCTGCTTTATCATGACAGGCATTCATTTGCACAGGATTTCTTATTCTGTTCAGGTCAGGGATTCTTAACCAGGGGTCCATGAGCTTGAATTGAACTTCAAAAAAACCCATTATTCTTGTGGGGATGTGTTGGTGGGGCTGTGATATATTTATTAAATAATACACAGTATAGAGTGGACTTAGTAAGGGGACCATGGTTTTCACCTGACTGGCAAAGGGGTCCGCGGAACAAAAAAGGCTAAGAACCCTTGATTTAGGTGAATGTCAGGCAGAAATTATGATCTCTTTAAAAAGAAATGTTAGAGCAGATTAGAATGAGGAAAGCCATCTTGCCAGAACATTTTTTAATAAAATGATTCTTCTGTACTGATGTGGGTTGATTGGTGACTTGAGTGCAGGATAGATTATTTAGTGGTTATCTTGGTTTTTCAAATTAATACTTAGTTAAAGAAACACTTTCAAAGCCCTAGTTCTTAGTAGTCTTTCAATTACAAATCTTATTATTCTATTTATGTCTAGTAAATTTTAGAATCACTCTTAGTGAGGAGCGAATATTTCCCCCAAAATTCATGTCCATCTGGAACCTTGGAATGTGACCTTATTTGGGAATAGGGTCTTTGCAGATGTAATTAAGGTATGGGTCAAGATGAGATCATACTGGTTTAGGGTGGGTCCTAAATCCAATGAGCACGTCCTTATGAGAGACAAAGAGTACAGAGAGACACAGAGAAGCAGGCTATATGAAGACAGAGCCAGAGACTGGATTGATGCTGCCACAAGCCAGGAAGTTCAGGAGCCACCAGAAGCTGGAAGATGCAAGGAAAGATTTTCTCCACACACCTAAGGAAGGAGTTTGGCCCTGTCAACACCTTGATTTGGGACATAAATTTCTCTTGTTTTAAGCTACCCAATTGGTGGAATTTGTTTTGGCAGCCCTAGGAAACTAATACAGATTTGGGGACCAAAATAGGATCAAAAATGTGGAAATGGCTTTCGAATTGGGTAATGAGCAGAGCCTGGAAGAATTTTGAGAAGCATGATAACAAAAGCCTAGATTGTCTTACAGAGACAGCTTGTAGAATATGGATGTTAAAGATTATTCTGGGGAAGCGGCTGTGGCTCAATCAGTAGGGCTCCTGTTTACCATATGGGAGGCCCCGGGTTCAGTTCCCGGGGCCTCCTGGTGAAGGCAAGCCCGTCCGCACGGCGTGGTTAGCTGACCCAGCGAGCACAAACAGCAAGGGAGGGATAAATGAATAAATAAATAAAATCTTTAAAAAAAAAAAAAGATTATTCTGGTGAAGGCTCTGAAGGAAGTGAAGAGGACAGCAGAGAAAGCTTCTTTCATCCTAGAGAATACATTATTATCATGAATAGAATGTTGGTAGAAATCCGAACAGTAAAGATACTTCTGGTGAGGTCTCAGAAGGAAATGAGGAGCATGTTACTGGACACTGGAGGAAAAGCAATCTTTGTTATAAAGTGGCAGAATACTTGATTGAACTGTGTTCTACCATTGAGTGGAAAGCAGAACCTGCAAGTGATGAGCTTGGATATTTAGCTGAGGAGATTTCCAAGTAATTGAAGGCATGACTTGGTTTCTCCTTACTGTTTATAGTAATATGCAAGAGAAAAGAGATAAATTGAGGAAGAAACTTCTGTGGAAAAAGGAATCAGAACTTGATGATTTGAAATTAATTTTCTCAGCTTATTCAGATTGCAAAAGATGCTAAAGCATGCTCTGGAGAAAGCATACCTAGGGTATGGCTGGATAAATGTTTGCTGAAGAGATCAGTTGGATGACTAATGTATCTGTAGCAATTTGATATTGTTTATGAATTCCAAAAATAGATATTGGCTTATGTTTGTAAACTGGTCTGTTCTTCCAGGGCATATTAGATTGTATTGGATTCAGAGGTTTCACTTTTGTTTGATTAAATTATGATTAAGTCTTTGATTGGGCCACATCAGTATGACATGGAGTCCCTGCCCCCTTAGTAGGCAGGGACTCACAGAGAAAAGACATGGCAGAAGACAGAGTTGAGAATTTTTGAGCTGGAACCCTGGGAAGTAAACACTCAGGAAAAGAACACAGAGAAGCAGTTACATGAGGAAAGAAAGAAGTCTCCATTAGACATGGCAGAGGCCCCAGGAAGAGAGATGAGCCATTTGCCTGAGAGTTTACAGCTGGCCTTGTGGAGAGAGCAGAGTAGCTGAGCCCAGAGAGAAATGAGCCCCAGGAGAGAGACAAGACTTATCCCAGCCTACAGCTGATATTGGAAGAAGCTGGGACCACAGAACCTTAAGAGGAAGAGGAAGCCTGAGCCCTTGGAGATGTCAGCAGCCATCTTGCTCCAACACATGGCAGCAGACTTTGGTGAGGGAAGTAACTTACTCTTTATGGCCTGGTAACTGTAAGTTTCTACCCCAAATAAATACCCTTTATAAAAGCCAACAGATTTCTGTTATTTTGCACCAGCACCCCTTTGGCTGACTAATACAATATCCAATCAACCATTTTAACTAATCAAGGAATAGAGATGAGTTATCCAGGAAGGATTGTGGAGAACTTTTTCTCTAATGGCATGGATTCCCTTGACATACATGGGAGATCCACAAAGTTTTTGAGACTCTTATACCAACAGAAACACTGCCAGCTTGGACTGAAAAGGACAGAGACAGGAAAAAAATGAAAGAAGGTTGTCAGACTTTCAAAATTCTACAGGTAGGAAATGGGCCTATAGGGTGGGGTAACGGCCACAGTGAAACCAGAGGGCAGAACGTAGAGCCACAGAGAATTATTCTCAGGCCTTGAAACATAATGGAATTTGTCTTCTGGGTTTCAGACTTGCTTGAGATCAGTGATTTTCTTTTCATTCTAATTTCTCCCTTTTGGAATGGGAATGTCTATCTTATGTTTGTGCCACCATTGCATTTTGGAAGCAGATAACTTGTTTTATAGGTGTATAAGTCCACAGATGGAAAGGAATTTTGCCCTAAAATGGACCACATCTAGAGTCTACCCATACTTGATTTAGATAATTTGGAAGATGAGATTATGGACTTTTTGAGCTGTTGATATTTAGATGAGACTTGTGATTTAGAGTTGATGCTGGACTGGATTAAGACGTATGGGGATGTTGGGATGAGTTGAATGCATTTTGCATATCAGACAGGTGTGAATGTGTAAAGGCACAGAGTAAAATGTAGAAGCTTGAATAGTGTCCCCTAAAAATTCACATCCATTTGAACCTCAGAATTTGACTTTATTTGGAAATAGAGTCTTTCTATTTCAGAGGAATTAAGGTAAGGGTCAAGATGAAATCATACTTGATCAGCATGAGGCCTAAATCAAATGAAAGCATCCTTATAAGAGACAGAATAGAATACAGAGACACACAGTTTTTCCCTGTGAAGAGAGAGGCGAAGATTGGAGTTATGCTGCCACAAGCAAAAGAAGTCAAGTAGACTCTCGAAGTTGGAAGAGGCCAGGAAAGTTTCTCCCCTAGAGAACCAAACAAGGACCCCTTGGTTTTGGACTTCTGGCTTCCAGAACTATGAGAGCATCATTTCTGTTGTTTCAATCCACCAAGTTTGTGATACTTTGTTACAGTGGCCCTAAGAAACTAATACAGAGGAGTTTGATTTTTTGTTTCACTTGCAATCTTAGTTAAATCCTTTAAACAAGTTAAACTGCAATTTAAATCTTTGATTTCCTTTTTATTTATTTTATTTTTTAAAAGATTTTATTTATTTATTCATTTATCCCCCCCTTGCTGCTTGTGCTCGCCGGGTCAGCCAACCACACCATGCGGGCAGGCTTGCCTTCACCAGGAGGCCCCAGGAACCAAACCCGGGGCCTCCCACATGGCAAACGGGAGCCCTACTGATTGAGCCACAGCCGCTTCCTGATTTCCTTTTTAAATACTCCAATTACCTGAAAACAAAAGTTGCCTAGGTACTAAAATTCTTGTAACTCTAATAAATAAAACTTAATATGGTGTGCAGCAGTTTGATGTAATTATGAATTCCAAAAATATAATTGGATCATGCTTGTAAACTGATCTGTTAATCTGGGCATGATTAGGTTAGGATTAGGGCATTGAGCCCCACCCCTTGGTGGGTGGGAAGTTGAATAAAAAAGGCAAGGCAAAGGACAGTTGAAGCCGTCTTTTGAGAAGCAGTTTTGATGTTGGAAAGAAGGCCCCAGGAGAAGAGAAGCAAGCCATTTGCCTGATCATCTACAGCTGACCTTGTGGAGGAAACAGGAGCTAAGCTCAGAGAGAAACGCAGCCCCGGGAAGAGAGGAACCCCAGAAGTCTGAACCCTGGCAAACACTGGCAGCTGTCTTGCTCTACCACGTGACAATGGACTGTGGTGAGAGAAGAAACTTAACGCTTTATGGCCTGGTATCTGTGGACTTCTACCCCAAATAAATATCCTCTATAAAGACCAACCCATTTTTGGTATTTTACATTAGCACCCCTTTGGCTGACTAATACATGGTGTATCCTAAATTCTCTTCTAACTTCCAATTTTATAGGCTCAGTTAAGAGATTTTCATACTTTTCAACTTAAAATCATGAGTTCAGGGGAGCAGATGTAGCTCAGTGGTTGAGCGCCTGCTTCCCATGTATGAGGTCCTGGGTTCAATCCCCGGTACTTCCTTAAAAAAAAAAAAAAATCATGAGTTCAGATAAATTATTCAATTACACATTTTAAATTGGAATCATGATGCTGAACTGTTTTGGTAATAGACAAAATTCTCTTAAGCATGACACATTTGTAAGTGCCAAACACTATATGTATTTTTCTTAAGCACAATACATAGAATATTAGTGCTGTGGGTTTGATTCTCTTAAGTAATTCTAGACTTAACTATAAAAATTTCCAGAAAACAACTAGATGAGATTGCACAACAAACAGAAATATTGGCTAGGATGCTGACTGGATTCTGCCCTACCCCTAAATGCTAAGCTAAGCCTTTTTTATAGTCATTATGTCATGGTTTCCAAAGTTAGAGAAGGAAGTTGTCATCTCCATGGGTTTGCCTGCTGTCATAACGTCTTTCTTCCATCTACTAATGAAAGATTACAACTCCCACCCAGGCCACTGATTCACTTATTGGTTTTCACATTTCTTTTTGGTGCTTGTGATAGTCAAATATTTTCCCAGCTAGGTCCAAAACACTTTGAACATGAGGGCATCCTCTATTTTCTTCAAATTTTCCTTATCCCATGTGATCACTTGAGTCTTCTGTGGACCTCAGAAAATTATGTTCTTAAATTGGTCCATTCCTGTGAGTGTGGACCCTTTGATTGGATTGGATTCAATTGAGGGCCATTTGATCGGACTGCTTCATTGAGGCATAGCCCAGGGTGGGTCTTGATCTTTTTACTGGACTCCTTTATAAAGAGAGGAAAACTCCTAGAAGCTGAGAGAAAGCCACAAAAGGAACAGCCAGAAGCTGAAGGCAACAGAGCCTGGAGGAGAAGGCAGAGACCAGCAGATACCGATGTGCTCTCACACATGAGTGGGGCCCAGGATCCCCTGAGGCCACTGATGATGCCTTGATTTGGAAATTTTCATAGCCTCAGAACTGTAAGTTTATAAATTAATAAATCCCCACTGTGAAAGGAAACCCATTTCTGGCAGCTTTCAGCAAACTAAAACATCCCTTAAGACCAGAACTCCTACTAGCTAGTAAAATGACATCTAATGGGATACTGCATATCCCCTCATGGCCTTGCTGGCTGATACAGTCTCAACTTCTAAAAACATTCTAGCATCATTTGTATTGAATAGCATTAGAAAGGCACAGAATCAACAAGCTTTAGAGGATGCTACAGAACTGGTTTAAGGTGAAGGACTAGAAACAAGGTGAAGGACTAGAAAAAAGGGGGGATCAGCATCATAGCTGTGTGATGAGGGCTAGGGAATAAAGTTAAAGAAAATTCAGTTTAAGAAGTTCTCTGTGATTGGTGGGGATGGGAACAGAAACTCACACTGTATCTCAAAGCTGATAATAGGATGGAATTCCCACAAGCCTCTGGATTATGTCTCAGCAATGTGCTATAACTGAGATGAGCAGCCAGGCCCATGATAATATAATCAACTTATCTCAAAATGGAGTCTGGAGCTGGGAAATGTGATGAATTTAATGTATGATTGCATAGTCATATTTCTAGACCCCCCACACACACCCTATTTTACCATAGTTTTTGGGTATAAACAGAGTGACATTCACTTCAATCACATCTATTTTCTGATATACACTCACTGTCTCACCGTCTCACCTTCCCGTCTCTGCCTTCATCTCTGCCTCGTCTCACAATTTCACCCATAATTTGATATGAATAGCACTAGAAAATACAGCCACCATTTGAAATGTTCTTTGTATGGGGATTTAAAAAATTTTTCAAGTTGGGGAGCCAGAAATGCATCTTTCTTAAACGTGAAATTAGGGACCACATTTCTCAGCATCCTTCACTTGCTGTCTTTGAAAGTAATGATGTGATCTTCCAGTCTCTACCTAAGCAGGAAGTCACTCTTCTGGACCAGGAAGTCAGAGGCCACCAAGGACCCTGGAAGTCAAGAACCATCTGCAATGTAATCTCTGAGCCTTGATGCCAATCGTTTTATCAATTTTCTCACCTTCATGAAATTATCCTGTGTAGATGGAATTTTGATTCATGGATTAGATAGTAGCTTTTAGAGGGCATGTGAAGGCCAGCTAGATCAGCCTTGCTTTGAATTGAGTCCCACTTTAAAAATAATTTTTAAATAACCTTTTTATTTTAGTGTAGACTCAGGAAAGGTACAAAGATGGTACAGAGAATTCCCATGTACCCCCCACCCAGCTTCCTTCATCATTAGCATCTTACATTAGTATAGTACATTTGTTACAATTAATGAACCAATATTGATACATTATTATTAACTATAAAGTCCCTACTTTATTCAGATTTCTTTAGTTTTTACTTAGTGTATTATTTTTTTTCTGTTGCCAGATGCTATCCAGGCTACACATACATTTAGTCATTTTGTCTCGTTAGGCTCTTCTTGGTTGTGACTGTTCCTCAGACTTTCCTTGTTTTTTTTTTTTTTGTTTGTTTTTTTGTTTTTTTTTTTTTATAGTTCAATTTATACAGGTAAGTTTAATGATTGGATCAAAATGGGATCAATTAGGAAAAATTATATATAGGAGATGCCTTACACAGAATAATATATCCTTTTCATGTCGACTATTTTAACATGGTTTAAAACAAGTGATTATTCTGCAGTCTTCTGAATTAAAATTGTTCAGGGGTCTATAAAGTCTGGAAATGCAGACCAGATACATAATAATACATGCTCTGTTCAATGTGTTGTTCCTAACAATTCAAAAAAGTTGCACAAAATTGCAATTAACAATGTGCCTTAAGGTAGCATTTCCATCAATCCTTGTATACACAGGATTATGTGTATACAAGGATGATTTGTGTCTCTGATTTTCACTGAATATACTTGTACCTTTAGCATACCTGAGAAGAAGTAATCAAGGGAGTTAACTTTATTAAAAAATATATATTGTCTATGTTTCCAGATTTTGTGGCCACCTATATTTTATTTTTTTTAAGATACACCTAAAAATGTAAATTTTATAAACATTTTTACCATTTGTATATCCTAAGAAAAAATGGATATCAATTATTAAGTAATGGAGGAAACAGTAACAAAAAACATATCTTAGTTTTCAAATAATCCTATACCAAAACATTTTGCTGAAAATGAAGTGATTTTTAATTTATAGATAAAAGATTCTCTGAATGATATTGAGGCTACCTTACAAATCTGGCTTTAAAATAGATTTAAATTTGAAACAGGTCTTACAATAATTTCAATAAATCAAGTACTCCAGAACACAACGTGGACATACAACAACTGTGTGATGACTCCTTAAGGTGCTAAGGGGATAAAGATCTTTTTCAAATATATAAAGAAATTAAGTCTCTCTGCAATGCTAACCCTAAGATCTATTCTCCTTTATGGACTACAATATTATTGTCAGTTTCATATACTTTTAACTTGTACTTTATAAAAAACTCCCACAGGAAGACATTTCTGAAGGTTTTCCCAGATGTAAACAGCCACATTTTCTGTCATGCTCACAACATCAGTGAAATATGGCATGTCCAAATCCAGACTTTTATGATCAAGGGGCTTCATAATCACCTCCTCCTTATATCTTTGAGGTCGGTCAAGTACATAACCGTCCCTGTAACAGCATCAATCTTCATAATTGTGCCCATGGTCATTTGGACTGTTGCATTTCCCAAACAGTTTCAAGTTCTCTTCACTACTCAGAGATATGCTGGGAGCCGGTGGCTCATGCTCAAGGAGACCAGACGAGACACTTGTGCACAGTGAAGATGCTCATGGTTTTCCAGGCTGGTGCACCTCAGCAGGCCCTCCTCTGTGTGCCCGCTCTGGGTGGGGAGAAGGCCAGACTTTCCTTGTTTTTGATGACATTGACAGTTTTGAGGAGTACAGGTCAGGTGTTTTGTAGAATGTCCCACAATTGGAATTTTCTGATGTATTTCTCATAGTTAGACTAAGCTTATAGGTTTTGGGGAGGAAGAACATAGAGGTAAAGTGCCATTTTATCACATCATATCAAGGTACATATTATCAATATGATTTATCACTGTTGATGTTGACTTTGATTAACTGACTGATGTAGTGTTTGTCTGTTTTCTCCAGTGTAAAGTTGCTCTTAAATTTGACCCCTATTTTTTCCCAGGGAACTGTGAAGCCAAGGGGTACCATATGTTTATTGGAATGCTTAAGGTTTTAGTCTTCATATTGAAACTGGACATGGTTCTTAAACCTGGCTGCCCACAAAAGTCACACGGGAGCTTTGAAAATGCACATACCTGGGTCCCAACCCTGAACATTCTGATTCATTTGGTCAGGGGAGTCTCAGGAATCTGCCTTTTTAACAAACACAGGTTATTCTTATATAGCAGTCTCTTGACTCCATACACTTTGAAAAAAAAACAGTCCCAAAATGTATAGGGAAATTAAGAAGTTCTCGATACCACTTAGAAGTTGCCATTTCCATTTATATGATGCTGGAGCAGAGGGCAATTTCATTTTGAATTGCCCTTTTTGGCATTACTCCAGGTCATAACATGCAATTATTATCTATTTTAGTACTTCCTCCTCTTAAAAGCACTCTCTTTCCCCTGCACAGTGGATATGACCACTTTCCAATATACTGCATTAACATTTTGTTAAAACCAAGACCTCAGGTTAATGCAACTGTTTGTGGACTTACACACCGAAAACATATTGCAATGAAAAGAAAAATATTATTATTAAGGAAAACCCTCAGCTGACTATAGTCACATTTTCATTCTGTATAAATAGTAGAATTCACCTCATGGAAAAATTTACCCTTTTGTTTATAAAAGCTAATTACTGGGGCCTTTGGTATGAAAACAAAAAGGCCTGGATCAATCTGGATGCAATAAGAGCTAAACTGTGCTTCATGACAAAGTAAAATTTGTCCTACTTGAGGATGGAGAGAATTATTTAAGATGGAAACCATTATGTGAGCTTGCTTTGACCAGGCTCCGGAAGAGCAGGTTTGGGTGACCCTGGGATTTAGAGGAGACAGGGAAAGCACGCGCTTGCTCAAGGAATACAGTGGAAGAATGGGACAGAAGAGAGAAAATCAGTAAGAGATTTCCCAGAGCGGGGAAAGGTGGATCAAATTTAGGATCAGTGCTGTCTGATTCTGTCTGTTGCAATTTATTCTCTCTTACTCTTAATCCTGCACACATAATAGCCTTAAGTTAACGGGGCACGTTTGGGAGCACAGGGACAAGGTGAATTAGAGACCTAAAGGAGCATCAAGAGATGGACTAAGAGGGCCAGAAAGGATGGATGTGCGGGTAGAACAGAAGTTTGCTCTAGGACTCCTTAGAAATATAGATGACTTGCAGGGATCCATGCACTTATAATGTGAATTACCGGATTTGACATGTTTCTTTTTTCACAAATCAATTTTGTTTGTTTCTTTGTTTTTTTGAGGTACTGAGGCCTGGGATTGAACTGAGAACCTCGTATGTGGGAAGCCAGTGTTCAACCATCGAGCCACATCAGCTCCCACAAATCAATTTTATTGATACATATTAATAATGCATAAATCCATCCAAAGTGTACAACCAATGGTATTTGGTATAATCACATAGTTGTGCATTCATCACTTCAATCAATATTAAAGCATTTAGGGGGCGGATGTGGCTCAAATGGTTGGGCGTCCGTCTGCCATATGGAGGGACCTGGGTTCGATCCCCGGGACCTCCCGGTAAAATTAAAAAAATATATATAGAAGGCGCATGGGCTGCCAGGCTCTGTGTGCCACTGAGCTGTCGGGCCCCGAGAGCCATGCAGCAGGATGATGACGTAACAGGAGAGAGACAAGACGAGATGCTCCGAAAGCTCCAGAAGCCAGGAGCTGAGGTGGCGCAGGCAGCAGAATACCTCTCTCCTACATCGGAGGTCTCCAGGATCGAATCCTGGTGAAGACTGGAGGAGGAGGATGAGAAGAGATGGCAGAAAACAGACACAGAGAATTGCCCAGCAAATGGACACAAAAACAGCAAATGGGGAAGGGGGGGTTTAAAATGGATAAAGTAAATAAATAAAATCTTAAAAAAAAAAATTAAAGCATTTAAATTATTCCAATAATAATAAAAAAACAAAACAAAACAAAAGGACAAATAAACAAAAAGACCTCATCACCTTTCAATCTCTCTCTGCTTCTCCTGCTGTACATAGCTGCTATTCTGTTTCTGTCTGTCTAGTTTATTTGTATTTATATTTTGTAAAAGCAGTCTTATATATGCAATATGTTATACAGTCCCATGGACATTATTTGGCTTTCCTTCTAGTACTACACATGTCCTTAGACATCCTCTTTCTTTGCAACTAGCACTGCTAGTTACAAACACTATGCTGTGTTTTCACCATTTCTAATCATTTACAAAGATTTACAAACAAACTTTTTTTTTTTTTTTTTTTTTTTTACCAATTCTGCAAAGATTAAGCCTCAGGTTTCCATTCCCTACCTTCATTCTATTTTCTGGTGACCTATATTATAAATAACTCCATGAGTTAACACAATATATTTAGTTCATAAAAGCACAATCATACAGCATTTTTCTGGTTGTGTCTGGCTTGCTTCACTCAACATAATGATCTCCAGGTTCATCCATATTGTCATATGTGTCAAGGCTTCATTTCTTCTTACAAATGCATAATATTCCATCGTGTGTATACAACACAATTTGTTTATCCATTCATAGGTTAATGGACACCTGGGTTGTTTCCACTCTTTGGCAATCATAAATAATGTTGCTATGAACATTGGTGTGCAGATGTCTGTTTGTGTCACTGCTCTCAGTTCTTCTGGGTATATACCTAGTAGTGGTATTGCCAGGTCACATGGCAAGTCTATAT
This sequence comes from Tolypeutes matacus, assembly GCA_026826555.1. NCBI lineage: Eukaryota > Metazoa > Chordata > Mammalia > Cingulata > Chlamyphoridae > Tolypeutes > Tolypeutes matacus. The sequence goes on from JAKSZT010054524.1 coordinate 19,986,191, forward strand.
TTAACTACCTTAGAAACTGCCAAACAGTCCTCCACAGTGGCTGTACCATTCTACATTCCCACCAACATGGGATGAGCATTCCTATCTCTCCACATCTTCTCCAACACTTGTAGTTTTCTGACTTTATAATAGTGGCCATTCTAATAGGTATGAAATGATATCTCATTGTAGTTTTGATTTGCTGTTCCCTAATCACTAGTGATGTTGAACGTTTTTTTTCATTTATTTCTTTGCCATCCCTGCCCTGTCTTGTTCCTGAGCTCAGCGGGAAAGATTTCAGTCTTTCACCATTGAGTACAATGTTTGATGTATGTTCTTCATATATACACTTTACCATATTGAGAAATCTTCCTTCTATTCCTATCTTTTGGAGTGTTTTTAGCAAGAAAGGATGCTGTATTTTGTCAAATGCCTTTTCTGCAGCAGTGAAGAGGATCTTGTGATTTTCTTTTTCAATTTATTAATATTATTACACTAATTGATTTTCTTGTGTTGAATCACCCTTGCATACCTCGGATAAAACCCAGTTGGTTGTGGTGTATAATTCTTTAAATGTGCTTTTAGATACAGTTTGCAAGTGTTTTGTTGAGAATTTTTGCATCTTTATTCATTAGAGATATTGGTCTGTAATTTTATTTTCTCGTAGTATCTTTATCTAGTTTTGGTATTAGAGTGATGTTGGCTTCACAAAATGAGTTTGTAGCATTCTTTCCTGTTCAATTTTTTAGAAGAGCCTGAGCAAGATTGGTATTAGATCATCTTTAAATGATTGGTAGAATTCATCTGTGAGCCATCTGGTCCTGGGCTTTTCATCTTTGGGAAGTTTTTGATGACCGTTTCAATCTCTTTACTTGTGATTGGTTTGCTGAAGTCTTTTATTTCTTCTAGGGTCAGTGTTGGTTGTTCATGTGAATCTAGGAGTTTGTCCATCTTGTCTACATTGTCCAGTATTTTGGCGTTCAGTTGTTCACAGCATCCTCTTATGATTTCTCTTATTTCTATGGGGTCAGAGGTCATATCACCCCTCTCATTTCTGATTTTATTTATTTGCATCTTCTCTCTTCTTTTCTTTGTCATTCTAGCTAAGGGTTTGTCAAATTTGTTGATCTTCTCAAAGAATCAACTTTTGGTTTTGTTGATTCTTTCATTGTTTATTTTGTTCTTGATTTCATTTATTTCTGCTCTAATCTTTACTATTTCTATTACTATTTGGTTTGGGATTATTTTGCTGTTCTTTTTCTGGTACCACCAGGTGTGAAGTTAGATCTTCAATTATAGCTCTTTCTTTTCTGTTAATGTTAGCATTGAGGGCTACAAATTTCCCTCTCAGCACTGTCTTTGAGGTGTCCCACAGGTTTGTTTGTTTTTTAAATTTACTTTTTTAAACTTAATTAATTATTAAATGTACAAGTTACTAAAATTATTTAAAAAAGAAAAACACACAGTTGAATAAAATCATACATTTCTCAATGAAATGTACTGGATATATAAAAAAAAATTTGTATCTTACAATATGTTACACAGGATATTTGGTTCATATTAAAACAATTATAGGGAAGCGGCTGTGGCTCAATCAGTAGGGCTCCCGTTTACCATATGGGAGGCCCCGGGTTCGGTTCCCGGGGCCTCCTGGTGAAGGCAAGCCTGCCTGCACGGCGTGGTTAGCTGACCCAGCGAGCACAAGCAGCAAGGGGGGGATAAATGAATAAATAAATAAAATCTTTAAAAAAAAAACAAAAAACAAACAAACAAACAAACAAAAACAATTATACAGTATTTGTCCTTTTGTATCTGGCTTACTTTGTCAAAATAATGTCCTCCATGTTTATCCATGCTGTCATATGCTTTACAACTTCATTCCGTCTTAATATTCCATTGTGTGAATATGCCACAGTTTGTTCATCCATTCTTTGGTTGATGGACACCTGGATTGTTTCCACCTTCTGGCAATTGTGAATAATGCCACTATGAACATGGGTGTGTAGATGTCTGTTTGTGTCACTGCTCTCAGTTCTTCTGTGTATATATCCAGTAGTGGTATTGCAGGGTCACATGGCAAGTCTATATTCAACTTCTTTAGGAAGTGCCAAACAGTCGTCCACAGTGGCTGTTCCAGTCTGCATTCCCACCAACAGTGAAGAAGTGTTACTATTTCTCCACATCCCCTCCAACATTTGTAGTTCTCTGTCTTTTTAATAGTGACCATTCTGATAGGTGTGAAATATCTCATTCTGATTTGCATTTCCCTAATCATTTGTGATGTTGTGCATTTTTTCAAGTGTTTTTTTTTTTTTTTTTTTTTTCCATTTGTATTGCTTCTTTGGACAAATATCTATTCAAGTATTTTGGCCATTTTTTAATTGAGTAGTTTGTCTTTTTATTGTTGAGTTGTAATGTTTCTTTATATATCCTGGACATTAAATCTTATCGGACATGTGATTTTCAAATATTTTCTCCCATTGAGATGGCTGCCTTTTCACCCTTTTAACAAAGTCCTGTGAGGTGCAAAAGTGTTTAATTTTGAGGAGGTCCCATTTTTTTTTTCTTTTGTTGCACGTGCTTTGGGTGTAAGGTCCAAGAAACCACCACCTACTACAAGATCTTGAAGAAGTTTCTCTACATTTTCTTCTAGTAGTTTTATGGCCCTGGCTTTTATATTTAAGTTTTTGATCCATTTTGAGTTGATTCTTGTATAGGGAGTGAGATAGGGATATTTTTTTTTTCATTCTTTTGGTTATAGATAACCAGTTGTCCCAGCACCATTTGTTGAAGAGACTGTTTTGTCCCATTAACATGGATTTGGTAGGTTTGTCAAAAACCAGTTGATCGTATAGGTGAGGTTTTATTTCTGGATTCTCAATTATATTCCACTGATCCATGTGTTTATCTCTATGCCAGTACCATGCTATTTTGATCACTGTAGCTTTGTAATATGTTTCAAGGTCAGGCAGTGAAATTCCTCCCATGTCACTCCCAGTAATGTACAGAAACATTACTGATTTATGCATGTTGATCTTGTATCCTGCCACTTTGCTGAACTCATTTATTAGCTCAAGTAGTTTTGTTATAGACATTTCAGAATTTTCTAAATATAGTCTCATGTCGTGAGAGTGAGTGTTTTACTTCTTCTTTTCCTATTTTGATGTCTTTAATTTTTTTCTTGTCTAATTGCACTAGCTAAAACTTCTAGTACAATATTGAATAACAATGGTGACGGTGGGCATCCTTGTCTTGTTCTGGATCTTGAAGGGAAAGCTTTCAATCTTTCCCGATTGAGTATGATGTTGGCTATGGGTTTTTCATATATGCCTTTTATCAGATTGAGGAATTTTCCTTCTATGCCTATATTTTGAAGTGTTTTTTATCAAAAAAAGGATGCTGGATTTTGTCAAATGCCTTTTCTGTGTCAATTGAGATGATCATGTGGTTTTTTCCTTCCATTTGTTAATGTGGTGTATTACGTTGATTGATTTTCTTAATTTGAGCCAGCCTTGCATACTAGGAATAAATTCCACTTGGTCATGGTGTATAAGTCTTTTGATATGCTGTTGGATTTTATTTGCAAGTATTTTGTTGAGAATTTTTGCATCTATGTTCATTAGAGAGATTGGTCTGTAATTTTCTTTTCTTGTGGTAACTTTATAACTTTGGTATTAGGGTGATGTTGGCTTCACAAAATGTGTTGGGTAATTGTCCCTCCTCTTCAGTTTTCTGGAAGAGTTTAAACAGTATTGCTTTTTTTTTTTTTTTAAGATTTATTTATTTACTTTATCCATTTAAAACCCCCCCTTCCTGCTGTTTTGTGTCCATTCGCTGGGCAATTCTCTGTGTCTGTTTCCTGCCATCTCTTCTCATCCTCCTCCTCCAGTCTTCACCAGGATTCGATCCTGGAGACCTCCGATGTAGGAGAGAGGTGTTCTGCCACCTGTGCCACCTCAGTTCCTGGCTTTCATAGCTTTCGGAACATCTCGTCTTGTCTCTCCCCTGCATCTCTCTCCTGTTACGTCATCATCTTGCTGCATGGCTCCCGGGGCCTGGTGGCTCACCAGCACACAGAGCCTGGAAACCCATGCACCTTCTATATATATATATATTTTTTATTTTACCAGGAGGTCTTGGGGATCGAACCCAGGTCCCTCCATATGGCAGATGGACGCCCAACCATTTGAGCCACATCTGCCCCCTAAACAGTGTTGCTTTTAATTCTTTTGGAAATGCTTGGTAGAATTCACCTGTAAAGCCATCTGGTCCTGGACTTTCTTTGCTGGGAGATTATTTATAACAGATTCAATCTTTTTAAATTTGATTTTTTGTTAAGTTCTCATATTTCTTGTAGCATCAGTGTAGGTTGTGCATGTCTAGGAATTTGTCCATTTCATCTAGGTTGTCTAGTTTATTGGCATACAGTTTCTCATAATATCCTCTTATGAGCCTTTTTATTTCTGTGGGGTCAGTCATAACTTATCCTTTTTCATTTCTGAGTGTATTTATTTGCATCCTCTCTCTTTTTTTCTTTGTTAGTCTAGCTAGGGGTATGTCAATTTTAGTGATATTCTCAAAGAACCAGATTTTGTTTTTGTTGATTTTCTCTATTTTTTGTTGTGGTGGTTGTTGTTGTTGTTCTCAATTTCATTTATTTCTGCTCTAATCTTTATTATTTCTTTCCTCTGCTTGGATTGGGATTGGTTTGCTGTTCTTTTATTAGTTTCTCTAGTTGTTCAGTTAAGTCTTTGAGTTTAGCTCTTTCTTCTTTTTTAATATAGGCATTAGGGCTATAAATTTCCCTCTCAAGACTGCCTTCGCTGTATCCCATAAGTTTTGATAAGTTGTGTTCTCATTTTCATTTGTTTCAGTATATTTACTGATTTCACTTGCAATTTCTTCTTTGACCCACTGATTATTTAGGAGTGTGCTGTTCAGCTTCCATAGAGTTACGAATTTACTTTTTTCCTGTCTATTATTGATTTCCAGTTTCATTCCATTGTGATCTGAGAAGGTGCTTTGTATAATTTTAATCTTTTTATGTTTATCAAGAGCTACATTGTGCCCTAACATGTGTTCTATCCTGGAGAAAGATCCATGGGCACTTGAGAAGAATGTATAACTGGCTGAGTTTGGATGCAGCATTCTGTATATGTCTGTTAGGTCTAGCTCGTTTATCATATTGTTCAAGTTCTGTGTTTCCTTGTTGATCTTCTGTCTAGTTGTTCTATCTAATGATGTGAGTGGGCTGTTGAAACTTCCAACGATTATTGCAGAGATGTTGATTTCTCCCTTCAGTTTTACCAGACTTTGTCTCATGTATTTTGGAGCATCTTGGTTAGGTGCATAGATATTTATGAATGTTATCTCTTCCTTGTGAATTGTCCCTTTTATTAATATATTATGGCCTTCTGTATCTCTTATAACTTTTTTTACATTTAAAGTCTGTTTTGTCCAATATTAGTATAGCTACCCTTGCTCTTTTTTGGTTGCTGTTTGCTTGGAGTATCTTTTTCCAACCTTTCACTTTCAGCTGGCTTGTATACCTGGGTCTAAGGTGAGTTTCTTGTAAGCAGCATATGGATGGCTCATGTTTTTTATCCATTCTGTCAGCCTGTATCTTTTGATTGGGGAGTTTAATTCATTCATATTCAATGATATTACTGTAAACGCATTATTTACTTCTACCATTTTATTCTTTGGTTTTCATATGTCATATCATATTTTTATCTGCCTTTCTATTCTTTTGGTTATCCCTTCTCTATTCTTTCTTCTACACTCTCTTCCAGGCCCCTCTCTCCCATCCTTTCACTTCAGGTTCTAAGGCTTCCTTTAATATTTTCTGCAAAGGTGAATTCTTTTTGCAAACTCTCTTAGTTTTTTTTTTGTGTGTGTGTGTGTGTGTGTGTGAATATTTTATAATCATCTTCATGTCTGAAGGACAATTTTGTTGGGTAAAGAATTCTCAGCTGGCGGTTTTGCTCTTTCAGTATCCTAAGTATATCATACCACTTTCTTCTCGCCTCCATGGTTTCTGAAGAGAAAACCGTACTAAGTTTTACTGGGCATCCCTTGTATGTGATGGTTTGCTTCTCCCTTGCTGCTCTGAGAATTTTCTCTTTATCTTTGACATTTGACATTCTGAATAGTATGTGTCTCACAATAAGTCTGTTCAGATTTATTCTGATTGGGATACAGTGCGCTTCTTGGATATGAAAGTTCATTTCTTTCGTGAGAGTTGGGAAATTTTCAGATATTATTTCCTCAAATACTCTTTCTGCTCCTTTTGGAACTCCCAGGACATGTATATTGTTGTGTTTCATGTGGTCATTCAACTCTCTGAAACTGTGCTCAATTTTTTCCATTCTTTTCTCTCTGTTCTTTTCTCTCTTCAATTTCAGCTGTTCTGTCTTCTGTATCACGTCTTCATCTTCTTTTTTAGAGATTTATTTATTTATTTATCTCTCCCCTCCTCATTGTTTTGTGCTCACTGTCTGCTCTCTGTGTGTTCTTCTGTGTCTGCTTGTCTTCTCTTTAGGTGGCATTGGAACTGATCCTGGGACCTTCTGGAGTGGAGAGATGCTACTCAATCCTCAGATCCCTGATTTGCTGCATCTCTCATTGTCTCTCTTCTGTGTATCCTTTTGTTGTGTCATCTTGCTGCGCCAGCTCTCTCTGCAGGCCAGCACTGAGGGTGAGCCAGCACTCCTGCGCGGGCCAGCATTCCACATGGGCCAGCACTCTGCAGGGGCCAGCTCTCTGCTTAGGCCAGCTCACCACATAGGCCACCTTGCTTTTCACTAGGAGGCCCAGGGAATCAAACCCTGGATCTTCTATATGGTAGATGGGAGCCCAATCACTTGAGCCACATCCACTTCCCTGAATCACTTATTCTTTCTTCTATCAAGTCTGCTGTTGTATGCCTCTAATGTGTTTTTGATCTCACCTTGTGTGTTTCATTCCAATAAGCTCTGTTACTTTTCTGGTCAGGATTTTAAATTCTTCTTTGCGCTTGCTCAATGTCTTCTTGATGTCATTTATCTCTTCAACCATATTGTCTTTCAACTCATTAATTTGATTTTGGAAATGTGTGTGCATCTTGCTAATTAATTCTCTCAAATCCTGCATCCTTCTTGGACTTTGATATATTCCTTTTCTTGGGTCATGTCTTCCATTTTCTTAGTATGCCTTGTAATTTTTTGCTGATGTCTAGGCATCTGATTAGGATGTAGTTTACTCAGATGCTCAGTTTCTTCTCTTTCATAGGGATTTAGTGGCAAGAAGCTGTGTATTACCACTGCTCTTTGATTTTTGGCTCGACCTGGATTGTTAGGATTGCACCTGCTAGTTGCTCAAAACTGGGTTCTGGACCCAGTAATTGGTTGCAGACTGGCTTCCTAGGGCCTTGGGGAGGTGTTGGAGAAAAGCAGTGCTCACTGAGACGCAGACATTGATGACTACAGGCAAGAAGTTTATTGAGAAGTTCTCCCAGTGGAGGGTGTTTGAAGATTAGACTTCAGCCCACCCCTGGAAGATGGTGGATATGACTTTATACGGTATATAGATAGGTGGGGAAACTGAGTACAGCCTGGGGCCAATAAGGGGCTGTAAAAAGCAAATTCTTCTCTTGTATCACTAGGGGGTAGTGGGTTAGGAGGTAGGGTATTCTTGGAATGCGGGAGGGGTTGGTCATGCCTGGGCCTGGAAGGGGTGAAGGCCCTTATCTGCCCCACTCCTATATGGCTCCTTTGTTCATTCTTGGGAGAGGATAGGCTGCCTCCAAGCCTGTAGACTATCGCTTGCTCAATCAGTCACATAGGTTATGACTGGAGGCTGCCTTTCTTCAATTTATGTCACAGGGGAATTGAATCATGGTCTTATGACCTGTTAATAATCACAAACCTTGTAAGGGACCCCTAACAGGAGGGAAGCTATAAAGGTTGGAAAAAGCCTGTCTTACTTATTTTTAATTTTCCCACATGCATTTCCTTTGTCTGCCAGCAGATCTCATTTCAATGCGCAGTCAGAATGTTTTGTTGCAACATAGACTGGATCAATGTGATATGATAGGCTAAGAACATTGTAGTTCAGACTTCCTCAGAGATTTCCTCTCCAGCCATCTCTGGCAGCCTCCCTCCCTTTTCCCAGGTAGGAAATATTTCCACTCTCCTCTGAGTCCTCAACAATCAGTCCCAGTAGAGAAGGAGATTGGGAGGGTTGGGTAGGAAATATTTCCACTCCTCTCTGAGTCCTCAACCATCAGTCCTGGTTAGTAGAGAAGGAGATTGGGAGGGATGTATATCTTTAGCCCCTTGCCAGCTCCCAAGGCAAACAATGGCACTGTCCCATCTGGTCTGAAGGACTCCTGGAACACAGCAGACCAAATTTGTGAGTCAAAAGCTGAGTCAGCCTTAGGCTGTGTTCTTCTCTCCCCTTTCCTGGGTAGAGGGAGATTGGGAGGGTCAGATTTCTCAGTCCTGTGCCAGCTCCCGTGCCATACCACAGTGTGGTCCCACCCTGCCTGGAAGGGCTGGTGAGACACAGCAGATCAAATTTGTGGGTCAGAAGCTGAGTCAGCCTTAGGCTGTGTCCCTCTCTTCCCTTCCTGGGTTGGTGGATCCCTGTAGCCCCCTTTGTTGGTAGCTGCAGGCCCAGAGGCCTGAGAATTCTAAAGTGTCTTTAGCATGGGAGAGGGTGCTGGCCGCAGTAGCCGCTGGTTTCAACTCACAATTCTGTCATTGCGAATCCCCTCCTTTGTCCTCTCCTCTAGGCAGTGTCCAGCATTTGCCTAGTGTCCTAAACCCTAGAAGATCTTTTTTCCAGGCTCTTTCAGCCTGACCTCTAGCTATTTTTCTGGAGGAGAAGAGAGCCCTGTGTCTTTCTAGACAAAGGTTTTGATATGTTGTATTCTTATTTTCATTCATCTCAAGATATTTACTGAATTCTCTTGCAAATTCTACTTTGACCCCTTGATTACATAAAAGTGTGTTATTTAATCTCCATATTTTATGAATTTTCCCTTTTTCTGTCTGTTATTGATTTCCAGCTTCATTCTGTTATGATCAGTGAAAGCATTTTGTATAATTTCAAAATTTTAAAATTTATTGAGACCTATTTTAGAACCCAACATATGGTCTATCCTGGAGAAGGATTCATGAGATTTTGAAAGGAATGTATATCCTGCTGTTTTGGAATGTAATACTCCATTAATATCTGTTAGGTCTAGTTCATTTATCATAGTATTCAAGCTCTCTGTTTCTTTATTTATCCTCTGTCCAGAAATTCTATCCAATACTGAGAGTGGTGTATTGAAGTCTCTATTATTGTACAGACCTCTATTTCTCCCTTCAGTTATGACAGTGTGTGTCTCATGTATTTTTGGGCACCCAGGTTAGGTGCATAAATATTATAGTTATTTCTTCTTGGTGAATTGCCCCTTTTGTTAATATATAATGAATTTCTTCATTCCTTATAACAATTTTGCATTTAAAATCTATATTTTGTCCAATATTAGAATCACTACCCTAGCTCTGGTTACTATTTGTGTGGAGTATCTTTTTCCAACCTTTCACCTTCAACCTGGTTGTGTCCTTACATCTGAGGTCTCTTGTAGACAGCATATAGATGGCTCATATTTTTTTATCCATTCCATCAGTCTATATCTTTTGATTGGGGAGTTCAAGCCATTAACACTCAATGTTATTACTGTAAAAGAATTACTTCATTCATTTTATAGTTTGACTTTACATTGTAATACCTTACTATGGTCTGTCTTTTTACCATTTAATTTACCCTTGCTAATAATCTTCATTTCTACACTCTTCTCCAAATCTCTTGCCCTTGTTTTTCCTTTGGGCAGCAGCACTCCCTTTAGTATCATTTATAAGTCTGGTCTTTTGGTATCATACTCTCCCAGTTTTTGTTTGTCTGTGAAGTCTTTAAACTCAACCTCATTTTTTTTAGGGTGGTACCACGGATTGAACCCAGGACCTCACATATGTGAAGCAGGCACTAAGCCACTGAGCTACAACTGGTCTATATTCATTTCCTTCCGAGACACTGATAATGTGTATGTTTGTGTGTTTCATGTTGTCATTCAATTCCCTGAGACCCTGTTCCATTTTTTTTCATTCTTTTCTCTTGTTTTTTCCAGTTCAGATGTTCTGTCCTAGAATCACTAGTTCTGTCTTTGAACAATTTAAACTTGCTGTTATGTGCCTTTGATGTATTTTTAATTTCATCCATTGTGTCTCTCATTCCCAAAAGCTCTGTTACTTTTCTTTGCAGGCTTTCACATTGTTCTTTCTGCTCACCCGTGTCTTCTTAATATCCTTTATCTCTTTAGTCATAATTTCCTTCAAATCTTTGAATTAAGAGTTTTTTTGTGATTATCATTGATTACTTGTCTTATATCCTGTCTCTAATCATGATATTAGGGCTGTTTCTTTGGCTGGACCTTCTCTTCCTGTTTCCTAGTATGGTTTGTAATTTTTTACTGATGTTCAGGCATCTGAATATGTTGGTGAATTTAATCTGACGGTCAATTTTTCTCTTTTGCTTTTCTTTGATTTTTGGTTCAACTTGTTCTGCGTCTTTAAAATTACCCAGCTTAAGTTATCAAAACTGGGCCAGGGATTAACTAATGGGATACAGATTTTTCTCCCATGTGGTTCAGGTTAAGAGAGATCTAAAAGAAAGGGAAGTCCTGCTACATTCTCTAATAGAGCAGCAAGAATCCCCTGAGTACATGGGCAGTGCTTAGTGAAGGAGGACAGACCATTACACCAGGCTTTTGGTATTGATTGTTGTACTTATGAACCTTTTCTTGTGAAATTGAAACTTAGTCTAGTATTATATTTTGCCTGAGAGTTACCTCCTGAAAGCCTCCTTGTTGCTCAAATGTGGTTACTCTCTAAGCCAAACTCAGAATATAAATGCACTACCTTCCCCTTGGTGTGGGACATGACTCTGGGGATGAACTCCCTTGCACCAAGGCATGATTACCAAGTGCTGACAAGCAATGCATTTGGAAAAAGACCTTGACCAAAAGGGGGAAATCTTAAATACAAACGAGTTTTTATAGCTAAGAGATTTCAGAGGGAGTCAGGAGGTCATTCCAGAGGTTACACTTATGCACCTCTCAGCAGGATCTCAGTGACTGCCACAGTAAACATTGCCTCAAACAGCAGAGCTCCTGAGGGCTCTAGAGACATCTAGACACTTCAGGCAGAGCAGACAACCTCAGGAATTTGGCACCGTGTCAGTGGGACTTACTTTGGAATACATGTTCCCCAATGTAACAAAGTTAGATTCAGTTATAATTTTCCTGCACATGGCTCTTCTATCCCTTTTCTTTGAACCTAAATTAGCATTATACTTGTTAAATATATGTCTCAGAGACTTAAATCTTCTATCTGTTCATATGCGGGTTGAGCCCCGAATCTCAGCAGAGTTGCAGACAACACCCACTCTCCAATTCATTGGACTCGCCCAGGACAACTAACAAAATGTTGCTGATGGACAATGCCCATCCTAAAAAAACAGAGTATCTACAACTGCAAGTAAGACATTTCCATCCATCTGCCCCATGGGATCTAAGCCCCCTTTCAATCAGAAACAGAGTGGGCATCATCATCCCCAAATCCTCAAGACTGAGGAATGAATAAACATAATAGGGGAATCTAACAATGGACTAAAGTAGACTTACTATTATTTTAACAATGGAAGAATTTGTATCATTGATATAAAGGCAGTGGCCACCAGAGATTCTGAGAGGAGGGAGAGGGACGAATAGGTGTAACATGGGGGCATTTTTGGGACATTGGAATTTTCCTGTATGACATTGCAATGATGGATACAGGCCATTATATGTTTTGTGAAAACCTATTAAATTGTGTGGGGCAAAGTGTAAACTATGATGTAAGCTATAGCCCATGGTTGGTAGCAATGCTTCAATATGTGTTCATCAATTGTAACAAATGTACCACATTAATGAAAGATGTTGTTAATGGAAGAAAGTGTGGGAGGGGGAAGAAGTGGGGTCTATGGAAATCCTCTATATTTTCCATGTGATATTTATGTAATTTAAAGCTTCGTTAAAAATAAAAAAATAAAAATAATTTTAAGTGAGAGACTTAAAAATTTTCCTCCTTGCAGTTTCCTTTCCAGCCAGCAGGTGGCAATTGTTGGCGACCCTTTCAATGGAGGTGTTTCTTTCAAACTCCCCTTGCGTTCTAGTCTGGGCCAAGCTGGGATTCAAAGCAGACTCTGCTGGCCTAATTCACTGAAGAGAAACCACTTTCTGCCCTTCGATGTGTCCTTCCTCTTCCCTGGGAAGAAGAAGTCTGTTCCCATCTTAGTCAGTTGCAGTGATCCAGGGATTTTGTCCAGCTTAACTTCTTGAGAGTGGGGGATGGTGCCCTTCCCATCTGCCATAGCAGTTTAATAACTCACATTTGTTGTTTTGGGTTCTTCATTTCTCTATCGCTTATCCTCCTAGGGGTTGTGCATTGTTGTCCTGGTCTGATGAGCCCCAAAGCAGGTTTCTTGGGCAGCTTTTGGCCTTTTCTCCACTGTTTTTGTGAGACAGTTGAGCCCTGTCTGCCTACTCTGATGCCATCTTCCCAGACCTTGTCTTGGTCATGGTTTTAGAGTTCTAGGCTACTCAAAGCAGATACTATAAAATGGACTAGCTTTAAATAATGGGAATTTGTTAGCTCAGTTTGAGGCCATGAGAATATCCAAATAAAGCCAGCATCTCCTGAAGACTGCTGCTGGTGATCCTTGTGCCTCTGTCACATGGCAAGGCACATGGCAGCATCTGTTGGTCACTCCCTTCTCTTCCAGGTTTCATTGATTTCAGCTTTTTCTGTGGCTTTCCATCTCTCTCTCTCTCTCTTTCTCTGTATTCATCCCATTTATAAAGGACTCCAATTAGAGGATTAAGACCCACTCTGGGGGTAACTTCATCAAAAGGTCCTAATACAATAGGTTTACACCCACAGGAATGGATTCACTTTAAGAACAGGATTTTCTAGGGAAGCGGCTGTGGCTCAATCAGTAGAGCTCCCGTTTACCATATGGGAGGCCCCGGGTTCGGTTCCTGGGGCCTCCTGGTGAAGGCAAGCCCGCCCGGACGGCGTGGTTAGCTGACCCAGTGAGCACAAGCAGCAAGGGGGGGATAAATGAATGAATAAATAAATAAAATCTTTAAAAAAAAAAAAAAAAAAAGAACAGGATTTTCTGGAGTACGTACAGTACCAAACCATCACACAGGGTAAATTAAAGACCATTAGCTATTACCTTCCTTTTGATTAGGTTACTAAAGTTATGGTTTGATTAGGTTACTAACCTATTGATTAGGTTACTTAAGTTAAAGCATGACCTAGGGAGGGTCTTAATCCTCTTACTGGAATCCTTTAAAAGGGAATGTAATTGAGAAAGAGAGGCAGAGAGACAGAGAGAGAGAGAGAGAGCACCAAGGAAGCCAGGAGTTGGAAGCAATGAAACCCAGGAGAGAAGGGAGAGACTAGCAGACACTGTCATATGCTTTGCCATGTGATAGAGGAGTCCAGGATCACTGGCAGCCAGGCTTTGGGGAAAAAGCAACACCTGATGAGGCCTTGATTGGGACATTTTTCTCAGCCTTGAAACTGTAAGCTTGTAAGATAATAAGTCCCCCTATTAAAAGCCAACCCATTTCTGATATTGCATTTTTGGCAGCCTAGCAAACTAAAACACCGTTTCATGGTATCTGCTTTGAGCAGCCTGAGAAACTAAATGAAATTTGAGCCTCTGTAACTGACTTAACCCTCTTTTGTGTACATTTATGATATACACTGACACATAGTACTTTATGAGTATATAATAATTTCTCAAATGTGTGATGGTAAGGGCTGTCTCTACATAATATGTTGTATATTTGTGGTCATCTGAAGCAGGAGAACTTATGAATGTGGTAAAAAAATCTGTTTTTGTGGTTGGCCCACATTGTTTTTTTCTATTGAGTCCTAGCAACCTGTACACTGTGTGAGTGTTGGCATAAGAATAGAGAATGCCATATTCCATTAACTTACTGGTTTGTTGACAATTACATAAGAGATTTCCATTTTTGCTGAGAGTAATAACAAGAATAATTTCTTCCAAGGACTTTGCTGGAAATGAGAACCAACTTTAAGGAAAAAGCAGTGACTTAATTTTGAAGCAATCCTTAGCAGAAGGCTATTGAGAAACAAGGTTTTCAGAAGAGCTCACCAGAAGGGTCCATACTTAGCACACAAAGAGTGAGGCAGGTTAGTATAGGGAAAGAGGGAAGGAAGCTGGGACCCAGCAGAGAACATGGCCATGAGACCTGCCCAGAAACCTCCTGTGTGGAAGGCTGCTACTAAAGAGCAAAGCCCAGGGAGGCGGCTGTGGCTCAATCAGTGGGGCTCCCGTTTGCCATGTGGGGGGCCCCGGGTTCGGTTCCCGGGGCCTCCTGGTGAGGGGCGGGCC
>JAKSZT010054524.1:20000765-20016882 GCA_026826555.1 Tolypeutes matacus
AATCTTTAAAAAAAATAAATAAATAAAATAAAATAAAATAAAATAAAGAGCAAAGCCGGAAAGACCCTGCGAGGCCCTAGCCATGAGATCCCATTTGGAACTCTTTCCGGGGTCAAGGGAAAGCCCTAGGTAACTCCAAACAGGACTCCATTGGGCCCCTGAGAGCCAACAGGTGGGGATTATAAAGCCACAAATCAGAACAGCAAACAGCTGAGGCCCCTTCCCAGCATTAGGAAAGAGGAGAAAAAAAGGTCTTAAAAGGCCTAACCCGGGGCCCCAAGTGCGCAACTCGTCCTGTCCCACACCCGCCATCCATGTCACAGATTGTGTACTGTTTTTCTTTTCTTGTTTCTTAATAAATTCCTTATTCCCTTGACTACCCTGTGGCGTGTCTTTAAATTCTTTTATGAGACATAGCCAAGCACCTAAAGGCCCAGAACCCAGAGTGTTCTGCTAACAGGAATGAACTTGGTACACTTAGTGACAAATCATGGCTTTTGTAGGTCCAGGCTTTGGTCAAAACTGGAATCCCTCTGGGAACATTTAAAAATCCCAGATTTCTTATATTCTGACATTTTTGGTACTGGAAAACAGATTCACCGCACTCTGTCTAGCACCAGCAGCATTTCCCTTCTCTTCCAATAGTGCAAGTCTGGCCTGGAAACTGGAAAGCTCAGTCAAAATCACTCTGAAAATTCCACAAACCACTTAAAATTAGTAAAAATTACTGTACTCTGAATGAGTAGCATCTCAATCAGAATATCCAATATACTTGTCTTTATGGGCATTGAGGACTCAGGGCATTTTCTTGCCAACCCTCAAGGAAATTCAAACTCAGGAATTTGTATATCTCACTTAAGGAAATTTAACTGACTTTGGTATTTTGTATTTGCGTAACTTATATGCTGAACAGTATGTTAAATATTAACGTTTTTCTGAATAAAGCAAAAAAGATTTCTTCTTTCTTTACAATTAGAATGATTTGGCTCTTGGAGTTATACATTCCCTTAGTTTTCCTCTGGCTTCATTTCATTTTATAATTTTTAAAATAAAAATTCATGTACTATTGTACATCTGTGCTATTATTTTCCTTGGAGTCAAAGGGGTCCTAGCAGACAGAGCTTTTTTTTAAAACTAAATTTCTGTCACTAAGGACCTACATGTTTTGGAGTTGGCTAGGACTAATTATTTTCATTGTACCAGCTGTCACAAATAATTCAGCCTGCTCAATTCAAGTACATTAGCAGAATGGATGAGAAGTCCCTTGAAAGGAGAATTTTCAGTATCAATCTTTTCTCCTCATATCAATGTCCAGAAATTTCAATTAAAACATTTTGGGAAGTAGACAAAAATGGTAAGTAACAGAATTAGATAGTGCTTTCCACATACCCATTTGACATCGATCCTCTTTCCAATGGAAGCCCCTACTTTCTGGGGGTTTTGTGTGCAGATCAACGTGTTGGAGACTGGGAATGACAAAGAAGCCAAGCTCTGAGTAACCCCATCCTCAAGGATCTTATTGCTCCAACTCCAAAGAGTGAAACAAATGTAGAAACAGCAGAATGTTGGGGAGTGGGTTAATTTCTTCCTGCTGCACTAGCCAATTACCACAAATTTAGTGACTTAAAACAACACATATTTATTATTTTATGGTTCTGGATGTCAGAAGTCTGACACAGGTCTCACCAAGCTAAAATCAGGAGGCAGCAGGATGACATTCCTTCCAGAGGCTGGGGAGGAGAGTCCATTTTCTTGCTTTTTCCAGCTGTCTGCATTTCTTGGCTCATGGCCCCCTTCCATCTTCAAAGCCAGCAGTGGTCGCCCGGGTCTTTCACACATCGCATCACTCTGACATGACTTCTTCTGCCACCCTCCACCTCTTTTAAGGACCCTTGTGACTCCATTGGGCCCACTGTGATAGTCAGGATAACCTTCCTATTGAAAAGTCAGTTGATTAGCAGCCATTGGAGAGAGGCCGGGGCAGTCCTCGGCTGGGTTCATTCACTCAATGCAGCAGAAAGGACAGACACACCGAACTAGACTAGGAAGGAAAAGAGGCTTTATTCACTAGCGGGAGACCAGAGATGTACAATCTCAAATAGCCTCCCCATTACGGGTTTCTCTCGCACCTTTTATATGGCTAAAACAAAGTAAGGTCATCACTAGGGTGACATTTCTAAGAAAGGTCCGGAAAAATTAGGTTTTGCTTCCTCAGTTAATCTTAAAACATGCATGGCACCTGAGGTCAGGTAATCTTGGGGTAATAAGGATTGAGGGGGTGGTACAGATGTGAAGGTACAGGTAACGACAGATGTGAAGATACAGCTAACGAGTGAGGAAGTGCATAGCTACACATTTTGGGTGGAGATACGTCTACTTAACGTTAAGTCTGTAGCTGTGTGTGCCTGCTAACGTGAGCAAGAGTGACACTGAATTTTTCTAACATTATAAAGCACAGTACAGTGCCTTAATATTTAAACTATATTGAGTTTTTCTAGTACTACCCCTTAATTCCGTCTGCAATTGTAATTCCTCCTTGCCATGTAGCCCAATATTCACAGGTTCCAGGATTTTGGGTGTACATGGGTTTGGGGGGGGTGCGTTATTCTGCCTACTCAGGGAGCAAATACATCCCAAAGGTCAGCTAAGTGTCCTTTTCTCATCAGAAAGGCAGGTGCCTTTTCCTGAACTGCTCTGTCTAGTAAATACATTTTACTAAGTCTTTCTGACACTGGGTGGGGTTAGAGACAACACAAATATCAGCCCAGACCCAGCTTTTGTCTGATTTTCTCCCCCATTCCCCTTAAATCCTTAGCTTGCAGCTGTAGCACTTCAATCCCTCCCTCTATCATCATGGCATTCTCCCCATGTGTGTCTGTCTCTATTCCCCTTTTTATAGGGACGCCAGTCATGTAGATTAGGGCCCATCCTGGATCAGTTTGGCTTCATCTATACAGGATCTTCAAAGATCGTATTCATATGTGATTAACACCACTGAATTATATATTCCAAATGGAATCAAAAGGGAAATTTTAGGTTGCATGTAAGTTCCCACACACACATATACACAAAACCCACAGAACTACACAACACTAAGCCTGAACCCTAATGTAAAGAGTGGACTAAACCAAATAGCTTAATTACAATAAAATTGTTCATCAGTTACAACAAAGATGCCTCACTAATGCAAAATGTTAATAATAGAGAAAACTGTGTGTGTGAGAGGGAGGTATATGGGAATCTTGTACTTTCTGCATGATGTTTCTATAAACGCAAAATTGTTCTCATTAAAAAATGGCAAAAAATAAAAAATCTTATTCATAAATAGGTCTATACCTTAACTAATAATAACAAATAATAACTTTCAAAGGTCCTGTTTCCAAATGGGCTCATACCGACAAGAATGTGGATTAAGACTTGAACATGTCTTTTGTGGGGGAGTCAATCCCCAACAGAAGTAATTTCATTCTGTGAGTGGCACAACCAAATCAGAAAGCAAAGTGGGGACTTGTCCAAGGCATGCAGCAGAGCGTAGGCCACTCAAACCAAATCTGCTTCCGGGTGCTTTCTGTCCAGGGCTTTTTTCACTCTCTCTCCTTAGTAGCTTTAGCATCTCCTGAGGAAGCAGTAACTTGGGATCTCTTTACTTATTCCCTGCCCACACTCCTCATTCAGAGATCCCTTGACATTCAATTCTGTCACAGTTGGAGACTGAGAAATAATGAACTGAAAGTGAGCAGGGGTAGGTGTCATCAGAAGATGACATTTTTGACAGCATGTCCAGAGGCCACTCCTCATTACAGTTACTTATTGAGACTCTCTCTTGCCTTCTACTGGAGTGATTTGCCTTGAGGGTAATTTTGAAACTTTCCCTATGGGAACTTCCCTTCACACTTTGATGTGACAAAGGGAATGAATAGCCTTAATTTAAACTGAATTCAATTGTGTTCTCCTTAAACCCCATACTTTGGATAAAATCGGACAGCGTGTCAAAGGACTCATTAACACACACGGAGAAATTGTTAGAAAGAATGCTCCAGTGCGTGTTGACCAATTACTCAGGCGTTACCCACTCCCGCTTACTCTGGGTGGCATTGTTTTCTGCCAGGATGCTCTCGCTAGTGATGGCCATTGCATGCTTGCTGCTCAAGTCCATGGAAGTAGTTAAATGCCTCTTTACCATGTTTTCTTGGCAGCTGCCAATTACAGACTGAGAAGAGAACCTCAGAGAGTAGAGAGAAAAGCAGGTTAGTTGTCCATTTTCTGCTCTCTATATGTAATGGTAAATAATAAAATCTTCCTCTCCTTTTCTTTGTTAAAGTAATTACAGTGTGTCCATATCAGTGCTGAGGGCCTTCCATGCATTAGCAAAAATGTCTTGAAGATAGTCCCATGAGAGAAGAACGCTAGCTCTCCACCAAAAGACAGAGGGAGATTAAAGTATTGTCACACTGTTGGGAAGTGGCAGAAACAGAACTCAACACTAGGTCTCTCTGTCTGCTGCTCGCTTCTGTTCAACTCTGCCTTCAACACAGTACTGAACAAATGCCATCCCAAATGAGCTCCTTGAGTGCCAGGACCAAGTTATTCATCCTTAACATATCCTTAATATCTATCTTGGTGCTTGACGGTTCAATAGATGCTTCTTAAATGAATTGAGTGAATGAATGAGTTTTAGCCCCAGCTGTGATTGAGTTGCTCAGACTGACATTTTGGCATCCTTTCTCGGGAGGAATTTCTTCTTGTGCTGGATGAAGTTTCTCTAGTTAAAGTTAATGCATCTCAGCAGAGTGTCTGAAGTTGCTAGGTGGGTTGGTTCCTCTTGGCATGGATCCATCTATAGGAATCAATATTTGGCCAATCCAGGGAACAAATTAGTCTGATGTCACTGTCCCTATTGAGGGATAAACTGTTGCCTTCTTGTCAGAGTAAGTAATTTACTTTTCAACTTCCCCGTTCTGGTACAGAGGGATTTGGGTTTGTGGGTGAGTGATTCAACACTTGATTAATCAACAATTCTACATGGCAGGAAGGTTTTTGAATATTTGAATTAATTTTTTTTATTTCTCTCTGCTTTTCTCCTACTTAGCACCTCCTACACCTTGGTATCTTCATCTCCTAGAACGCTTTCATCTTGAATTTCTCCTCCACATTCCCTTTCTGACGCTTGATAAATCTCTGGGGAAAGCTGCCTCTCAAGGTTTCTCTGTCAAATGTTTTCTGGTAATGAGAATAGAGCTGAGTTATAAGGTTGTTGCTATGGATAAAGTGTGTTTTCTCATTGCCCTATTATATTCGGGCATGCTCCTAATCTAAAATCTGAGAGTGACACTGAATGTGCACTCCTTTTTTGGTCTATTGTCTCTCAATTATATCATCTTAAATTTGCTTTTTGGTTTAATTTTTTAAATTTATTTTTTATGATGGTAAAATGGCAAAATCTGCCATTTTAATCATTTTAAGTATACAATTAATTCAGTGGCATTAATTACATTTACAATGTTGTACTACCATCACCACTATCCATTACCAGTATTTTTTCATCACCCAAAACAAAAGCCCTGTACCCTTCAAGCAATAACTCCCCATTTCCCACTTCCCCTGCCTCCTGATAACCTCTAATCTACTTTCTGTCTCTATGAATTTGTTTGTTCTAGATATTTCAAATAAGTGACATCATACAATATTTTTCATTTTGGGTCTCTCATTTCATTCAGCATGATGTCTTCAAGGTTCATCTAGGTTATAGCCTGTACCAGAAACTCTTTACTTTTTAAGACTGAATAATGTTCCATTATATGAATATACCTCATTTTGTTTGATCGTTCATCTATTGATGGACAGTTGGGTCATTTGCACATTTCTGTTATTGTGAATGATGCTGATATGGACATTGGTTTGCAAAAATCCATTTGAGTCCCTGTTTTCAATTTTCTTTTGTTATATACCTAGAAGTTGGATTGCTGTATTATATGGTAATTTTATGCTTCCTTTTGTGTGGAAAGATGCTCAAATTTTAGATTTATTCATGGAAACAACATGGAAAGGACCCATGTGATCACTAGTTCCTTCAAAATCCTCACATCTAGAGACTATTCTTCCACTCCTAACTAGATTTTATTTAATGGCATTGAATGCCTGGGCATTGATAGATTCAAAAGCTTGAATATTTCAGCAGCAAGATCGTTTCTTCAGAGGAAAGAGTACGGAAACCGAATATGGATTACAAGTAACTGAGTGGGAGAAAGGGGCTCAGAGTTCACCACTTCTCTCCTTCCTTGCTTTACTCCCTCATGCACATCCAGAGACTCCCTTGGGCTTGCAGAGTTCAGTGGGGAATCAACTCTATAGGATGCCGTTCAGATGAACAGACTAAGCCCTTTCTTGTGGGAGCTCACAGTCAAGTGAGGAAAATGTTACGTGCATTACGTACAACTAGCTGTAAAACAATGTGAGAGTCCTGTTAATAGCAGTAAAGTAGGCCGTGGGAGCATAGCCTGCTGGATGATACCATGGGCATTGGAGATTGGTCTGAATCTGGTTCTGCAACTCTCTCCATTACTTAGCCTCTCTGGGCCTCAATTTCTGATCTGTAAAATGAAATTAATACTACTTGCTTATGTTTTTCCAGAGTTGTTGAAAGAATTAGGGATAGGATAAGATATCATGACTGCAAAGTACTTAACCCAGTGCCTGCGTTGTTGTACAAGAAATATTGATGATGATAATACTTGTGAAAGTAATAACTAACATTGAGTGATTCCTATGTAATAGCCACAGCCCTAGATAGCTCTAGGAGATTTATATGAGTCACCCTCTTTGTGAAGTATCTTACTTATAGATAAGGACATTAAATTACTTAATGTCTTATTCATTCATGTATTGCCTCAACAAATATTTGTCAAGCACCTCTTATATGCCAGGCATTGGTCTAGTTTTGGGGAACAGAGCAGGAATCTATGCGCTCATATAACTTACATTCTAATGGAAGAAACAGACCATAATCAGACAAACAAATAAATATTTAATATGTAAGACGGTGATGAGTTCTAAGAAGAAAAATAAAGGGACTGTAGTGGTAGGTTGGCCATTTCAGATAGGACCATATTATCCTCTCTGATAAGGATTTATTGAATGAATAAGGGAACAGGCCATACCGCTATCGGGGGGGATGACATTTCAGGCAGAGGGAAAAGGAAGTGCAAACACTGAAGTGGGAGAGTGCTTGACATGACTGAAAATCCTACCTGAGGCTCTTTCTGGTTATTTCTAATATAACAGATCTAAGTGAGAGTAGTAGACCTTAGTGGTTAAGAACATGTCTCTAGTGGCAGACTGCTTGATGTCAATTCTGACTCTGCCATGAACTAATTGTGTGACATTAAGCAAGTTACCTAATCGCTTGTGCTTTTATTTTCTCATCTGAGGATAAGGATAGTATCCTACCTAATGGGGATATACAGGTTATTAAATAAAGTATAAGTAATGCACTTATAATAAAGCCTACTGCATTAAATTCTCAATAAGTGCAGCAGTTACTTTTATAGAATGATATGTAATCATACAAAAAGAAGGATGAAACTCTTTGTGCAATGATATGGAAAAATTGCCAAGATATATTTGTGAGTAAGAAAAACAAGGTGTCGCACAATGTGTCTGATATGCTAAATTTGTGTACAAAGGTTGAGGGAAAGACATAAGGATGTATTTGCTTATATATGCATACATAGTCCAGTTAGGGAAATGGAAAAACCTTCTAGGTATTTCAAACATTAAGAATTTAATATTGGCAACTGGTTCCAAGGTGTTGGAAGAGCTAGAAGAGCAGAGAGAAGAAGAGACACAGGGATTGCAAAAAGGGGCGATACCAACATATCAGAAGCTGTTAATCCCCTAAATTGGAACAGATGAGTCATACTGAGCTATTGAAGACCCTGTCACAGTCAGATGTGTGAAGGAGATGCCACCTTCACCAAAGCTAGAACAGTCCACAGATGCAGTCACTATCCAGGATTCTGCTGGCTTTCTATTGCAATCATAGTAACTACCAGCTCTATCTTCAGAGTTCTACTGTCTCATCTTCTGGTCCCCTGTTGGCAGAATCTAGGTGGAAGTAAGTGGGCAAGGGAATGAAAAGTGTTTTGCAGACTCTACCACAGAGGTAGAGAAGAGAAGATAGATGTGTGTAAGGTTGAGTGATATATACAAATAATTGCCACAGTTGAATACTTTTTTAAAATTGTAAAGATATAGATTTAGAAAAAAATCATGTAGAAAGTACAGAATCCCCATATACACCCCTCCCATATGGAGGACCTGGGTTCAATCCCTGGGACCTCCTGGTAAAAAGAAAAAAAGAACAATATAGAAGGCATGTGGGCTGCCAGGCCCCACGAGCGGGTGCACCGCCAGGCCCCATGAGCAGGTGAGCCCCCCAGGCCCTGCACACGGGTGCTCCGTCAAGCCCCGTGAACCCTGCAGCAAGATGATGACATAACAGGAGAGTGACACAAGGGAAAGCCAGGACAAGACGAGCCAAAAAAACAGGAACTAGGGTGGCGCAGGTGTTGGGATGCTTTTCTCCCACATCGGAGGTTCCAAGGGTTGAATCCAGTGAAGACAGGAGGAGAAGGATGAGAAGAGAGGGCAATAAATGGACACAGAGTCGCCCAGCGAATGGACACAGAAAGAGCAAAAATGGGGACGGGGGGAGGTGGTTAAAAGTAAATAAATAAATAAATAAATCGTTAAAAAAAAGTATAAGGGAGTAAGATATGGACTATAGTTGGTAGTGGTACTTTGACGATGCTCTTTCATAATTTCTTAACAAATGTTTCACAATAGTGCAAAGTATTTGTGGTGGTGATGTGTGGGAGCCCCATATGATGTTATGCATATTTGTTTTTTAAGTTCACAATGTTTGCTGAACTCTTGTTGTTTATGTATATTCATGTATGAAGGATATACTTCAATAAATTGTTTTTAAAAAATAGCTGCCACCCTAGTAAGTGTGAAATGGTATCTCATTGTGGTTTGTATTTGCATTTCCTTGATGGCTAATGATGTTGAGCAAGTTTTCATATGCTTTCTGGCCATTTGCGTATCTTCTTTGGAGAGATGTCTGTTCAAGTCCTTTACCCATTTTTAATTGGGTTGCTTGTGTTTTTAAGTTGAAGGATTTCTCTATATATTCTGGATATTAATCCTTTATCAAATATGTCTTTTTCAAATATTTCCTCCCATTGTGTAGATTATCTTTTTACATTCATGATAAAATCCTTTGATGGACAAAAGGTTTTTATTTTGATGAGGTCTCATTTATCTCTTTTTTCTTTTGATGTTCATGCTGTTGTCAATTTTGTTGATCTTTTCAAAGAACAAACTTTTTAGTTCTCTGAGTCTCTCTACTGTTTTGTTGTTGTTGTTATTTTCTATTTCATCTATCTCCACCCTAATTTTTGTTATTTCCTTCCCTCTGCTCACTTTGGGTTTAGTTTGCTCTTCTTTTTCTAGTTCTTCCAATTTTGAGGTTATTTCTCTGACTTGACATCTGTTTTTCTTTTTCTTTTTTTAAACAGTTTTACATATTATCTTATTTTACTTTTAATTTTATTTTATTTTATTGAGGTACCAGGGATTGAACCCAATTGTACATGGGAAGCAGGTGCTCAACCACTGAGCTACATCTGATCCTTTTTTTTCTTTTTTAATGTAAGCATTTAGAACTATGAATTTACCTCTCAGCACTGCCTTCCCTGGATACCATAAGTTTTGGTATGTTGTATTTTCATTTTAATCCATGTCAAGGTATTTCCTAATTTTGCTTCTGATTTTCTCTGTAATCCATTGGCTGTTTAAGAGTATGTTGCTTAATTTCCACATATTTGTGAATTTTCCCTTTCTCCCTCTTTTATTGATTTATAATTTCATTCCATAGTGGTCAGAGAATATATATAGTATGATTTCAATATTTTTTAATTTATTGAGACTTGTTTTGTGACCCAACATATGGTCTATACTCAAGAAGAATGTGTATTCTGTTTTTGTTGGGTGCAATGAACTGTATATGTCTGTTAGGTCTAGGTGGTTTAGCAACCACAGCTCTCTATTGATTACTTACTATTTGCATGGTGTATTTTTCCATCCTTTCACCATCAACCTACTTGTATCTTTGAAGTTAGGATATGTCTCTTGTAGACAGTATATAGTTGGATCATGCTTATTTTATATCTATTCTGCCAATCTCTGCCTTTTGACTGGAGAATTTAATCCATTTACATTTAAAGTTACTACTTTAACAGGTGTTTCTTCTGCCATTTTGCTATTTAGCCTTTATGAGTCTTATTTTTGTGTGTCCTTAACTTCTATTAAACCCTACTTTTAAATTTATTCACTTTCGTGTATTGAACCATATTGGTGCCTTGTCATTTCTATCTGGATATATTTTTCATCTGTTTACCTTGTGGTTACCATAGGGTTAAAATTTAAGATCTTAAATGTATAACAATTATATTTGGTTTGACACCAACTTAACTTCAATAGCATGCACATATACTTCCCCTATTCCCTTCTGTCTTTACATCACACCAATTTTTTGTACTTATTACCACTTATATATTTGCACAGTGTGTGTTTAAAAACAGATTTATCATTGCTTTTTATGCATTTGCATCTTAGCCCTTGTAGGAAGTAAGAAGTGGAGTTATATACCAAATAATACAACACAATAATATTAACATTTATAATTACCCAAATGGTTAGCTTTACTGTTTGTTTTTATTTATTTATGCTGCTTTGAAACATTGTCTAATATCTCCTAGTGTCCTTTTTTTTTTTTTTTTTTTTTTTTTTTTTTAAGTCAGAAGAGCTCCCTTTAGCATTGCTTGTAGGGCAAGTCTAGTGGTGATGTACCCCCTCAGCTTTTGTTTATCTGAGAATGTCTTAATCACTTCTGTATTTTTTAAGGCGGTACCAGGGATTGAACCTAGGACCTTGTACATGGGAAGCAGGTGCTCAATCACTGAGTTACATCCACTCCCAACTCCCTCATTTTTTAAAGAGTCTCACTTATATAAAATTCCTGGCTGGCTGTTGTTTTCCTTCAGCAACTTAAGTATTTCAGCTCACTGCCTATTGCCTCCATGGTTTCTGATGAGAACTCAGCACCTAATCTTATTGGAATTCCACTGTATGTAACACTTTGCTTTACTCTTGTAGCTTTCAGGACTTTCTCCTTGTCATTTGCATTTGATAGTGTAATCAACATATGACAGAGTTTATATTTCTTCATGTTTATCCTGTTTGATGTTCTCTGAGCTTCCTGAATGTGCATATTCGTGACTTTTGCTAAGTGTAGGAAGTTCTCTGTCATTATTTTTTTGACCATTCCTTCTGCCCCTTTCTCTCTTTCGTCTCCTTCTGGGACTCCCATAATGTATATATTGGCATTCATTAAAGTGTTCTATATCTGTCTTAGGCTATTTTCACTTTTAATATTTCTTTTTTATTTCTGCTCCTCAGCTTGACTCATTTCAAGTTTCTTGTCTTCAAGTTCACTGATTCTTTCTTCTACCAGGTCCAATCTGCTCTTGAAACCCTCCTGGACATTTTTCATTTCAGTTATTGTGGTTTTAAACTCCAGTAGTTCTGTTTGGTTCTTTTTAAAACTTCTGTCTCTTTACTTAGACTCTTATATTGTTCATTCATTGTTTTCCTGATATGTTTAGTTCTTTGTATTTTCCTTCGTCTCCTTAAGCATTTTTAAGATCATGCTTAAGAAGACGTTATGTTCAGAATGTCCAAATTTTCATCTTATTTATTGGTGTTTTCTGTATTTTCATCCTTTTCCTTTGGATGGGCCATTATTTCCCATTTCTTTGTTTGCTGTGTTCTTTTTTGTTGCACAATGTATATTTTAGTATTTTAAAATGTTAACTCTGAGACTTATTCCTTGGGATGTCTTTTTTTTTTTTTTTTTAACCAGCTGGTGATAAGACAGAGATTTACTTGAGTTTCAACCTCCCTGTCAGGAAGGTCTGGCTAAGGAAAATGCACTACACAGGATTTTCTCTTTCTTACTGGGCCTTTGTCTTGTCCTGAACTTTTGCTTGTTATTTGTTTTGGAGTTCCCCTGTGTGACAGTTTGAAATTCTTTTGTGAATCCCAAAAAGAGAAATATTATATTTTTGAACTAATCCATTCTTGTGGGTGTGAGATTCTTTTGATTGGACTAAGTCAGGTGTGAGGCATGATTCAGGTGAAGTCTCCACCCTCTTGCTGGGTGTGATATAAACAGAGACAGATAGAAAAAGGAAGCCACCATATTGATCCTGCCATGTGAGAGAAGGGACTCCAGTTTCTACCACAGCTGAGCTCAAATGAGAAGTCCCTGAGAGGCTCAAAGAGCTGAGGCCCAGGGAGAGATAAGCCATATTCCTGATAGCTCACAGCTGAATGTGGGAAGAAAGGGGAGCAGTCAAAACTGAGAGAGGAGGCCTGGAAACAGTTGAGCTCTGGGAGATGGTAGATTCTGGAGGGAAAGGTAGAGACCTTTGCAGAGAGCACCCACCATCTTGCTTTACTACATGGCAACATGCCAGGATCAACAGCAGCTGATATTGGTGAGAAAGCATCTCTGATTGTGCCTTGATTTGGACATTTCATGGCTTCAGAACTGTAAGCTTTTACCCTAAATAAAATTCCCATTATAAAAGCCAACCCATTTCTGGTACTTTGCATTGGTAGCCCTGTGGCAAACTAAGACACCTGTTTACAATAGTTTGGTTGTCCCATTTCCCAAGGGACAAATCTTTCTTTCCCAGGTTTCTGGAGCTGGCAAGTTTTTGTCCCAGACTCGATGAAAGAAATCAGAGAGGACCTGGATAAGTGGAAGGAAATTCTATAGTTTTCTACACCCCTTTTGTCTTTCCTAGAGAATGAACCTTATGCACTAGTGAAGAAAGTGTATTCTGCCATCATTTGGTGAAGTATTTTATACACGTCTGCTAGGTCTAGTTGTTTTATAGTATTTTTCAATTCTTCTATCTAGAGTTTCTACCCATTATTGAAAGTGGTATGTTGAAGTCTCCTACTATTAATGTAGAACTGTCTATTTTTCCCTTCAAATATGTCAATATTTGCTTCATGTATTTTAGAGCCCTGCTGTTAGTGCATATATATTTATCATTGTTATATCTTCTTGTTTAATTGGCTTCTTTATCAGTATACTGTCCTTCTTTGACCCTAGTAAGAATTTTGACTTAAAGTTTATTTTACATGATATCATTATAGCTCTTTCAGCTCTCTGTTGGTTACTAATTGCATAGAATATTTTTTTCCTTATTTTCACTCTTAACCTATCCATGTCTTTGATTATAAGCACTGTCTCTTGTAAACAGCATGTAGTTGGGTCATGCTTTCTTATCCATTCTGCCAAGCTCTGCCTTTTGACTAGACAATGTAATCTATTTACATTTAAAGTAAGTAGTGATAATGCAGGACTTTCTTCTCCCATTTTGCTATTTGGGCTTTGTAGTCTTGTACCTTGTATGTCTCTCAATTCTTCTGTTAATGTCTACTTTCATATTTATTTGATTTTTTTTTTTTTTTTTTTTTTGGTAGAATGCTATTGTGAGTGCCTTCTCATTTCCTTCTGTATATATATTTTAGATATCTATTTTCTTTGTGGTCACAATGGGGCTTACATTTTACGTCCCAAATGTATAATAATCACATGTGAATTGATAACAACTTAACTTCAATAGAATACACAAACTATATGTTTGCATCTATGTGTTTCTATCCCCCCTGTCCCCTCACCTTTTTGTTGTACTTGTTACAACTTGTATCTTTATACATTGTATGTCCAAAACCAAAATTTATCATTACCTTTATGCATTTTCACTTTAGATCTTGTAGGAAATAAAAAGTGAAGTTACATACCAAAAAATACAAACAATAGTGCTGGCATTTTTAATTACTAATATGGTTATCTTTACTGGAGTTCTTTATTTCTTCATGCCACTTCAGTCAAATTCCCTTTAGCATTGCTCGTAGGCATGTCTAGTAGTCACAAAATCCATCTCTTACTGGCTTTAAATCATATTTTCTTGATTTGGCACTTGCTCAATTACTGCATCCCTTTAAATGTTTTCAGAAGTTTTGAGGAAAATGGCTCCACCAGTTTTTGCTAGTTTTCAAAGATTCTTCTAGGGACTTGAACTCTGGGTTGTCTCATATCACCATCATTCTTGACCAGAAGTCAGTTGGATACTTTTTAATCCTGGTTTTGATTAAAGCTCTAAGTATATTTTCATTAATGAAAGTCTTTCTGGGTAAATTTGCTAAATTGGCACACGTACTTAGAATTTAGTTCATCTAACTTAATCCAATTAATAGTTTTAAAATCTAAGATAAAAATTATCATTTTCCTTAGACTATCTTTCTGAAATGCTCATTGTTAGTACTAGATTATTAACAGCTGATTAATAGCCAATTCAATAGTTGCTGAATAATATTAAACTCAAGAGTGGGTTATCTTATGAGAAACTACCAAGGAATTATTCTGTGTGGCTGCTTGAACAGAGGAAGATGCAAGTCTTTAAGATATTAGATATAGTAGAAAAGTTGACATAAGGTGTAGCCAGCTTTCAAGAGAATCCCCATGCTCATGCTTGCCACTGCTTGGTTCCACCCTTTTTGTAGTACCCTCCCACTTTTTATCAAGGTTGGGCTGTGCAACCAATAGAAAATGATGGAAGTGATAATGTATATCTTCCAAGGCTAATTCATAAAAGATAGTCACTTTTGCCTTGTTTTCTTGGATCACTTTCACAAGGAGAAGCCAGCTCCTATGTGATGATACTTGTGGTGGTTTGGAGCTGTATGTGCCCCAGAAAAACATGTTCTTAAACTTAATACATTCCTGTGGGTATGAACCCATTGGTAAGTACGACCTTTTGATGAGGTTACTTTAGTTAAGGTGTGGCCTTACTCAAACAGGATGGTTCTTAATCCTCTTACTGGAGTCTTTTATAAGCAGAATGAAATTCAGACAGATAGAGAGAAAGCCATGAGAAGCAAGGAGCCAAAGGTCAACAGAAAGAAGAGAAGCAAGAGGCCAGGAGAGGCCAACATGTGCATTCCAATGTGACAGAGGAGCCCAGGCCAAGGATCTCCAGCAGCCAGGCCCAGAATGCAAGTTTTGGGGAAGAAAGCATTGCCTTGATGACACCTTGATTTGGACTTTTTTTTCTAGCCTCAAAAGCATGAACTAATAAATTCTCATTGTTTAAACTATCCCAATGCATGGTATTTGCTTGAGCAGCCAGGAATCTAAAACAATACTCAAGCAGGCTGATGGAGAGCTCTATATGGCAAAGAACTGAGTCCTCTTGTCAGCAGCTAGCACCAACTTGCCAGCCATGTGAATAGTAAATCTGAATCTCCAACCCCATTCAAGTCTCCAGATAATTGCAACCCTGGCTGATGTCTTGAGTACAACTTCATGAGAGACCCTGAGCAGAACCATTCCTGCATTCCCATCACACAGAAACTGTGAAGGAACAAATGTTTATTGTTGTTTGAGGCCACTGAGTTTTGAGGCAATTTGTTACAAAAACAATAGGTAGGGAGTGGATATGGCTCAAGCAGTTGAGCACCCACCTCCCACACGGGATGTCACGGGTTCTGTTCCCAGTGTGTCCTGAAAAAGCAAAAATAAACAACAAGCAAAACAAACGATTAAAATCAACTCAGGGAAGCTGATGTGGTTCAGTGGTTGACTGCTGGCTTCCCACATATGAGATCCCTGGCACCTCAAAACAAAAAAACAAAAAACTATAGGTAAACAAATACACATTCTAATGTGGAAATGTAATTTGCATTCCTGTTTAGACGGAGGACTAGGTAGAAGGAAACCTCTGAAATGATCATCAGGTTTTAAACTTGATTTTTTTTACCTGATAGTCAAGGTCTGGATTTGCTCAAGAAATCTCTACCTTTCTGATTTCTCTATGCCAAGAGAATTTATGGTTTTCCTGGCATTTGTGACATATGACACATTTTTCAAGAGTTGTAATTTAAGATTCTCACTTCACCTCTTCACAAGACTTGCTTG
>JAKSZT010054524.1:20021882-20049225 GCA_026826555.1 Tolypeutes matacus
CAAGCAAGTCTTGTGAAGAGGTGAAGTGAGAATCTTAAATTACAACTTTCGAAAAATGTGTCTTATATCACAAACTCCAAGAAAACCATAAATTCTCTTGGCATAGAGAAATCAGATAGGTAGAGATTTCATGAGCAAATCCAGATCTTAACTATCAGGTAAAAAAATCAAAATAGGGAAGCGGCTGTGGCTCAATCAGTAGGGCTCCCGTTTACCATATGGGAGGCCCCGGGTTCGGTTCCCGGGGCCTCCTGGTGGAGGCGGGCCCGCCCGCACGGCGTGGTTGGCTGACCCAGCGAGCACAAGCAGCAAAGGGGGGATAAATGAATAAATAAATAAAATCTTAAAAAAAAAAAAAAAAATCAAAATAAAACCTGATGATGACTTCAGAGGTTTCCTTCTGTGTAGCCCTCTGTCTAAGCAGGAATGCAAGTCATGTTTCCATATTAGAATGTGTTTTTTTTTTTTTTTTTTTAACATTTATTGATTTATCCCGCCCCCGACACACACTTGCTGTCTGCTCTCTGTGTCCAGTCACTGTGTGTTCTTCTGTGTCTGCTTGTCTTCTCTTTAGGCAGCACCAAGAACCGATCCTGGGAACTTCTGGAGTGGGAGAGAGGCACTCAACCTCTTGTGCCACCTCAGCTCCCTGGTCTGCTGCGTCTCTTTATTGTCTCTCCTCTGTGTCTCAGTTTGTTGCCTCATCTTGCTGCGCCAGCTCTCCGCTCGGGCCAGCACTCCTGCACAGGCCAACACTCCATGCTTGGAGACCCCAGGAATTGAACCCTGGACCTCCTATATTGTAGACGGGATCCCAGCCACATCCACTTCCCAGTAGTAATATTTTGATGATGCTCTTTCATAGTTTGAAACAAATGCTTCACAACAATGCAAGATGGTGGTGGTGGGGAGATGTATGGGAGCCTTGTATGATGATATGCATGTTTGTTTTGTAAATTCACAAATTTAACTATATACTTATTGTTTATGTATGTTCATGTATAAATGATAAACTTTCCACTTAAAAAGTTAAAAAATATATATGTATGGGTTCCCTAAGCTCCAATTTCCTCTTCCAACACATTCTATTGCATATGTAGATGTGATCTGTCTTTCTGCACTTTGCTTTGTTGGAATTACGGTTCAAGGACCCGGCATCATATTTATTTTCTGCTCTGTTAGTGTAGTTTGGCTAGTGAGTATGAGCAAGGGCTCTGATGTTGGAGTGTCTGTGCTTGTAGTCTCATTCTTTCATTTATGATCTGAGGGACCCTGGGGAAATTAAATTAACAGTCTTTGCCTTTGTTTCCCCATCAGTAAAATGGGAATAAAAAGAGCACCTTCCTTGTCCTTGCTGTCAGAAGGATTAAATGAACTACTTTTAATGGAACTCTTATTAAAGCACCTGCCATGTAATAGATGTTCGATAGTACGGGCCATTTTAACATTGGACTGCTTCTTTCCATCATATGCAATGTTGTTTTTCACCTCTTTGTCTTTCTGTATTCTGTTTTCCTTTCCTTTTTTTTTGAATGCACACAGAATCTTTATTAATAATAGCCCTAAATTGAAGATACTCCACATGTCCATCAACAGGTGAATGCATAAAGAAATTGTGATACATATATCCAATGGAATACTATTCCACATTAATAAATAATGAACAGCTTATATGTGCATTAACAGGGATGGGTCTCAGAAACATTATGCTGAATCAAAGAAGCAAAACAAAAAGGACTGCATACTGTTTTATTCCACTTATGTAAAATTCTACAAAAGACAGATCTAGAGCACAGAAAGCTTATCATGTGGCCAATTTTGTGTATTTTCATGTTTCTTATTTTATTGTATTTCAGAGAGTTACATTTTTCCCCTTCTGGGATGTTTAGACATAACTGGAGATGGAGCAAAGACCTTTACTTCCTGAACGAGGAGAGTATTGTCATGAATTAGCTCTCAAGATCTTTACGTGGAAACTCTATCTTTCTTTTTTCTCTTGAACTTGCCAATCTCTCACTTTCTGTTCTTTTACTCTCTGCCTGTATCACACCACTATGGGCTTGATTATATTGATTTGGTTAGGTTAGTTGCTTAAGTATAGAACTGTATATTTTTAAACAATAATGAACTATTTGTAACTTATTCCTTGTGGTCAATGTTAAAAGAATTGAGGAATATAATAGTACCAACAATGTAAGTATAAATATTGTTTACCTTCTCTTGAAATGTCCTTTTCCTTCTTTACATGTGAAATAGTGTTTGAAAACATGGCTTTGGGTTGAGACTAAACTAGGTATAGCAGTTTGATATAGATATTGGATTATGTTTATAAACTGGTCTGTTCCTCTGGGCATATTAGACTGTATTAACTTCAGAGGTTTCACTTTTACTTGATTAAATAATGATTAAGGCTTTGATTGAGCCATGTCAGTAGGGCGTCAAGTCCCTGTCCCCTTGGTGGGCAGGGACTCACAAAGAAACTGACACAGCAGAGGAGTTAGTTGGAGTTTTGGATGCTGGAGCCCTCGGAAGTAAACACACAGGAGAAGAACACAGAGGAATAGAGATGGCTCCATAGACACAGCAGAGGCCTTGGGAAGAGAGATGAGCTTTATAGTCTACAGCTGACCTTGTGGAGAGACCAGAGCAGCTGAGCTGGGAGATAAATGAGCTCCAGGAGATAGATGAGACTTATCCCAGCCTACAGCTGATATTGGAAAAAGCTGGGACGATGGAGCCTTAAGAGGAAGAAGACGGCTGAACCCTTGCGGCCATCGGCAGCCATCTTGCTACAACATGTGGCAACAGACTTTGGTGAGGGAAATAATTTACTCTTTATGGCCTGGTAATGGTAAGCTTCTACCTCAAATAAATACCCTTTACAAAACCTAACAAATTTCTGGTACTTTGCATCAGCACCCCTTTGACTGACTAATATACTAGGTTTGGAACCAGATACTTTTCATTTATTAACTGTGTGATATTGTAAAGTGCTTAGCACAGTGCTCAAGGAGTGTTTAGCTTCCTTGTCTGTCAAGATTAAATTTGAGGGAAATCACCTCTGTGCCAGTTACTAGGCTCTCAACTTTTAGGGCCAAGATTTTGCAACTTACATTTCTGCTTTGCCTTATAGGTTCCCTGTTAGGCTCTGTCCATAGGGGGCAGTAGAGAGAACAGGAAGGGACTTGTTTCTTCCATTTTGTTTCCTGTGTGCTTTTTGTCACTTGTTCCTATAAGCCAGCAACATTTCTCCAAGTAGGCTGTGATACCTTAGTTGGTTTTTTTTTTTTTCTCACCTTTTCACAGGACAGGGACTAGGGTGAAGCCAGCTAGGCAATCACTTCAGACACAAAATTTCAGGAGGTGCCAAAATACTCAGGAATCAAGATGAATAATATTTTAATTCAATATTTTTAAAAATAAAAAAATTCATGGTGAACAAAATATCAAAATTTTAAATGGAATCCAGTGTCACGCCAAACCATATTAGTTAGTGCTTGAGACAGAAGGGAAAACATGTACCACTGGCTTTACTAGAAACAAACTTATGAATAAAACTTATAAATTCTTGTTTTTGTTTGCCAAAGGGGTGCGATGCAAAGTACCAGAAATGTGTTGGCTTTTATAAAGGGTATTTATCTGGGGTGAAACCTTACAGTTCCAAGGCTGTGAAAAGTCCAACCTGAGGCACCATGAGAGGTGCTTTCTCACCAAAGTCAGCTGCCATGTGTTGAAGCAAGATGGCGGTGATCTCTGCCTGGTCTCTGCCTTCTCCTCTGGGCTTCCTCTCTCAGGCTTAGCTGCTCTGCTTTCTTCCCCATTTCAGCTGCAAGCTGCCATAGGACTTCTCTCTTTCCAGGCCTCCTGTATCAGCCTTGGCTATTTCACTCTCTTCCTAAGATCAGCTGTAAGCTACCAGGCAAATGGTTCATCTCTCCCCCTGGGGCCACAGCTGTTTGAGCCTTCATCTTTCTGTCACATGGTAGGATCAAAAATAACAGAACTCTCTCTTCCTGTGTGTCTGAGTGAGTGTCTGTTTATATAGTCCTAGCAAGGGGGCGAGGACTCAGCCTGACATAGTCTAATCAAAAGCTCTAAAGCAATCTTAATAGGTAATCTAATCAAAGCCCCTCAACTGGATTTAATGCAATCAAAGGGTGTCACACCCAGAAGAATAGATTAGTTTACAAACATCATTTTTCTCTTTTGGGGACTCATAAAACAATCTCAAACTGCCAACTCTCCTTTTTTGTTTATCTCATTTTCAACTGAGAGAAATGCTGTGTTTGACAATTTCTCCTGTCCTTGTTATAATCTTAAATAATTTTAATTAGTTTAAGCTGAATTAAGATGATAATAATAAGATTTTGATATAAATAAAATATTTAAAATAAAATAACTGTGAGTTTTAATACACTTACTTTTCAATTTTTACATATTTTTCAACTACTTTAATGTTCTGGACAAAATTACCATAAAATATACATATATATAGACATATATAAAAACATATGTATGGACACACATTTTTTTTTCTTTTGCCTCAGGCACCAGTATGGCTCAACATAGTCTTGTCTTTTCACCTACCTAGTTCACAATTTTATCTGCAGCTAACAATTCTTTATATCAATTTCCCTCTGTTGAAATATCTGTTGTTATTTCTCTCTCTTGCAGGACTCTGTAGGACACAGTTTCCAAGAACAAAATGGAGTTCCTAGTCTCTTTCATATCCTGATCATGTTCCCTTATTTGTACTTTGCTCGTTTTCTATATCACTGAAATACAGTCTTCCCTCCCTCACACATATATTTATCTCTTCCTGTCCAAATCCAATCCATTCTTCAATGTCAATTTCATATGCCATGAAACCTTTCCTCATCTTCCGCAAAATGAGTATGTTTTTTCATTCCATGGGATCGCAGGGCCGTTTTGGCATTTGTACCGTCATGTTCTGCCTTGTTTTGTTGTTATTTGTGTATTTTTCTTATTCCTCCCCACTGCACACCTGGATTCTAAATCTCTGAGGACAGGGACTGACCTACTTCTGGTCTTATTCACCTTTGAGGCTATTTGGTGAGGTTAGGAGCTCTTGGGTTACTGGGCACAGAGAGAATTTGAGACATAGCTGGTTTGGGAAACACTGGCTTTGTGCAAAGAGGTGGGAACCAAACTCTATTAAACGTTTGAAATTATTCTTCCCTACTTTCCCACTGCTCGGAAAGCTTTCTTCCTTATTTGCCACCTCTACCACAGTTCTTAAATTTGGTCCTCGAAAGGGATAATTAACTTAACTCCTCCTCTTTCCTTAGTCCACTGAGCACAAGGTGCCATTTAAAACAGTCAAGAGCAATCTCTCCCTTGAGCTGGCAAGAAAATGATTTCCAGGAAGTAGGAGATCCCTGTGGGACGTTTGTCAGTGGGAGCCAAGCAGCCCTAACATGCACAGCTTTGTGAAACAAGAGCAAGGTATTTTCATGACAGAAGAGATGGGATGCCAGCAGGTCCCTTAATGAAGGGGCCATGATAATTGGGACCAGTGGGGATATTCTGCTCACTTCTATAGCAATAAAAACACCTCTCACAAAATTGAAACATTAGGAACTGCCTATTCCCAGCATGCCATAGGCCCCAGCTTTGTTCTTTTAGAAAAGTCAGATCCCACTGAGACTGGGAGTATTTTGTAAGAAATTGTTTATTTATATAGAATAAAGATGATATTTTCAAACTTGGAAGCTGACTGATTTCAGACTAGAAAAAGAATTTTCCAAAAACAAATCTGTAAGGTCAAGTTCCAGCGTTGTAGAAGGGGTAATTTGGGCAAACTTAGCCAACCACAATAGAAGACAGCATATTAAATTACTACTCTTGTAAAAGAATTTGTGTTTATAGATTTCAGGCATCTCAGGAACCTTGAGGGCGTTCCGAGCTGAGCACTTTGACCGAGAAGCTTGCATCTTTATATTATTGACTGCTGGCCCACTTTAAGCTCTTTGACTCCAAATTGTAGAGGGAAGGAGCAGGGTAGTGTAGGTCGTAGAAGAGACTCTTACACCTTGAGGTATGTATGTGCCTACTTGTGTGCATTGCATTTCCAGCCTAGAGCCATGGTTGATTTAATTCTCAACCTAGCAGCATTATTTATTGACGAACAATGGACGAAAGACCCAAAATGTCATACTGGGTTCATGGTCCTGTAAGTGCCATTTCAGGAGCTCAGTGGGATTTTCTTTTAGATTGGACAGATTAACTCTCCCTAATCACTGGGACATTCTTTATGTTACCATCAAGTAGGTAAGGGAGACCTGGTATATACCTATAGACGTCAAAGAAAATAAATCCATATTTCCTAGTCCTATTTCTTTCCATTTTTCCTATTCATTCATTCATTCATTCATTCATTCATTCATTCAACCAGTGCTTACTGAGAGCATACTCTGTGCCAGCACCATGCTAGGAGTTGGTATAAAGGGTGATTAGGAAAGAAATTAATTCTGGTTCAAGGAAGAGCCTTGCCACCCCAGATACTCAAGTCTAGTGTATTAACATATTTCTAGATGTTTGGAAAGCATTTTTAAATGGACTGTCCCTCACACGAGAAGCTTTAGATACCCTTGATGTGCTAAATTGAAGGCTTAGAAATTTGGGCCTAGTAGTTTTATGCAAAAATTGAAAGTGCTTTCAAAGCGTATAAGGGGCCTTTTTTTTCCCTAAACAGTGGTTTCAACCAAGGGTAATTTTGACCCCCAGAAGACATTTGAGATTATCTGGAAACATTTTTTAGCATCACAACTGAGGGGAGGCTACTGGCATCTAGTATAGGCCAGGGATCCTACAATGCACAAGACAGTCTCCCACAACAAAGTATTATCTGGTCCAAAAGGGAAGTTTGCCAAATTTGAGAAACCCACATTTTTACCAATACAATCATATTAACTCATTTTTAAAAAAAATTTAAATCAAGACAGATAACTTTATTTTGGAATGTTAATATGGAAGAATGTTATACTTGCTGTGTTCCTAACTTATATTTCACATTAACAATAATAAAATGTAGCTGGTATTTACCTTGACTTCTATAACATTTTTTCTAACATTTTTCCACTTGTTGTCATATCAGATGTTGGAAAAGAGCTAATATATTTGAGTCCCAGGAATTTATGCCTAACTCTAGCTTGTGAATAGGCAACCCTTTTAGATCTTCAACTTCCTGCCTCTAATGTCCTCAGCAGATATTCTGTGCATCTGCCCCAGTCACCTCTCTGCCTCTTTCTAAAACAGTCTTGGGGGTTCAGGATCCTTATCTGAGAGATAGAGAATGTGAAGCCAAAAAGTGAAGGCTTAATCAAGTTCATCCAGCAGGTTTGTACCTGGGTTTTTTTGGTGTCTGGCTCCACTTGTTCATTATTTAGTGGACCCTTCAGGGGAAATATGCAATATAAATCAGATAAGACCACCATCCATAGTCCCCTAAGTGCAGTGAAGGTTAAGTTGAGCCAGGCAGGCGATTTATACTTGCTTACTTCTTTTAAAACCTCTGTGGAGAATTAAGAGAGCTTTCAGCTAGGATGACAAGGGAAGAAATCTAATATGTTTAACACACCATTGTCATTCTTGTTCCTGGACATGAAAATATTAGTTTAAAAATCTGTGTATCCAGGGACGCTTGGATCAGAATAAATTTTTAAGTCATTAACTCATTGTGATTTGGTCATATAAAAGAGCTTGGCCATGCTTCTATACTAGGAATCTCCTAAGAGTGGGATGATCCATCCAAGCCAAAGTAACAGAACTACAAAAACATAGGTCAAGAAGTCTAATGAAGAATGTAATAGACTGAATGTTAAGGAGTTTTTGTTTTTTTAAAAAAATGATATGCTAGAGCATGGTTTTAGTTATAGAGACCATAAATTAAAATGACAATTTTTATAAAAGTAGTGGAATTTCTGGCTTAGGAGATTTTTATTAGGCTAAGTCAGGCCATTCACTTCCTTTCCTTCTTCAGAGGGGAAAAGCTACCATTTACAGTGTATTTGGATCCAGAAGCATCCTCCCTCCTTCCTTTCCTTCTTTTCCTTATTAAGTCTTGTAACCAACCATTGTTCAGACAATATTTGGTGTCAAAGATATACTTCATAGTCAGCATTTCCTAAGGCCTTATTTTGTTTCAGCTTGACCTAGGCGGTAACTTGCCTGATGTTGCTTAGCTGGGAAGGAGGAGAATCAGGTCCCAGTTCAGATCTTTTTGTACTCCATTAGAGTAATCTATATAGGCTTCTGTTGAGCAAATTTGCAACATGGCTAGAGCTTAGAATATGGGGGACTTAACTATTGTTCATTCAGACTGTGATGATCTAGGTTGTTTGTCAGAAAGGCTTTTTTTTTTTTTAAGATTTATTTATTTACTCTATCTTTTATCTATCTATCTATCCATCTAATCTATCTATCATCTATTTGTTTTTATTCACACACCTCCCCCCCCAGATGGTTCTCTTGTCTGTCTGCTTATTGTTTGCTCGCCTTTTCCAGGAGGCACCAGGAACTGAACCTGGGACCCCCCACATGGGAGGCGAGTGCCCAACAGCCTGAGCCACAACTGCTCCCCGTGGGCTTCAGTGTCTGCTGGCTTGTGGCATCTGCTTGTTCAGGCATCTGCTCGTTGCGGCGAGTGCAGCATCTAGCTCATTGCAGTGGGTGTGGGTGTCTTTAGGAGGCACCAGGACCTCTCATGTGTTTGGTGGGTTCCCATCTGGTTGAGCCACATCCCTTCCCAGAAAGGCTTTTTGAGAAGAGCCGGAGAGTCAGGAGTCCAAGGTTCTTGAGTCTGATGCAGGCCTGGAGGTCTGATAGAATTCCAACACACTGGCCAAGGTCAGATCTGTGTGTTTTGACAGCCAGAGGTGGGAGGAGCCATAAAAGATTTTCAAAGTTGAAGGACCTGGCCATCTGGGGATCAGCCAGTAAAGACATGGTTTTGGATCTGCCCCAGCCCCTGGACACTCGATGGAGCGCTCAGCGTTACACCCCAGCAGGCCTGCTTCCAGCAGTCTGGGCTCACTTAGCCCCTACCTACATCTCGGAGGGAGTCAGAAGAGGTTTTCCCGAGGAAGTGGTACTAGCACCTGAAAGAGAGAGAAGAGGGAAATTCCAGATATGTCCCTTACCTCAGTTAAAGGTGATTTGCACAGTAGCTTAGTTCTGGAACTCAACAACTTCGGACTTTGGAACCTTCCCCCAGCCCCCACCCCCACCTACCAGACATCTCTGAGGTTAAGACTTGTTTTCTCATCAGGGCACGAAGCAGGATTATATTATATAGTCTATGGGAAAATCACCAGTTTTCCTTTACATCAACTTAAAATGTAAATGACTTTTTAGTGGTAAATACATTTAATGTAGTGATAAATACATTTTCTTTTTCCTGGGTATGAAAATCTGAGGGCCTAATTTTATGACAAAACAACTCAGCAGCCATGTGTATTTGTTAAATATCCTTTGTTCTGAATGTTGCCTGGCCTAATTTCATATGATAAATATGACATATCTAGTAACTCAAAGTTATGCCTTTTAAACATGGCTCTCCTAATAACTAAAAAAATTAATGATGCATTTTCTTCTTTTGGCTGAAGCCAGTGTTCTCGTCATACAATTCATAACTGCTTTCTGTTAATTATCATGACTTTGTGTATTAGAATAGGATTTAACCCCGTTCAGCCTGCCAAGACATGGACAATTGATGGGACATGTCCAGTGATTCAACAGTGTGACTAAAGAAAACAAAAGTCAGTGATTACTTACATTATATATAGAGAGAGACATGTAGAGTGCTAACTCCAGAAGACAACTCAGTAGGTCTTTGAAATAATCTGGAATTAGCAGATGTGGCCCAGGTGTTGTCTGTTTTTTGTCTGTGCTGTGTTCCAATAAATCTAAGAATAATAAGTTCAGGATCTAAAAATCAGGAGAAAAACTCTGAAACCTCAGAGGCATCGACAGCAATAGTCACAAGTTGTGACTGAGATATATTAAATTGTATGCATATGCTCATACATGTTTTCTTTTTACTTATTTTTTTAAAAAGGAAAAGCCCCACAGTTTTCATCTAATTCTCAAGCAGTCCATCAATTAAAAGAAATTAAAAACGATTCTCTACAAATTTGTACACTAACCGATATTTACCATATTAACATTAGAATGTAAACTCCATGAGGGCAGGTATTTTGTCTATTTTGCCCACTGCCATATCCTAACACTGGAACATAGTGGATACTCAATAAATATTTGTTAAATGAATGAACAAATAACAGAAAAGCATTGTAAGATATTCATATTTCCATTAACTAGCTAAACAAAGACCAAATTTTATTCAATACATATTAAGTATTACTGATTTATTTAAAAACTAGAGATCCAAATGTGATTAAGGTTAATTTAAACAAAATGTTCAAATGACTAGAAAAATTAATTGTACAAATATTTGGCTAATTGGTAATCTCTCCACTTTTAATTTTGCCCTTCGGCTTGTGTTGCCAAAGAAGATTCGTGTTTTGTGCCATATCTGGTCATTACCTGATCATTTGTCAACTTTGTTTTAGGTCTAGAGGAAAAAAGCTCAGTCAGCCCTTCTGTCCGTTGCCCTCAGAGTGCCTCCTAGTGGCAAAACGCAGGTATTGTAATCCAAGGAAGGCTACTGAAATTTCATTCATTCATCCATCCACTCATTTATTGCCTATACATGTTTCAAGAAGAATGTAATGATCCTACCACTGTGGGTTTGTAAGATGTTATAAAAGAAGCTTTTTGCTTTTCCCTGAATTTGACTCTTTTCCTGTTCCCAGATGACTTGTGGTACCACAGTTTTGGGGCAAGGAACATACATTCAATGTTGGGTATAAAATTTAATAATTAGAAAATAAAGAATACAAAGGAACTATATTATACAGAACATTTGTATAAGAGTGTTTACAACAAAACATATTTGTTTTCTTAGCACAAATCAAAAGATTTGGGGAATGATTAAAGACTAATAGTATAGAAAAATTTAAAATGTGTTAAAATAGACTGCAAATTAACATTATTGTCGCATAGAGCTGATGAACATTAATGAAAATTCAAAATCAGTGCATTGAA
The DNA here is from genome assembly GCA_026826555.1 of Tolypeutes matacus. Taxonomy (NCBI): domain Eukaryota; kingdom Metazoa; phylum Chordata; class Mammalia; order Cingulata; family Chlamyphoridae; genus Tolypeutes; species Tolypeutes matacus. Next base: position 20,033,010 of record JAKSZT010054524.1, read on the forward strand.
GGGGAAATATGGAATGGTTAAAAGGAAGCAAAGTAACCAGGAAGTTAATTCAAAAGTTTGTAAAAAAAATTAAAAAGAAAAAGATATAGGGCCCCAAAGATATCCATTTCCTCCTGCATTTGGCTAAATTGATTTCTCCCTAAAAGACTGTTAATAAGACACATGTGAGCAGTGAATTTAACTGTTCTTTCTCATTTTCTGGGTTATCTGGCAAGTTTCATTGTTTTCAAGGAATTGCTTCTTCCTTAGTTTATGATTTTGTGCCATTTCAATCTAAATTGATTCAGGGAAGTGGCTGTGGCTCAATCAGTAGGGCTCCCGTTTACCATATGGGAGGCCCCGGGTTCGGTTCCCGGGGGCCTCCTGGTGAAGGCAAGCCCGCCCGCACGGCGTGGTTAGCTGACCCAGCAAGCACAAGCAGCAAGGGGGGGATAAATGAATAAATAAATAAAATCTTTAAAAAAAAAAAAAAATTGATTCAAATTCGGACACCAGAGGGTTTTCTTTGGATATAGCTATTGAGTTGTCCATGAGAGTAATTGACCATTTCAAAATATTGACAGCAGCCCTGAGGATTACTTTGATTAATCATCCAAGAGAGACAGACACACAGCCAAGCGCGCACACACACGTCACAGAGACCCTGTCAGATATTTTATGCATATCTGCTGAGTTCTTTTTAAAAGTTTTGTACCATATAATACTGTTGTTGTTTTTTTATCAGCTATTTACTTTGAAATAACTTTGGACTTAGAGAAAAGGTGCAAAAATAGAACAGAACACTGCCATATACCTTCACCCAACTTCCTTCAATGCTAATATCTTATGTAACCGCAGCATAATTTTCAACACCAGGAATATACTACTGTTTTGAATTTAAAGTACTGTGCCCTGGCTGATGGTGTTGCTGCTGTATTTCTCTTTCTCAACTCATTAGAGCTCCACTGCTGCTCCATTTCAGGAGGAATAAAACAGGTCTAGGGAGAATCCATTCATAATTGGCAGACCTGGGACATGAACTTATTCTCCGAGCCCTGTGCTGCTTCAGCAGGGTTCTCCTTTCTCAATAGTTTTGGGCTTCTTTTCTTTTCCACTCTGTGATGCCCAGTGACATCTTTTTAGCCTGGGGCTCAGAATACTGGCTTGTTGTTCTCATATTAAAAACTCTTAGAATCTTCTTGCCAGGGGCTCATATTAATAACCCAAATCTCCATCTCACACTGGCATATAATATCCACTATCTAATAAGAGGTTTACCATCTTTGCAGTTAATGTCATTCCTTTCAAATATCCAATATGTATTTTTATTATTTATTTCAAAGTGTTCCAAACTCCAGCCTCTAGTTTGTTTTAGTGATGTTCCTCATGCTTCATTATGGTGACTATTTCAATCTGAAGGCAAGGAGGAGTATAAATAGCTCAAGAAGATTCATTTTAAGGATCACATTTCTAGCTCATGGTTTTTGTTAGTGTTCTTCTCCAGCCTTGTTTTGCATGTGTGTCTGTGTGTGTTTTTGGAATATGTGTGACATCTTATCAAGAGCTGTTGGCTTGGGGTCAGTGTCATTGCTGCCGTCTCCCAAATCAATAGCAAACATACAACAGTGGCTTCGTGTTGTCCGTGACAATGAACACATCTCTCCCAGGATGCTCTTCATTGGGGAATATAAGAAAAATCCATTAGAAGTTTCAGGTTGACCTTTCTTGCTTTACACAGATTTGTTATCAGGAAGTGGTTTTCCTAATTCAAGAAATGAAGGCGGGAGCGGATGTAGCTCAAGTGGTTGAGCACCTGCTTTCCAGGTACAAGGTCCTGGATTTGATCCCCAGTACCTCCTAAAAATAAATGAAAAAGTGAACTCTTCATTCTCCGGTACCTTCTGAAAAAAAAACAAAAACAAAACAAAAAAAAAAAAACTGTGAAGGAAAAAGCCAAACCAGGAACATTTTTAAGGATCCAGTTTCTATTCAGATCAGCAAAAAATTATTTACCAGAAGCATTTATGGCTTCTTTGAGATCTTTCTTCCTACTGTTAAAAGAAAAGCTTGGGAAGCGGCTGTGGCTCAATCAGTAGGGCTCCCGTTTACCATATGGGAGGCCCCGGGTTCGGTTCCTGGGGCCTCCTGGTGAAGGCAAGCCCGACCGCGCGGCGTGGTTAGCTGACCCAGCGAGCACAAGCAGCAAGGGGGGGATAAATGAATAAATAAATAAAATCTTTAAAAAAAAAAAAAAAAAAAAAGCTTTAGGATCTCACAGCTTTATTTAGTATTTCATGAATAAGGCAGCATCCCACTCAGAAAGTAGAGGGAAGCACCACCAGGAGTGGAAAGGGGGAAGTTATGTAGGGCAAATCCAGAAGCAAGTGAGGAAATGTTCTGCCTGGCTGATGTTAAGTTTCCATTTTATATAGGGGGAGGTCTTACAAGGTGGGGAGCAGATGCGCATTGATTCTCTTGGTATGTCCAATCTCATAAACTCTCTTTGGACTCAAACTGATTTATCACCAGGTGCTGCTTATCTGTAGGTTCAAAGGGTGCATTCCATTGTTCTATTTTTGGGAAGGCTTCTGGAAAATCCTTTCTTGGAAAGGGGTCCCTCCTGGCAATGCCCAATGCAGATGGGCATTTTATTTTACTTACTACCACTTGACCTTACCACCCCGTCCCTCCAACAACAAAAGAGAGAGAACCCCAGGTTGTTTCAATAACCATCCGATCTTCACTGCGGGAGAAATGATTAGAAACCACTGGGTTGTGTATCGCAGGGGCACAGTGTGCCTCTGGCCCATCCAAATGTAATCTAAAATGGCTCCACACGGGTGGTTAAGAACCAATAATTCCTTCACTAACTTTTGGATGTCTGCTGCTTTTGTGTTGCTTTCTGAAGATTCTAGTTTGCTGCAGGGAGAGAACAGACAACATTTAACAAGGCCTTTAGTACCTGCCAAGTTTTCTTTCTTTCCATGACAGTGAAACATTATACTGGTTGTGGATAAGACCCAGTATTTTATCAGGAAAAGAGAGAGAGAGTCACCTGCTGCTGGCAGTAGGCTGCTGGCAGAAGACTCTGGGTTCTGGGCTTCTAGGTTCTTGGCTTCTGTTGCCTAAAAGATTTAAGGACATGCCATAGGGTAGGCAAGGAAATAAAGAGTTTATTAAGATATAAGAAAATGAGAAAAGTACACAGTCTGAGGCACGGACAGTGGGCATGCTGCAGGTGAGTCGCGCATGTTGGGGGCCCCAGGTAAGGCCTTTAGAAAACTTTTCTCTTTTCATAGTGTTGGGGAGAGGCCCCAGCTGTTTGCTGTTCGATTGTTTACCCCACCGGTTAGCTCTCAGGGGCCAATGGTGAGGCTTTGAAGTTATCTCAGGCTTCCCCTTTACCCCCGATGGGATTCTCATTCCAAATGGGATTCTCGTTCCAGTGGGATTCTCATGGACGGGGTCTCTTGGGATCTTTCCGGCAGCCTTCCCCTCCAGAGTTTTCCAGGTGGGGTCTCACAGCCTTGTGGTTCTCGGCCATGTTGTCCCCTGGGCTTGTTTTCTGCCAGGTCTTCAGCAGTGACTCAAGTCTTCCCTTTCACTATGCTAACCTGTCTCACTGCCAGGAAGCCCAAAGTAAATATTCCCTGAATCTTGACTGGCCTGCAAGCTCAGAGCCTTCACCTTTACTGCCCTCAAAGATGTTGCCACCTTTAACCAAGAAGTTTTTTAAATCTAGAGTCATGCTATTTTCTTTCTCTTAATTAAACCCGCTATTATATATATGATGATTAAGTAGATCTATGTGTAGCAAACCATATACACTTGCCAGACTTATCTGTTCAATTTTAGGAAAGATTTAGAAGATGGCATAAAGAAATAATATTGTGCAGGAGACATTTGAAAAAGACATTGGATTTTTCTGGAAAATTCACTCCAGAATTGAGGGCTATTGTCAAAATGGCTAAACCAGCAAACGCAACAACAAAACCATGTAATTCTGTGCCTGAAACTGCAAGCAGCTGGTTGCTTTATCATCCATTCCTGTCGTCAGAATAATTTCACCTTTTTGCCTCTGGATATTTAAAATGCAAACGAATCCACCACCCACAAAAACCATTAGCATAAACAATAAAAAACAAGTGACCAGACCACACAATGTTAGCATTGAAATTACTTTAGTAAAATGCAGTTATAATGAGCATGTCAGTTGCAGAGCTGTTTGCATCATAATAGACTGAACCATTTTGAACTTTAATTCTGGGTTCTTTTATATATGTCCTTTTTTTAAAAAACAAAAAAAGAAAAACCCATCCGTGGTTTGTTACTTTTTTTCTCCTTGCTTTTCCCCAAAGTTTTCTGATGTTAGAATTTTGTCCACTGTCTAAGACAGGGGGGAAAATTCCCTCTAGCTCTCCTTTGAGTAAAATAATTCTAATTGTTTCTCCTTTACAAAATCACACTAATGAAGGATTTTGTTAGTGTGGGAAAGTGTGGGATGGGGAGGAGTGGGGCATATGGAAATCCCCTATATTTTGTAACATTTATGTAATCTAAAGTTTCTTTAAACAAACAAACAAACCAAGTGTATTAGTCAGCCAAAGGGGTGCTAATGTGAAATACCAAAAATAGGTTGGTCTTTATAAAGGGTATTTATTTGGGGTAGAAGTCCACAGTTACCAGGCCATAAAGCGTTAAGTTTCTTCTCTCACCACAGTCCATTGCCACGTGTTAGAGCAAGACAGCTGCCAGCGTTTGCCAGGGTTCAGGCTTCTGGGGTTCCTCTCTTCCTGGGGCTGCGTTTCTCTCCGGGCTTAGCTCCTGTTTCCTCCACAAGTTCAGCTGTAGACGATTAGGTGAACGGCTTGCTTCTCTTCTCCTGGGGCCTTCTTTCCAACATCAAAACTGCTTCTGAAAAGACTGCTTCTACTCTGTTCTTTGCCTTGCCTGTTATATTCGATTCCCCACCCACCAAGGGGCGGGGCTCAACGCCCTAATCCTAACCTAATCATGCCCAGATTAACACATCAGTTGACAAGCATGATCCAATTATATTTTTGGAATTCATAATTACATCAAATTTGCCAACTGTTACACCAGGTGTTACCATGAAAATGATAATTGACCAGTGAAGGCATTAGGCAATATGCGGCTGATTTTTGTTTCCAAACTTCTAGGTAATTTCTGAGAAGTGCTCCTTTAGTCCTGAGTTATGAAAGGCAAAACTAAGACTGTGAGTACCAAAGTGTGCTTCTGCCCTCTGCATGGTGCATCTGTAGCTTTAACTGAGGCAACAGAATCCTTCCTCTACCTTCCTTTTGAAAGAAGTGGGGAGAATACCTTTGGGTGGGACAGCGACCACTCACTCAAAATAGTTTTGAAGACAGAAAATTAAACCAGAGGCAGCAGTAATTTATTTCTTTCTCATGAGAAACGGCACACGTCCAGGCTAATGGAAGCAGGGTAAGTGCGCGTGGTTAGTGCGGGAACAAACATTATATCGGTACCCTGCGGCAATATCCCATTTCCCTCCCTCCCTCACGTCACCCATTTCCCCATTGGTTGAGGACTATGGGCTTACACTCTTAAGAGCGAAAATTAACCCAGTCATGGAGCATCGCAAGGCTTTAGTGCCTTTTTAGGGAGAGTATGAGGACATGTCTCCGGTATCTGGGTTCATCCCCTTTTACTGACATGGATTATGGGGGAGTTACATGCGGGAATGTGGGGCTTAACTTGTTACGATTGAGACTCCAAGAATGTGGGAGGGTTAGATTAGTGGGAACAGGGAATTCAGCTTGAGAAGAGACCATCCTTTGTTCTATTTCTCTCACCTTCATGATATGTATTTTCCTTTCCTTATTTCTTTTTTCCCTAAGATTCTGCCTTTTAAAATCTGAGAGGTTTTTCTTTTTTTCCCCCATCCCTTCTAGTAAATTATCAGTAGCAATTTTCAGGCCCAGTCTGGCTTCCTCAGCCTCTTCAACATACCTGTGCTCTGCCATACATCCCTTTCAACACTGGGAACATAAACTCATTCTGTTGGCTCAACTAAACCATATTTACAGAAACTCTATTGAGGATGGGGTGGGGAACAGCATATCATGAAGGTGAGAAAAATGTAGCCATGCCTTATCTGTGTGGCCTATTGAATGGTGACTTCCTGTTTTATATGACTAGTACCCTTACATGTAGTCTTTCTCTGATGTAATCTGAAACCAATACATACTGTATTTATACAACATGGCTGTGGCATTGATCAATTTGGTCTTGGCAGTCCAACACTGACTTGGAAAGTAGCACATATTTCATCCTGTCTGGTACCTGGGATTAAAAAACAAATGGTACTATTTAGCTCCCTCTCCCCCACATGGGTCATCTCTTCCCTTGAGATTACTGGGTATTCTGCACTATCCCACTGGGCAGGGGTAGCAAACTGGAGGAAACAGGGTAGACTTTTGGTGGAGCGAAGACTTTGTTGTAAGGGAAGGCATGGTAAACTTAATATGGAGTCCTAAAGGAAATGTAAATGGATGTCAGAGTTGGTTGTGAGATGGGTGGAGAACTGAGCAGAGTCTGGTTCAAATTCACCATAAGCTGTAGGTGAGTCATCTTTCATCACTGGACCTTAATTTCCTACTCAGTAAAATAAGGGGATCCATCAAAATGATCTCTAATATCCCTTTAACATTCTTTGACCTGAAATGTTTGGGTAAAATTTATACAGCTGGAGTGCAGCCGGTAGCATGGGGTCCTAGTAGCATGGGGTCCTAGCGGACATACGCAGGGGGACAGAAAAAATGAGTCTCCTGATGTGTGTGTTCCCAACTGAGGTCAGCCAGGGCGGGACTTTGCCTTCTTATTTCAGCTCCCACACTGTAAGCAAGTTTTCTTTTCGTGACATTTTTAGTGCCATATTGCTTTTTTTGTTTGTTTTGCATTTTTGTGCTTTTTGATGGTGATTTCACTGCTTAAAATGGTCCGAAGTGTAGTGTAAAGTGCTGTGTAGTGTTCCTCAGGGCAAGAAGCCTGTGATGTACATTAGGAGAAAATGTTAGATAAACTTTGTTCAGGCATGAATTATAGTGCTGTTGGCCATGAGTTCAATGTTAATGGATCAACAATATATATTAAATAAGGCGTCTTTAAACAGAAACACACATAAAACAAGGTTATGTCTTGATTGGTTGGTGAAAATTTTGTAACCAGAGGCATGCAAGAACCTAATCTTGCATTTCCCTTGGAGCAATGGTTCCGTATTTGCTAATTCACTGCTCATGGTGACTTTATAGAATTTAACTACTGCAAATAAGGACAATCTCATACATTACTCTTCTCTTGAGAGTACAGATGCAAAATCCTTAACCAGAACCAGAATCATTTTCAGAGATTCTTCAGCTATATGATCCTTCATATATGTTGATCTCTGCCAGGCAGGAACATGTTTGAGGGCCTCTCCTAGAAGTCGAGAGTTTTTTGGATTACCTTTCTGTTTGAAGAAGAATCTGCCTTCCATATATACAGAGGTTTTTATGAGTAAACAGAATTCAAAATGAACCAGGAATGAATAGACATGATTAGCAATATACACTGAAATCGACAAGGAACCTCGTCTCCTTCAGGCCTATTTCTTCCTAGACAATTCTGCTTTCTCAATTTTTGTAGCTTATTAAAGTTTCTGTACTGTATGTATCTTTGGTTGAATACTCCTGAGGTGTTTTTCTTTCACTAAGTTTGTGATTTTTCTCCCTCTTATTAAGTATCCGTTTTTCAGGGTTCAGTGCAATTCACCAAGGTATTTATCATAATTTCTAAGCTGAAGTAAAATTATTCAGTAATAGGCATACTTTTCATCAAGCTATTGCTTTCTTTTCTTATTGTTGGATTTCTATCCTTTGATGTGAAAGGAAAGCTGGCCATAGAGAAAACCTCCAGTTTAGAAGGATGAGTAAAATTGGAGGCAATTTAGCAGTTAGCTTTTGCCAGGCTCTCCCACTCCATTTTCCCCACTCCCACATAGAGGAAACGACCACAGGAAATTGATGTAGGCACAGACATTTTATTTGAGCTCAGTCAACATATTATGAAGAATGTTTTAAAATATTTAGTCTATGAATGATTCTTGGGAAAGCAAAACAAAATATGTGGTACATCGGTTCTCTCTAATTTCTACCTAATTTTTGAGCAAGTTATTTCCTTTCTTCTCATTTTCCTGCTTCCCCCGCCCTTCCTTTGTGCTACTTGGCAAAGCCTGCCAACTTGAATTCACTCATTTCTTCAACATAACAAATATTCATTGAGAAACTATCATGTACGAAGCACAGTTCTAGGCACTAAGTATTCATCAGTAAACCAGAAAGACAAAAAACCCTGCCTGACTGGAGCTTACATTGTATGAGAGGAAGAGGCACATACAGGAGTAAAACATGTAAGGGTCAGAGGAAGCCAAGGAAAAAAACAATGGCAAGAAGTGTTAGAGGGGATGCTGGAGGCAGGGAGGGGGCTCAGGGTTACTAAGGTGGTTCCACCCTGTGGGAAACAGATCCTCCAGCCTTCAGGTGAGCTGTACCTGCTGATGCTGGTGAAGCAGAGATGAGGCTTTTTCACTCAATGTAGATTTGCCACAAAATAAAAATGGTTATTGTATAAGCCATTGTTGGGGGGTGGGGTTTGTTATGGGGTAGTGGTTAACTGGAGACCTAACTGGAGCACCTAGCACCTAGCCTTGTCTTAATGCATTCCCAGCACCTAGCCTTGTCTTAATGCCTGCAATAACTATAGCAAATGATGAATGAACCAAGACAAAACAGTTGTGGTCACCTGACAAATGAAAGGAGGTAAGTTGAGGAATACTGTGAAAGGGTTCTAATTTGGAGAGAGTCCAGCATAGGAATAATTCAGTTTTGGATGGTTAAAAATTGTAGTATGCTCTGAAGTGTGTACATAACATATCCTAGAATACTTTTGTTATCAAGAAAACTTATTGCCAATTAAAGTCATTTACTGTGGAAATTATTCTAAAATCTTTCCAGAAAGATCAATGTTAGAAATGAGATGCTGCCTACTAGCTAGCTTCAGAGTTGGCCAGTACCGGAGAAGGTGGAAGACAGCTTATTGAAGCATCGTAGGCAGATTTGATCTGCAAATGTTTTCAACAAAGCAAATATACAACACAAGAAAGGGAATTGCATAAATGATTTGTACTCCAGTTTTTTGTATATGCAGAAACACATACCAGTGCAATTTGCATAGCACTTAACAGGTTTCAAAGGACTTTCTCTTCTCTGTAACTTGGCAATTCAATCTGTTCATATCTCTTTTCCAGCCAATTTCTTCAGGATGGAGTTGTAGGGCCCTATAGATGTTTGTGGTTCAGCGAGAGGAAATAAAAGAAAGTAGCTTAAGGGGCATTTCAAGAATCTTGTACAAGAGACTCATTCTTGAGTGACAATCCTGTGCACAGTTATGCCAAAGCAGACTCTCTTCATTTGAACTTGACGACATTTTCTAGGTACCTCTTAGTTTATTCTTGCTGTGGCCACACCTTCTAAGAGTGTGCCTCATTGACCGGTGGAAATGGGGGACTAAGCTGCACACTCCAAGCCACGGTGGCAGCTCCAGCAGCCCTATTTGTACAATGCGCGACTGGTCTAATTCTCCTGTGCCCCAGTGGCATTTTGAGAGGGTACTCGCATACACTACTGATGGGGTTGGGATTTCTGGAAATTGATTTCACATGAATAAAGAGATATAAGAACACAAGTTTCAGCTGAATTCAGTGCTACTTCTTGGGGTCTCTATCAGACACTGCTCTAAGCACTTCATACATATTAACTCATTCAATCCTCATGGCCACCATAGGACGTGCTATTATTACCTTAACCCATTGATAAGGAAACCAAGGCTCAATAAGTTGGCAGTCTGGCTCAAGAGTCTGTATGTTTGAGATATAGGCTAAAACTGACTTTCATTAAACTATAAAAACCATAACTACTTGTGGTCAAAGATGTTGATTCAAACATTATAATCATAAAAAAACTTCTAAAGTAAAACTATATATTCTTCTGTAGTCATTAAAAAAGATCGTTTTATGGAATTTTTAAGTTTCATGAGAAAAGCCGCATATTAAGGCAAGTGAAAAGCAGGACATGGGCTACAAGATGTGGAGAACAATGGTAAATGCACATGATTAAAAATATTGAAAGTATGTATGGTAAAATAATAAACAATCTCTGGATGATGGGATTAGGAGTTTTTCTTCCTACTTTCTGTATTTTCTACAATTTGAATGCAGAAATCAGGGGAGAGGAGTCTGAAAAGATTGGGGGAGAGTCAAGTGGTGCAGAGGACTTCTAGGAAAAACAGACAAGAGCATCTCTAGAAAGGGAAAGTGAATCAATACATGCAAAATTCAGAACTCAGACTGGGATTACAGAGGGGCCCTGAGGTATGCAGGACATAAAGGTGTATAGACATAAAGGAGAAGCACTGCTTCTGGAAGAGATTCTGATATAGAAAGAAGTGCTGGCCCTTGGAGAAAAGGTAGTGAAGGAAAAGAAGGAAATAAGAGAGTAAAATTAAGGATCTTGCAGAAATTAGAAACGAAGCACACTCACCTTTTCCCTCCTCCCTCTGCCCCCACCAATCTATTGAAAAACAACTACTGCACTTAAGAGGGCAGAACTGACAGGGAACGCGTTTTTTTTTTTTTTGTTTTTCCTTGCCCTCATATTTTGTCTACAAACCAATCTAGAAAGATTTCTCAGTATCACTTTGATTCTAATTATTTTTAGTATAAGAAGCAGCTAATATGAAATTTAAAAAAAAACTAAAACATTACAAGGGAACGCGTTTTTAACCCAGGAACCGTGTCCATGAAACAAAAGTAGAAAAGAAAAACGGAGACCCCTACTATACAGAACTGCTGCAAAAAAAGTTGGAAATTGTGAATAAGTTTTTTATGCTGGTGACATATCCCCCTAAAACTAACCATGAAGCTAATTCAAACAATATTCTACCCTAATGCAAGGTGTAAATAAATAGGATGGTATATGGGGACTCTATATTTTACCCGTGATTTTTACGTAAACCTATAACTTCTCTAATCAAAAAACAAAAAAACCCCCCCAAAAAAACCCCAAAAAACAAAAAACAAACACAAAAACAAACAAAAAAACCCCAACTACTATGATGCTGACAAAAATACTCCAACCAAGTTAAATATCCTCCAGTTCACATCTGGGGATATAGAAAGCACCCTGAATCAGAAAAACAGAAACTAAAAAGAGAAATCAACAATAAACAAGAAGGAAATGAGAGTTGACTGAATTCAGGAAAGAAATAGTAGAAAATGACAAAATCATAGAAATGAAGAGATTACAAGATGCCAAAAGGAGAATGGGTTCAAATGAAAACCTAATAAGGGACATTACAAAAAGAAGGAAAATAACCAAGAGAACAACAATAAGATAAAAAGGGTCAGAAAGATTGAAATGGAAGTTGGGCAAAGGAGGTTGAATAGTCATATTATTGGTGTCTCCGAAGAAGAAAATAAAAATAATGGCAGATGGCGGACTAGTAAGACACGGGAATCTCTTTTCCAGAAAAATAGCTAGAGGACAAACGGAAACAGCACCGAAAAAGATCTTCTAGGGTTTAGGACAGCAGGTGAAGGCTGCACACCACCCAGAGGAGAGAGGGACAGAAGAGGGAAATCGCGACTACAGAACTGTGAGTTGCAAGTAGCAGCTTCTGCTGCTGCCGGCACCTTCCCCCACACTCTTCAGAATTCTCGGGCCCCTGGGCCTGCGACCACAGACAAAGGGGGCTTCAGGGATCTGCCACTCCCGGAAAGGGGAGAGAGAGGGACACAGCCTTAGGCTGACTCAGGTTCTGACCTGAAATTTGGGCTGCGGAGCCCCACGGACCCTTCCACACGGCGGTTTGCCCTAAGAGCCTGGAGAGGTCTGGAGAAATCCGACCCTCGCAACCTCCCTTTCTTCTAGCCTGGACTAATTGTTGAGGACTCCACGGGAGAGGGGAGAGAGAGCCTGGGGCTGACCCTGCTTTGGACTCCCAGGTTTGGTCAGCCCTGTCCCGAGAGCCCTTCCAGGCTGGGTGGGGCTGCGCCATTGTTTGCCTTGGAGCCTGCAAGGGGCTAAAGATATACAAACCTCCCAATCTCCTCCTCTACTAACAAGGACTGATTGTTGAGGATTCAGAAGGGAGTGGAAATATTTCCTAGCTGGGAAAAGGGGGGCGCTACGAGAGAAGTCTGGAGAACTGTCTCAGAAAGTTTGACTCCCAGGGCTCCTAGCCCCCAGACAGGAAGCTCTATCACATTGATCTGGCCTGTGTCACAACAAATATGCTCCTACCAGGCATTGAATAGAGAGCTGCCAACAAGCGCCATCTCCTGGCAGAAAAAGGAAGTGCACATAAGAAAATTAATAAATAAGAGAGGCTTTTCCTGGCCTTTATAGCCGACCTGCCCAAGGCCCTAGGAAATGACTCTACAACCAATTACTGGGTCCAGTGCCCAGTTTTGAGCAACCAGCAGAACAATCCTAACAATCAAGGTTGAGCCAAAAATCAAAGAACGGTGGTAACTCACAGCCTCCTGCCACTAAAACCCCATAAAAGAGAAAGAGCTAGAGCATCTAAGTAAAATACAAACTAACCAGATGCCTAAGCACCAGCAAAAAATTACGAGCCATACTAAGAAAATAGAAGACATGGCCCAAGAAAAGGAATACAGCAAAGTCCCAGAAGAGATGCAGAATTTGAGAGAACTAATCAGTGAGATGAGCACAAATTTCCAAAATCAAATTAATGAGATGAAAGAGAATATGGTTAAAGAGATCAATGACATCAAAAAGTCATTGAGCGAACGCAAAGAAGAATTTGAAACCCTGAACAGAAAAGTAACGGAGTTCATGGGAATGAAAGACACAATAGGTGAAGTCAAAAATACATTTGATTGTGGGGAGATGTTTAGTGTATTAGTCAGCCAAAGGGGTGCTAATGTAAAATACCAAAAATGGGTTGGTCTTTTAAAGGGTATTTATTTGTGGTAGACGTCCACAGATACCAGGCCATAAAGCATTAAGTTTCTTCTCTCACCACAGTCCATTGCCATGTGTTAGAGCAAGACAGCTGCTGGCATTTGCCAGGGTTCAGGCTTCTGGGGTTCCTCTCTTCCCGGGGCTGCATTTCTCTCCGGGCTTAGCTCCTGTTTCCTCCACAAGGTCAACTGTAGACGATTAGGTGAACGGCTTGCTTCTCTTCCCCTGGGGCCTTCTTTCCAACAACAAAACTGCTTCTCAAAAGACTGCTTCAACTGTCCTTTGCCTTGCCTGTTATGTTCAATTCCCCACCCACCAAGGGGTGGGGCTCAACGCCCTAATCATAATCTAATCATGCCCAGATTAACAGATCAGTTTACAAGCATGATTCAATTACATTTTTGGAATTCATAATTACATCAAACTGCCATATTTAGCTACAAATGTAATTAATTTAATAGATATACTGTTATTCAGGTTACCTCTTTCTTCTTGAGTAAGCTTTGGTAGTTTCTGGTTTTAAAGTAATGTGTCCATTTGATGTGAATTGTAAAATATATTGGCATAAAGTTGTTAAAAAAAACCAAAACATTTGAAGCATACAACAGCAGATTAGAAATGATAGAAGAAAGAATAAGTGATACTGAAGACAGAGCAGCTAAAATTGAAGAGAGAAAAGAACAGAGAGAGAAAAGAATGGAAAAAATTGAGCAGGGGCTCAGAGAGTTGAATGACAATATAAAACGCAAGAACATACGTGTCATGGGAGTTCCAGAAGGAGAAGAGAAAAGAAAAGGGGCAGAAAGAGTATTTGAGGTAATAATAGCTGAAAATTTCCCAACTCTCACGAAAGAAATGAACTTACATGTCCAAGAAGCACACCGTACCCCAATAAGAATAAATCCAAATAGACCTATGCTAAGACACATATTATTCAGAATGTCAAATGTAAAAGATAAAGAGAAAATTCTCAGAGCAGCAAGAGAGAAGCAAACGATCATGTACAAAGGACATCCAGTAAGACTTTGTGCAGATTTCTCTTCAGAAACCATGGAGGCGGGAAGACAGTGGTATGATACAATTAGGAAACTGAAAGAGAAAAGCAGCCAGCCGAGAATTCTTTATCCAGCAAAACTGTCCTTCAAATATGAAGGCGAATATAAAGTATTCACAAACAAACATAAACTAAGAGAGTTTGCAAAAAAGAATCCACCTTTGCAGGAAATATTAAAGGAAGCCTTAGAACCTGAAAGAAAAAGACAGGAGAGAGAGGCTTGGAGGAGAGTATAGAAGAAAGAAAACCAGAAAGGATAACCAAAAGAGTAAAAAGAAAGACAAAAATAAGATGACATATGAAAACCAAAGAATAAAATGGAGGAAATAAATAGTGCATTTTCAGTAATATCATTGAATGTGAATGGATTAAATTCCCCAATCAAAAGATACAGGCTGACAGAATGGATAAAAAAACATGAGCCATCCATATGCTGCTTACAAGAAACTCACCTCAGACACAAGGATACAAGCCGGCTGAAAGTAAAAGGTTGGAAAAAGATACTTCACACGAATAGTAAACAGAAAAGAGCAGGGGTAGCTATACTAATATCAGACAAAACAGACTTCAAATGCAAAAAAGTGATAAGAGATGTGGAAGGCCATTATATATTAATAAAAGGGATGATCCTCCAGGAAGATATAACAGTCATAAATATCTATGCACCTAACCAGGGTGCCCCAAAATATATGAGACAAACTCTGGCAAAACTGAAGGGAGAAATAGACATTTCTACAATAATCGTCAGAGACTTCAACACCCCTCTCACATCATTAGATAGAACAACTAGACAGAAGATCAACAAGGAAACAGAGAACTTGAACAATATGATAAACAAGTTAGACCTAACAGACATAACAGAACACTGCATCCAAACTCAGCGGGTTATACATTCTTCTCAAGTGCCCATGGATATTTCTCTAGGATAGACCACATGTTAGGTCACAATACAGCTCTCAATAAATATAAAAATATTGAAATTATACAAAGCACCTTCTCAGATCATAATTGAATGAAACTAGAAATCAATAACAGACAGGAAAAAAGGAAATTTGCAAATGTGTGGAGACTGAACGACACACTCCTAAATATTCAGTGGGTCAAAGAAGAAATTGCAAGTGAAATCAGTAAATATATTGAGACAAATGAAAATGAGAACACAACATATCAAAACTTATGGGATACAGCAAAGGCAGTCTTGAGAGGGAAATTTATAGCCCTAAATGCCTATATTAAGAAACAAGAAAGAGCTAAACTCAAAGATTTAACTGAACAACTTGAGAAACTAGAAAAAGAACAGCAAACGAATCCCAAAGCAAAAAGAAGGAAAGAATTAATAAAGATTAGAGCGGAAATAAATGAAAATGAGAACAGAAAAGCAATAGAGAAAATCAACAAAACCAAAAGCTGGTTCTTTGAGAAGATCAATAAAATTGACAAGCCCCTCGCTAGACTAACAAAGAAAAAAGAGAGAAGATGCAAATAAATACAATCAGAAATGAAAGGGTGGAAATTACAAATGACCTCACAGAAATAAAAAGAATCATAAGAGGATATAATAAGAAACTATATGCCAACAAAATAGACAACCTGGATGAAATGGACAAATTTCTAGAAACTCATAACCAACCTACACTGACACAACAAGAAATACAAGAACTTAACAAACCAAACACAATTAAGGAGACTGAATCCATCATCAAAAATCTCCCACCAAAGAAAATTCCAGGACCAGATGGCTTCACAGGTGAATTCTACCAAGCATTTCTAAAAGAATTAACACCAATCCTGTTTAAACTCTTCCAAAAAATTAAAGAGGATGGAAAATTACCCAACACATTTTATGAAGCCAACATCACCCTAATACCAAAGCCAGATAAAGATTCCACAAGAAAAGAAAATTACAGACCAATCTCTCTCATGAACATAGATGCAAAAATTCTCAACAAAATACTTGCAAATCGAATCCAACAGCATATCAAAAGACTTATACATCACGACCAAGTGGGATTTATTCCTGGCATGCAAGGCTGGTTCAACATAAGAAAATCAATCAATGTAATACACCACATTAACAAATTGAAGGAAAAAAACCACATGATCATCTCAATAGATG
>JAKSZT010054524.1:20054225-20159122 GCA_026826555.1 Tolypeutes matacus
AAGAAGAAATACAAATGGCAAAATAAAAAACACATGAAGAAATGCTCAACATCACTCATGATTAGGGAAATGCAAATCAAAGCTACAATGAGATATAATTTCACACCTATCAGAATGGCCACTATTAAAAAGACAGAGAACTACAAGTGTTGGAGAGGATGTGGAGAGATAGGAACACTTCTTCACTGTTGGTGGGAATGCAGGATGGTACAACCACTATGGAGGACTGTTTGGCAGTTCCTAAAGAAGTTGAATATAGACTTGCCATGTGACCCTGCAGTACCACTACTGGGTATATACCCAGAAGAACTGAGAGCAGTGACACGAACAGACATCTGCACACTGATGTTCATAGCCACATTATTCACCATTGCCAAAAATTGGAAACAACCCAGGTGTCCATCAACAGATGAATGGATAAACAAACTGTGGTCTATTCACACGATGGGCTATTATGCAGCTGTAAGAAGAAATGAAGTCATAAAGCATATGGCAACATGGATGAACCTGGAGGACATTATGTTGAGTGAAGCAAGCCAGACACAAAAGGACAAATACTGTATGACTGCATTACTATGAACCAAATATATTGTGTAATATATTGTTTGATTCAAAAAAAAGAAGAAAAATTTACATGTATCCATTACATTTGAGAAATGTATATATTTATTCATCTGTGTTTACTTTTTAGTTTTTAATTGTTTATGTTTTCAATTATTAAATGTACAAATAAAGTTAAAAAAAAAAAATGGAACAGAATACTCTAATCCAACAAAAAGTTCCAGGAATAAAAGACCTAAACCTACACATTGAAAGGGTCCCCCAGGCACCTGGGAAAATTGCCTTTAAGGATAAAGAAGAAGAAAAAAAAAGGTCCTCAGAGCCTCTAGGCAAAAAGATGAAATAATTTACAAAGGCGAGAGAATTAGATTAGCATCAGATTTCTCAAAAATACAAATCAAGGCAATGGTGGAGCCGTGATTTCAAAGAACTCAAGGAAAAACAATATCAGCCAAGCTGCCCTTCAAGTTTCAAGGCCATGGAAAATCAGTTTTGAATGTGCCAGAATGCCAGGAATGTTGTACGCGTGTCCCTTCTGAGTAATCTGCTGGAGGGTGAGCCTCACCCGATCAAAAGATGTCTAGGACCTCCTCAAAAAATCTGCTGGAGAGCATTCCCCACATTCAATTGTAGAGCTAAAACTAAAACAAGGGATAACGGATTGAAGAACAATAAGTAAACATTATTTGTTCTTATAAAGTAGAACAAATTCAACTAAAAATTGGGAGAAGGGACAGAAAAAGGGAGAGTAAAATCTTTGTTGTATAGATTAACAGGTGGGAGTCAAAGTCTATATCACTTGTAATACGGTAAAAAATTAACTAAAACAAGGGCTTAAGAGCACTACAAAAAAGTAATAGTACAAAAGTAAACACTTCGAGAAAAACAGAAAGTTCCCTATACACCAAAAGAAAAAAAGAATTAAACAAAGAGGAACCACCAAGAGACACAGTAAATATACAATCAGAAATCATGATAGAGTTGAGAGCAAACATTGTAGCCATATCAATAAAACAGAATGGGTTTCATTTGCCTATGAAAAGATTGTCAAATTAGCTACCACACTTAACACAGTGATTCAAAATGCTGAAAATAAAGGGATAAAGAAACAGTAAGACAACAGGGGTTAACCAACATGATAAAAGTCTGCAAGCCAAAATAATAAGATGCAGACAATCCACAGATACAAAATCAGAGCCCTTGAACTCATACAGTAAATGCAAATTAAAACTACACCTAGATCCTATCCAAATCCCATTGATCTTTGGCCTGAGCAATTACTACTATAATTCTATTTGTTAACACTTCAGTTTTGTGCAACTTACCCTATTAACCCCTAAGGCCTTTGGGAGAATCCTTTCAATATACCTCAGTTTAAGTACCAAGATTATAGGGTATTATCTTTTCTTTTCATAATTCTTCTACCTTTTTTAGCTTCAAAATTGTTTTCATTAACTCTGAAGTGATCAAAGCTAAAGCTTGTAGCTAAAGATTGTTGAAGGCTGGCCTGCTAGTAATGCCCCAAACAATGTCATGTTTGAGAAAGTTGGGTTTCATTTCATTTGTGCCATTAGAAATGTACTATTAGGATTAATATGTCCCCCTATTAGTGACCTCGCTTTGGGTCAGGTAAGATGGAACTGTAGCTTATACATTATCAACTGTCATATACCACATCTTCATACAGCGGTCTTAATTGCCCCTAATGAAGATGCCCGCCTTTATTCTCTTGAAAATAGGGTACACACAGATGAGTTTCAATTGAGTCTGTTCTTACTGTCTATGAAATGATGGAACAACTTAAATTAATTTTCTGTGCTTGGTATTTTAGTTTTAAGGGTGCAACCTAAAGCTAAACTGTGCTTACCTGATTCTCGTGTTCATCTAAATCCAAGGCTAGGATCACCAGGTTAATGACCTCCAAGACTTCTGGAATAGCAGTCGGATAGGCTGTACACGTGGCAATGTCTGAAAATATAGAGCAGTGTATCTCAAATGCAGGTGAATTTGTCCCTCTAAGGGACATTTGTCAGTGTCTGGAGGCATTTTTGTCACAACTGGGGGTGCTACTGGCATTTAGTGAGTAGAGGCCAGGGATGCTGCCAAACATCCTGCAATGTCCAAGAGAGCCCCCACAGAAAAGAATTAATCAGAACAAAATGTCAGTAAATCCTGCCTTACAGATAACTATCCGCTGGTCTCGACTTTTATTTCCTTAGTATTTTTTCTCATCTCTTATTTGGGATAAATTTGAGGACCAAGATATGGCAGCACAATCTTCTGGACTGAGTGAAAAGTGCTAACTAGTCATGAAATATT
Organism: Tolypeutes matacus; assembly: GCA_026826555.1. Taxonomy (NCBI): domain Eukaryota; kingdom Metazoa; phylum Chordata; class Mammalia; order Cingulata; family Chlamyphoridae; genus Tolypeutes; species Tolypeutes matacus. The sequence continues at coordinate 20,057,106 of JAKSZT010054524.1, forward strand.
TTAGCATAGCACTGGGATATGCATGTTGGCCCTAATTTCCTACTCAGACTTGCAGTGAAGACACAATAGGATTGGGTGTCCAACTTTAGGTCAAAGAAGAACTCCCACGTGTCTTTTAATCAGTACACGATCAGAAGGGTACCATGGAAACATTCACACCAGCACAAAGGCGCTCCTCCAAGAATGTATTTATTTACATGAAAACATCATTTTATACAAATTGAAGACAAATCTTAAAGGGTTTGTCGAGGCATGCCTTCCCATTTCCTTATTTGGTCCATTCCCTTTTCAATTTGGTATGGTGTCATAAATAAAATGTGTTAAACTGGTTAAAGGAAACGGAATCTTCTTTTTCCACACCAAAATTTACTTTGAATGTCTGTAGTCATCCTTCAAAGAAAAGTCTTGCCCAGGGTTGTTTTATTTAATTTATTTCCTTAATTGAGTGTAGAAAGCTATTATGTCCTAAGCAATGATTCTGTACAATCATCTGCAGAAAATTTTTGGAGAATTCTTGGTAATTTGAGACCAACCGAGCACTCCCTCTCCCTCCCCCCACCAGTAAAAGTGCTTGTAATGAACAGGGCTTCTTTTCTTTATCAAAGATCCAAAGATACATAAACACAAAAAGTTTTGATTCTCAATGCCTCATGTGTGCACATAAAACAGGCACAAAGAAATAAATGTGTATCCTTATAATTCCTATATCACAAATATAGCAGAAGCAGCAGTCTGTACAGTAAAATGCAATCATGGAAAAAAGTTCTCTAAATTATTTGGAATACTTAAAAAACGTTTAACTTTAAAATGCATAGTGATCAGGAAAAGAATACTTAGGCAAGAGAAGCAGCTAAACTCCCACGTTCACATGAAGCATCCCCCATCGAGTCTTAAAGCATATTTCAATTAGGACTTAATTGGGTCACAAACCACAAGGATAGTTTACAACTGGCTAAGGGGCTACATGATAAATAATCAGGAGAGACTCTATTCATGCAATAGTTTGGTACAGCTAAAGTCTTTACAGTACACAAAACCCATTAATAATGTAGTGTAGAGACCAAAATGTAAAGAGAGAGAATACATTACTGATTTGTATATTAATTCAAGTTCAGGCATCTACTTGTGTTACAGCACAGCCGTCAAAAGGCGATAATGAGTAAATAATAAAACAGAAGGGGTTGTTTCTTTCCACATTATTCTATAAATGAACACCGATGGGTAGTGAAGCAATGGTTTTGCTGTCCAACTTCAGAGGCTGCTGTGGCGGTGGTTTAGTTTTGCATCTGCTCAAAGAACTTGTAAGTTGGATTTTCATAGCCATTCTGCTGCATCTTCGAGAGATGACGCTCTTCTGGGGTCACAGCAGCGTCAACCTAAAAAGCCAGGGCAATGAGAAGGGAGTAGAAAGGAAAAATCAATCTGTTAAATGGAACATGTATACCGCAGTGTGCATGGCAGCACTATTCACCATAGCCCAAAGGTGAAAGCAACCCAGGTGTCCATCAACAGATGAACGGATAAACAAAATGTGGGAAATATGCACAACGGAATATTACTGGGCCATACAAAGGAATGAAATTCTGAAACACGCTACAAAATGGACGACTCTTGAGGGCATCATGTTGAGTAAAATAAGCCAGGCACAAAAGGACAACTGTTGCGTGTTTCCACCTCTGTGAAATACCTAGAGTATGCAAACTCATAGAGGTAGAAAGTAGATTGTGGGTTACCAACGGCTGGGGGTGGCGGTGAGGGGATGGAGTTATTGCTGAGGAGACAGAATTTCTGTCTGGGGTGATAAAAAGAGTTTTGGTAATGGATGGTGGTGATGGTAGCACAATATTGTGAATGTAATAAATGTCACTGAATTGTATACATGAATTAGATAAAAGGGGAAACTGTGTTATACATATGTTACCACAATAAAAATGTCAAAAAAAAAAAAAAAGAGTAAACATATAGACAAAATAAAAAGTAAAGAGCCAGGTACTCTTCTGTCAAGATTGCAGAACACTCACTATTTTCTTTCTTCGCCACCTGAACATCTCGGAGCAGAAAGCCTGTGGCCACCAGGTGGCACTGAGAGCCCTTGACGTGCTGGCTTACACTTGGAAAAACCTCACTGCAGCTCACCCAACTCAGTAACTGGATAATCTGTGCTATATATATTTATTTTTTTCCCCAGCTGGCCCAATAAAGGCCAAACAATCGTAATGGAAGACTCTTTTATTTGAATGTGGTGGTAAGCCAGAAAAAACGTCTAAGAGTATTATGGAACGAGATTCAGCAAAGTACACTAGATGATAAGCAATTGTATAGAAAAACTCTGTTTAATGGACTGCTCAGTATTTTCCCATGCTTATTTTATTGTCTCTGTTTTCACTCAATTTCATACAGTAGAGGTCTGAGATTCTTTTTAATTAAAATAGTATATGCATATCAAAGGGGCAATTATTTGGCACAAGAAAAAGGAAAAATTTAACAAGAATATGGTGGTCTTCGTCATAGATTTTTTCTAATTTACTATAGAATTGTGTCTGGCTGAGGTTTTAAAAACCAGATCCTGACTGTTAATATGGTACTTTACCTCTAAGATCAGGCTTGTAGTTAACTTTCCACTCCCACCCCCACCCCCATTTATGTCAGGACACAGCTGGATATGGCAATTTATTAGTAATTGGGGGGCAGTGGCTGTTCTTGTTTCTACTATATTTGCTATAACTCTCAAAGTACAGAAGAGAGCAGGTACTTAGCACATTGTTGAATGAATGAAAGCTTAGTTTTGTTATGTTTCTAAACAATAATTCTCTTTTGTAAAAAAAAACATTGGTAGATGAAGAGAATAAATACAGATTTAAACAGAATGAAGCAGCTTTCCACAAAAGTTTAAGATGTATTTTCCTCCAGCGATATTTTCTATTCAGCACCTGATGAAATTGGGCTCTCCACATCATTTCCGGGAAAATACTAGACTCTCTCACCACCACCGAGAGCTGCAAGAACACTTGGCTCTTCACACAGCTTTTTCCCTGTCACAGCCAATCTGGCATGGTTCCGACCTCACACAGCTGTTCCACTGTGGACTTGACCTTGAACCCAACAAAGGAAAAATACCAGAGAACAGGCACGTTGGCACTGAGAACACTGGGTCAAGGCATGAGGTTGGTATGTCACAATCAGGAGACACTAGCTAACAAATAATTCAGACTAACAGATTTCCGGTCACTTCCTAGGATCCCACACCATCGGCTGATTTGACTTTTCAGAGTCTTGAGTATAAGGTGGAATTATCACCTTGGCTAAACCCGGCAGCTGGAAGAGATACAGGTACTGCTCCTTCATACCCTGGGCCAGAGAGCTCCCTCCATTTCGTGCCCTGGTCCTTACGTTCCCATCCATGGAAGAGAACCGGACCATGTTGTCAGGGCTGCTTGTGTGCTCCTACAAAAAATCCTCAGAGCATCCCAGTGAAGGCCCAGGGCTTTCCCCTTAGAGCAGTGCCACCAACAAGCGCCAGCCAAAAGTCAGTATGGCGAGGACATTGTTTGAATGATCTCATGGGAATAACTCAAAGCTGCTTTCTCCATCCTACCCCTTTCCTTTGATCTATACTGTTGTCAACAAATGAGGTCACCTTGCTTTAACTGGCAATTGTGTAATTAGCCAGGGATTTGTAAGTTAAAATGCCATCACTAAAGATTAGCAACAATACTGACAGATTTCACCCACTCTCCAAACACGCTTGCCAGGAAACAGCCTGTCTACAGCAGTATGTCATTTGAACTTGGGTGTCTTTTTGCTCTGTACCTTCTCTTAATTGAGATTTCAAAGAGAGTGGGTGCCAGGGTTAGAAAAGATGTATTTCCTCTTAGGAGATAAAGCACCAAGCTGCTATGTTTCTAATACAGGAAAAACCCATAATGCTGTTGGATTATTGGAATATTATACTTTTATCTCTTTCAGGAGGCACATCAACTTTCACACTGCCAGCCAACAATCATTTGCATTCACCAAGGGCAGGGGAACACCTGGTGATTTAATAGCTTCTCTCCTCTTCACATTCCAAAGCCAAACACTTTACAGAGAGCCCTCAGAAATGCAAGGCTCAGAAGGTTGGTGTGAAATTCAGGCGTCTCTCTTGTCTTCTCTTGGCTTCTTTTCTTCTTGCTAATCCTCATCATCCCTTGCTGCTGGGAGGCCAGCTCACGTTTGGCCATTCCTGCAGTGGGGTGGCTGAGCCTGCAGACCTCAGAGGGCTCAGGATGGACGGGAGAAGGGATTATCTTTTCAGGATGACATCAAAGAAGGCAGTAAGACGGAAAGGGAGAACGAGCAGAGAAGAAGGCAACGAAGTTCTAAACTAGGCATTTAACTCATCCTTCTGAGTAACTGCCCAGCTTGGCTTTCTGCTCAACAGGGCACACAAATCATTTTCTTAACTATAATTCCATCTCTTTGTAATTAGTTCTAGTTATACTTATTGCCAACATCAAGTAATTCTTCAGGCAGGCTCTGGAACCCCTTTCCTTTTCCTTTGTAATCATTTTTTATTCTTTTTTTTTTTTTTGACTTTCCAATTTATTATCTTCTGCTGCTCATTTTAAGTCACATGCAAATTTCTAAACCACCCTCATTTTTCCTTGCTTTTCCTTCTGATTTTACTGGATGGTTTTCTCTGACTACTCTACAAACCCTTTGTTAGTGGCTGCTAAGTGTTCTCAGCTCTGGTGGGTCAACTTCTATCAGGAGGACTGGACCCCTGAATTACTTATATTGATAAGACCATGAGTATGAAGGCTCATTCATCAGGAAAAGTCATATGCCATAGCTCTGTAAAAAGCTAGGGGAGCAGATGTGGCTCAAGCAGTTGAGTGCCTGCCTACCACATGGGAGGTCCCGGGCTCAGTTCCTGGTGCCCCCTAAAAACAAAAAAAAAAAAAAAAACAGGCAAAACAAATGAAAAAAAAAAAAAAAAAAAAACAATTCAGGGGAGCCGATGTGGCTCAGTGGCTGAGCGTCGGCTTCCCACATTTGAGGTCCCGGGTTCAATCCCCGGCCCCGGTACCTCAAAAAACAAACAAACAGACAAAAAACAACAAAAGCCTAAATAAGCAAAACTCTTCTCATTTAGATCATTCATGAGATGATTGAGGGGGAGGGTCTAGGGTGGGCATTTCTGGTATTCCAGCTAGCAGATTTGTGAAAACTCTTCTACACCCTAAAGTAAGAGGAAATTGTGCCTCCCCTTCTTCTCTTGATAAAGGTGGATGTCTCCATCTGGGAGGGGTAGAAGAAAGGGCTACAGCTGTATATTTTCAAGTACCCAGTGTCAATGGACATCAGTGTAGCAACGTTCCATCCGCTACTAATCAGTACCTGCAGTCAGTGGGTTTTGCAGGACCATAATAAAACATACACAATGGTGAATAATTCAGCTGGCGCCAGGGTTCTCAGCCACCAGAGGTGCCTTGACTTGGAGGACATCTTTGGGGAATCACCTAACAAAGGGCTATTGCTTTATACTGCTTGAGGCAAAAAGAAAGCTAAGTCATCTCCTTGGGAAAGCTTGGTTGGCTAAGTAAATCAATAAACCAATATTTATTGCTTATTTTTAAAAGCAGAAGCTAGAAACTGCCATTCTCCAACTGGAACAACTCTATCCATTCTACATTCCCCGCCCCCCCCCCCCACATTTTTCTCCCTGAGGCTTCCTAGCTCTGTGAAGTACAGGATTCTTTCAAAGAATGACAGCTTTCCTGGAAACCAATGCTTTCATTATGGTTTTGTCTTCATGCACTGATGGTGTGAAGTACAATTACATTCTGTCCTGAGAGACTTTGGCCGGTCCAACTGGAAAGATCTATTTACTCATTTTTGTTCATAGTGAAGTAGGACTATTCATTAATGAAGCAGGTTAATGAGAGGAAAAAGAGCTGCATGTACTTGCATGTGAGAGTCTGTAAGGTAGACAGAACATTCAGGAGGATTACTTCTACACAGACTCTGCTATGTTCTGAGAGAACTGGAACTCTGACATCCAAAGGACTTCATCTTGACCCCCTAAGGGAACGCGCCTAGGCTGAGTTACAGTTCTTCGTATCCAAGGCTCACCATTCCAGCCAGATTATAACATTCTTAAGGACAGGGGCAGTGAAAAACACCTCAGATGAAGTCCTATTCCAGTACTGTTGCATGGAGCTCAACAAAGGTTTGCTTACGGAATGGACCAAAAGAAGGCACAGAGGGAATAAAGGGGGCTGGAACAGATTTCAGGCTCTCGACACAACATCCTTACTTTAAGGAAGAAGGAGGTAAGAGGAAATAAAGAAAAAACAAAACAAAACAAAACAAAAAAAACAAAAACAAAAAAAATTCTCCAAAACCCATTTATCCCAGAGAGTTTTCTAGTTGCTCTTAAGTAGACAGCAAATGAGTATTTAGAGAAGAAAGGCACATCTGCCCTCCCTCTGAATTTGCTCCTTCAAGGATGCCTTGGGGCTTAAAAATTAATTCTTGTTTAGAATCTGGGCCATCAACTCCTCTGACCTTCCAAATCCGAGGAGACATTTCTTGGTAATTGACCAAAAGAAATATCTAACTTAGGCAACTGTAAAAGGGCTTGAAAGGGAAACAGTTATCTTAGAGACAATAAACACCATTTTATATCTCCCTAAGGTTTACTTATTAATAGTAAAGAGAGATAACCAAATATAAGGAGTGTTGAAGGGGGTATTAAATTATTCAAGTGTGAAAACACTTTTATTTTCCCAAACATGGAGCTAAAATGAAAAAGAAATATTCTGACTAGAAATGAGATAAATTTAATAGTTTTGAGGGGTACAAGCTCAGAGATACTATTACAAAAAGAGCACCCCCAAAACTTGATGATGCAATCATTTCTAATTTTATGTGTTCATAAATTAGAAGACTGTGGATGTCTAGTTCTTTTACATCTTGCTACCTGCTTTCACTTTCATTCATTTCACTCCTCTTTAGCACAATCCAACCCAGAATAAACATGGGAAATACGACTCAAAACTGATTTCCATCAGTAGCACCTGTAAACAATTAGTTTGTGGTGATTTTAAGTGTGGAACAGAATGAGGTTTCTGGCTTTGCCACAAACGTAATTAAACTAAGAATGGTTTGGAACACATTTCCTTGGGGCTAACTCACTGGAAACATCTGGACTTTCCTGATAGAAAATGCAATGGATTATATGTGGGGAAATCTATACGTGGACTTATTAGTAGAGCCACACTGAGCCAAATGGTTCTTTTCTGATCTTTCATTTTCTCATCTACAAAAATGAAAATAGCAATTGGATGGCTCTTTGTGATTTCTTTCCACTATAAAAACTCCATAACTCACAAAATGTATTAATTCACTTCCTCTAATAGTTTGCTAAAATTTGAACATACTGTAAAGTTTTTTTCTCCCCCACCAAAATTGCATGTTAAAGGCATGAGAAGAACTTATTTGTAATGTTTTTTTTCCAAATTTTGTAACATGGGATTAAGAGGAGGTATACTCCAGTTTGTAGTTATTCTATTTTGTCGGTGTAACTCACTTCTGTGCTATATATATACCCTTTATACTCACAGATTTGACCTGTAGGGAGAAACCCTGTAGAGGGAACACCCTTTGATCCATTATTATTATTATTATTATTATTTTTAAAGATTTTATGTATTTATTTATTTATCCCCCCCTTGCTGCTTGTGCTTGCTGTGTCCATTTGCTGTGTGTTTTTCTTTGTCTGCTTGTCTCCCTTTGTTGGGTCATCTTGCTGCGTCAGCTCACTGCACCATGTAGGCTGGCTTGCTTTCACAAGGAGGTCCTGGGAATTGAACCCGAAGCCTCCCATATGGTAAACGGGAGCCCTATCGATTAAGCCACATCTGCTTCCCTATTATTTTTTTAACACTTGAGGGCAATCACAATTTTTAAAAAAGCCAGGCATTATCTTTAGTATTAGTTTGGTAATTTCAGCACAAATTTTAATAATTTGAGGTAGCAGCACACTACTCTAATGCCTTGGCCATAGTACTTAGAATAAACTGGAATAAGTGAAACCAAAGAAAGAAAAGAGTAGTTGCAGCTTGGGCAACATGAAGGAATACTGATCTTTTTCTCCCAAAGATGAGATTTGTGGATAACCCACAGCCTAATGCTAAGTGTAATTTCCTTCAGTCTTGCAACCGTGATGCCCAATTGCAAATACGCTTGTTTGCAACTTCCACTTGCAAACATGCAGCCACTTTTACCTACCTCTACGACACCATGATGGATAGACGTGTACTGCTTCTTCTTCAGCATCACCAAGGTGATGACAATCACTGTTGCTATGACAACACCGCCCACCATGAGTCCAATGATTGCACCTTTGTTTGAACCCACATCTTCCGCAAAGAATACCTTGAAAACAAATCAAGAAAAACGACTGTAATTGCAGGAGACATTTAAATGAGGTATGTGCAATGTTTCAGTACATTTTCCGCCATAACTCAATCTTATGCTGTAAGTTTGGGTTGGTTAATCACTTTATAATTTTCTACTTTCCAAGAATGACAATTGTAGCCTATAGAACGGTGCATACCATGCAATGTCCCCAGATTTAGGAAGACCACTTTTCCTCCTACATGTCACTAGAAAAGCAAAGCAGCAGCCTGCAGTGATCTGAAACCCTTTGACAGGTGGAACATTTGGTTAGAGGTGGGATGACAGATCTTAGTTCTATCAAAAACTGTAAAAGCAAGGATCAAGATTACAAAAGGAGGTCAGAATTTTCCAGTCACAGCAGGTGTAAAAATGGGAAACCTGATGTGTGACTCTAAACGAATATGCTTTGGGTTCTTTTCAAACCCTCAGACATCGTCCTAATTTCCTTGAAGGGACATTTTTAATACATAGGAAAAACTATTCTAAAACAAAGGAATTTGTACAGAAGAAAAAACATGTGTTGTTACCTACTTTCAGCCACAATAATCCAGGAGGACACTAACTAACCTTGAGAAGCTTAATGCTTAAAAGACAGTTATTTCAAAGGGGAGAATGGGTGGCAACAAGATACAAATTTTAATAATTACACATAACTCATGCATTTTCACTAAGTCATCTCCAGAAACTGAATTAAAAACTATTGATTCCTGCTGTTTATTTAGATTAAACATAAAAAGAATCTGGAGGACACCGGAAAGAGGAAATTTATTCAGTAGGATAAATTTATTGTGCTACATTTCTTCCATATTGTTTATAAAGGCAAGTCAATATTTTTCAACTTTATCTACTTCAGTGGACTGACAAAACCACCTTGGAATTTTTTTTAAGGAGATGATTTTAACTCCAGATTGAGTAAAAGGAAAACAAAAATAAACAAAAAAAAACCTATTACTAAACATAAACCACACTTTTTATATAAAAAAATGAAAAATTTTAAAACAACCTCACAATAGTAAAGTCACTGAATTTCACAGCTGAAATTAGCATCTTAGCAATCTGAAAAGCCAATAGGAAATACAGCAAATAAAGCAAATTTCTAAAGAGTTTTCACTCATGGTATATCTGGAACAAAATTAGAAATTGTTTATAATTATTCCCCTTAGTAGACAAATATACTAGCTCAACATTTTTTATAAAAAGTGAATCATTAATTAGCTAATAATGCTAGTTTGAGGTAATCAGGAATAAATGCAAGTCTGGACATCTTCCTATGTCTTGAAGAAAATACTGTAATTTTGTAATATTCATTGCATTAATTACAGTGCATTATCTTATCAGCTAGTTCAGTAGAGGGAGCTGATTCTCCTAATTGTAGCTGCTGCCATTTGTCACTGTCATATTACAGGAGTAAGTGTAATTGCAGAGATGGGCTTGGATGACACCAGCATCATAAATGCAAATCAGCACATTAATCTTCAGCTCTGCCCCGCTGGCTCCCTCCTGCCTCTTCAGCAGTATGCTCAGGTTTTTTTTTTTTCTCTTCTTTTTTTTTTTTAAAGAATAAAAAAGAAAAAACAACTTCAACATCAGTCAGATCAAGAGCATCTCTGATTCTATAATAATAGATACTGGATTAACTTGCCAATGGAAACCATGCTTCTAAAAGCTAAGTGTCTTTTTGCAAAAAAAAAACAAATCAAAACAAAAAACCCCATATATATATATATATATATGAGCTAAAATGCAAACCTGAATCCCAAGTCAGTTTTGTCTGCCTGCAACTAAGAGTGAAGAGACATAAACAATGGTTTAACTGCATTTCTTAAATGGGTTTATAAATTTGATTTATGAAGATTGGAAAGATATTTTCCCCTTGCAAAAGAGCCCTCCCGGGAAGCGGCTGTGGCTCAATCAGTAGGGCTCCCGTTTACCATATGGGAGGCCCCAGGTTCGGTTCCCGGGGCCTCCTGGTGAAGGCAAGCCCGCCCGCACGGCGTGGTTAGCTGACCCAGCGAGCACAAGCAGCAAGGGGGGGATAAATGAATAAATAAATAAATAAAATCTAAAAAAAAAAAAAAAAAAAAAAAAAGAGCCCTCCCCAGGGAGCAGATGTGGCTCAAGCACCTGCCTCCCACATGGGAGGTCCTGAGTTCGGTTCCTGGTGCCTCCTGAAAAAACAAACAACAACAAAATAAATGAAAAAACAAAAACAAAAACAAAAAAACAACTCAGGGAAGCCAATGTGGCTCAGTAGTTGAGCACCGGCTTCCCATATATGAGCTCCGGGTTTGATCCCCAGCCCTGGTACCTCAAAAAAAAAAAAAAGAGACCTCCTCCCTCACCAAAAAACACACACACAAATAAACAACACCCCCCCACACACAAAGAAACAAAAACAACAGAAGTACTTGCTTGAGTGGGAGTACTTCTCAAGTATTATTATCAGGAGAGTTTTATTACCATTTTTGTTCATGAGAGAAAGCACAATAAAGTTGCCTTTATGAATTTAACTCTTTTTCTGTGCTTCCTGATAAATCAGATGGAAAGGATCTGAACATAATCCAGGATTTTATTTATCTGAATATCCGAGCTTTTCTTAAAGGATTTTACACAACACAGGGACTACAGAGATGATTGCTTTGTGATTTACTCCAATTCTAACACGTTGGGGGGTAGGGATGAAGAACCACCTCATCTGAAAAGGAAGCTGCTGTCTTCCTTGTCCAAACCTTTAGAAAAAGAGCACTGTTGGGAACGTCCTGCAGTCCTGTCCAGCTCCTGCCTCTGCCTCTCTTGGCAGAGCCCCCATGATCCTACCCAGGAAGGAGAACTGTGGTACAACCAAGTAGTAGTTGAGATTCTGATCCTTTAAATGAACCTAAACAACGAGCATTATTCAGACAATACAGTGTTTCATGGGAATCTGTAGAAAGCCTTCACAATGAACATTTTCAAGAAATCAGGCAATTAGTACAGCCAAGGTCGAGTAGGTAGGATGTGAAGATTATGATCGCTAAGTCCAAGACTTGTGCAAATGGTGCTATTTGAATCCAAACATTCCCAGCACATAAAGTGAAAGTTGATTAAAATGGCTTCTACAATAAAAATTAATTTCAGAGCCTCTTTTCCATTTCTTCATATTTTCATGATGATCCTACCAGCAAATATTTTATTATCTTTTCCTTAATGGGATTTTGGGTACAAGATGAACAAGAGATAATAAGTCATTTGGCAAGATGAACACAATAGCAAAACAGTAAATTATTTTACTTACCAATTTTTGATGATGAACTTCATATCCTGAATCATGTCGGAACTCTGCATCCATCTTCACTTCAGAGATCTCCTCCGTCTTAATATTTGTCAAACCCGAGCCTGCATTATACCATAATCAATATATGCGTGAAAACCAAGTAATTTTACATATAAATGATAACCTTACAACACAAAAACTTCTAGGCCTGAAATGAGAAGAATGGCATCCTATATTTAAAACCTTACTCACTATCTATTTTAGACAAAATTAAGCAGATTTTCAAGAGTTCTAAACTTAAGGCTTCCATTGCCTTTAAGCACATGCTATACTTTTAAAAAAGGGGTAAAAGCAGAAGTTATATGCTGCTTGGGAGGCTGGCAAGAATCTGTTCCCAGACCATGATGGCTTGGTTAAGGGACTGATTACTTAGCCTATTATTTATCTTTTTTCCATGTGCCCTCATCCTTCAGAAGAAAAATAATTAAAAAGGCTTTAAACATGAGCATTAATTACCTGGTAGAACAAAACTGCTACTTTGGAACTTTGTTTGAATTACAAATAATGTTCATGCATTGATGCAGTGAAGCATTGTAAAAATCCTATCATTTATTTAGTTAAGTGTTACAGATAGATTCATCTGCTGAATGAAGAGCTGAAGTACATAAATTTTAAAAAATGCTTCTTTAAGACTAACAGAATTGAAAACTTACTCTTCCTTCTCCATAAATTGCTGTATGATTTTTGCATTAATAATTTTAATGACTTTTATTACTCAAGTAATAATCTGAAGCTTAAACAAAATGCAGTCATTTAAAAAATAAAACTGACAATACAGTATCTGTTTCTATGCTGTAGCATTTAAATATGTAAAAAAAAGTCAGAATTTTAGTAATGATATTCCCAGTAATGAGCAGATGCTCAGCTCCTGTTTGAAAAGAGGTGAATCTACCTGTGCCTCCATTTTCAGGCAGCTTTTTTTTTTTTGCCTACTAGAACCTTTCTTGTATTAAACTGAATGACATTCCCTCTAACTTGTACTGTTTTAGCAAACCAGTCCTCCCTTCCCAATACAGTCTTGATGAGGTTTCAGATACCAAGGGGTACGGGGTTTCTGCTGATTCTTCTCTTACTAGGCCACACATTCCCAGTTCTTTCAGGCCCCATGGACGTAACTTCTTGCTCTTGGTCTGATCGCTCTTAGAATCATGTCTGCAAAGTGCAGCGAAACCTGTCACACACCTTGTTGAAATTGAAAAGCACAATGTCCACAGTGTATGACGTGCCAGTTGGACAGTGCAGCCTATACAATGTAGAAATGAAGATAATGTTCACAAATTCGCTGATACTGCGCCTTTCAAGAAGGGGTACTCAATTCCCTCCCCTTGGAAGTGTAGCGACTTGTTTCTGGTCAACAGAAAACGAAGGACGTGGTAGTGTGCAATTTCTGAGAGTAGATCATAAAGGCATTACGTCTCCCCTCTTACTCGCTTTCTCTTTGATAAGTCTTGGTCTGGGGGAAGCCAGCTGCCATATTGTGAAGACACTCAAACAGCCCTATAGAGAGAAGTCTTGAGTGTAACCTCAAGAGGGACCCTGAGCTAAAAACTCCCGCCTCAGCCATGCCCAAATTCTGATCTACAGGCACTGAGAAACTAAATGCTTATTGTTTAAGCTGTTAGGTTTTGGGATTATGCTTCAACTCATTCTGACCTCCCATCTTCCTGACCCTAATTTTCATAGGGCAGTAACACTAATATTCTTTTATTCCTCAGTGTATATCAATCTTTTCTCTGTCATCAGGGTCCAGCAATGCAATAGTTAAAACTGTATTTCTGAGATTTTAAAAAAAACTCTCTGAACAGTCCTTCCTTTTATATTCATGGGAGCCAAATAATTACCCTGAAAAATAAGTAAAGAATGAGCTCTCAACTAAAAGCTTTCTAAGTCGACAATGTTTCTGAAAGCATGCTGAGAATAATATTGAGGGTCAAAAAATTCAAATTCATGTAAAAAGTCAGAATGACAATTTTTATAGCTCAACAGTTTATAGTTCAACAGCTTGAGACAGTCTCAGCAGAAACATTTCTTGCTAGTTCCTTTTGTCTGGCATATATAGTCATTTAGTAAGAAGACGTTCTTTACGTGAAGCAAATCTCACTATAAAAGGAGAAAAAAATCTAATAAGAGTGCATAGGGAAGCATCATCAATAAAAAGCTGATACTGCATGTAATGAAATGTGAAGGGTAGTTTGAAATAAATTGCAGTGACTTTTGCTTAGAGGCTTGCCAGTTCTTTTCTCAGTTTTGCTCATTCTATTTGACGCCCTGGTGACTTTAGATCTCTTTTTTACCCTTAAGTCATAATTTTTGGGGTCTCCAAATGCTGCTCACTTGGGGGCTAAGGGAGCATATAGCTTCATGACCCCTCTTACATGGCTTGGGCTCAAGGGTCTCTATTAGTACTAGGGAAGAGCGGTAATGAGTTATAACAGAAAGGGCAGCTTGCTTTATCTAAGAAGGGCATGCTAATCTAGTTTTCTTCTTTATTCTGCATAAATGGTGTAACTTGTCTTTCAGTGTCTATTTTTTCCTGGAAATAAGCCAGGAGGAGTAGCTGTAACTATGGCAAGAAATCAGCACTGATATTCCTATCCTCCCTACTTGACACAACATTCTAGAAGCTACAATGCCCCAGGTTTTCTGCAGAGAAGTCAAGGAGAAGTCATTTTCCTGTGTCATGGTTATGCAGCATTGGATTAGGGAGGGACTTCCCCTTCAAAAAAACAAAAACAAAAAAACCCTTTCCTTACTTGTTTCAGAGTGGTAACAAGAGATTATTAAAAAAAACGATGCCACCATTTGACATGATATGACACGTCATGACACTCCTGGGACGGGTTTCTAAGTTTGGAAAGTCTAAAGATATAAATCAGCACATTAGACTCAACTCTTTGTCTCATAAAGTGTGACTGACAACCAAAACTTGGGCTACAAAACACAGGGGGGAAATTAGCCCAAATGCTTCAGATTCACCACAAACACAAAAATATAAAGTATATGTGTGCCTTAATACATGCCCAATAAATACAGCTACTCATAAACATACCTTAACTAGAATCTTCCCCACTTAACAGCTGAGCGTTCTTTCCTACCAGTAGCCAATTTCTCATCTGTATAAAATCATTTCCCATGTGCCTGCAATCTTCAAAGCTCACCTCCAGCAAGTACCCTTGTTAACGCGGCCCTTGGATGGTTAAACCTTCCTCTCCTCACACTCACAACATAAACAGTTGCGTTTTATGTTGCTTTGAATTCCCCTGCCTTCTTAATTGCAACTGGACTTTCTAAATATGCAAATTGTGTTCCTTCTACTATACTTCAAGCTCCTAATTTCTTTCGACCCTCCACGGCATTTGGTGCATTGGTCTTTATGAAATATCAAAATGATATGATAAGCATTTAAAAGGACTTTCTGATTTACTATTCCATCACAGATTTTTAGATGGCTTTCTCTTGCCTATATATAAATATCTCTAGCTATTTACTTAAAACAGATTATTTTAGTTTGACAATTTTTGGAAATGTGTTCATGTTAGAATATTTTTTTTTTTTAAAGGATAAACATCTACTCTGATAGTGTCATCCTTCCTGAATATTTCAACAAGGGCATATAGGCCTACCTCACCTACTGCAGGAACTTAATAGAACTGATTGACTGAGGGCTTTTAAGTTATTTTTTTATGGTTTCTGACAAAAAGCGTCTCTTCTTTTAAAAATAAAGTAGGAAATGCCATGAAAAATGGCCCAAAGCAAATGACCATCCCGAGCTGGGGCTGCAGCTACTAAACGGAACCTTCAGCTTTGGGCCCCACCAGTTGGCTGAGCAGGATGAGAATGTCAACTTCTGGCACCTTGAAATTCACTTACATGACAGAGGCAATAAGGAGGACATTAGGAGAGCCGAAACTGTCTCCTGCTTACTATAATTTAAGTCCCTTTTCTGAGCCCTACGGACAGAGGTTCATAAAATCAACTAGATCAGCTGTCAAGACGTGTCACTCCACTGTCTCTGCTGCCACCATTAATCACAGCGTGAAGGTGTGAAGATGCCACCAGGCAGACTAGACTTTCAGAGTCTTTATCAGTGACTCCGGCTGGAAGGCAGATGTGGCTTGAGCCTGCGCGGGCAGAGGGGCTGCCAGGGCTCACCCTGGCTGTGCGGCTGACTACACCAGGGAGCAAAGTTCAACCTCAGTGTGTTAGTATCTTTAAATGAGGTTAACTCGCTGTTCCTTGGCTACCGTACCACAACATTATGAGGATAAAGAAGACAATAAATATGAGAAGATATGAGCTGTCTGGAGTGAAGTCCCCCCAGAACATGCAGAATTGTCAATTTGATAAATTCCCTTCTCTTCTTAAGACACTGAAATCATGGGCTACTATCAACTGGGAAAAACTGTGCATGGAGTAGAATGAGCTTTGTTGTGGTGTGATGAGATTACTAACTTTGAGACATAGTCTAAAAACAGAACAAAGGGTGTCTTAATGCTGGAGAAGCTGTAAAATGTGTCTATTTTAGTGTTAATGGGATTTGTAAGTAATGTGAAAAATAAAGGACTCATATGCAAAATTATGCATGTGCATCTGTTGTGTTATTTTAGCTGCTCATTGAGAATAAGAGTATACAGCCCAAAAGGGAGAAAATAAACATTTTCAGCTCTAGAGATATTCAAATTCTAATACTTTTAGGAAGCGGTGTGTACCTTAGTAACTAGTTGAAGTCTGAGCCCCCTTTAATTAGAAAAGGATCTGTCCAGATAGCAAAGAAGAAAGGAAAGATGAGCTAGCCATAGCAGTGACTGAGTTACTGCAAGATAGAGCCTTAATCCGTGTGGCCTTCTGTTTTTGAGGACAGGCTCTATATATCTCTCTACTTCAAAAGAAAAAAAATGAAAGACAAAGGAAAAAGCGAAGCTGGAAGGGCTTCAAAGGGAAAGCCCAGAGATAAAAAATTACTTAATTAGGAACTAGGAAAATGGAATGTAAGGAGAAGCAAAAGGGGGTATTTAAACGTTGGTCATTTCCAATTCTCTTTTGCAGCATCTGTAGGCTTAGCATGAAGAAAGGGGATGGTGTCTGCTCAAGCTCAAGCACGAGATGCCGAGAGGGAGAAGGTCAGCGAGTCGTATACCTGGTCGGGTGGTCAGTCCTCGGTCGGCAGCTGGGCGGGCGTCAACAGGCTCAACTGGGCCCAGGAAGCAAGACACAGAGAAAGCAGACAAGACAAATCGAGACAGATTAAGTCATGGCCCCTGAACACTAAGCAGGGAAAAGCATGTGCAATAAACAAGTTATAAAAAAAGGAGCAGCTGGAAAAGAACCACAGTGCGTTAATCCTGATCAGAAAGGCCTGAGACGGTACTGCTTCAAAGGGTTTATAGCTCCTGACCCGTCAATCATACGCCTTGGTTTGCTAATAAAAGCAGTCACTAGCTTAGGTGTCAACATCAAAGAAGGGTAGAGGCGCATGTGGCTTTCCCTCTCAGCTAGTTTAGAGATAGTTTCTTGGCTCTGGCTTAGAAATAAAACATATATTTACCCAGCCCAGCAGGAAACCTTAAAGATACCTCCTTTTACAAGTGCATAATCTTATTTTACTGTTAGTTTGCTACAAAAGGACTCCATTAAATCGCAGGGGGGGAATGCAAATATGAATTTACCAGGAGAGAAAAGCTTCACTGTACAATCTGCCATTTAGTGACTCAAATATGTCCCTAGTTGAGGACAGAAGAGGTAGAACAGAGAGTTTCTCTCTCTTTCTTTTATTTTAATGTCTGGTTTCCATTTGATAGATGCCACACAGTTGGAATGTGTGAACTATGACTATTTCCTTCTACATTCTTCGACTTTCCGATTTTTCCAGGGCAATGGTGCTATTTGTGCACCATTATCCGGCATTTCCAAGGTGTTTCTTATATAATATTTCCTTGAGCTTAAACTGCTCTTTGAAGAAACAAGTGATGGAGAGAGAAATAAAGCTTTTAGGATTAATAAATGGACAAAGGGCAAACAAAGCTGAAGGAGGGAGAAAAGTCCCTTCGGTAAGGTCTAGGAAATGTAAAGGTGAACAGGTTAGAAAAAGTGAGCCCAGGTGCTGATGGGAAGGCAAGGTGTATGGTTTTTGGATCCGCAATGCTGATAAAACCATACAGCTTAATGATGCACACAGTCCAGGTATTCAGAGGTGGGATGAGAAACCCAAATCAATTTTGAATGCCATTCACTGTCAGTGACAGTGAGGAGCCAAGAAAGCTGCTGCAAGCCAGGTATTCAAAACATGCGAAGACACCGTGAGAAAATGTTTCTGAGACCGCTAAGAAGTTTGGATGGATCAGAAGGGAAAGGCAAGGTCTGGTGCTTTACCATGGAGAGACTGGCAGCATGGTGTAGCAGGAGGAGGCTGGAAGGATCATTTACAATGAAAACCATCTGGGGCAGCAAATGCCCACTTCTGGGGCTGTTTCTCCATATAGAAAACTCAAATAATAATTGAATCGTCTAATTCTAACAGGGAACAAATAAAAGTTTTTAAAACCCATCTCATAAACTGTCAAATATTATAAAACGACATTTACTAGATATTCTAATTAAAGTTTCTATAACGATTGCTGAGGATGATTAATACTAGAATTTTATTCATGCTTTAGAATAAGATATACTTCCTTCTGTATTTCGAAGATGCATTTAAACAGCAAAGTAAAAGTTCCCTTTTTTCCCTTGTGCAAAAACATAGGAATTGAGTTTGTTACTCCTCGTAAAATGGAGTTAATTGAAGGGTTAATGTAATTTTGAAGAAGTTCCTGAAAAGAGAGCCCCAAATGATGCTTCAGTTGCAGATAAGAACACATTAAACCACACTCAAAGAACACACAAGTAAGTGGTAATAAATAATATAAAACAACAGTTAAATTATCTGAAAATATATTCTCCACTGAAAAGGGCAGTTGTCTGCTGATTAATGAAGGCTTCAGAACCGCCACCACTGCTTGCTCTGTAACTCACCTTCTCTGTGATCTTGGTGGCATTTGTTCTGAGCCTCAGTTTCAGTAAAAGTTAACATGGATTTTCCATGGCTCAAACATGCAGATACATTTGACAGAACCTTATAAAGAATAAAATGCTATTCCACAATTACGTAAGGGAATATTGAAAATAAGCAAAGAAAACAGTCTGAATGATATTACCACAAAATGTTATTGTTAGTTATCTCTGAGTGAGGACATATATCTAAAAATTTCCCTGCCCACTTTTATTGCAATGTGTACATATTCGTTGAAAATGATAACAAAGCTTCTATTTTTAGCAAACAAAAGTTCTTAGTGAATTTTTAGTGAATTGTATCCTAGACTCCTTTAGCAACTTGAAGCTGATTTTATAGGAATACTCAAAAATAAGCAACCGTGTGTTCAGTGATCATACATTAAGAAACTTAAAAAAGCAATTACAACATCATGGCAAAAAAGGAGAGACAAAGTAGTACAATATTTCCCAATCTTTTGCAAACACTTTCTAATTTTTCACTTGCTAAACCAGAAAGTAAATTCATTAAGATAGTGCTAAAAATATTTCACATTGGTTGTTTAGAAAATTAAAAATAGGAAACGGATCATCTTAAGTTAGACAAAAACTTAAGCAAAAGGGCATTAATCCCCTGTCCTCAGTAGCTTTGAATCAAATTCTTCCTAGAAGAAAGAAAAAGAATGATCGAAAGTCTGGGAATTTTGAGTTTATCTGCAATACCAATTCTCAGCTAGTGTGATCTTGGCACTATCTCCCCAACGGGCCTAAAGTAATAGAGGAATCAGCAGGAAACCAGTTTTACCTACAGATAAGAGAGCCTGAAAAAGCCTAGCTTGTAGTTTTAATGAAAGACTTAATTCATTTAATCTCAACTTCACCATTTAAAGTGGTTTGCTCATTGCTTCTTAATGGTGAATAAGAACATACCAGAGGGCAACTTTACTCTGCAAATTGGTACATACAGCCTTGCAGGACTTGTGGGCCTCTTTAAAATTATTTTCATAATTTTATGAAATTGGCCAGCTGCAGCTGTTCAAATGCTTATAGTATTGGAAAACTGTGTCTGTCACAGACATAATTATAAGAATGCCTGAGCATCTGACACTCCTTCTGGACGTGCCTGATTGTTCTTAAGAAAAACAACAAGTTTTTGGTAGGCATTTGAAACTCTGGTGAACAATGAACAATGAAAGGAAATCCTTTGAGAATTTTAGAGAGTTCCAAATAGCTCTGTGTATGTGTGCCATGTATGTAAAGAGATTAACAAGGAAAGAGGTCCTGGGGGAAAGGAGAAGGTGTGGGGGCAGAGGGAAGTGGAGAAAAGGTGAGATTTTAGGACTAGATTGTTATGTGATTTGGTAAAATCATTTATTTTCCAGGATACATTGTTTAGGCTAATTGGGTAACTCTTCCCAACATAGGCTGGTGAAATCTCTGATAAGATGCCATTAAAAAACAAAAAGCCCACAGAACATTTTCTATGTTCCAGGTACTATGTTAGAGCTTTCGATGAAGTCTCACTTATGCTTGTGCACCTTATCGCCGAGGTGATCAACCTTGTTTTAAAGATTAGGAAAGAGCCAGAGAAGCTAAGTAAGCTGCCCACAATTGCACAGCACAGCTGGAATTCAAACTCAGATCTTCATCACTCAGGAGTGTGTGGGCAGTGTCACCCCTACGGGATAATGGGAAATGTGGAGGAGTTTTGGATTGTCACTTTGGTGGAGTGGAGTTCTGGCTTTTTATGGATGGGACTAAGGGACATTAGATGCTCTGCATGGGGCAATCCCCCACAGCCATACTGTCCTGCAGCCAACCCAAGTTTCTAATTTCTTGCTGGACATTGATGTGTTTAGGTGAGTCCAGAAACTAACTCATTTTGTGTGCGTGTGTGTGTAAATACACAGAATGTTTGCAAAATTTTTAATATTCCTGAATTTCCCAAGAACATGGTACTGGGTAAATATAGGGAAGATCATTTTATTCAGTGCTCCACCAAGAGTTAGTTACTATTTTGGGAAATCATGTATATGATGTTGCTCCTGTACATAGAAACTGAATTGCCAACAGCCCCTTTTACCGATCTGCATCTGAATTTATCACATCTGCACAGGGCAAACACTTGACTATGCCACTGATTCCACTAGAAGTTGGGCCTGAGCACTTAATATGTTGAAATGCACATTGCAAACTACATCCATTATATTGATTTTCCACCCCAAAACTTGTTCAATTTTATTAAAACACTGTTAAGGAGGCTTTTCAAAATGTCTGTTAGAAAAAGGATGTTGGGCCTGACAGCATTGAGAAACACAATTCAAGACTTTGAAGTCACTATTGCCTTCCAATATTTTTATGCAAGATTTTGCTGTTTATCATTAACAGATCTTTATTTAACAAGAATAATACCAGCTCTTTTGAGGACGCCTATGCGATGTAACAGCTGTACCTTGGCATCTTGGTCAAGGACCTAGAGGTCCTAATTAAGGTCTCTGCCCAACTGTACATCTTGGCAATAACCAGGGCCTTGGCTGGGGAGACTGTCTCCAAGGGCCTATGTTGCAATATGTGGCATTAGGAAGTTAAGCCCAATGACTACACGCTACTCTCAGAGCCCACTTCTAAAGAGAGGCATTTAGTGCATTGCTCTGGGCTATCTCCAAGCTGTTTTGTTCTTGGCCTTCCAAAAACCAATCACTTTGGGGAAACCTAGCACAGTTAATCCAATCTTTTTAGGCTTATTTGGCAAGGGAGGAAAAAATACAGCTTTTACTGATTCCTCTTAACTTGGACTAAAACTAATTTTTCTTATTTGATTTGGGGAATTGGTAAGGTACAGACCAGGTAAATAGTGGGTATCTTGAGGATAGCATCAGGGTTAAGTGGCAAACCCTGGAGTTCAAGAAGCTGCTTTGGTGAAATAGTTCCTTCCTTTAGTCTTCTTAAAAGGAACAATCAGTATCTTTATTTCCCCCTAAACAATATGGATCATTTTGGCTTCTAGTTAAAAAAGTTAATATAAGCAGAATGCACAATAGAATACATATAACTTTTAGTGGACGATGAATATATACACATGGATACCTATAAACTCAAGATGAATACAGGGAGCATACAAAGACAGATTTATATATTGAACTGCTTCTTTTATTTATACTACCAATATGATAAACCCAAAGTTAAAATCTATCTCATTCAAGATACCAAGGAAGTATGGAGGTTGCTATTTCACATAAAGCAGTTAAACCATCAAAGTGTGAGAAAACAAAGGAAGATTTGAAATTCATTTTGGGTTAAACATAATGGTGATTTTTTTTTTTAAGAGGTACTAGGGATTGAACCTGGGACCTTGTACATGGGAAGCAGGTGCTTAACCACTTGAGCTATATCCACTCCGTATACATAATGTTTTGATGTTCTATATTGTGCTATGTGGCACCAAGCTCATTGCATCTCACTGTAGTCACTAAATTTGTTGAAGTGGTTTTCAGAAGAGTGATAATTAGAAAAATATAGAAGGCATGCGGGCCGCCAGGCCCTGTGCGTGGGTGTGCCATCAGGCCCCATGAGCCACGCAGCAAGATGGTGACATAACAGGAGAATGACATAAGGGAGAGCCAAGACGAGATGTGCCAAAAAACCAAGAACTAAGGTGGCACAGGCGGTAGGATGCCTCTCTCCGACATCAGAGGTTCCAAGGATTGAATCCCAGGAGAAGGATGAGAAGAGAGGGCAGGAAACGTACACAGAGAGTTGCCCAGTGAATGGACACAAAACCAGCAAAAGTGGGGGGTGGGGGTGGGGGTGGGGGTAAAAATGGATAAAAATAAATAAATAAATCCTTAAAAAAATAAATAAAATTAACAAATCTTTAAAAATATATATATATACTTAAGGGAAATACCAAGCATAACAACCATACACAGTATTTCATTAAATGAATTTCATTCTGGTGGTAAATTACTTTGGCTTTTAATTTGTAAATGTTTTCCATAAACTTTACAGTAAATAAATGATATTTCTAAGTTCTAATATTTGAAACTCTGTGTGTGTATGTGGTAATAAAAAGAATTTAGGAAAGCTTTGAAGGATATTTTGTCTTCCTTTTCCAAAATCAACCAGTAATGGAAAATGTAAGCGCATTTTAACATATAGAACTTACACATTTGGAAAGCCAAGTAAAAATATCAAAAATTATGAGCCAATGATAGAAAACTCTTTACAAATTATAACTTTAGAATTAAATTGTAGATAAAAAAGTTATCAAAGGCAGTGCTGGCTTTTAATAAAAAGAGTACAACCTAGATATTTAAATATTTTCATGAAAATTGAACATAAATGACAAATTAAATATTTACTTATTTTTTTGGTACGTAGAGCATTAGGGATGACAATTTTCTACCACAGGTTTGTTACACTTGAGATATGTTACCCATTTTCCCCTCAATTAAGCAATCCAACGTTCTAAAGGAAAAGGAGAAATTCTAGTTGTATACTCAATTTACATAAATGAAATCGAACATTTTTCACAAAAAATTCATGAGAGACTGAATTAGGATTTTAAATGGCCACAATATACCTATCACCAATACAAGATGACAATATAATTTAATAAAAGTTACCCAGTTCTTTATAACTAAATGTCTTCGACACTTTTTCCTTTATATGAGTAAGAATTATTTCCATAAATTGTAAAGATTTAATCATTTTTGCATCAAAAATAACATTGCTGTTCATATGTGATGGTATTACTATAAAGAACCCTTTTCAAATTAAGGAAACAAATTTGGGGTGATTACTCACATTATGAAAATGATCTAAATAAAGATTTACCTGCAATTCTTTTAAAAAGAATTTTAAAAAAACTTCTCCAGTACACTTAAGTTCAAATATCTGAATTGGATTTAGTTTGAAGAGAGCATTGATTACATTTGATGAGGTATTCACATTACAAATATAAAGCCACCATCAAAGCTTGATATTTGAAGAAGGAAATCTCAGGTAAAATCCTATGTTCGTGAAAAGCATATCATTAGTATCTAGAAATACATTTGTAATTTCATACTTCTAAAAAATGTGAAAATTGATGTGGAATTTTAATAAATTAAAAAACTAAAAAATGTTTTCTCCTGAACAGATATTATTTTAAAGAAACTCCTGTGAAAGAAAATACAACATTCATTCCACAAATTCATTGATAAGAGAAAATGCTACTTCTTTGAACCATCATAGGAAAATACATTAAGAGTAATATGCTTCTTAATTTGACAGCTGCCTTAAATTTAACTTTCTAAATATAAAATTTCTTAAATTTTATTCGCAATTACATTTTATTTAGAAGTAGTTCTCTAGCTTTGCTTTCAACATTTAATCCCATCTGAAATTTAATGTAAGAATAGCTAAAGAGGATTATTTTGGTGCCTTTCCAATCTTTATTTATGCAGATCCCATCAAAACTTTTCTCCTTGCTTGGTAAACTATGAATTCCATACTCTTATCACCATTCTGAATGAATCCTTACTATATCCTGTCTGTTTTCTTTGAAGGTGGGCATTCTTGGCCACTGTCATAAATAAAAGCTGAATATTGCACTACATTCCAGAAACAAAAAAATGCCTCTCAATGAGAAAGTATTTTTAAAAATTGTATCAGAAGTCATCACTCAAAAACATTAAAGAGATATCATTCCATCCATCCATCCATCCATCCATCCATCCATCCATCCATCCGCCTATCTATCTATTTAGATAGATACATGCTTATATACCAGAATGCTCTTCTCCCCTCCCAGGATGCTTACCTTCGTTTTCCGTGTTGGCAGGCACAGAGTCCACCCCAAAAGGATGCCAGGGCTGGAGATCATCTAGGCTGAACTCTCCATTCACGGGAAGAAGCTCCACGGTGGTTTTCGTTTCAGTCAAAGATGGCATGAGAGCATCATTTCCATAACTGATTCTTGGTTCACTGATCATGTTGGCCAAGACATCATCGGAGTAGTTTTGTTCTTTCTGAAGCAGCTCATCTGAACAAAACAAAAACATCTCTATGATGAGTGACAGTGATAGTCACAGCAGCAGCACCTACCACTTATTGTCTGCCAGATTCTGCTCAGCTGCTTTACATGCATAGTCTCATTTAGAGCCAGGACTTGGGTACGATTATCATTTAACAGATATGGAAACTGATGCACACTCTTTTTTTTTTTTTAAACTTTTGCCAAGTCAGGGAGAAAGAAGAACCTCAGATTTTGTTGTGGTATCCGAGGCCGAAAAGACAAACCCAGCAAATCCCCCAATCTGTCCTTGAACAATGGGAAGGACAAGATACACATAACTGCCAGGTAGCCCACTCCATTTTTTTTTCCAGGAGGTACCAGGGATTGAACAGGACCTCGTACATGGGAAGCAGGTGCTCAATCACTTGAGCTACATGCACTCCCCAGCTTGCTTCATATTTGAAGCCTTCTCATTGCTTTGCCTCGAAGAAATATCCCTTCTCCTAATGCTCATTTGGCACTGCATGATCTCCATTTTGAGGCAACAAAGTATCCATGCCCTTGCTGTCCAGATGCCGCCTTGCAGAAGCGCTCTGCTCAGCCTCTCCTCTTGGGGCCAATGTCGCTGGCTCCCAATGTTCTCATGTGACCTGATACCAGATATCCTGCCTTTTCCCCCTGCTGCTTCTCCAGTATTCTTTCAGTTAAAAACGGACTAAATTCAAAATCATCTTTATGAAACACAATTGCCTTATCTAAAGTTCTTACAGACTAGCAAAAGAAATCCCAAACTATAAATTTTATGACCAAATGCACTTTTTGTTGGAAAAAAAAAAAAAAAAACTTAAAAAATAACCCTGTATCAAGTATAATTATTGCTTTAAGAAATGACCCCAGGGTATCACAAGATTTGTAAAACTCCTATTCTGTTCTCAAAGATTGATCAGGTTTTGCAGAGACCCAAGGATTACATACGTGCTGGTAACAGTATTTGTTAATCAGAATATTTCATTTCCAGGGAAGCGGCTGTGGCTCAATCAGTAGGGCTCCTGTTTACCATATGGGAGGACCCGGGTTCGGTTCCCGGGGCCTCCTGGTGAAGGCAAGCCCACCTGCATGGCGTGGTTAGCTGACCCAGCGAGCGCAAGCAGCAAGGGGGGGATAAATGAATAAATAAATAAAATCTTTAAAAAAAAAAATAATAATAATATTTCATTTCCTAATGGTAAGTGTCAACTGTTTACGGTATTCTATATCTCAAACCAATCATAGGTTAGTTTTATTGGTGCGGAAATGAAGAAAGTAAAATCAGGATTTAAATCTGATACAAAAAAATTTTACTATCATTCTTCAACTTCTCTTTAAAATTAACAGAAAAAGTATCTGGGAAGTTAAAATTCTGATCAAATAGATCCATTAAAAAATTTGATAGAACAGCATTAAAGCAGGAGATTAATATTCTTCCATGGAGTCAGCTTTAGTACAAGGAATTATTTTAAATAATGGAATTTCATGCAAATCTGTCCTTCTGAAGTCCAACTTGAGTTATGATATAAATCTATTTGCTGTGGCACCATTCTAAAATTCAATATTTGATGCTTGCTATGACCTTTACCATACAGATAAAAGGCCCCCGTTAGATTTCTTCTAACTTTTTCATGTCTTATAAAGTCATGGGTAATGGCTAATAACTTAGCCAATGTCTGATTTAATAAATTAAACGGGCACTTCTTTTATATAAATCTTATGCTTGTGACTGTTAAGTACTTACTAGATTATAGAGACAAGAATCTGGTATAATTATCTGTGCCCATATATTCATCTTGAAAAAGGGAATAACCTTCGCCAGTGATATCAGCTCCTGGTCCCTACTGGGGCCGTGTTGCTCTTGTCTATCACATACCCTGCTCCTTCAAAGGGGATTTTTTTCTCTTGTTTTCCATATTTAGTCCTTGGCAACATTTTCCCTGTGACCTCTCTCAATAACACTATTTTTTTTTAAATGGTCAAAAACCTTATATTTGGAATTAGCCAGCTAGACTCAGTTTAGAAGACCCCAATTTTGCTGGGAACATCCAAAGCATCATAGTCAGGAGCCACCTGAACACATGCCTTCTTCTCTCTTTCAGGGTGGTGACCTTGGCCAGGTCAAGGTCGTAGAGCTTCTTTTTGGCCTGTTTGTGCTGGTGCTTGTTGGCCTTTACATCCACAATGAATGCAAGTGTGCTGTTGTCTTCCATCTCCTTCATGGCTGACTCAGTGGTCACGGCAACTTGATGAAGGCACAGTGGTCAAGCTCGCTTGTCCTGGGAGTGCTCCTCCAAGGATATGTGGGCTGACTTCAGAGATGCAGCATCTTGGGCCGCTGGAAGGGGGATGACGTGCGGCTCTTCTTTTCTTTGTGCTGTGGACGCCTTTCAGTGCTGCCTTCTTGGCTTTCAAAGCCTTTGCTTTGACTTCAGTTTTGGGAGGGGCAGGGGCTTCCTTCTTTGTTTTGGGTGCCATCTTCATGAAAAACTCAATAGTAGGCTTGCTCCTGCTTTCTAATCTCTTTGTCCCTCTAATTTTTCCCTTTGCATCTTTCAATACAATTCTCCCCTTGGAAATCCTATCCACTCTTGAAATCCCCAGGAACTCCTACCTTTGGATGAATGTGAAATCTATTTCCCTAGTTCTGACTTTTCTCTTCGACTTAGATTTTTTTCTCTTCTAACAGCTTGCTGGATCCATCAACCTAGATATTCCTCCTTATCCACAAAACGAGCATGTCCAAAGCTGTACTCATTAATCATGGCAGCATTACTCCCCTGGGCATGAGGCTCAAAACCTTGAGAACCTGTGACACTCTGGATTTCTGTGTGCCCCATATTCAAAGCATTGGTAACTCCTTTTAAATTCATTTTGCTTTCCCTGGACCACCATGACTTTTTGCCTGAATAATTTGAGGGCCTCCTCATTGCTCCCCCTCCTCTAATTTTTATCCCCTTCTGTTCCCCAGATATTATCCTTATATGGAGAAAAGCTCTTGCCCATTTCCGTGGCTCCTCATTTTCTAATGAATTCAGCCCAAATCCCTCTGGCAGACGTTGAAGGCCTTCTGTGATCAGGGTGCCCTCCATCTTGGTAGCCATGAGGCCCAGAGTTCTGTGCTGCATACACTAGCTTGTCTCCGACAGAACGGCATGGGTCATTCCCACAGGGGATCACACTTTTATTCCCTGTACTTGCTACCTAGACTCCCTCTCTCTCATTTCTGCTTACCTAAGTTATACGTCCAGCTCAAATGCTACCTCCCCCATGACTCTCCTCCCAGTAACTCTATGAAGCAGGAAACGGAGGTTAGGAGAAATGAACTAAACCCTGCAGGATAACATGGCCAGTAAATTCAAGTCCTGGACTGTATAACACCAAACTTCACATATTTACCACTGCCTATGAAGCCTCACACAAAGGCGGAGGCTCATGCTTAGCCTTACCATGGGCTTGCTCATTTACAGAGTGAATGTAGAAAACAGGTAAGCCTATTTTAACTTAGTTCTGATGTCTTCAGTAATGTCTTCCTCACAAGAGAAGGCTTACTGGGCTGCAAACTGGCTTAAATCACTACTAGTCCCATGGCAATGGTTATCCCTTTCTTCTCCCAAACAGCCAATCCCAGGCAGGAGGGGGATTCTATACCCAACTTGACTCCTGGTGGTAAAAAGGAGGGATGTAGGGAGTAGGGAATTGTCACTCCATTTGTAAATACTTCACCTGTATTTCATGGAATATTCAGGGCATTCCAGGTTAAGGTAAACAGAGACACCTTGTTTTCTCTTCCATTTCTTATGGTGTTGGCAGAAAATTTCTTCGAAAATGGCTGCCAGAATGTTAATTCCTATGGTGGTTTGGCTGGTTTCTTTTCTTTTTTTTTTTTTTTTTAAGGAGGTATCAGGGATTGAACCCAGGACCTCATATATGGGAAGCAGGTGCTCAACTACTTGAGCTACATTTGTCCCCCTGGCTGGTTTCTTATATCCATTTTCAGAAAATGAAGCCTTCAGGAAAAGTCGCAGAGGGAAAGGGACTGAGGCTATTTTTTTTTGGTACAAAATAGCAGAAATCCATGTTCCTAGCTCAAGTTAACATAGGAAATTTAGAAATAACCACCCCTAGTTATCTGATTTGGAACAATTAAGTCAGAGTGTGGCTTTAGGGGAAAAAAAAAAGAGAGGGTAGAATAATGGATTACCATTAGCCAGAGTAGGATTCATTTTCATGATCATAAAATGACCAAGGCAGCCAGCCACCCTTTGACATCATTAAGGGCTCAAGATTTTACCAACAACTGGCACTGGGCAATTCTGCCTGTGACAAAAATCCAGAGCCAAATACGATGACTTCATTGCTAATTCTGATGGGGTCTTTACCTCTGACTTCCGTGGTGAAACTAATCATACAAACAAAATACTTGTACTGTGGTGGTGGCCCTGAAGGATTACCCTTTTATTTGAGTTTAATATTTTATTGTAATGCTTTGACGGCATGCATAGAGGATTTCCAAAGCTTTTATGCATCTACATTTCCCAACTGCCATATTAAACTAAGAGACCAGGCTCACTTCCCCCCAAGATTTTTCTAAAAGCAATTTGTTATTGCCCCAAATTGCAGCCATTACATCTGGAGTCAAATATCTTCTTCTGTAATTCCCAGGCACTTGAGACTTAAAGTTAAAAGTAGAAATATTTAACTGAAGTCAATAATGAAAACTGTTTAACTTGCAGTTTAAGCAATAACGGAGATACATAATTTCAAATATTAAACGTATATCCAACCCCATTTTTTTGCCTCTTTAAAAACTGTTTTGAGGCTGTATATTAAGGTAAATCAGGAAAAAAGAAACCCACCACTTAGCTATCACAGAAAATATTTAAAATATTTTGAAGAAAGCAGCATCAAAAGATACCTAGTAGTGATTTCATCTTCAAATGGCTAGTATATTTTTACCTGCAGAAAAAACAGAATTCCATGGAAGTTCATTTTGAGAGAAATGGCATCACAAAGACTGCTGAATGGTAAACAGATTAGTTTCAGATAATTGTGTTAATATTATTTTTAATTATTAATCTACTACACAAACTCCTTTAAAAAACTTAACTGACATATTTTAGACAGTTTACGTTTCTCAAGAAAATTAAGAGTTTATAGACAATAAATCAATTTTATTTTACATGGTTCAGTTATAATTACTGAACTCTCTCTTCCACTTGTGAAACATATTTGCGGTGGGTAGGGAAATTTCCTTCATATAAAGGAAGTGCAAGCTCAGGCTTTTCCCTGTAACACTCGGCCATTACAGGTCTGTTTTGGAAGTCTGGTGAGAATGTGAGATCCCCCAGCCTTGCTGGTTTTTCTTCTGCCTAGGATATAACCTGCATTGCTATTATTATTTTTTCTATTTTCTGATTCTTCTGGTTCCTAGTGGGAAAATAGGTATCTGTCTGTAGCCTCTCGCCCAAACAGAAATTTCTTTTCAACCTTGTCTAACAAGGGATTCTCATATGAGCAGTTCTCATCTTTTAAATAAATATTTGCTTATGCATCTGTCTGAAATAACTGAGAATTATATCCCTACACGATGTGCACTCTCCGCTGCCTGATGGCTGCACTGGAAGTATCGTAGAAGGGATGTAATTTTTTCCCCAAGAAACTCCACTATAAATCAGATGTCAACCACTCTAGGCATTTTGCCCACTCCAGGATTGTGAGATCAGATTTAATTTTCTAGCCACAGTTCTGTGCATGTCTGATTCATGGCTCAGCATAAAAATGCCACATTGTTTATTATATTTAATGTCCTTTCTTCATCCATAAAATCAGGGGAGGCTGGACTACAAAGTCTCTGCAGTTCCTTCCCTTTAAATCCTCTGATCTATATCCTTGCTACCTGGGCATCCCTTGGGAGCTAGGCAGAGCTGCAGACCCTCAGGCCCAACCCCACACCTAGCGAATGAGCACACGTGGGTTGAGGATCCCCAGGGAGACTCTGCTCGCCACCACACTGCCCACTGCCGGCTTTGCGCTCCCTCACAGGTGAATTTTCAAAGGCACCACTACACAATGGCCTTAGTTACTCCTTTCATAAAAGAAAACATACGCCCCGAAACAAAAAAAGGTATGCAGGATGAGCATGGGCAACAAACAATATTGCCAGAGGACACGTCACTCCAACACATCTTTAAGTCATGTTCTCAGAACACACTTTATCTGTTGCCTGGAATCTTTCATTCACTGTAACATTTGTAACGGGAAAGCCACAGGAAAGGAAAGACTGGATATAAACCTTCTTCACCTGACTGTCAGGCAGGCAATCACATACCAGCCAGAGCGGGAAAAGTGTTCAGGAGACAGGTGAGTGCTGTTCAGACACAGAAAATGAATGTACTTACAAGGGTGGAGGGTACCATGGGACACATTTCACCACGGTGCTCTTGCCAGAAAAAAGTAGCCACCCTCTTCTGAAGAAGCTCTTAGCAGACCAGCCCTAGCTGGTGGGTGAATTTACTTTTAAGTGTGGATTTACCCACCTACAGTTCAATGGACCAGAGGCTCTGTGGAATGCTGATCTGGGGAGAAAACTTTCGTGGTCTTCAAGGGATTATTGTAATGATTGGGAAGCTTTGATTAGTTTATGCCTCATGTCATAACCACATTGTGAAGAAACTGTACCATGCTCTCACCTCTTGATAGCATGAGATCAACTGCACTGGTAACACCTTCCATTACTGTGGCCTTCTCCTATCCATCCACTTGTCTGATACCTGCCCCCATATATAGTAGAGTAATTCAACATCCATCCCGAGAAGTATATTTACAAGTAGCAAGTGGCAGAAATGGGATCTGCAACCCAATGATGCCAATTTCCAGTGCAACCTTCTCACTATTCCATGAGAAATTCCATTTTATGGAGGAGATGGCTTTTTAAACCTTGAATAAATACCATAGATTTATTAACCGATCTATTATCACAGGCATCCTGTCTGGCACACATTATTTCTGATGCAGCTGGAAAAGGGATGAATTCAATTGTAGTGTTTTTCCACCCCCTCCATATAAAGAGGTTAGAGCTGTAGTCTAAGGTAACAGCTGAAAGCAAGGTTGCCTGTTTCCCAGATCCACAACTATGTGATGCTCTCTCTTTTTATAAGTGAGCCTGCACCTGCCATTTCCCTTTTGCGTGTCCATCTTCAATAACAGTGGATCCCTCTGCTAATTTACCTCCCACTTCTTTAGACTTCCACTTTCTCTGGCATGGATATGATAGTTAAATGAACCGCCATTAAGTTTCACTGACTCCAAGTCAAAATTCAAACTAATTTACTCTTTTTTATTTTGACTTCTTTAAATGCTTGAACAGTGTGCTGTTTCTGTATCCTTAACTGCTCCAGTTATCCCTTTGCATCCACAGTGTAGTGACAAGGCTATCCCAATGTCGAGGGTGAAACGGCCCTATAGGATGCAGGTATTTTCCAACTTGGGAAAAAATTTATAGAGATATTATCACAAGTAATGCCGCCCCACAAATCTAGTTTTCATCTCTGACCTCTAGAAAATTGGGTCATCCATTTTATTTTTAGCTACACGATCAATTCTGGAAATCTCTCAGAGTCAAAATTCAGACTCCATGTCTGAATCTGGATTTATTTTTCTTTAGTAATTTCTTGGTCACAGATTTTAAACGGGCCATGCTTTATCCACTTAAGGCAACAGAACTGTCTCTTGAGGGGACATGAATAAGCCTGCACATCACTGTGAAAAAATTCCTTATCACAAGTGATATTTTCCTGAAATGTGTCTGGCTTAAGACTGAGGGTACAGAAGAAGTACCTGCGATTTTAAGACAAATTTCTTCTTGGTTTTCAAACAATGTAGATAAAACAACTTCGATCTGCCAATGGAATCAGTAAGAAATCAAGATAAAAATCAGCCAGGTTCTGCTCTCTGCCATCTGAAAACAGATAAAAGGGTTCTTTCTTCCTTTGTTTACTTGTGGAACTTGTGCCAAAGTCCTGATCTCACTTCCAACTACGTCAGGAATCTTGGTCTTGCCTGGACAGTCAGGAACCTAACCCTTATTGCATCACATGCTGGGGGGAAACCTGCAGTCTTAGGCTATTTGAGAGATGTATGCTTTTACGACTGATTTAAGGATTTCCAAGGTAATTCTGACTATATGAAATTTTCACTGTAAATCAGTATTTAACCACTTAACCCCTGCAGCATGCACTGTGATTTTATTATGATTCCTTCAGTTGGTACTGTCTCATTACAAAAATAATATAAATTTAATGCAAAAAAAATGCAGAAAACAAACAAAAAAAGGTGAAATAAATAAGTTGCTTGCAATTCCACTAGAGATAACCAAGAGTGATGCTTTAGTTTTTAAAAATGGTCTTACAGAATTCTTTACAGAATTGAGTATTTCACCTCTTCCCCATCATTATTTTATTACCTGATTTTTATGACTGTGGTCAATGAGAACAAATTTTGCAAGGTTACTGAGGTATGCTGAAGGCCACTGGGTTTAAGGACAGATGTAATATCATGATGATGACTATCTCTTGTTTCATTCCACAGTACTTATATTTCAATTTTCTGGTAGATTGTTCTGCATAATTGCTACATTTTGTTTGTTTTATTCTAAGTAAGTTCTTACATGTTGAGCAAATTGGGAGCATGAAAACTGAGGTTTGCTGCATCTGGGAAGGCATCACGTTTCATTTTAACAACTGCTAATGATTTTAGTGAGGACAAGAAATTTTGTAAAATGACGAAGATTACTTTTTAAATATTCAAATAATTGTACTGTTCTTGCATACATTATTATAAAGATAAAGTCATTCTGATGACTGTATGCAATCTGAGCTAGTTCTCCCCTGTGGGTTCTGTTGGTGGTGTTGGGATATGATGGGGTCAAGCCACAACACCCCTTCTTCTTTGCTTGAGGTCTGCACCAATGAAGAGAGCAGGTAGAGATTAAAACTTTTATTTCTGGAGAAAGACCAGGCCCTCAGTGGTCCAAATGATACTTAGAATTTTTTTGTGTGTGTGTGCGTGACGAGCGCACATGGCACGTAAAAGCTGAGTGTGGACTGGATTTCAGGCCCCACTTGTACTCTCAGCTACACAAGAGAAGAATGTGAAGATGGGGCTGAGCCAAGCATCCCTACAGGGCTGCTGCTGGCAGTCATGCAGGCTGATGGTGACAACCCTAACTCACTGAGTGAAGCCCCGACAGATGTGCTCTATTCAACCTGCACAACTCTAAGTAGTGGTCCTGCCTGACCAACACCATCTTCCAGATTCATGAAAGAAATCTCTCTTGCCCTGGTAACAGAAAACCTGGAGGCCAACCAAAGGAAATCAAATGAATGGAAAACAATGTACCCTTTCAATAGCTAGAAATCATTCACTGCTTTGCTGTGAAGGAAGCACATTTTAATGGCTTCATATTTGATAAATGCTTGATTGATGGAATTTTATGTTGTAAAGTACTGGTTAGGTTGGCTGTTCAGCTCAGGGCAAAAAGGAAGACTTTCAACATTCATAGATAGTTAATTTCACTTAAAGAGCCTAAAGGATTTGTGCTGATAATTATAAGGGCAACAGGTGAATTTGGTTAAGATCAACACAAATATATCATCACAATGGAGGATGACCTCCAAGTTCCTATAGATAGCACATTATCTTTGCACACATGATAGCTTATTTGAAATGTTCCTTATGCAGGAAAAAAATTTAAAAACCAAACCTCTATGCTATAGACTGGTCTATTTGTGTTTTCTTTAAAAGACAACACTTGCTGTCTGGTGAACATGTCTAGCTACAACAATGGTCCTTCCTCTTCTTCTACATTAGCTTATTCACGAGTTCCCTTCACAATATATAGGGAAACCAAGCCAGGAAATAGAAATTGCTTGACATTTGGGTCTAGGAGATGGATGGATGGAAAGTACACATCTTCAGGAAAGAGTTAACAATACAGGGTGTGGGAGAAACTGAAAGGATTCACAATAAGATACATAATCTGGTACCAAGGAAAATAAAACCACGTTATCAGACAATGATGTGAAATGGTGATGGTATCACAGATGGAAGCTCTGCCAGTAAGTTTCCTAGTGTCCTTACCAGTGACTGAACCGTAAAGCCTGGTGCTAGAAGCTTTGTTCCACTGAATGTGCTGGAAAATTACCCCAGCCAGCCACAGCCTAACACAGATGTATGGTTTGTGGGCCTCAAATGGGAAATCCAACTCCAATCTCTCCAAACTGTTTCTGATGGTCCACATTTGCCAGTGTCAGCATAAGATCTCATTCAAGAATTCTAGCAATTTCTTTTCTTTCAAAAATTTTCTTTAAAATGTTATTTTCATCCAAAACAGCTTTTCTCATCTTCAACCTGCCTTCAAAATCTATCAAATCGAAGCTAACAAAAACAAAACAAAATAGATTTCATCTCAACTTATGATAAATTAAAGAGTAATCAATTATCTCAGAGATTTTTCTTTCCCTCTTGCATACTCAGATAAAAAAAATGTAACTAAGTAAAACATGTTCTTCTTCAATAACATGTGATTAATCCACCTCAGAATTTAGAGCTCTCCACATTAATTGCAATACTGCTCCCACTACCCTTTTTTAAAGTGTGATTTAAGCAGTTTGTATTTGAATAAACTTTTAGCTTGAACCCAAATTAAAAATGATTCACATTACAGGTCATTTTTATACATGTTTTTTTCATCTTCCAAGTGTGGTAAACATTAATTAACCTTGGCTAATTAAAACAGCCACGGTTTACAAATTTACTCATTAATCAGACTCAAGCAAGTGCAAAGCATTTAAAGCCTTTCATAATTTACAACAATTAAATGTGGAAATTAATTTTTTTAAAATGAAGAGGTCATAAACTCAAGACGTGCAGTCCTTTGCTAATTTGATAGCATTTAAGAAAGTTGGACAATATTTCAGATTCTTAGAAGTCAAGGGAAAGAAAAAAGAAAACTGCTCATGTAAGTGAAAATTAACTGCTGATACGAGAAACTTCTCTGGTTATAATAAACATACTGGAGTAGAACACTGTAGTTTCTTATGGAGCCCTTTATTCAAATCTGGAATTACACTGATTGGGGAGAAGGATAAGGACCTCTATAATCTTTCTAGTAGTCTAACCAAGCCCCATTAGACCAAAAATGTTTTACCTCCTAACACCAGAACACGTGGCAGTGGGGACCAGATGATTCTCTTCACCTCCCTGCCTCTCTCTTCCTTCATGCTTCCAAGGGGAACATTATTCTCCTCTTGCCTTTCTTGATTCTCAATGGCTGCAATGCCCTAAGACCATGGGAACTCTGGATCCCAGTGAAGGAGCACAAGGAAGTGAAAGGGCCTTAGCTTCAAATAGCTTGTAAACACAGAGGTTGTGTCATTTCCTCTCTAAGTAGCCAGAAGCTGAGCTGTCTCTGGCAGCATAATGTGTGGCAAATGCCTGGCGGGTTTCAGGGTTTACGAACTCCAGGGTGATGAAAACCGTCCCTCATGCCTGTCTCAGTTTGATAGACTCAGCAACTAAATTTAGTAAAGTTGAGACAATAGAGTAATCTATAAATTTAGCATGCCTACTTCAATTTGGGGTTGACATTTGAGAAGTTAGGTCTTGTACCCTAAAGTCCTTTCTATGATGATTCTGCTGTGGAAACTGGGTAGTGGCTGGAATCGACTATTTTATGGCACGAGTTGTTTCCAGCAACATCTAGTTTGTGTGTGATCCTGTGGTTTCAGGATATGAGCAAATGCGGCCAACAACACCTGGCTATGGATTTGTCATGATAACCTTTGTCATACTACCCATGCTGTCCTCACCCTTTAATTCTGCGACTGCTAGGCTCTGGTCACTCAGAGACAAAGGTAAGGGTATGGATAATAAACTAGTTTAAAACAATATTTAAAAAATATAAATTAAATCCCCTCATAACAAGTACATGCTCTTTATATACCAAAGACGTCTTGGATTTGATGGTCATAAACGGCAGAGGGGAAAGGATGTCTAAGGGAAACCTGGCTTAGAAAAGCCTTAGGGTGCAGAAGCAGGACCAATATCTTTCATGGCTTTCCCCAACTTTCCTAGGGTAAAGAACCCATATGCATGAAATGGGATGTGGTTGAGGAATGCTGAAGGGGTGCTGGGGCTATTCGAAAGCACTTTGCCCCATCCAGGCACACCCCCACAAAGGAAGATCAAAGGTCAGAACAGCTTTCTCTAGGGAATTCAGTTTTCTTCCTTCCTATTTTCTCCTTTTTATTTTTTGACAAGTTAATAGCTGAAGATAGAAGTAGTCTAAATTACCCAAGGGGCACGAAGGATGTGCAGTGAACTTTTTATGGAAATGACAAGGCAGCGATTATTTTTCAGATGTGATTCAGTTCAGGGTTTAAAAGCACATGATGACCTTGGGGGCTCTTCACTTTCTTTACTTTCTATGACCATTTTTCCAAGAAAATTCTTTCCCCTGCTAGCTTCTTCCACTCCATGTAGAGGGAATAAAATCCCAATGATGGTTTCCCCATATGTCTGGGACATTTACAATTATGTGGTCTATTTGATGGATTTATAGTTTGGGGGTACAAAGAGGGAAGTAAAATGTAACAGGCTACTATATAAGATATTTTAAGAAGCAGAGAAGTCTAATTTGTACTCCTGTTTAACCCTCAAAATATGTATACTATTTTGTGTAACAGAATAAGTTGCCTTTCAGATTTGGAACCTGGAGTTGGTACAATGCAATGCTTTTTTCCTGGTAATTTTTTAAAAAAGAAACAGCAATATGTTTCTTGAGCTAATAGGCTCTCTGACAAGGATCGAAGACAAGCTTTTATAGTTTGTCATTTACAATGCTGACAATTTCAAGCTGTATTTGTCAATTTTTTCTTTCATCCCTTATTGAAATAATATCACTTTGGATACAAAGAGAACCTCAGTGGATGATTTCTTTAAGTATAATGTGAGGATCAATAAAGGAAAGTGAAGAACTTAAAGAGGGAGAAAAATGCTCCGGTAAATAAAATAGTAGATTCATATTTATAAGAGAAAATAAAAGGGCAAATGGGGAAAAAGTTATCAATGGACTTAAGCCCACCCTATTCTTACACTGTTATTCCCTTTAGATGCAGTTAAACTTAACAAGCAGTTTATGACATTACCTCTTCATAGGTAATAAAAAGTCTTAAGTTGGATAAATAAAACATGGAGATCAATTTTATCACACATAAAGAAACTCTTAATGCATCTGAATGCCAAAGTTAATAACTTCACTAGTAATATTTTATAAATATCACTGCTTTGGAAATAATCACCAAAAGAAATATGTAAGGCTAATTTACCAGGACATACTTATTTTCAAAGATATCTGCCATTCTTCTATATTCAGGACCAAGGTAAATATAAATATAATCTAAGGATCTTTATTTTTTTGCTATTGTGTATAGCTGTTTTAAACTGTTTAAGAATCACTGTTTAAGGAATATGCAGATTTCTGTAGGTCTAAAGTGGGGCCCAGCAATCTGTATTTTTTAACCAACAACTCTCCAAATTACCGTGCTTCAGTTGGCCCTCAAGTACCCATTAAGGAACAATGGCTTCAAGGATTACAACTTCAATGGAGAAAAGAAAATGAATTTTTCCCTGAGAAACCTGTGGCTGAGTTTTCAGGTGCTTTTCACATCCAAGAACTGTCACAGCAGCCAAATCAAAGATACGGGCCAATGTCAGGTACTCTTCCTTATTTTGG
Source organism: Tolypeutes matacus (assembly GCA_026826555.1). Taxonomy (NCBI): domain Eukaryota; kingdom Metazoa; phylum Chordata; class Mammalia; order Cingulata; family Chlamyphoridae; genus Tolypeutes; species Tolypeutes matacus. The sequence goes on from JAKSZT010054524.1 coordinate 20,095,707, forward strand.
GTCTCATGGCAAAAAGATACAGAAATCACACAGAGGAGTTAAGAAAGCTCCAGATACAACTAGTGTCTGTCAGCTAATCGTACCAGCCTTTCCTGTTAGTGATTCCAAGGACCTTAAAGGCAGATGAGCGAGGCCTTATAGATAACACTAGAACATCAAACGGATGCAGGTGTCCACAGAGGGCTCCCAATTCTATTCTAATATGCTCATTTTTCTTAAAAAGAAAAATAATTCATCTTTTCATAATCCAGACATGCAAAGACCTGCTTCGATTTCTGAAGGGGTCTTGGCAAGACATGTAAAGCCCTTGGGCCTGACTACTTTTAGTGCAGTCACTTAAATTCAGCTGGTTTGCTCCAATAGTTCTCAATATTTTTTTAAAAAAGTATGTGCCCAAGAACTAGAACTTATTTTGAGTGATATCAACTACCCTAATAAACAGGAGGAGAGGCCACCATAGTGTATTAAGGGGTATCTCCTCTCCTTTTCCTAGAATTCTGTGGAAATCAAGGACCCTAGATTATAAAATCATGGAAGAAGATAGGCTCTCAACACTTTCGTTGATCAGTAAACTGATGGCTTCGACCATTTCCATCTAAAAGTTTCTTGCAGTTTTGCATTTTTAGCCAAACATTATATATTTCAATTTCCGTGTAACATTAAGGACACTAACCCCTAAACTGTGAGAAAGATATAAAATGAAAAGGAATCTTCCTTGGAAGCAGTCTGTTCTGTGTCATTGTTTCCTTTCTTTGTAGTTATTATTATTTTTAAAATACGGAACGCTTCATTAATTTGCATGTCATCCTTGCGCAGGGGCCATGCTAATCTTCTCTGTATCATTCCAATTTTAGTATATGTGCTGCTGAAGCAAGCACTGTAGTTATTTTGAAGGTAATAATGTTTACTATAAAAAATATTTAACTCAGGGGTATTAAGTAACAGGCAGAAGGGCCCTGTCTGCAGAATGCTACTACATCTGTAGAAGAATAGTGCTAAATTAGACAAGATTGCACATTTTATTTATTAGGTAGAGCCAAATAGTCCCATAAAAGGATATGGCACCACACAAATGCAAAGTGCTAATGTATGGGTATTATATATGGGAATCCTACATTTTATGCATGGTTGTTCTGTAAATCCACAACTTCCATAATGAAGGAAAAAAGAAAAGGTTATGGCCATACACTGATCAATAACATTTGAAAGTTCCTTTTCCCCTGCCCTTCTAACGACAGGGTATATGACTCGTTTAACAAATACCAATCCGATAATTAAACCATATATAATACCTATCTATATCTATATCTATATCTATATCTATATATCTCTATATATGTTTTATTTTGTATTATCAATCAAATGTATTATCAATCTATGACAACTTACTACTCATGACTTTTTCTGTGAATTGGAGCTGTTGTAATTTATAAATAAAACATATAATTTTTGGGTTTTTGCTTTAAACACTACTGTGGCTGTAGCAGTTTGGCAGTTTGATATAGTTATGAATTCCAAAAATAGATATTGTATTATACTTGTAAACTGGTCTGTTCAACTGGGCATGATTAAGTTATGATTAGGGATTTGATTGGGCCATGTCAGTAGGGCATTGGTGGGTGGGGTCTCAAAGATAAAAGACATAGCAAAGGACAGAGTTGGAGTTTCTGAGTTGGAATTCTGATGTTGGAGTCTTGAGCTGGAGCCCCAGGAAGTAAGCACACAGAGGAGCTTGGTCATGAGGAAGGAGAGAAGGCCCCCGGAAAAGAGACAAGCCGTTCGCCTGACAGTTCACAGCTGGCCTTGTGGAGAGAGGCAAAGGCTAGAGAGCCTCATAGTCTACAGCTGACCTTATGGAGGAACTAGAGGCTGAGCTGAGAGAGAAACAGAGCCCCAGGAAGAGAGGAACCCAAGAAGCCTGAACCCTGGCAAACATGAGCAGCTGTCTTGCTCCAACACATGGCAACAGATTTTGGTGAAGGAAGAAACTTATACTTTATGGCCTGGTAACTGTCAGCTTCTACCCCAAATAAATACCCTTTATAAAAACCAACCGATTTATTGTATTCTGCATCAGCACCCCTTTGGCTGACTAATACAGTGGCATACAGTTTTTGTCATATGGAGTATAAAATCTAATTGGCTTATTGGTATACTAGAGCAGACCCTGACCTATTTATTAACTTTTCCTAAGTTTCATAATTCTCCGTGTTTAGCCTACATCACTCACCTGGAGAGCTTGTTAAAACACAGATTCCTGGGCCTCAACTTGGCCAAGAGTTGCTAATTTAGGAGCTCAGGGGTGGGGCCTGAGAAATGGCATTTCTTACCCATTCCAAGGTGATGATCCATCAGCTGCTGGTCCCTCTGAGGACCAGACTTAAAGAACCATTGCTGGAAGTTAAGGATTCCTTGGGGGACATGTGTATGCAACACCTAACTTACACCTCAAAATTTGTTTCAGGAGATACAAATACACATGAGGTTTGATTCATACACTCAAAGAGCTTAAACTTAATAGACAGGAGAGTGGGTGTGGCCCAGCTAGATTAATATCAGTGCATTATCCTTTGCTTATAGGGAAGGACATATGAAAAGGTGTGGGGTTTACCAACTTTCCTTTCTATCAATTATATTCACTATAATTTCAGACTAAACCCATTTCAAATCTTTCAAGGCACAGTAGTCACCAATAAAATGAAAGAAGAGAAACTACTTTAGAATTTATCACAGCAATTTCTATCTTAGAAAACCAAAGCAAACAACAGAATGTGGAATTTGATTTGCTTCTAGAGTTTTTTAGATACATACAGTATGGAATGCTAATAAGTATAATCATATTACTGTTCCATATTCTCCTTTGCACTCCCAGCACTCCACTGCTCATGCCCCAGGAAGTTCCTTCATAACTTGGCAAAGCTTCAAAAGAACACATTTGCAATAGCCTGAGAGCTTCACTTCACTATTACAATCTTTCAAAGAGAAGAAATGAATGGCTTGCCAAGGCTATTGCTTCCGAGAGGCATGAAACACAGTGCTCCTCTGTCCTTCTCTAAGATAAACACGTCTCTGGTTTCCAGTGACCTAAGGAGCAGCTTTACCAAGCTCAATGCTGCAAAAGAAGCTAAAGACATAGATCGACACCACAGAAAACCTGAGAAACAGATCTGCTCTCAGGAGATGGGTAGACTCACCTAAATGCCACCCAAACAAAAATCAAAGATATAGAGACATGCACCAGATGTTAGAATGCATGCATTCCCATTTCAAAGAAATTATCAGGGCTTCCATGAGCACATGAAAATGAATGATAATTTTAAAATATTAAACACATTAGAAAAGTTAGTTTAAATCCACTGTCATAGGTCAATGTATCTGTCAACAGTAGTTGGCCTTGGCCCTTTGGTCACCTGTTTCTCATTCCGAGTCCAAACGACTCTTCATGAACAGGAATTTGACTCATGCTGATTCAACATTCCTTTGGGCACATGTTTCATAATTTGGAATAGGTTAAAAGATTGATTCTACTATTTTTATTTTTTACCTTTTCTAAAAATTATTATGCTACTTTTTTTTTTTTTTAAGATTTTTTTTCTTTCTTTTTTCTCATTTTATTATATGTTACTATTTTTGATGAGACATTATACCTCATCCTCTATGATTTTCTTTCTGAACCAGCCCATCGGATACAGAACAGGAGAAATGCTAACAAGGAATGACGGCACTTACTTGGGGAATACCTTGCAAATTTTCTGAGTTGAACAGCAAGAAGCAAATTCACATTCTTTCCAAACTCTGTCTCACAGGCCAAACAAATTCACCTTGTTCCCAGTTACGCTTTGTGGAAACATATTTCAAAAATCTCAATTTGGATTCATCTCTATATTTGAGGTAGTAAAACTCCTGTTTTTAAAAATGAACCCTGAAGGCAGCTGCTTGTGAGAAACATAATGACTGGCCTGTGGTTCCAGTCTAAAATCAGTGGCAGTTCCCACGATTCTACATAATAACCAGAACACAAATGCTCTAGCATTCTGTCATGAAGGAGTCCAGCAGCTACCGCTGTGGTCTGACTTCACACCCATATCATTTTAGTTAGTATTTCTTTTTGGATTTTATTCAATTTCCAATGTCACACTTGAATGTTGGTGAGTTGGCTCAAGTGGTTGAGTGCCTGCCTCCCACATGGGAGGTCCCGGGTTCAGTCCCTGACCCCTGTTACATAAAAAAAAAAAAAAAAAAAAGGAAGACGCACATTTGGACTCAGCAGAGCTGGTATGGGTTACCCTGCCTTAGACCTGACACCTGCTTGAGGTGCCCATAGGCAAATAAGGGGATGGCCGGAAAACAACGTGTCTGTCATCACAGAGCAGTTTACAAGGAAATGTGCTGTAACTTCATCAAAATTTGGAATAAAAGATGACAGTGCCCTAAACAGATTATTCTTTTTATAGCCTCTTTTCCTGAATGTGGTTCAAAGTGGAGTCATCCCATAGTGGATTGCTTTTACTGTAGATAATATTTTGCTAAAACTTTAGAAAAAATTACCTTCTATGGAAGGCAGTGAATCTTTCAGTTCTGAGAACTACCAGGAAAAACACTCACAGAAGATAGGAAAGTGTGAAAAATTCTATTTCCATGGGTTCCTGGCTGTCTTGGCCCACCGTGTTTCTTGGCAGCCAGTGATCTTAAGTGCAGAAACATTCTGGTTGTTTTCTTTCCTCCAGGAACAACATAGTTGAGGGATTGCTTATTCTTGTCTCTTGAAGAACAGAGCTCCTTTTTTACCCCCAAAACATAGGGTGCATTTATGATAAATAAGGGAGAAGCAAAGAAAAAGAGAGCAGAGAGACAGGGACGGCAGAGTGACATTAAGAGAAAGAAGGAAATCTAAAAGGAGAGAAAGAAAAATCCGAAAAAGATAGTCAAGACGAGAGTAAAGATAGAAATTCTCATAAAATGACAACGGGACTAGGTAAAGATGTCCAGAAAGACTTGAAAGGGATGCTTTTAAAGCATGGAAGAGCAAGGTGGCAGAATAAGGGAAAGATGAATTGATCTAAACCAATCTGAATTGATCTGTTTATCAATTCCTGAAGTGCTGTGAGGTGAGAAGAGGGAATTTGATCTAAATGAACCTTAAATCAGTACGGTTAACTGATAGATTTCTTGGTCTAAGATGTGGGCAGCTAATTATGTGTGACTACTTTAAATGCTTAGTGAAAGTAAATGCGTGGAGACAGCATGGCCGGGCGGGAAGAGGTAGCCTTTCCAGCCACACACACTCAGGAGTGAAGCCCGGTCCCCCAGCTCGGGGGAAGAGAGGTAGGCAGTTTATGTAATCATGCTGAGCCTCCACTTTCTCATCTGTAAATTATGCACTGTATTGCATAATTGTGAGGATTAAATGAAGAGGTGTATAGGACATCTAGCATTGTGCCTGCCACATAAGCAAATTATTATTAAGTTCATTACCCTTCTCCTGCCCATACATTATTTTAAATCATTTTCTCCCCTTACAATGCATAGGCCTTTAAAAATAAAATTGAATAAAAAGAATTTTAGCTGGATATTGGCTATATCAAACACATATCCATCTGGCCCCAAAATTTGTACTGAAGCAACAAATAACTGCCCCAGAGCTACTGTAGTCAATACCTCTCAAGCAGAGAAAAAATTCTAATGTTAAAGTAGGGAGAAGAAATGTAGTGACTTCAGATTTGTCCCTCCTGCTTATCTTAATTTTTCTCCTTCATCTCTTCTTATATTCCTTTCTGTCTCTAGATATCCTTCTATTTTTGCCATTTCATACCTGCTCTTTGTCTCTTCTCTTCTATGCAACCTTACATTTGAGAAGAGACACTTAACTGTCCTCAGGAATCTTACAGTTGGAGAAAACAGCTGTGTCCAAAAGAGGTACAAGAGAGCTAAATGTATACACAGCACTCTACTAGCCAGCATGAGACTAAACCTCCTAAGATCGTGCTCTTTCAAGACATATCAACATGGCAGTTAAGGGTCAGTAAAACTGGGTGCTATGTTCATAGTATAATTTCCCATTTTGATGATTAAATGATTTGTATGTAGTTTGACTTGACCATGCATTTTCATTTTTTAATTTAGAAACTGAGTGATCCTATTTTGGTCAAGTAACTAATGCCTCTTGCTCAGGAGGAGATAAAGAAACATTTAGAAGTAGGCAAATAAACACAGGTCCTACCTGTTATGCAGGTAAAGATACTAGGAAAAATATGAACAAGGAGCATTTAGACTATTACGCAATCAAAGGAGGGAAATGCCCCTTGGTTGGTTATGATACAAACAAATGCTCTTCTTTACAAATACTTAAATCAGCTGTAAATATAAAATCTGCATACATTTAAAATTAATTTCTGATGAAACATAAAGAATAAGAGAAGAATAAAATTGACAGCACTTTCTGACTTTATTTACTGCTATAATTTTTTTCTCCTTGATTAATGATCAAGGATACTTTAAATTCTCAATAGTGTGAAATATTGCATTTTCTTGGATTGGGAAGTGCTGTAAGGTCTATTAAACCTAGTCTATTTTAAAGTATCCTTGATCATTGAACCCATTAAATCAAAACATCAATAGGTTTATTAGGAACAGACAAGGGGAACACTGTCTTTGAAGGAAGTATGCTGCATCTTCCCCAAAGAGTGAACAATTTTATGAAGAGGCCACAGCAAAATTATAATAAAAAATTATAAGCATTCTTTCATTGGTCCCTTGCCATGACTTTCAATCCTACAGCATTTACTATATTCAGCCAGAGAACTCTCAAACATCTGGTTTATAATAATTCATGTTTTTATTACTTTTGAATGCTAAAAGAAAAACAATCAGGGCGTGAAACAATTATGCCTTCCTTTTCCCTCTCCTTCCTACTGCCTTTCTCATAAATTGGTCATTATAGTATTCTGTGAAATATCTATCTTTAAATTGAGAGCTCCTATATTTTAAGCCTTGAGGGAGCTGCAAACTGAAGCGCTGTAATAAAAGAACCTCAGCGCTAATAGAAGGAGTTGAATAGAATCCTTTTAGCACAGCTTTACTGAAGGTTTAAAGGGCAAAGAAAACCAATCATTTATAAACATCTATTTGAGCAAGCAAAAACGGAGCTGAACAACAGTAACAGTAAAGATATTTTGGCTTTTGAAGGGCTAAAAGATGATTAAAGCGAAATATGGAAACCATATTTTCATTAAAATAATGATTTTAGTATTTGCTGAATAAAGAGAATAAAGTACTAAACAGCTACTGTAGACTAGAGGATTTTTCCTCTAAAAATAATGCATGAAGCCCTTTTTTTGCAGCAAGAAAGCATCATAACTTGCAAGCAAATGACTTTGTTCAAAAATATGCAAATCAGGCAGATGACCAAACAGCACAGTGTCATGGAACGACGATACAGGATCATGTTGTGAAACTGTATTAATTGCAGTCCTTGGAACATGCTTTTATTCACTTTATCTTTATTTTGATACTACTGCATTCATTCTGTTGGCTTGATCGATGGCAGTGTTAAGAGAACGTTGTGGCTGAGGAAAGAGATTTGTTTTGTGCCATGCTATGCTAGGAAAGGAATTCATTTTGGGTCTTTACGGGTTTACTGAGGAATCTGCTGAGCAAACAGCCTTAACTTCCGTTTAGCTTGACTAAACTATTGACAAGCTTCTCCCTGACTCCAGCCTGAAAGGCTGTGGACTAAGTGCCTCAGCTCCCTCTTCCTCCTCCCAGGCCCTTACAGACTCCAGGTGGTCTAATTACAACAGAGGAAAACCTTTCACACCAAATGGTCTTAATTGTACCCTTGGTAAATCACTCACCTATCCCTGTGATCAATACCCTCTACTACCTGCCAGGTCTCTTTCTCCAATGCCCTCCCAGCCCTTAAAAAGCTGGCTGTCCTTTGTTTCTAGACTTGAGTTCTCTCTGTCCCATACCATGGTAGGCATGGACAAAGTTATCCTTGCCCCTTTCACATTGCCCAGTGCAATGCTTTTCTGGACACTGTTTAATCAACCTAAGTTAAGGAGCCTCTACCTCACAATCTGGGGGTTTTATGGCTATAATTACTGAATACCTACAAAGTATCAGGCCCTCTGCTGGATTCTAATGATGCAAAGATAACCAAGAACTCACAGAATAGGAGGGGAGGAGAACATATAAACAATAAACTAAAAACCTCGTATGGTACTAGTGGTGGGTACAAGGCGCTTTCCACACTGAGGTAAAGTAGAAGAAAATTCTACCTTAGAAAGGAGAGTGGTTAGCAGAGAGCATGGACTTTGGAGTCAGGCAGACCTGGGCTCCAAATCACTTTGATGTGCTCTGATTTGTGTTGGTCAAGTTAGTGACTTCACTAATGTTTGTTAATTGGGGATGATATCACTGAATTGACCAGCACTGTCACTAGCCCATATATGTTGCATTTGTGTGAATTTCAAGAAAGCCCTGCTTCAGGTGGATATGACCCAATGCCAGAGCATTTAGCTCCGTGAGTGGGATGTGGGCAGGATGTCAGGTTCCACTCTTCCATATCCATACATGGCATCTCTGTGCCTCAGTGATGAACTCTGATAATGAACCTGGACCATCAACTGGCCAAAAGACACTCATTAACTATCTGGGTCACTCAAATGTCAGCTCCTCTTTTTCGCTCCCTGTGCAAATTAGTTAAGGGTTTATAGGTGTATGAGTATTCCAACTGGGTGTGGAATGATGTAATATTTTGGGTAAGGAAGAACCATGAGCAAGATTTAAGTTGCATTTTAGCAGGGAATTTGGATGGTCCTGAAGAAGACAAATTTGGGTGAGAGGAGGCTGCAGTGAGGCAAGAAGCAGGGTGACTTGTTGGGAGTCTATCAAAAGTGATGACAGAGAATAAGGATGTCCTGTGAATAACGGGTGAGGGACAACGTGTCATGGATAAGATTAGGCAACTGGGAGGATGGTGCTGGGACCATAAACTGTGATGGAGTGTAGAAAAGAGTAAGTTATAAGGAGGACGCATGGAGTTCTCCTTTACAAACACTGATTTGGATTTGAGATGTGTGCAGGATATTCTGACAGCCTAGAATACAGCACTAGGATTCTGTGGCTAGATCTACAGCTCTGGGATTTACTGGAGTTAGTATAAAGTGGGGAAGCATGCTAAAAAAAGGTGGCCAGCATGAGAATCCATTCCTTGATGAACACTGTGCTCAAGGCACGCTTTACTCATCTCATAAATTTCATGCCAAGGCTTACCTTCACCCACAGCATTCCTTCTTTCTAGTGTGGCTCCCCCTTTCCACATTTTCTCCCATAACAGAGAATCCTATACTAATGAGAACATAAATTTACTGAAGCAGGTATATATATGTCACTGGAGATGCTAGTAGTTCCTCAGACTGGTGAAAAACCCTTCATTCAGAGAGCCAGTACCTATTACTGTAATTTAATTAAACTAGCGTATTTTCTGTCTGGATGTTTTACAGCATTAAACATAGCCTAATTGCCCACATTTATAAGCACGAACTTTTGAGCAAAGAGCATGCATTGGTAGGTAAAAGATCCTTTTGTCAGTAACTGTGAACTTTAGTGTCATTTTTATTTGTACTGAACAGACTCCAAATCTAATGCTGGGCTGCATACAGAAATGGCAGATAAATGCAAATCAGACTAATGACAAAGCATTTAATCAGAAACTATTAGAAAAAATACAAGGCATAAACTGGAAGACATTTGTGAAGATGTTATTTAGAAAATGAGCTAAAAAAAAAAAAAAACAACGTTAATTATGGAAAATTTCAAACATTTATAAAGTAAAGAGAATAATAAAAGGAACCTCCAAATGGCCACCACTGAACAATTAGCACCATGGCCAGTCCTGTTTCACCTATACCCCTATTTAAAGTGAGTTATTATTTAATGTTCCTTTAAATAAAGAAATATTATTAACAACAACTAAGCTCAATCCAGAAAAGCTATTCTCCTGAGCAACTCCTCTTCTCTAGCTTTGTATTAGGATGTCACATGATGCACAGGTCAAATTAATGCAAGTTCAGTATAATTACTGCAAGCTTCTCTTTCTATCTGAAATACTCATTTAAAAATGGAAGCATCCAGAATTCAAAATGGAAGATTGTAAAAAAGAATAGTCTTTGGGATTTGGTATCTAGTATATCAAGAATGATAAATACATTTTCTAAAATAACATGACTTTTAAAATCTAAGCTATAGGTTTGAGCTTTCTTTTTAGAAGAAAATTCCCTGAGTCTAATTATCTAAATATCCTCTCTGACACTGAGATTTGAATTTTACTGTGTTGCTTTGTTTTATTCTTGGGCATTTTGCAGCATTCAGGATACCAGAATCACCATCTATTCTGTGAAAGTGTGACTCATTACTCGCTAATGTTTTCTGTAGTATACTGCCAAAAAAACCCTAAGTTCTATTAATTTAATTAGGTAGATATCAGCCATAATTATTGATTGAGAATGGAATATTGGTCATCAACTTTCTAGTCCTCTGAACTGACTTATTCCCCTATGAATTGGAATTACGAGCAATACTTCAATTGAAGTTTTATGTGAAAATAAGCCTGAAAGATAGCTGGAATGCAAAAATACATTGGTCTAAGATTTTAGCTTCTGTTAGTTAAGAATGAGATGATTTTGTTGGTTTTGACCCTTCTACAACTTATTGAAGGATTTTTTTCATACTTCAGTATACAATATTTTATCGGTTCCTTACTGGTATGTACCCTACAAGTATATATCTAACAAGCATATTCATTTCCTTATAAAAAAAACTTTATAGAGTGAGAAATGAATTGGAAATCTCTGTCCTTAATCCACTCAAGTATCCTCTTAAGCTCTTACTCAACAGTGAGCTCCCCCTTCTAAACAAAAGCTGATGACACATTATGAAGTTTCTTGACTAAGTGTGTAGCCTGAAGTACATGTTTCCCCTGCAACCATAAACAGTACTGAATAAACTAATTGTCACCTATGACAAGCCAAATACCTGAGAGTAAAACATTTACAAGGTAGTGTGAAGTTAGAAAAAAGCAGAGACTAGCAGTGGCATGAAATATAATAAAAAATGAGCCAATGGCTCCCTTAAATGGTGTTTCAGGCTTCAAAATTACTTCAGAGAAGAAATTCTTGTTATGGGTGTACATTCTGAGTGTTTTGCTCTCAGGTGATAACCTGCATGTTTACTAACCCAATTAGCAAAGGGCAGGATTCCTTATACAAAAAGATAAGGCAGACAAACACCTCTTAGATGCTGACACTCTAGGAACCAAATCTCCAGTATGCAATACAAGCACTTGCTTTATGTTGAAAGATTCACTATCCTAAGAGCATTTGTGTATTTCTGTGAGGTAAAGTTAAACAAGCATGGGGCATTTGGGGAGTTTACTGAGAATCATGTGATGTGAAGCTTTATTCCCTTTCTATGGAAAACTTATCTGGGAGAACTTACTCATATGAAATCTTAAAGATGTCACTAGGAAAACAAGGTGCATACAAGATAGTGGGTGCACAATATTTTTGGTTCTGATTTTGATCATGTATTTTACTTAGGTAAGATGTTACCACTGTGGAAGCTGGGTGACGGATGCATGGGACATCTCAGTTTGCAACTTCTTGGGAGACTATGGTTTTTCCCAAATAACAATTCCTAAAAGATAGCGAAAACCTAACCAATGTAGTTGTTTAAAGGGATCAGAAGCCACAGTTTTGCTTTTCAGCTATGCTACCTAGGATGTATGAGACTTAAATTCTGAGTTTGAGCTTCTTCATCTGTGAAATGAGGATATCATAACACCGTATGAGAATATGGTGACGAATCAAGAGACAAAAGGGCTGATTTTTTAAAAACAATTTTAACTGTATATAATTTAATTTTTAATAATGCCTGGGTTAAATAACCCAGTTGATTAACTGTAAGATACCAAAGCAGCATAAAATGATATTTCCAAGACTGAACAATTTAGAAAAAAATTGGTAACAACTGGAATCTAATAACAAGCAACTCATTATTACAGAAATAGATCTAAGGTCGAGTTACATTTTCTCCAGTCTTATAGGTATGGAAAGTTAAGAAATGATGCAATTGCTCAAGGTGAGAGCTAGTTCCATTCCCCAAAAGTTTCACTGTAAAAGGGAATCTGGTTTTATTCCTTCTACTCATTTCAGTGAGGTTGACTCCTAAAGCAGAACACAATGTCCCAATTTTCTCCTCTGGGAGAAAATATGTTTATATGCACAGCATCAAAAGACTAGCTTACTTACCAACTTCATCCTGAATCTCCTCGGCCACTGCAGGTACATTGTAGAGCAGGGAAAGGGACTGGTTCATGCGCTCATAAATCACACGGAGATGTGTCATCACCTGCAGAGATAGCTCCAGGTAAGTCCTCTTTGGGATAGGAATAGTTATTTTTCTTACCAGGCACCAAGAAAAATGACAAAATATACACTTCCAAAATCAAACTGATAATATTGCTGCTGGAACCTTTAACCTGAAAGAACATCCTTATTTTTTTGTTGTCCCATTGTTTGTTCTAACCTTTGAATGCTGCTTTGAGGCTTATCTTTTAATCTTCCCATTATTTCATGTCCTTGTTAATACAGCAGATTTGAAAGACTACCTATGATTCATAATATTGAGGTTCCCTAAAATAAACCCGGGGCTCTAAATCTATTTCATTGCAAATTCTATAACTAATAGGAACAGACTGAAATTTGATGGGCTATTTCACGTTAAATATACATTTTTAAAATCTTCTATTTAGGAGATGTAAAATTTCAGATTTCCGAAGGTAAATCCTCATATTCAGCACTTGGGAATCTGGGTGTCTAAAACACATTATCACAGGGCTTCATTTCAGCTCACATTAAATCCAAGCATTGTGATAGCCACAGAGTTTATTACTGCCTGCACAATTTGGGTGAACCAGTTTGAGAGGCTCTGGGTAACAAAACTTAGGTTTTCCTCATTTTATTCATCAGTTTGAAATGGTTCCTTAAGAATCGGCAATAGTAGGCATGATTTATCTAAGATTTGTATATTCCTTATTATTTTCATAACTCATAAAATGCCAAGCCGCATATTGCATTACGATGAGCCGTTGAAGTTGACCCAGGTTTTAATGAGCTTTTGCCATACAAGTACAACACTCATACCTTCTTTGGGAACAACTCGGCATCCCATCACCAACCCAAGAAACAGGACCACTGGAAGGTCACGGCACTCAGGGCTTACCTGGGACCGGATCTGAGCAGCCTTCTTTGGGTCCACCATGCGCACGTGTTCAAAATGCTTCAGGGTGTGCTGTCGGTCTTTCTGCTCGGCTCGGACATACTTCTTTAGCATGTTGAACACGTGACGAGGCTGTGGGGGAAAAATGTAGAACTTTTTTCAGGTTTGTGCAAAATGCTGCTTCTTCCAACGGTTTTCACAGGGCAGAGTTCCCACTAATCCATTCTATGATGTAAAAGCATCGAAAGTCTGCTCTTACAATTCTAACTTTTAACATTTCTTCTAATCTTTTCTTAACGGATAATTGCTTAGTTGATTGGCCAACTTTTCTACAACAGCATTTAGTATTTGCAGCATATATAATCACTATTCTCCTTAATCAACATTTTCTTTTTCAATGTCAGCATCCAGCCACAGACAGAGAGTAGATTTTGGAATCTGTCAGATTTAAGTTAGGCCCTTGCCTTTTCCCACCTACATCTATTGGCAACATATATGGAAGTAAATTTCTACAAGCACAGCCATAGAGTCAATGCTATCTCAGAGACAGTTGTACAAATAATCCCAACCTCAGTAGCACATAAGAGTACAGAAATCAAAATGAGAAGAACAGGCAGTTTAAGTTGAACAGCTACTAATTTGTAGGCCAAGGAACAAATGATAAGACATTAGAATTTTTCTAGGAGACAAGCCAGTGCTATACTGTAGTTATTCTACTTTCTAAGCCATCAAACTCTAATTCTTTCAGTTGCAATTAAGTTTCTTTTTAAGTGCTTCTATTTTTTTTTTAGATTGGTTCCACTTAATTTTTATTAGAGTTTTACTTCAAAATATTCATCCTAACAGGACAAAAGTGCTTTTGTCTTCAACAATTCTACTGCTATATGCATTCTACGACATGAGTTTGTAAAATGATTTCCAAAGATACACATCTATTCAGTTATGCAACCCTCACTATTGCACTGAACACAATCTATTAAATTACGTTTTTTCAGCTCCCTCCTAAACTGTAAGCTGTATAAGGGCTTGCCTTTGCCTTTTTCTTTATCAGGACCCCAATCACACAGTGCACGACCCAGAGGGGTTGTCCTGTATGTGTTTGTTTCATGCCTGCCACAGAGGACTCATTCCTATACTTGAGGGGGAGAAATACAACACAAACAAAATAAACCTGTGCTCAGCTGCCTTGCTCATTTCTTTTACACAAGAAGGCATGTGCCCCTCTAATCCCAAGGGAGGCAGAGGCAGACATCACAGCTTGAAACATAACTTTTGGCAGCACCTCATTACAAGTCTCATTTGGACTATGAAATCTGATTGACTCAGACGACCTTCTAAATCTTAAAAAAAAGAAAAGCAGCAAAAGAGATAATCAAAAAACTACTTATATAAAATATATATGTAGAAAATGATAGGTTTATACACACTAACCAAGAAGAACCTTTAAAAGGTCAGAAATTAAAGGCCGGCAATTGGTGAATATGAAGACATTCTATAGGAAGGATTGTCAACCAGTAGTTTACATACTCTTGACACGTGTTCATTTTAAAGCACCAAAGCCTCAAAAATCCCTCTAATTCTGTCACATACTTCTAAGGCTGGAGACACTCAGGTCACAACCCAACACTGGTTAGTATAAGTGCTTTCTTAGTCACTCCAGTTCCTATTTTTTCTTTGGAAGAGCACTGATTGATTAGAAGAACATGGATTCTTTAAAGAGCTTACATAAGGAAAAAAAAAACTTGGACTTAAAAATAAGGATGGCTTTTCATCATAGTCTATTTTATTTTATTTTTTGCAGTTAGTTACCTCTGATTGCTTCCATCAAGGTATTTTGTTCTTAAGAGTTTGCCGCCAACAGTCATGTACACCAAGGATATAACATCCCAAGTTGGTCTGCATTATTCTATTAAGCTAAATCTGTAGCCAGAGAATGGGGCTGTAATTTCTGATAACTGACTCTTCTTTTTCTTCCACTATCACCACAAACAGCATACATTGCCACTAGCCAGTTACTAACTTTGACATACATTTTTAAATAAATATGAAAGTCTCACAATTATCTATGCATCCATTTTCTCATCTGTGCAATTCAGACAATACCTTCCATTTGGAGTGTTTGAGAGGACTGACCGGCTCAGTGCTAGTACCCAGCATAATGCTTGGTCCATAGCAGGCACTCAATAGGCATTTATTTCTGCTACTCAGTGTTTGATACCAAGCTCCGCCCACCCCTTTGTTTTTCATTTATTAACAGCTCATATGAAGAAGGCACAGATTTAAGTGTTTTATGCATCAAATCTTCATAGCAATCCTGTGACAGAGGCACAGCTGCTTTCTCCTCTTACACATGAGGCAAGGGACCTACGAATGAGGTCAAGGCGACCTGAGATCCACAGCTGGCCCAAGCTTACACAGTTATTCAGGGTGGACCAAGAACAGGTAAACCAGCTGTCTCCCTCCAGAGCCTTGCTGCTAACCACTACACAAAGTTGCCTTTCCAGGAGAACTTAAAATGGGTCAGTGATGAAAGTTCTACCAAGTAACATATAGGGTTGAAAAGAGAAAGCAAAAAATTGGATGGTTAGAGAGTAAAATGTAGGAGACCTCACCTGATTTATAGTTCTTACAAGCTCAACTAATATTCTTTTGGGGCACACTAATATCACCTCCTTTAATTAAGCAGAAGATGATTCACATTTAGCGTGTTCATTTTCTCAATTACTGTCCTAAGTTTTGGGAACTTGCTATTCTTCAGCTAATATGCCAGATGTTGGAAGGGAATATACCACTTACCCTTCCAGGGCCCAAGGAACCTTATTCAGAAAACCCCCTCCTGGACCATTAAATTGCACCTTAGTGATTTCCCACCCCATGACCTATCAAGAAAAAGCAATTGTCTCCTGTTTTCATGAATAGGTAAAGTCTATTATTTTCTCAATTCTACACCTTGGATTTCAAGAAATCTTGAATCCATAATATAAATCTCTCTGTGTAGGTTAAAATCTCTGTGCTTGAGATGGTCTTGGTTGAGCTTATTTTCCCACAATGCATCAGAATTTCATGTGCACCCGCAATATTGGAAAAAGTCAGTGAGTGACACACTTTAGGATATCTGAAAAAGTAACATTTGAGAAAGCTTCCATGATAACCTTTGGATCACAATCTTTTGTTTTTCTTTAAACCTAAGGGGTTGAGCTAAATTCTTAAAAGTCTACTGCCGTACTCATCCACCTGCCTTTCTTCAGAAAGCACATAGATGATGTTTGTAGCATAAAATGTGTACAAGAAGGCAAATAACGATTTTATTCCAAGTTCAAGATGAAAGTCTTGAGGAAGCAACAGAGGTAATGACAGTAGATTCCTGTCCCCTGTCCCACTACCACAGTGTTTTTCAAGTTTAGATCATGAGGATGCACTAGATTGGAAGCATATTGGATAATCAATCTTTATTAATCTACTTAGTTCATATTGCCAGAACAAAATTCTGCAAATGGCCACGGAGTTACCTCCACATCCCTTCCCAGCACACCTAGCTCTGCTGCTTTGGCTTTGTCCTTCCCACTGGGACTCAACGCAAAAACATCCAGAACAAAGTGAAGCCATCTCCCATCTTTCCTGAGTCCACCTTCCAGTGACTTACTTCCCATCAGGGAAATATTTCCAAAGTCTCTGTCAGTTTTGCCTGAAAAAATATTTTTCCTCTTAGAGAGGAAGACATTTTCCTTCTTCGCAATGTCATTTCAGTTAATTCTTTTCTTTTTTTTTCTAATTACTGCTAACAAAAGCTAGAACAATGTTAATGGTAAAAGAGTCGTGAAAGGAATCTGAATTTACAGATGGATTAAATCCTTTTAATTAAATGGCTTTTTCCTAGTTAGGAGTTATATAAATGGCAATCCTGGGAATTACAGACAGGTGCTTATACTCTAATTAAAAAATGTAGAAAATTTTAATCTCGGTCACTCACAAATTAACGGTAAGGTTTATTATTTTTTTCAGCGATATTTTGCTAGTTCGCATGATTAAGTTCTTTTGCCTATGTAGGCCATAGCTATGAATAAGTGAAGACAACATACAGAAATGAAATTCCAGATCTGACACAATCCACTATAAAATAAGCTATTTATGCTTTTGGAGAAAAACTTTAGTGGACACTGGACATAGAGCTATTGCTGACTTAAGAGCAAAGAAGGCACAGAAACTGTTTGAACTTATTCAGTTTCTTTGGTGAAGCAGTGAAACATGCTGAAGCTTTAAAGGGAATGCTGAGCATGATTATTAAAGCTACTCAGCAAAAATTACAGTTATAGAAGAAATTGTAAACAAAAGATGTTTTAAAGTACTGAAGACCCTTGGGAAGATTTGTCAAGTGATCTGAATGTCCAACAAATGCCATACCATAACATATCTTAGACTTCTTTAGAGAGATTCGCAGCACTATGCTTTAATCTTGCATATTCACACTTGGATTTTGACATTCTTGTTTCATACATCTTCCTCTAATTTGTTACCACATGTTCAAGGATAAAGCACATTTATAAATTTCCTTGAATTTCACCCTCTCTGTATCCTACACTCCATATTCCACCACAGTGCCTTGACCTACTAAAAATTCCATTTAAAAAAATGCAAAAATATTTATTTAAAAACATTTTTATAAGGAAACTCACAAAAAAGCTTATGAAAATCAAGACATAACTCACGATTTTAAAACAGATCCATGTTAACCTTCACAGAATGAGAGAACCTCCTGAAATGGATGCAAAATTACACGTGTGTGTGCTCATATCACTAGGGAGAGGATCCCTTATAGATACCAGCTCTAGGGCAGATCTCTGTAATCCAGGCAGGTGAAAAGCTCTCTGAGTCCTTAAATAATGTGCTATGCATTTGTCTAAAATAACTACAAATCTCTGTTTCCATAATGGGGTTTCATTTTCAAGGATGAAACAAAATTAGACATTAACAGAGAAATATGTAACCTTTCCTGGAACAAAATACAGCATCCCAAGGCTATACAGGCTTTGATACATCCAAGGAAGAGCTATTGAGTGGGGCTCTGCTGTGAAGAGAATCTGGGTGATGAATATGGTGTGAGGCACAGGCCAGCTTTCTTGCTAATGCCTTTGCTATATTACTCCTTTCATTTAGTACTTAACTGAATCCAATTAAATACAAAAAACACCAGTGTCTGATTACATAGTTCCCATCGGTTTTAGCAAAATCTGTCCACTGAGTTTGGTAAAGATTCAAAGCAAGATAAGGAGGTAATAGAGGATTTACCGAAACTATATACAAATGACTCAGCATAGTTTATAGGATTTTGTTCAATAAATGCTAATTCTCCCATTTTTCTTTCAATCCAGTGTTTGCTAATGAGTCTGTCTTTAAGAACTTACGATAATGAGTCCCTTTTGTGCCAAGTAGTTTATATAAATCTCAGTAAAAATAAATAAATGATAACTAACTAACTAAAAAAGGTATAGGGTCTAAAAGATGTGTTTTTCAACTAGCAGTCTTTTAACTTTTAGGTACATTCTGATTAGCCTCCCAAAATTTTGGTTATACCCAAAACTAGAGAGTAGAATGCTTTAATCATTCCTCTCTCCCAGTACCTCTACATATTACACTAAGGTATAAATGTAACATATTTACCTTGGCACTACATGATATCTACACATATTCTACAATTGCTCTCTAGTTCATCTGCGACAAAAAGTGATTAGTAGAAAAGGCAGGAATGACTATAGGGAGAAGGGCAGTTAGCAGTTAGCAATAGTACATAAAATCTAACTAGCCAAGTTAAGAAGCTCAGGGTTCTTTTTTTTTTGGTTTAGAACACTTATAATTACAGTTAAACTGGCACCTCCTCCTCATGCTGTCAGGTTGCCCACCACCAAATCCCCATTAACTGCTGTACCTTCTTTCTCCCCAGTGACCACTCGCCTCTTACTGAACACTTATTGCCTTCCTGCTGGAATTCGCCACATAGCTTTGAGGAAAATCTCAACTTAGTGACAAAGTCATGTTTCTTAATTAAAAGACTCAAATCATTACATGAATGTTCCACTGAAGAATTCTGTGAAGAAATTTTCGGACATCTCTAAAAGGAAACATTTGGTTGGCAAAACTTCAGAAACAAGAAAGGAAAGAGTACTGGTGCTCTCTCTAGCACCAGTTTCTATAACCCAGATAAACATTTTTTTGCCCAATACTGGAAGCCTGAATGTGAAGCAGCAGATCCCAGCATGAAATAAATTTTAGTGTGGATAAGCTGGCTGCAATTGTGAGACACTGAATAAAACCACAGAACAAAACAAAACCACCCAACTATGGCACATGGACAGGACAGGCAGATTTTCCTAACTCTCATGTCCATTTAGAAAATGCCCAAAAGTCAAAGTCATATTGCAACTTAATGTATAAACCATGGAGTCAACAATTAGAATAGAGGTCACCAGAAAATAGGATGAGGTTAAAGACTGGAAAGCTGGGGGTTAATCTGTGAAGAACTGGCAAAAATATTGTTAATCTTTGGAAATGAACAGAAAAAGTGAAAGCACATCATCTTGTTTGTAACTAGCAGTTATATGGGTATGACAGTGGTTGAAAGACAAAGTCTACGGTCATGTATATTACTAGAAGGAAAGCTAAAACTGTAACATGAGACTGTATAGCATAGTGAAACCTTATGTGAAATATGAATATGGGTATTACTGCACATATAAAGACTGTTTTTCTTTGAAACCAAACAAGTATATGTCAATGTTACAAGATCTTAGCGTCAGGGAAAAGAAAAAAAAATCATTATGCTAAGTGAAAGAAACCAGACACAAAGTAATTTAAAAGTTTTAAATTACATTTAATTTAAAATGTAGCATTAGAAAATCTAAAGTCTATCTCATTTTAAATAAATGTATTTAAACATGTGAAAAAAAATTGCACAGCTGATGGTGTCGAGGGAGGATTCAAACACTTGAAAATGTTTACACCGAAGCTTGTGCCAGTCAAAATACTAAAAAAAATTTTTTTTTAAAAGTCAGTCAGGATGAGTAATTATGAGTCTGTCCAATGGAAGAATTAAACTAAGTAACTGTAAAACATCAAGTATTTGAGATGTACAAAAATGTGTTATGGGAAATGAATGTGGTTCAAATGACCTAGTGAAAAGGCGAGCTGGCCTGTGCAGAGGGCTGGCCCACACGGAGTGCTGGCACAGCAAGACGACACAACAAAAAGAGACACTGAGGAGAGACAATGAGAGACACAGCAGACCAGGGAGCTGAGGTGGTGCAAGAGATTGAGCACCTCTCTCCCACTCCGGAAAGTTCCAGGATTGGTTCCCAGTGCCACCTGAAGAGAAGACAAGCAGACACAGAAGAACACAGAGAGCAGACAGGGAGCATAAAAACAACAGGGGGCAAAGGGAGGAGAAATAAAATAAAAACAAATCTTTAAAACCAAAAAAAAAAAAAAAAAAAAAAAAAAAACCCAAAAATGTGTTATTCCTCAACTTTAAAAAACATTGTAAATTATTAATAGGGACTCCTAAGGTTTTCCAAACAGTTCTGTAATTGAAAGAAATCCCTATTCATGCTTTGATTTAATTGTATAGGATCCCACCCACATTGAGCCTAGTTTCTTTTCAGAATACAGATACGGTATTCTGAACCTCGTCCTCATCTCTCCATCTACAAAGGATAAGTAGAATCCTTCCAATTACAAGAAGAAAGACTCAGGAAGGATTGCACTTATATTCCATGAAGACATGAGCAACTTGAATATGAACTCTGAAAAAGTAAAAAACAGGAAAGCACACAACTGTAGAGCACTGGCAAATAAATGAAGACAGCCTGGCTTCTGGTAGCCCTTAAGTTTGGTATATGGGAGGACTCTAAGGGTGATAGAAATTAACCATCAGTGATGCAGCTTTGAGGAGGAATGTAACTGGGAAAAAAAAACTCTCAATGCTTTAAGTCAAAGTTGCTCTTCCTTAAAAGTGACTAACCCTCAGCAGAATAAGAGCTTATCCTGAATAGATGCAACTTGATTCTATTTTCTTCCAAGATTTTTTCCTGGGAAAAAACTGTTTTTACTAATCTAATAGTTGAAATATTTATTTATACTAAACATATATATCTATATGGGATTCTAAATGTGCGTCAAAACAATGGACTTTGAGGCTGGCCATTCACTGTATCAGCCTGTATGCATGTGCAAAAATTCCAGAAATAAAACATGTGCAGACATGGGGACTTAAAAAATTAATAGTAGAGCAAGGAATTCTTCCTATACTGAAATATTTTCGTATAAAGACTTCTGAATTGAGTTTAAAAGCATGATTAAACCTGACCTCCAAAGATACCGTGTGAAAACAATCCATGCTGCTTCAGAATCCCAAGTTTACAATGTCTGGGTAGAATGTGGTCAGGATTAGAAAAATAATTATCCTGATAGCAGTAACACCGACATAACTTATAGAATCAAAATGCTTTCAATAATGTATGTACATTCAACTAATATTTTTTGAATATTTTATATTTCCCAGGTACTGTATTAAGTCTGAAGGAGATCTCAGAAATATTGATGGCTACAATGACAAAGAGTGACCTTCCCCACAGACAATGCTACCTTGGCAAGGTCTTGATTTCTGTCTTTCAAAAGCAATGTATATGAGTGGGTGTAGCTCAGTGGTTGAGTGTCTTCTTCCCATGTGTGAGGTCCCAGGTTCAATCCCAGTGCATTCTAAAAAATAATTAATTAATTTGGGGGTGGGTGGGGGCTGGGAAAGCAACATATAAAAATCCTCAAGAAGGTATTAAGAATTTTGGGGTATTTTTCAAATTATGGAATTAAGTGCAATGTTAAATCATTGGTTAAAATGTGAATAACGTATTTGGATGAAGATGGTAACAAAAATGACAGGTAACACCTAAAGACTGCTCACCTGTGATTACTCACCCCGAATTATATTAGACATGAAAGTTCTATGAATTTCTGAGGTAAGAATTCCATAGGAATCCTTGGTTCAATCAATAGCAATCGTTTTTTTTTTTTGGACAGTAAGATGATCTTTTTTTATATCTCCAATAAACATGTTGTCTAATTCCATATGAAGTGATCAACAGGCCCACAACCACCAGCATTAGGAGTAATCTAAAATTATCCCCTTGATGAAACATGAAGCCTTGGCAAACATTTTCCTTGGCACTGCTTTTCCTGGGAGGGCTCATGAGTCAAAAGTGAAAGTTTTTAAATGTGCCTTTGGTAAAGACTCCACTCAGTCCACATGTTATTTTTAGCTCTATCAATGACTATTTAGCAAAGATCCTACCTTCAGAGATTGGACTTTCAGTTGGAACACTTCTCTAAAATGTCAGTTATTAAGATTCTGGTCTCAACAACACCCAGCACCCTGAACTGCTCTGGCAACTGATCCCGATGGCCCCACCCCCATAGATGCATTTCTTGAGAAAAAGACAGGAATCAACGAACTTTTTTACATGCAAAGGGACATCAACAGAATTTTACTGAGCAGGCCTTGCTAAGACTGAGCTTTTTCTCCAAATAGCAAATGAAAATGCTAATGTGCATAATCTTTTCCAAAAGCTTTTTGTTTGGTGAGGCAGTGTGAGCTAGTGAGAAGGCACTGCAGTGGCCTTCCATTCTCTCTCTTATTAGCTGTGTCACCCAGGACACTCAATCGCCCGAATTTCAGGGAAGTAGTCAGTAAAAAAGGGGCAATACTTTCTAGCTATCTGGAAGAGTGCCAGGAGCTCTTTTATGATTCTTCACAGTTTTCAGCGCTATAACCTTAGCATAGAAAGAAAAATAAAAAAGGTGTGGAGAATCAGTGTCAGTGGATGGCTTTTTGGTTTGGTTGCATAATGCATGCGCAGACTTCTGCTTCTAAGCAAAATGGACTAACTAACAGGGGCTGGGGACTAACTAACCCTCCCACCTGAAACTGGATCAAATGTATGGAACAATATTTTTGCAAGACATTGGACATCAGGCAATTAAGGACAGTGAGGCTTGAGAGACAGGAAGCAAATGATGTGATTGCTACCATCACCCAAGCTTACTGCTTTGAGAGAGTCTCCAGGTCGCAGCTGAAGGGGCAGGAACCCAGGTGGACCCTGGTGAATGCCCTGAGTTAAGGACATGGGGTGAGAGTCGAGGAGACCAAGCTGGGGATAGTTCAAGGGCAGAGTATTAGAGAACAGAGGGATGCAGAGAGAGAGAGTCCAGAGCTGGGCAGAGCATCATCTTTTTAAGTATTAGTAGAAAAAACCTGTCAACCTAAAATTCCATAATAGCCAAAAGTATTCCCCCAAAACCAAAGTAAAGTAAAGACATTTTCACACATACAAAAGCGGAAGTAACTCACTGTCAGCCTCTTGCACTATAGGAAATATTAGGATATAGTTCAGGCAGAAGGAAAATGATACCAGATGGACACATGGATCTATACAAAGGGATGAAGAGCACCAAAAAGGGTCAATACAGGGGTAAATATAGTATTTCTTTCTTATTATTTAAATTTCTTTAAAGATAATGGACTTTAATAAAAAAACAAAACAAAACAAAAAAACACCAACAGCAATGTAGTATGGAAAAGTTTAAAGATAAGGAGAAGAGAAGTTTAAGGTTCCTCTACTGTAAGGTTCTAATACTACATGTGAAGTGGTATAATATTACATAGCACAGTGGTAAATCAAAGATGTATTCTATAAAGCCTAGAGCAACCACTAAAATAACACAATATAGAATTATAACTAATAAGTCAAAAAAGGAGAAAAAAACAGAGTTAGACTCATTTATAGTTTCCCTACACATGATTCTTCTACCCCTTCTATTTGAACCTATAATTAGCACTATATGCTATATGTCCCAAAGACTTAAATCTTCAGGCCGTTCATATGCCAGTTGAGCCCTGAATCTCAGCAGAGTTGCAGCCAACACCTACTCTCCAGTCCATCGGCCTCTCCCAGGACAATTAACAAAAGGATGATGATGGACAATGCCCAACCCAAGAAACAGAGAATATCTACAACTGCAAGCAAGACAGTTTCTTTCATCTTCTCCATAAGATCTAAGCCCCCTCCCAACCTGAAACAGAGTGAGCATCACAATTCCAAGCTCATCACGATTGAGAAACGAATACATATAAGGGGAGAATGCAACCAGGGACCAAAGTAGACTTATTATTATTCTAGTAATGGAAGAACTTGTAACACTGATATAAAGACAGTGGTCACCAGAGGTTCTGAGGGGAAGAGGAGAGAAGAATAGGTGGAACATGGGGCATTTGGGGGCATTGGAATTGTCCTGCATGGCACTGCAATGATGGATACAGGCCATTATACATTTTGTTGAAACCTATAAAATTGTGCGGTGCAAAGTGTAAACCACAATGTAAACTATAGACCATGGTTAGTAGCAATGTTTCAATATTTGTCCATCAAATATAATAAATGTACCATATTAATGAAGATGATATTAATAGGAGAAAATGTGAGAAGGGGATGGGTAGAGTGTATGGGAGTCCTCTATATTTTCGATGTAGCTTTTCTGTAATCTAAAACTTCTAAAGGTTAAAAAAAAAGAACAGGGGGGCAGATGTGGCTCAAATGGTTGGGTGTCCGTCTGTCACATGGAGGGACCTGGGTTCCACCCCCGGGACCTCCCGGTAAAATAAAAAATATATATATAGAAGGCGCATGGGCTGCTAGGCTCTGTGTGCCGCTGAGCCGCCAGGCCCTGGGAGCCATGCAGCAGGATGATGACGTAACAGGGGAGAGACAAGATGAGATGCTTCGAAAGCTCCAGAAGCCAGGAGCTGAGGTGGTGCAGGCGGCAGAATACCTCTCTCCTACATGGAAGGTCTACAGGATCGAATCCTGATGAAGACTGGAGGGGGAGGATGAGAAGAGATGGCAGGAAACAGACAAAGAGAATTGCCCAGCGAATGGACACAAAACAGCAAATGGGGAAGGTGGGGTTTAAAATGGATAAAGTAAATAAATAAATCTTTAAAAAAAAAAAAAAAAAGAACAGATGGAACAAGCAGAAAATAAATAACAATGATAGACAGAGACATCACCATATCAATAAACACATGGAATATACATAGTCTCCCCAATTAAAAGGCAGCAATTGTCAGACGGGATCAAAAAAGCAAGACCCAACTATATGCTGCCTATAAGAAATGCATTTCAAATATAAAGACAAATAGGTCAAATGAAAGGATGGAAAAAGATATATTATGCTAACATTAAATAAAAAGAAGCTGGAGTAGCTTTACTACTATCATACAAAGTTGACTGAAGAAAACTAATTATCAGGGATAGAGAAGGTCATTACATGACAAAAGGGTCAAAGCGGACATAAAAACATTTATGCACATAAAACCAGAGCTTCAAAATACACAAAGCAAAACTGATCCCACTGGAAAAAGAAATAGACAAATCCATCAATCCCTAATGACAGATTCCAACACCCCTCACTCAATAATGGATAAAACAGTGGGCATATTGTTCACATTCCCTCTCAGAATGTTCCTTACATCTGAAGTAAACTCTCCCACTGAGCTGCGCTGGGGAAATCGAGGCCTGCACAACTGGCAAGCCTTTCTGGGCATCAATCATGGAGTATTATAAATAAGCTTCCCCACTGCTGTTCCTGACTGGCTAGAGATTCTCCTAGGGAATACGGCCACTGACTGCTAGTTTTTCTTCCTGTTGGGCCTCTAAAAATACTTTTAACTCAGCAAAGCCTCGACTTCTCTAGACCTGAGTTACATGACTTAGATGATGAGGGGGCTGGGCTCAGTACTTATGTCCTTCCATCTTTACTGTTTTGTGGTTCCCTGCTTTAACTATCCATGTCATCAGCACCTCAAGAATATCAATTCGTCTTGGGAAGCCTATCTGACCTCCCTGTGGAAAGATGTCTTTCCATTGTGCTGAGAAGATCCATGGAGGCAGCTACCTGGTGATCTTCAAGCTCAAGGTGGATAAGCTGGAGAGTAACCCTGTGAATGAGCGTTTCTCCTCATGCCCTTCAGTCCCCAGTGCCCCTTCCCTCCTCCTCACTACTGTGTGTTCTGCAGCCTGAAGGAAGCTATGAAGAGAGGCCTCTTGGCAAGACCTACCCGAGGAGGCACGGCCTGCAGAGCGGTGATGTAGTTCTCCAGAGCCAGCCGGCGGCGGTCGTTGAGCATGGCTTCCACTCTGGCCATGTGCGTCTCTACCAACTGCTGTCTCTCGTTAGCTGCCTCCTGTTCTAGAGATTCCACTTTCTCTTGGAAATGCTGCCATTGGAAAAACACAAGCATGGCAATTGGAAGCTGAACAAGCAAGATGGGGTAACAAATTCAAGTCCTTCAAAAGTGATGTCATACTCCATTTTCTTCAAGTGATGGACACAATCCCAAACACTGTATGCAACCATTCCCACATTTTGACTACTTCAGCATGTTTCAGGGATTACCTCCCTTTCCCGAACCCACCTCTTAAAACCTAATTAGTCTTTGGAAATCAATATCGCACAGGGTCACTGAAGGCTGACATTGACTGATGGTAATGCAGGATAAATTTATGCACTCTCGCATATTTTAAAGAATGTTTTCTTCTCTCCTTGAAAAAACATTAAGTACATAACCAAGGTAATCTCTTGGTTTACTTAAAGTAATTTTGAGAGTGGTTTCAGAGAATAATCTGAAGTCAGATACAATTTTTGCCAAGGGAGGAAGAGTGGAGAAGACCGCGGCGAATGAAAAGATATTCACATTACTGATAAAAAGTAAACTGCAAGTATCAACGTGAGTTTTTTGGCAACGGACAATAACTTGAGCTAATTGGGAAGGGTAAGGCAGGACTTATGCAAATCAAACAATTACTATATAATGATTAGGAATAGTCCAGGTCATTCCTAATATGGACAATCACCAATGAAGGTCCAGCAAATGCTGGTAAACTAGTAGACACTGAATACAAAGAGGTTCCTGGCATTTCCCTGCTTGGAAGGGAATGGGAGCAGAGTTTACCTGGATAACTGCCTTCTTATCAGCTTTAGGCAAGTTCTTTGCTTGACGTTCTGCCTCCTCCCATTCTCTCATGACCTATAAAATAGGAAAACATGAGTTAAAAATCATTTCTTCCTTCAGATATGTATGTAATGAGCTGAATTATTATAGCTCTCTCCTAATTTTGTCATTTTAAATGCTTTATAAAAAACATCCTATCTGAACAATATTTGACTGCACATTAGGGTATAAATAATCTATAATTACAGGATATTAAACAAAAATGTTCACATTTATAGTAGGAATATGGCTCTTTAAAGACTTTTTCCCCTCTGAGAAATGGCTGAAACTCATTTTGATTGACGTGAACAAATGCCAACTACTTGTAAAAAAGTATATACTTTTTGAACAGGATCTTCCAATTTTAAATTGAAAATGGTAGTCTTTTATGAAAGCAAGTTAAAGATTATGTTTTTGAAGCTGTATGTGGGAGGGAACAAATACAGGATTTTGTGTGTATGTGCACATGCAATAAATACAGTGTCAGATAGAAGTACAATAATGAGGGGAGAACAAATAGGATATCTGGTGCCAGAAATCATGAGCTCCATCCCTTTGAAGAACTGATGGAGCTTATTTGATTAAGGCCCTTGCTTGCCAATCCGAGTCATGAACAGAAATGAATGACTCTAAATCTCTCCGGAAATTTCAAGAAAATATACATTATCGTTTTCTGAATGTAACTAAAGAAGGGTTCCTGGCAAGTAATGCTAATTTAGTAACCAGGCTAATCTATTTTGTGGCAAAAATAAAGCTATCTTCCTCTCAGCCTTGGTGGTCAAGCAGCAATTCCCTGACATATACTCACTGATTTGAATGCAAAGAGGAAAAGTCTGTACCTGCACATGCTGTTGGAAGAAAATGATATTAGATTCTTGCTACCTATGACTACCCCTTCCTTTTTAAGTACTAGTGGTTGTCAAGTAGTTTAAGTATCAGAATCAGGTAAAAAAAAACAGAAAGATCAAGTAACCAAAATACTGATTTGTTGCCAGATGTACCCTTGCATACTTTGTGGGATTCTAAAAGGATGAGAAAACTTGATTTCTGGCCTTTAAGAGCCTATTATTTATAGGTATTTATCCCTCAAGAACTGATTTTTCTTTCAAAATTGCCAAGAAAATGAGGCTTGGAATAAAAAACTATAGATATAGAACATCTATGAGATAATACCAAATCATGTGGGCTTTTAATTAGCTATTTTTGGGGTCACTGACTACTCTATGTTGTTTTGGGGGAAAATGGAGAATATGGGATGTAAGGACTTTTAGTTAAAGAACATATCAAAAATAGCCTCAATGTTCACAGCAAAAATGGAACAAATGGCTCCCTGCCATGAGCAAGAACAACAAAACAAGAAGAGAAACAACTGTCCCAGAAGGTTCTGCTGTTTCTGGGCTAAAAGGGTGTCTGTGGGGAAAGGGGATAGAGAAGACAACCTTTGCTTTATAGATGAGATGACAAGCCTTGTGATAAAAGAATTTCAATTTCCTGTTCCCAGAGTGTTCACTGAGGCAGTGCTCTACAATGGATTCTACAAGGAACATCAAAATTAATTTGAGATGGAAGCCAAATGTCTTATCAGAATGTGAAAAACTGATTTCCCATATTATGTTTACATTTTTATTATCTTAGCTTTTTTATTCAGAACCTAGACTTTGAGCTGGGGATCCATGGAATACTGAAGAAGAGTCACTTAGCTAATGAGAAGAAGCATTACTAAAGAAATGAATCAAGTTCTGATTTTCAGAGCACTTTAATATTCTACTTTGTGCTTTTTACTTTTGTCTCCACTCCCACCGCACACAAATAAAGACAATTCACCTATACCCGCACCCTAGGCCAGCTTATGCAAGAGGAACACACATCTTCACTCCATGTGCCTAACATCTCCCTTTCAACAATGGCTTTGACTGGGGGACACTAACAGATAACATTACACATGACCTGCTATGTATCAGCTCCGGTACTGAATGCTTTCCATAATGTGCCTCACTAAACTGATTCCTCATAACCACCTGGGACATTAGGCCTCACCATTCCTCTTTTAAGGACTAAGCTAATTTAGCTGATCAAGGTCATGCAGATAATGAGGAAGGACTTGAACCAAGGCTTGTGTATCTCTGAAGACCATGTTTTATCATCTATGGCCCAATTTGCCATTAAAAAATGGCAAATCCAACAGGAGAGCTAAATTTATTTACTTTTGGTGACAGAAGAAAGGACTGGAAGATACCAATGTGGCTACTTGTTTTAAATGTAAGAAATTTTTAGAATAATGGAAAATTTCACATTGAGAGACTTCATTTTAAGGATATATTAAGTCATAAGTAATGAAAGTAACATATTGTTCAGATGCTAATTTATGTTTGCTAGATGCTATCTGTAGCAAAGCAACAGAACAGAAAGCTACAAGCTTAGAGGGACTACGGGCCCCAATTTACAAAAACTAACAACAAAAAAGGAACAACTACAACAAAATCAATTAAAAATATTTTTTTAAAAAATTTAAAATTCTAGGATTCAAACCCTGAAATTGGTCTTTATATTCTTATAAAATAATTTTCCTCTGAGTGCACAAAGCTATCAATATCACCTGGACATACCTATGTTCAAGGACTTGGTTGATTCATAAAAAAAAACTGATAACTACTAAGGAGAGATTTAAATGGAAAGAAAAGTTCAAAATCAAATACTGCCCGGAATTCCACACCACAGATTATGAAGATAAATGTTGATCTCAGAATTATCAGTTTCCTATGACCACTGGACTTGATAGAAAGCATTCTCTTCTCCGGGATAAACTCTTATAAGTCATCTCAGATATTTTTAATGAGACAATAAGATAAACTATGAAAAATTACAGGAACTAATCCTTGAATTAAATAGATGATAGTAGTGGAGGCAGAAGAGGTAGACTGGTCTGTAACAATGTAGTGAAAGAAACATTGTAAAAGGAGCAGGAAAGGCTTGGGTTCCAAATGCCATCTCCGTGTTTCTTATATATAGCTTCATACTAGACAGGGCATGCTACCCTCAGAACTTCTATTTCATTATCTGTCACTTATGAGACTAGATGAAATGATCATTATGATTTAGTTGAATTTTAAGTTTCTAAGGTTCTGTGAATTAAATTTACAAGAAATGACAGGAACAAAGTTACAAAAATCTAGTATTTACTAACAAACATTTGAATGGATTTTAATTTACAATGTGATGGTCATCGGTACCATCGATAGACACAGCCATAAAACCAGGTATGCTGTACACATAATTTGTGCTTAAAAAAAAATTCTACTTCAAAACGAAACCTGAATCTTTCTTAGGTGGCATTAACATGGAAATCACAGAACAAAAACAAAAACAAAAACCATTCCACAATTGATTCTGTTATAGGGAACATTTAAAATTAATACATAAATACTTTACCCTAAAATATCTGGACAAAATTAAAGACCCTTAACTCCTATGCCCAGGCTTTTATCAGCCACCAGGGGAGACTCAGAGGCAAGCCACGACTGAAGGACTGAAGAGTGACATTTACCTGGGACATTCTCTCCCGATGCTTGGCCTCGAGCCTCTCTTTGGCTTTCTGGAAATGGGCGTGCTCATTCTCATCTCCAGGGGTCTCAAGATACTTGTCAACGGCATCAGGAGTGCTGGCTGCTGTGGTAGGAACTATAAAGTAGAAGGAAAGGAGGTATGAGAAGAGAAACAGAATATCTGGTGGTTTAAAAGAAAGGCATATTTTCAGTCCCTTTCCAGAACAATGAATTTAGTAGAGAAGCACATTCAAGATGTTAATGCTGTTTAAAAGAACACCACGAGACATTTCGCAACACAGTGAAGATGTGTTCCACCCTTCTCAAGTACAGTGTCAAGGAAAATCTTTAAAATAATCCACTTTGCAATTATAGTATTATACTTAAAATTCTTTGCAACCAAGCATGCATAGAGCAAAAACAGTTGGGTTTAAGAATACAGACATGTTTTCCCAAATTCTCATGCTTTGCTAGATTAATTTTTAAAATTTTCAAAGTAAATGACAACATCATCTCCACCAAACCGTAAAATTCCTGCAGAAACCAAAGAAACCTCAAAGTTGGCCTATTACAAAACACATGAACCTCAGAGTATAAATTATCAACTGTATTTTGGATATCTTGATTACAAAGCCATCCTGCATGAGAAAGTATCTGAAACACAACGAAACAAACATAAATGTCAATAAATGGCGCTTTCTGCCTCCACAAACGGGGCTGTAGTCGACCAATTCACTACAGCAGCTATCAAAAAGAAAGTGATTTCTATTTTGAATTTATTTGACACTGCTATGCAATACTGAGTTGTAACATATACTGCTATATTATGTGGAAACATCAATGCCCATAAAAAGAAAGTGTTCTATAAAACAGAAATGTCCAAACTTGTGAGTTAAGTGAATTATACTGCTTGTAAAAGCGTTTTCCAAAAGATTAACAATGACTAGCGAGAATCTGGAGTAGTTATGAGCTTTAAAAAAGAAGGGATAAAATTTTTTATTTAAAGAAGAAAGCATGCTTGGCCTGAAAAATGAAACGAGCTATTTTCAGGTCAAATAGTTTTAAGTGTTTTGGTCACAACATTATTCAAGGATCACCAAATTTTCTAATCTAATTATTTGAACTGTTATTAAATACAATATAATGGTCTCTCAAAGGAGAATTGAATGAGAAGCATTTTTGAGTAGGTCATTTTGAAAGTTAAGTGCCAAGTTAAATGTCTTTCAGACATGCTTGAAGAAAATGTGTGGACTCTTCTAAAACAATCCAAAGGCTCCATGATTTTAAACAAAATCTGAATACTTTTTTTCGGTTAAATAACTAAATGCCTTTATTTTTTAAAAAGAAACATTTTTCCTTTCTACTTCAATGGCTATGTAATAATTTTCTTTTTAAAAGTAGTTGAGGGGAGAGGATGTGGCTCAAGAGGTTGAGAGCCTGCTTCCCACACGGGAGGGTCTCGGGTTCAGTCCCAGGTGTCTCCTAAAGACAAGGAAACAGACAGCAAGCAAAGGGGTGAGGGAACCAACTCAGGGGAGCCAATGTGGTTGAGCACTGGCTTCCCACATATGAGGTCCAGGGTTCAATCCCTGGCCCTGGTAGCTCAAAAAAACCCCAAAACAAACAAAAAACCCCCACCAGTTTAGGTGTTCTATTCAGATGTTGCTTTCAACTAGAAGGAAGGAGGTAGGGCAAAATCTGGACACATTTTTCAAAATAAATGCTACCCATCTCCCCACAACACCCAATCCCCATCCGTTTCAACTGGTATGGGATTGGCAAACTGCATGTATTTTTTGGAGAGCAACATTTCTGGGTGGTTAATGATGCTGTACATACATTGTCCCTGTCCTCGGAGGGTGGGAGGGGGGTGCATGCATTTCTTCTCCCATTGGCAGTAATGGGGAGAGGAAGGAAAGAGCAGGTTTGCAATGATGCACAACTGGATTTGAATCCCAGTTCTTTCTTACAGTGTGACCCAGAACAAGTCACTTTAGCATGCCATGTTCCAAATTCTTTAATAGCATGCCTAAGTGATAGATACCACGCCACTGTGGCCATCAACTGGCAGAGATGGTGACACACAGGGAACTACATACATGATAGTTCCTATTCAAATCTAAGAGGTGCTGTTAACCACTGAAAAACTCAACTACTTTTATTCCAAGTCGCTGAAAATGGATTACATAGGACCATAAACTACTGTCTATTGGAAAAGTAATGTGTAGTTTCTTCTTTTGTACTCTTTGTTTAAAAAAAAAAAAAAAAAACCACCAAAGTTAAATGCTTTTCTGTATAAATTCAAGCAAATAAACATGCAAGTATTTTAACTTAATTATCTTCTCAACTATAATTGAAATGGTAGTGTTACTTAGAATTTTAAATTTGTTTCACATGGTTTTAATCATGTTCTCATCTTTACTGGTAAAATTCAACTGAGAACAATGTCAAGTAAAAGCAGAACATAAAACAATGACATCCTTTTGGCATGGTACTTCTGGCAGAAGGAAATAATTAGGCAAACCATATTTTACATTTAAACAAAGGAAAATGTTCAAGTTTGGGGTTCCATTCACTGATCAAGAGACATACTGTTTTATTATAACTGTTGTAATTATAGCATGGTGCCCCTTTTGGAAAACCAGAATAATAACTCTATATAGGAAGGTTTTCGTTTTGGTTTGCAATTTTTGTCTACTGTGCTACTGGGCAGAGCTAAAAAACTACATCCCAAGTCACTATAATCTCATTGGCCTAAATTGAAATGTAGCTTTGCAATATCTATGAATAAAAGTATAATAAAGAAATTAACATGAGCTGTGTTTAATAAGTTTAAAAATATTTCAAATATTGGAAATAAATACAAATACTGTATTACCCATTTATTCCATTTAATTGAGAACTATTTCTCTATGAATAAATCCCAGTTATAGTCCTAGTTACTTCCTTCAGTTGAGAAATTTAAGAGAAGCTGTCGTTCCTTTAAAGTAATCTTCAATGGGAAGCGGCTGTGGCTCAATCAGTAGGGCTCCCGTTTACCATATGGGAGGCGCCGGGTTCGGTTCCAGGGGCCTCCTGGTGAAGGCAGGCCCGCCCGCACGGCGTGGTTGGCTGACCCAGCGAGCACGGGCAGCAAGGGGGAGATAAATGAATAGATGAATAGAATCTTTAAAAAAAAAAAAGTAATCTTCAATTCAAACATTTTAGCAATTCATAATAACGCTCCATCACAATTAAGACAAAAAGCCAAGTTTTTCTATATTCTTACCAGCCAACAAACCAGATCATTGTCTAGTCAAGTAGAGAAGAAAGATGACAAATCTTGTTATTTTAAAATGTATTTAAAGTTATTTTATTATCACTGTCCTGCAACTGGTGAGGTGGAAGGGGAGAACAGTTTCTGGAGAAGTTTGCGCAGAAAGCTCAGCTTTCAGTTCTCTAATATCCTTGTATTGCAAAGACATCTTCTAATCAGGACTGCCTGCCTTTCTGTGACCAAGTCCAGCGTGGGGCACGGACATGAACACAGAGGTGGTGGGCAGGGGCAGCAGCTGGGTCCTATCCAAAGGCTTCCTCTGGGGAAGGGAGTGGCCCAAAGAGTGCCAGGATATATCCCAGAAAACAGGAAACTATCACAGTTCACTTAAAATGGAACCTCATAACTTAGAAAGTAGAAACAAACTGGCCTAGGAGGGCTTGTTTTTTAAAACTACCACAAAGCAGGGACTCTGGATTTTTAAATGGTACTTTATTCAGATCAGAGTCCTTTCAGGTACCCTTAGAAGCTGTCCTCTGGGCTCAGATTCTGCAGTTGGCCAAAGAATAATTGCCTCCATTCATTAATATTTACCAAGCTACATCATCTACTTGTGTTCTCATTTACTAGGTAGAGAGAGAGAAAAAAGTCACCCTACTCCATTTATGAGTATTGGAAAAAGACAATGTCATTCAACATGTTCCTCACATCCCTAGACACACATAAAAATGATTGAATTTAGGGTTAGATAAACCAAGTCTATAAAAGTCCAGGCACTGGGAACAATTTTTGTTTTGTGAATAATAAAACATTCCTGACCTTG
Source organism: Tolypeutes matacus (assembly GCA_026826555.1). Classification (NCBI taxonomy): domain Eukaryota; kingdom Metazoa; phylum Chordata; class Mammalia; order Cingulata; family Chlamyphoridae; genus Tolypeutes; species Tolypeutes matacus. Next base: position 20,130,701 of record JAKSZT010054524.1, read on the forward strand.
ATTGCTATCTAGGTAAATGACCTCCTACCAAAGTTTGGCAGAACTAGGGTTCTGATCTTTGCCTGAGAGAAAATGTGCCAGAGCTGGCATCCAACATTTTTAGACCTAGGAACCTACTCATACATGCTCACTCAGGTCTTCTCCAAGCATGCTTGCAGGGTATGCTCACCTTTCCACAGAAAACATGTATTTCCTAGACCTAAAACTCAGGGGAAACTTCTTTAGCTCTAGGCTTGGACTCTAGGGGCCAAATCTTTAGCAGCACTGACACTATCATATGTAGGGGCTTTTAACCTTTCAAATGACCTTCATATTTAATTTTCTTGTATAAGGCTCACAGCAGCCTTGTAGGATATGGGAAGATACAAAGGGTATTGCCACCATTGCTTTATAATAGTGAGAATGGTGTCAATACTCATACCCAATGAAAAAATGCAATAGGAAAGCATTTCCAGTTCCCAGTACTTTAATGACAAAGCAAACGTTCTGCTTCCCCAAATTTAGTGGCATTTTTGGGTAATTAATGCTTTCTTTAGAATCCTCATTCTTGTTCCTGCAACTCTGGGAGGGCAAAGGCATCTGAGAAGCTGAGCCAGAAGCTCTGACTGCCTTGGATGTGTTCGTTCATTCCTTTATCCCTTCATTCAACAAGTATTACAGTCCCTACTATGTGTGAGACACATTAGAAAAATCCTTGGGCAAACAAAGATGCTTGCCCTTGTGGAATTACATTCTAGTGAGAGAAATAACCAACATAAAAAACATATTAAAAGCAAAACAAGAAATCGTATTTTTCAAATAATGCAATTTATATTATAGGGAAGAAAAATAGGGAAAAAATGAAAATTAGGTTAAGAAACATCAAGAGTGCCAGTGGGGGGAAGGGAGGACTGCATCGGTAACTAGATGGCCAGGCTGTGTCTCACTGTGAAGGTGACACTTGGACAAGGAGCTGAAGGAAGTGGTAAAGTAAGAGATGCAGTTATCAGCAGGAAGATGAGAGCAGGCACAGATGCGGCAGTGAGCACTAAGGCCTGAAAAGACAAGTGTGCCTGGAGAGTTCCCAGACAAGTAAGAAGGCCTGTGTGACCAGAGCTGAAGAAGCTAGGGAGGGAGTTGTGGAAGAGGCAGAGAAGAAATGGGGACAGATCAGGAAGGGCCTTGAGGCCATTGGAAAAATCTCTGAAGAGCCATAGCAGGGCTACGAGGAGGGGAAGAATGTGATGTGTTTTTAAAAGATCACTGGCTGCTAAGGGAACAAATGCAGAAGGAAGATCTTTTTAGGAGTAGATGACAAAGATGAGAGGGACTTGGGCTGGGGAGGGGGGAGGTGGCAAGAGATTCTCATGAATGGGGTTTGCCTATACCCACGCACATAGCCACACACTCACACATACCCAAAGGACTACAGATCTGCTGCTTTTTCTCACCACAAAAACACTCTCCCCTAAAGTGGGCACTAAGGGAGAAATTCCTTTCACATGTGTGTAAGCGTGCATTTAAATTTTAATAGATTCATTGATGCTTATCACAACATTTACACCTCACATTGTAATCCCATCTCTTAATACCTGCCAGCGCTCTGTTTTCTGAGAGAAAAGCAACTTTGCTCTTAGTTTATTCATGAGCCCTGGCCCTTCACCGAATATTCCTGTCACAAAATACACCACAATCATTAAGAACATGATGTCAATGAAACATTTCCATTCCTGCTTTTCCCTTGAGAAAACTTCATAATTGCAGAGGAAGTTGCTTCAAAATAGGATGAAACCCTGCTATTAGCATCAGAACGTGGTAGAAATCACCTTCCTCATCCATCCAGAGTTGCTACACATTCAGATACCATGGAACCTAACTGCAATACACCCATTGCCTCATTTTCAGTTCTGATTTTGTAATCACTGCATCACTCCGTTTCATATTCATACTAAAGTCAGCAGGATTGATGTACTTATGAACCTTGTTCTTATAAAATTGAAACTTAGCCTAGTATATATATTGCTTAAGAGTTACCTCCTGAAAGCCTCCTTGTTATCCAAATGTGACCTCTCTCTAAGACAAACTCAGTATATAAACTCACTACCTTTCTCCTGGTGTGGGACATGACTCCTGGGGATGAGCCTTCATGGCACCAAGGGATTATTACCAAGTGCCAAATAGCAATGCATTTGGAAAAAGGCCTTGACCAAAAGGGGAAATATTAAATACAAATGAGTTTTTATGGTTAGGAGATTTCAAAGTGAGTCGGGAGGTCATTCCAGAGGTTATGTTTATGCGTGTCTCAGCAGGATCTCAGTGAATGTCACAGTAAACAGTGTCTCAAACAGTGGGGCTTCTGAGGGCTCTAGAGAAATCTAGACACTACAAGCAGGGCAGGCAGTCTCAGGAATTTGGCACCCTGTCAGTGGGCCTTACCTTGGAACACATATTCACCAATATAACAGAGTTAGACTCATTTATAATTTCCCTACACATAGCTCTTCTTCCCCTTTTATTTGAACCTATAATCAGCACTATTCTCATTAAATATATAGAGAGACTTAAATCTTCCATCTGTTCATATGCCAGTTGAGCCCTTAATCTCAGCAGAGATGCAACACCTACTCTTCAGTTTATCGTACTCGTCCAGGACAACTAACAAAAGGATGATGATGGGCAATGCCCACCCTAAAAAACAAACCATATCTACAACTGTAAGCAAGACAGTTCTATCCTTCTCTCCCATGGGATCTAAGTCCCCTCTCAATCAGAAACAGAGTTGGCATCACCATCCTAAAATCTTCAAGATTGAAGAGTGATAAGTGGGGAATGCAACATGGACTTATTATTCTAGCAATGGAAGAACTTGTAACACTGGTATAAAGCCAGTGATTATCAGAGGTTCTGGTGGGGGAGAGGGAAGAAAGGTATAGCATGGGGCATTTTTGGGAGATTGGAATTGTTCTGAATGACAGAGCAATGATGGATACAGGCCACTATATATTCTGTCAAAACCTATAAAAATGTGTGGTGCAAAGTGTAAACTATAATGTAAACTATGGACCATGGTTAGTTGCAATGCTTCAACATGTGTTCATCAATTGTAACAAATGTACCACACTAATGAAAGATGCTGTTAATGTGGGAAAGTGTGGGAGGCGGAGGGGATGGGGGTATATGGGAAGGCTCCTCTATTTTTGATGAATCATTTATGCAATCTAAGGCTTCTTTAAAAACAAAGATTATTATTTCAAAAAGTCAGCAAAAATGTGGTAGAGCCAAAACTAAAGTCGTTGTGAAAAAAGTGATACTATCATTTTGATATTCACTTGTTGCCTCAACCTCTAGGGTGACACATAATTTTACAGCCTTAATGGGCTCAGGAATAATACCCCACCTATGAACAGTAACCACTGTGACCACTTCCGACATGCCAAAAGACTGAATGTCTCTTATAATGGCGGCTCATGAATGGCATTTAGTCAATATACTAATAGCAGAACCAAATAAGACAATTTAGCCAGTCTCCTTCTGTGAGCAGAAAGGCAATTCATCTGTATACTATTGACAACAGAAGATGAAAATATATTAAAGACCTATATAAGACTAATTTATATAGCAGAAGTGACAATGAGGATATTTTATAGGAAAAATAGAAATGAAGAGAAAAGTCTTAGGTGAAAATTTAATTTCAAAACATGGCAGAGATTTCAGATTGCCAGCCCAAGAACAGCACACACGCGCATGCACACACACACAATTCCCTCCATTTTTTCTAATAACCAAATAGATAAAATCCCTACCAGTGCTCTATTTATCATCCCCACCAAGTCCTAGACAGAGCAGTGATTTTTCACCCCCTGAGATGGCTCTCTGTTTGCTCGTTGTTTTTGCTCAATATCTGCTTGTTGTTTTTCTTTAGGAGGCACCAGTAACCAAACCCAGGAGCACCCATGTGGGAGGCGGGCACTCAACTGCCTGAGCCATATCCACTCCCCCAGAACAGCCATTTATAATATGAAAATAATGTCCGAGAGCCTTACATGTGGTACTAGACTCTTTCTCTAAAAAAAAAAAAAGAACAAAGGCATCTCCCCCAATCTTCTCTCACATCCCGCTTATTTTATAGCGAGTGCAATCATAATTGGAAGAGAACACTATCAACACATCGTGCGGATATAAAGTAATAAAAATGTAATCTATACTATGTTTACTCTAGTCAAGGTACATTTCTTTTTTATGTCTTATAGACATGCCTCACATGGGAATTTTGACAAATACATGAACTGAGCATGAAAGAATGAACACTGATGTTATATTTATTAATATTTCTACCTTATTTAGTCCAATGCACCAAAATTTTTAAAAGTGACTTTGAGTCTGAATCTGTAAAATATATGTGAGGTAATGGGGATAATACTGGCATCTAGAATGCCTTAACCTTAGGTTAGAAGCTGTTCTCAACTTCATTAATGGAGGCTCATAAAGAAATAACCCATCAGTGCTGCTCAACACACAATATATGTCAAAATCTTCAATATTTTCCACTTTCATAGAAATTGTAGCAGTAAAAGGCAGATGGAACTGCCACCGTCTTAAGGATAAAGCCAATTTCATTTTATCCTGGCCCTCTAAGGCAATCTTTCTTTACACCTGTATATCTAACCTTATATTATTATTTAATTCTATTCCATACCTGGGTCTTATTCTATCAATAACACTGTAAGGTTATTGAAAGGAGGGTATTTGGTTTACTTTGCTGGTGTCCCTCAAAATTACTAGTTTAGTACCACATGCTGTGGGCTCAAGAGTAACAGTGGTATTAAACCACACCCCATGGACCAAATCTGGCATGATGCTGGTTTCTGTAAATAATGTTTTACTGGAATGCAGCCATGCCCATTTGTTTACGTATTACCTATGGTTTTCACACTACAACTGCAGAGTTAAGTAGTTACAAAGATCATATGAACTGCAGGGTCTAAAATATCTGACCCTTTACATAAAATGTTTCCCAACACCTGCATTTAACTATCTTCTCCTTTGGCAAATAGCTAAAGAAGAGAACACATATTTACTTCTGAGTAAACAAATTTTTAAAAACAGTATAATGCTGGTTTGCTGAGCAAATTAATTGCTTTGAAAGTTAGGGTTTCTCATTATAGTAGCTTTGAGAAAGAAGCATTCTTTTTATCCTAAACATTTCTGGATACCGAAGATTTGAGTTTTCATACTTATCAATTTTATACGTTTTACTTGTACTTATGTGATGTGGAATTCCATGCACCACCACCCCATCTTTTAATGTGTTTAATTGTTTTTAAAACCGCTTGGCAGATTTATGAAAAACCATATTCCATTAGACTAGAATGTGCTAAAGAAAATTATTTGCTATTTCACAACCAGAAGTATAGCATGATTAATAAAAATGGTTCAAATATGTCAAAAGACTAAAAGGTTTTGCAGTTATAATAGGATATGGCAACCCTGGAGCTGGGTGCCCAGGGCGCTATTTATGGATTGCAAATTGTGAGCTTCAGAGGCTAAAGATGTATTGCTTGGGGATGGCAGTTTGGCCTAATTTGAAGGTATGTTCCAATTCTCTTTATATTCTCTAGAAGTATACTAATCTATACCAGTATACTTCGGTCATTTTGAGTAGAAATCCATCCTTGACACCACACTCTCACCCAACCCTACACTCCTGCTGAGTTCCCAATGAAAAAAAACATGATCCCAAGGTACATCCTAGATGCCAAGTAATCTGTGTGTTGAGGTAACAGGGCATCTCTACAAACAGTAGTTCTCCAGCATATGGTGGGATTCTATGAAGCCAACACGAAATAGAGAGAAAAGGAAGGGATGATGCATGGGTGAGTATTCTAGAACAGGTATTTGGCTTATATTAGAACAGGAAAAGTTCATATTATAGCCAAGAGCAGCATAGCAACTTTCATCTTAACTTGCAAACTGAGTTCTAGGATAGTGGTCCAAAAAATTCATTTTCATAAATATCTGTCAAGAACTGGAGGCCTCTGCCATTTCCAACACTTTAGCATGCCGTCAAGTTTGAGGTAACTTGTTTAAACCAGCCTAGTTGCAGCTCTGAATCTGATATAGGGAAACTTTACTGGTCTAGATCAGTGGCTCTCAATCATTCGGGGGGAATTTTGCCCAGCAGGACACATCTGGCAAAGCCTGGAGACATTTTTGGTCGTCACAACTGGGTGGGTGCTACTGGCATCTGATGGGAAGAGGCCAGGAATGCTCCTAAACATCCCACCATGCACTGGACAGTTGGACAGTGCTCCTCCCCATCCCCCCAAAACAAAGAATCCTCCTGCTCCTTGCCGAAATGGAGAAATCTGTGTCTAGATATATGAGCCACACCTCATTGCAAATGGGTCACTTGTCCTCTGACCAGATCCCTTGGTGCTGACACTTGACTAAAAATTGGCTTGATGCTCTTTTTTGAGATTGGATGCTATTGAGGAGGTAGACTATTGGCCCTTTGAGATATAATCTGATAGGAAGCGACACTGGAAAAAATGACCATACACTCCCACCTGAAACATAAAACTAATGGATAAACACATATCTGGTACTCTAACACTTAAAACACAGCACTGGGCAACTTGCCTGTCCAACCCCTGCACAGCCCTATGCCCAACTGTGCCGAGACAGAAATAACGTCACAAACACCTCAGCCAGAGCCTTTCTCACAAATAGGAAAGGTATTTTGTTTGTTTGTTTTTAAATCCACATTCACGAGTATATGAGTGAAATGAAAGCTCTAAGCCTCACATCTGTATCTGTCCTATTTGTGGCTTAGGGTCTCATCATAACAACCAAAACAAAGCAAAACAAAATCAAAAAGGGTGTATCTGAAATTGCAATGCTTAAAATTGTTTTTCTGACAGTCAAAATCGAGAAATGTCTGATTATAATAATTGTCCCATTTTTCGCACCTATTGCTTAAGAAGACTCAACAGGAAAATTATTATATTTATGAAACAGACAGTTAAACATTTTCTCCATATCAGTTTCATAAGATTTTTAAAAAAAATCTTATTTCATGTTTATTGATTGACTAGAAGCAACTCACAAATAGGAACCTGTAACACTACCACCTTTGCACAAAGAGATATTATCCAATTAGTCCTAAATTGGTGAAGTAGCAAAGGACAAGCCCAAATTGCCAAATCAAATGGGGCTTGCTCACCTTCTAGTTTGGCTTATTTTCTCTGACTCAAATCTGCTGTCTGCATTTGACCTCTAGATGACCATGACTTTTTCAATTCAAACGTGCAGTTTTGCTATAAATAAGACTGCAGAGCTGCTCAGGCTATAAATAATGAGAAATTACATACTTTCAACACACTGTTTGTACTAGCACTGCAAAACCCCTCACTTGCTGTGATTGAATCGTCTCTGTAGGTAGACAAGAAAATACAGTTGCCAAAATCACTTTATCCTCTTAGAATGGAAAGGTGTTAGGATCCCAACGCAATGCAATTAGATGGGGAAAATTATTGTGAAAGAGATAACTGTGAAAAAGACAACACAAGTAATAGTTGCGTGTGCATCATGAAAATAAATCAAATGATGTTCATTTCCATTAATAAAAATGGAAATATAATTCTTTTATATGCTGAAATGATATAAAATGAAACAAAAGAAAATAATGATTACTTTGTAAAAGGATATGAAAGACATTTAATTTACTGATGCTATATTCATGGCATCTAGGAAAACTGTGTTTAATATTCATCATCTTTCCAAAATTTTATCTATCCTTTAAATGTGCTTCTCACCCTCAAACATAATTGTACTAACATATAAAATGGTATCAGAACTGAATGTGTAGTAGACATCTGGCATGTGGAACACGGCCATAATTTCAAGTCAGTTTCAAATGTGACTTGGGGCAAGTCATTGAGCTGTTTAAGGTTCAGTTTCTCATATGCACAAAGGAAATGAGAAAAATGCTCACAAAGTGTTCTGGGAAAAATGAACTATCTGCGAAAATGCTTGTTATAATGTAACAACATAACTTGTAAATCAATGTATTTTCCCTCGTCCTTCTACATCTACCCACTTGCCATACTTTCAACATTTTTAGAGATAAATGCTTTTTGTCAATAGCAGTAAATAAGCTTATTGTGGCAGTGAAAACCGTATCCTTCAAAAATTACACATAATTTGAATTAATTTGAATATCTTATGGAGGTCATTAAAACATTTAGTTTATGGTGAAATCTTTTGTAAAATACATCATTCTCCATCTCTAATTTATCTCATAATGTAGATCAATGAAAATTTTAATTGCAATATGTCTAAGCCAATACTGAAATTGTGTCTCATTTTCTATCAATCACAAGCGTCAAGACAATGTAGGATACTTAAACTAAAGCAGGATATAATCCAAATGTAAGTGAGTATTTGAGTTTTGATCCCACATAATTAAACAAAACTAGACTGGTTTGTCAACTGAAATTATCACAAAACCCAAGCCACTGTAAGACCCATGGTGGTTGGTTGATAAAACTGTTCTTTAAGGGGAGCCCTTTCCCTACTTCCTGATACAATCAGAAGTTGGGCATGTATTACCCACTATTGTGAATTCTGGGAGAGAAGAAGAGGAAGAAGCCTCCTAGGTCTTGACAGCAATCTACAGACAGACATAAATGAAACCTGTGCACACACAGTTTTCCATGCACTGCCATGCATGCATATTAAATATCTTTCTGGGAAACCAGTTACTTATGTGTATGGCCTCTTAAATCTTGTCTTTTTAGTGGCTTTTAGAAAATACAATAGTGATGCTAATTAAAACAATAATAACATTGTACATACAATACTTACATTACCTACATTAAAATGGATAAAAAATGAAAAAGCTTAGTCAATGCTTTTTACCTCACATCTCAAGTCTTCTGGCAAAATTTGATGAAATTACAAGCAAAGCAATGGTAATAAATATTTATTAGGAGACAGATGTTCAAGGAACACAAAACCATGCAAAGGGGATGATAATGGAATTATAATCCAGCCATGCAACACACTCCCACCAGTGAATTACAACATACGTTTAACAGGATCTTGGGGATGAGGTTCCAGGGTAGTCTTGAGTAAACTTTGGGACACTATAGAAAAATAAGAGAACATAACTAAAAACAAAAATAGAAGGACAGGGATGATGGCTGAAACTCACTCATATGATGCCACTGACCAAAATAAATAAATAAATAAATAAGTCACTGAATTAAACAAACAAAACAAACAAATATCCTGAGATTCAGCTCCTGCAGGGAACCAAGGTAAAAATAAAAACATAAGGTGTATTTCTGCAAGAGATTAACAAATTAGAAGCTAGACATTTTGGCTTGGATAGTACATCCCAGTACACTGTCAGGGAATTTCTTGCTTCTATTTTCCTTCCTTAGTGACAAGCATCACCAATTCCCATTGATCCAGTCTTCACAGCAACTCCATTTGCTTCACCCACTCATGGGGCTGCCTTTGGCTCTTGGTTCTGGCTATCTCTTGAGGTTTTATTCTCCACTTATATCTGTTCACCCCTCTACTGATCTTCAGTCTCTATAACTCACCCTTGTGAAACTGCCAGCCTTACCTACTACCACCTGTGCATCTACTTTCCTCAACTCTCTCAGCAAAGTGCCTGCTGTCCATCTAGCCAAAGCCCTTGAGTCAAATCAAACTGAATAAGGGAGAAGGTGTGGATGGGACATGGTTAGTGTGTGCGTGGGGGGGGTATGGAGAAATATATCATTTCTAAATCTAAGGCAAATTCACCACTGCTAACAATTAAAATTTTTTTTCTTAATACAAAATTTTTAAAAATTATAAATATTTATTTATCCTAATGTATTTATAAATATGATTTAAAAATAATAATATAGTAAAGCCACCTCAGGGGAAAGGAAGAAAAAATTTGGAAATATACCAGGAAATCTCCCACAGCAACTCAGCCAGTGAGAATCACTTTAACAAAGGTCCTTTGTTCTAGAGGATCGGGAAACAGAAACCCCCATTGTGTTCCACCATTACCTGACCTAATTAATTTCTTTGATTGCAATAGAAGGAGTGTTTGAGCCAGAAGGTGCAATTACCCAATCAGAGCTAGAAAAGAACCCCTTGGGTTCACAAGAAATGGGAAGTCACCACACAAGCCTGTGTAGACACACACATTTACACATATACACACACACAAGGGGAGACCAAGAGACACTTTTCCATTGGATTCCTTCACAATACAAGGTTTTAGTTGTGTTGAGCCTTCTGTTCTGCTTAATTCCTATGATCACACCTGAAAAACAATTTGTATAACCCCTAGGTGACCCAGGCAGGAAATGGTGACTGCACCATACCAAGAACAAGGCAAAAAAGGAGTGGAGTTTCTCAAAAAAAGGAAACACAGTCATTGAGTTTACTATTTAAGTGATCCAATTACATAATGATTTCTTGAGGAGGCCAAACTTCCTACTAATAACATAATAATAATAATAAAGTTGGGAGTTTAACATTATAAGGCTGTTAACAAAAGCAGAGTTTCATTAATCTGGTGCATTGCCTCCTGAGAACTAACCCCGAAGTTAGTTCCGCTCGCATCTAAGTTATTCTGACTTCATATATTTATGCGCAGACTTTTGAAAATCTTAGTTTAAGAGAAAAATGCCTCGAAAATTATATTGCCTGTACCTATGCCACTGAAAGTTTAAAGGTTAAGTCCCTTTTCTCCTCTTGGCAAGAGAAGAAATGAAGACGACATAAATGTCTTGTGCATGAGCTCAGGGGGAACACAAGCATTTCTCTCGCCTGGCATCTGAGGTGCATATACTCCTTTTGACCATGCCTTTCTCCCCACCCCACCTCCAACACACACGCAATAAAAGACACATATTATGAAATTCATCACAGCAAATACACCTCAGTAATGCAACTGAAGCTACATCAGGCAGGCTTCCAGGGACAGCTCTCCCTTGCACATGCAGAAACACAAAAACAACTTGTACACAAAAACATACACACAAGTAGACATTTGCAGAAACGACTGCAGATGACAGAACAGCACCTGCAGCTCTGCTGAGAGAGAAGCACTCCAAAGTCCCTACAGAGGGCCAGAAGAGGCTCCCAGAGCTGGAGAAAGAACACATCTAGAGCCATGCTTTAGTAGAGAAAGCCGCAGAGGGGCGCTCATGACCGGACATACTGTGGAGACTCGGGGCAATTAGAGAAGTTGACAGAAATGTGGTTAGTGGTAGCAACAGACCCACTCCCGAGAACCAGGAAAAGCAGCCTGTGACAAGGAGCAGGGTCAGTGGCGAGAGAGACGAAAGGTGGCCAGGCTGGAGGAAGGGTCCACTTACTGACGCTGCCACAGACCGCCATGCAGTACTCCTCAGTGTCAAAGTTGTTTCGGTTGCCGCCACAGCCGCCATAAAAGAACGGGGTGCACTTCCCTTCGGTCACATCAAAGTACCAGCGGGAGATCATTGCTCCGCACGGCCCCGTCTCGGCTTGTTCAGAGCACACCTCTAATCAGACGAGATGTGGGGAACCACATTTAGCATGAAAAAGGTACCGTCTCGCCGTTCATGCGCGCACGTTTATTTTTCTTACCGCATTTTCCCCGCTAGTGGTAACCTGGACCGGGTTTATTAGGCAGTACCCACCAAACATTTACTGAGGAATTTAATTACCCACCAGGACTTTAAAATTACCTTTATTTATTTATTTATTTATTTTTAATTTTTTAATTGTGGGTAAAAATCAAAATTTTCACAATACATACCAACATTTGCAAAATGATATATAAATATATATGAATATATGTGCAGTGCAAAGCACTGCGCTCTCATCTGGTTTAACGACTGTAGGTCGAACTGGTAATAATAGGATTCTAGCTAGAGGTGAAAAGATCTGTGAGCTGCCTTTAGATTAGTAATGAATGACAGACGGTATGTGCACATCAAAACATATCTTCAGGGTAAAAAAATAAATGTTTTCAAAGTGACTTCGAGTCGATTTTGAATTATAAAATGATTATTTGTCATAATGCAAATGTTTAACCTTTCAAAAACATCTGATTATTCCTTAATAAATGCCTGACGCGAGTATAAAATTAATCAAGTTTTGGGGGAGAGGAAGACTGTCTACTGACAAGGTCTGAAAGCACCGGCAACATCTCTAAGTGTGACCCCAGTTGGTTACATTAACTAATTTAAGGACAGTTTTTATGTGTATATTTATTTGCTCCTTGGACAACAGTATTCCAAACAATAAAACATACATATTTAATCAACTATAATTTGTTAACATATTGTTTTACATCAAAACACATCTTACCTGTCACCCTGCCCTACCACCGTCCCCAGGATCCGTTTCATAACCCCAGAGTGATTCAAAGTGTCGTAACTTATCCATTTAGAACTCTGCCTCCCCATGGATGTTCCATTTTTGTTAGAAGTAAAATGAGGGCCATGATTCTCCATTAGGCTTTGTGCGCTGCCCATGTTAGGCCTACAGAGAGCCTTGGCACAAGCAGATGTCTTGTTTATTCTCAGTTTTATTAACATGTCGTGGGGAAAACATCTTTCTAGTCAAGATATAAGCCACACATAACCCAGAGCTTCCAATTAGGAATACTCAACAGGCTGATCCTAAACCACCAATCAAGGACAAAGAGCCACAGTGCCAAAAGAGAACTTTTCAGTCCCTATCCCCACTCACACACACACGTACCACCCCTTGCTCTTTTCCATTGAGGCAGAGGGGGGGCCAAAACCAAAAGATGCTGCCAGCAGAGGAGGGACAGTCAGTTTTGAGCCCATAAGAGGAGTGTCAAACACTTTGCCGGAGAAACATCCTGTGTAACAGACAGCTAAGACTATTCTGATTCCCCTAGATTACATTCAGATGGAAACATCTGGCAATGAGTGCATCAAGCTCAATTTGTCCCCCATTTAGTAAGTTCTTCCCATTCAGAATCGCTGCTTTGAAAGTCCAGGTTCATCAAGCCATTATGTGTTTCTAATTGGCTTTCTGCACAGACTCCCCCTGTATGGTGAAAATCTGCTGACCTGTTAGCACACGTCAGTTTGCCAGTTTTATCTCCCAAAATTGAAGGCACAGCATTCTGACTTACGAAGGGTAAATTTGTTTCAGGGGCCTGATAACTTGCGTAACCGACTAAGCAGCTCCTGGATTGCAGAGCTGACCGCCATGACCCAGACCTGGGGTCTGTTCCAGGAACAGCCCGCCCATGGGGCTTGACAGCTGCCTCCACTGCTGGACCTTATCTTCTTCCTCTCAGTTGTGAAAAACAAACAGGCCAGGCTAGCTTTCGCCTCCCCTATATTTCCCACAACATTCTATACATGTTCATGCCACATCCTCTTGTATGTTCGTGAAATATAACAAAGAATACCCATCTTCCTGATTCTCTCCCTCAAATTGTGCTAATTCAACAAGACGACAAGGAAACAATGCCTCCTGAGCATATGCTGTGATTGCAGCTACCAAGGGAGGCAAAGAATTCCTCTTAGACATGGCCTTAAGTTAAGGTAGTTTAGGGTACTGGGGCAAAAATTCACTGTGCCTCCATATTCATGCTGAATCCTACATTTTTAAAATACCTCTTAGAGCACCAAATGCATGTATTTTGAAACTTGTCTGCCACAGGCCCCATGGTATATGTCACAGCTCTGCAGGGGCAGGAATCTTGTTTTTATGACCTTCCTATGTACTAAAGACTATATGATTAAATTTTGGGAGGCTGCAAGTTGAATAATGGAATAAAAGGTTGCCAATCAAAGGAGGTAATCTAAGATAGATATTTGTGTGTGTGACCTAGGAACAGTTTCTTATTTCTGATAAAAGTAAAACGTCACCTTCCAGAATCCAAATGGCATTACGATATGTTGTCATTTTCCTATAGCACTGGTGAAGCCTAATGGGACATTTACTTTTATTTTTCTTCCTCCTTATTCTAAAATGGCTATGAAACCATTTGTTACTAAACTAATTTGTAGCAACCCGGCCTGATGAGTTCCAATCAACAAGAAAAATTAATCAGGACTCAAATTCCATTCAGATGTCAACCAAGTAAGTAGAATAAACAACAGGATGAACCCACAATTCTTGTTGGGAGTCTCCCGCTTTAAGAATCCAGCTTCCCATCATTCTGAAAAGGTAAAGAAAAGAGTGAGGTTTCCTCCATTTGGGAGTGTTTTGTTAGCTCTCCAGACCTTGTCAGGGCTGCTGGCATTACTGACTTTGAAGGCTCCAAATAGTTTCATGACCTTGTTGCAGCCAGTGTGGGCATCATATGGAATAGCAATCATGCTCACAGGTACTCACATACAAAAGGATATTTAACATAGCATGGTTGGAAATAGGTATAAAAATAAGGCTAAATATACAATGTATTGAGAAGGTGTCTCTAAAAGACAGTCACCCTGTCTAAATGATTCTGTTCTGTTGACACGGAAGAGCGCAACCCAACTGGTCCAGTGTCATATGAGCAGGATCTTCTCTTAACACGCAATCCTCTGCACTGGTGAAAAAGGTATCCCTCCATCATCAGCATCACCAATCAACCATCACCTGGGTTTCCCATCACTCTCCATCAAGACTATGACTAGAACATCTACCTCCTAGAGGGGTAGAGCTGTTTTCAGGGGGAAGTCAGAACAGAATGGATCAGTCTCCACTCATAAGTACATTCCCACTCTGTTATTGGGAACATAAGTGTTTGGCCTCTCTGATCTTTTCTCTAACTCTTTTTCATTCCAGAAACAATTGTCTGTGTTGTGGAAAAGAGTACCTTTGCTTCATCTGGGAGAAGTGGGGGGTAGGGGTAGGAGTACTGGGGAAGAAGTACGCTAACGCTTTAACATAAGGGATTTAATATGTGCAAGAGATGGCCAATAAGAACATGGGGCAAACTAGGGGTTATAGAAGTGTTAAGTGAGTAATGTCAACTTCATTGTTATGATACTACCAGTTGTGAAAATGGGGAGAAGGATGTACAGGATCTCTCTGTATCAATTCTTTTAATTGCATGTGAATTATAATTACTGGGAAAAAGAAAACTAAAAAAACAACAAAAACAAAAAATACCCCCACGTTAAAAAAAAAAAAGTTTCAGTAGCATATTAGTAATTTAGTTTGCATTGGAATTCTAATCTTGTCTCTTTCCTTCCCTCTCTAATCCCTTCAGAGTAATTCCCCCAAAGAGCTACAAATCTCAGATTGAGAAACTTTCCTTTAAACAGCTTTCTAGTAATGGGAAATCACCAGGAGATTTAACCAATTGTAAATCTAACCAAGTAGAAGCACATAAAAACATCAAGCCTACAATATATTATTTATAAAAAGCATGACTAGATTTGGGGCAAAAAATCTCAAGAGATTATGGTTAAGAATATCTTTTTCTGAATAGAAAACTTTCTTCCTTCCTAATCTACAGAAACCACTAAAATAGTGTGTGAAAAATGTTTCATATTAACAACTATTTTCAGTCAGTGGAAAATTACTTATAATATCATCCACTAAATGTCGAACACGTAAACTTAGGCCTATAACTGTAAGTCCAAACAGAAACCATCAGAAATTAAAATTGCATTTTCCTTTTCTCATCTTCTTTCTTTTCACAGAACCCAATAAGTGGAAAGAATAATATTTTAATACTTTGCCAAATTAATCCTTTGTCTGCCTATCCACCTTTTATTTCTAGTCAAAGTAAATATTATAGATAATAAATGAAGGAGAGAATTTTCCCAGAATAACAGAAATGGAGATATTCTCAAAGAGAAAGGCTAAAGTTGGATAGGCACATAGACACAGGTTTACACGGTCATCAAAGTGATAGTCCTTGTTGGTTCATATTTAATTTTAAAATCACCAACATGTTTTCTAATATTCATTTAGCTGAATTCAGCTTGAAGGCAAGGTTTATCTCTTCTTTTATTTACCCTTCAAGACAAAAGACCATTTAATAAACTGAAATATTATTGTAATACAAAGGAGTATAAAAGAGTTTATGTGCTTCCAACTATGTTTCAAGCATTTTCAACATCTTTGTCAGGTAGGCTCTGGCTGAGATTCACTACTAGATTCACTACTAAATTCCTTTCTGAAAAGAATCAAGACAATACAGATGCAATATAGACGCAAAGCCATGGCACCCTGCGTTATATAAAAACGATTATGCAGTTTATTGTTCCAATTATACTCAACCAAAAAATATTAACTCGCAATGTATGTTTTAATTTAGAGCAAAGCTTTTTGTGTGTGGGGAAAAAAAGTTAGAAAGCTAATTTTATACTTTCAAAAAAATTTAACAGGAAGGCAGTTGTGAAGCAGCGACAACTAGAATGGGGGAAATATCTCCATCCTAGCTTCAAATAAAGCACTAAAGAACGATTTTAGTATGATATAAAGATTTTTATTATGATTTTACTTTAAATAAATGAGCTTATTAAATTACTCTCAGTCTACTGGAATGTATATAAAGTAAAACTATATATTGCATGGAATGTATAAATTTCAAATTTACAGACTTTGAGATAGCAACCACCAATCAAATTAGAGAGTTATTTACAGGGAACTAGGAATTGTATATTCTGATATTGTGCAAAAAAAAAGAAAATTACAAATTCCTCTAGATTACAAAAATATGATTAAAGAAAATTAAATATATCTGCCATGAGTTAAAAATTAAAATGTCACAAAGGAGTATGGAAATAAAAGAATAAAAAATAAAAAATAAAAAAAATAGATATATTGCACTTTTTCCCCCCAATTTTAAAGTAAAATAAAAAGGACAAATGTGGAAACAAATAGTTTGACTTTGTAATTAAAAAAACCTGATTAATGCAATATAAAATGAAAAAAAAAGACATAAGTATTGAAATCTACTAAGTACACTTATCTTCAATTGAATACTTCAAATAAATTTTAATTTATCTGTCTAATCATTCAATCCATTAATAATGAAAAGGCTGACCTCAATGTAGTTCAAAACAACTTTACTGGGGGTCGGATGTGGCTCAACTGGTTGGGCATCCGTCTCCCATATGGAGGGACCCGGGTTCGATCCCCGGGACCTCCTGGTAAAAAAAAAATAGAACTAAAAAAAAAAACAAAAAACAACTTTACTTTGTACTCTGATTAAGTTATTACTGATGGTTCTAAATATCCATTAAACACGTTCATGAGCCTAAGAATTGGAATCAATTTTGTTTTCTGTTGAAGAATAAGTAGACAAACTTGTGTTTTATTCTTATAGATGCAAATTTAAAAAGTCAACACACTGGGAAACTGGTTATTTTTTTAAGAATATGTTTTGTCCCAATGAGAGATGCATTTACTCTTAATAGAAAAGAACACTTATCCTGTGCTTGTTCATAATAGTAAATATTCTTTATCAAAAAAAACATGTCCAACAGAAAATTACTCTGATCAAGGAAAGATATGATCAGATATTTATAAAATAATAAAATTTTACTAAATAAAAGCAAGTGAAATAAAGCAAGCTTTAACTATCTTGTGATAAATCTCACTTAAGTTCCAAATACAGTGTTGAAAAACAAACAACTGATGTGAACAGCTGTGCATGGTAATGAAACCCTGACTCACTACAAGATGCCGGGTGCTGATTTGTCACAGAAGTCCCTAGAAGATATCTGTAGTTGGCTAGCCTTTTTACGGAATTGCGTTGTTTCTCTGAGGCTATCCAGCACATCTGTCATTCCCACTGTGCTTGACCCAATTCTTATATCTCTCCATGATGAAAGGGTATTTGCAAAATGCCACCTAAAGGAGACCTACTTATAAAGTTTTTAGATTAATCAATACTCATGTTAGTGAGCATTCAAAAATAGGGACCAAACTATGATTGTTTCTGAAATATCTGATTGCTATTGAGTAGGGGAATAAACACATTCTTCACTGAGCTGTGTGGTTAGTATGCAGCTGAACATAATAATGACAAAAAGCTCTAGACTCTGAATAAGATATGATGCTATTGGAATTTGCTGGAATTTAAGGGGAAGTAATTTCTCTTCCTGACTGAGATTCAGGGGTGTGCTAGGAAACTGGCTCTCCAGAAAACTGAAAATAAAACTCCTCTGATATGTAGTGTTTGCCACTTTCCATAGTGTAAATATTTCTACCACTGAGAAACGCCACCATTTCAAGCTGCCAATGGTTGTGGCTCACAAAATCCCTGAATAATTTAACAACCAGCTTTCACCAGCTAGGAGTTGGCTCTACCACACCAATGCAAAAGGAAACAGGGCACAAGTGAAACTGGTAACCATTACACATGAAGGGAGATTTTAAAGAGTTTCTCAATTCCCTTGCTCTAGAGAGTTGAATTAAAAAAAAAAAAAATGCTTAGGGGGTAGGCACGTCAGGATTCTCTTGCACTTGCTGATATTTGATAATATACTAAGAATAATACATCATCACAGAAAAGATGGTTTTCCTTTTCACTTTCCTATTTTCTGTCTCAATTCCCCAAATCTACACAATATGGGGTCATGAAATGCTCTGAGGGTCTGCTCTTCAAAAGACAATTTATGAAACAGTCATGTTGGCGTCACCTAGGAAGCAGCTGCACGCCACACCTATTCCCTCAGAATTCAGCAAGAGCCTCAGCTGATTCAAACTGACACTGAAGCTGAGAATCACCATGAACCACCATATCTTATAAGTACAGCTGAATTTTCAAAACGAGAGCGCTAAGATTCAATCATTTGAGAAAAGGACCAGAAGGGAAGAATTAGAAAGAGTTGTACTGATTTGGATTTATTGTTTTTAAAAAGTCTACATATGCTTGGGAAAAGAGGAAAGCCTTAGGCTCAAATCCACATCTGAAAACAATGATTTTAAGGGATTATATATACATAGTTACTCTACTCTGAAGTTCTACCTGTCTAACCTTAAAGTGGCTTCAGTTCTGCCTGTGACACAATACCAAGATCATAATTCTCTGACTCATATTTATGCCAAAGTCCCAGAAATCTGAATTCAAATGACGTTCCTGGAACATACCAGAACATTGGAAATATCAAAGCTCTTGTTTTTGTTTGGAAAAACAATGGGGGGAAAATATGAGATGAAAGAAAGGAAAGATCGCTGGACTTGGAATTTGCCTCCTTGTATCACTTCCTTTCGGTATAAAGAAAGAACATTAGATTAAATGGCATTTCTGTTCTTGCAAATAAGGATGCTCTAGACAAAAGAATCAGGGGTTGGGTGATTGGCCCTGCTTTTCCAAGTCCTATTCAGGGGCAGACTGAGCATGTATAGCACTCCATGCTAACCAGCCTGCAGCTGAGAACATTACCTCTGGCTGCTATATGGATGCTAATCACCAGGTGCAATTTTATAACAGTGGACCTAGAGTGGGTGATTGTCTTTGGAAAGAATCATAAAAATAAAAAAAATAGGAAGGCAGTTTCCTTCATATCTCACTCCCTGCATATATATGTTAAATTTCATTTCATTAAAAGATCAATATTTTATATTGATTTCTCTCTAAATATAAGCTACTAGACTAGTATGTCTTTCAAGTACATATTTTTCCCCATACCAGGTATATATTTGCCATCATCGATTCTGTTTCTTAGTTATTATTGTCAAATTAAAACAAAAACATTTATTGAATGTCTATAATGCCCAGAGTTATCGGTAACATTAAAATATGATGCTTTATTGTAGGACTATTTCTCCCATCATATATTTAAATTCAGGCATCACTCCAGATTTCAAACCATGGCCCAGTGGTTGTTAACTACGGTCAGCGTTGCACTTCTCGGGCACACTTGGCAATGTCTGGAGTCATTTTTGGTTGTCATGCCTGGGGTGCTGGTGGTGGCACCTACTGAGCAGAGGATGGGAATGCTGCTATACATCCCCCTGTGCACAGAAGAGGCCAGCCCCCCAAAGCAAAGAATCTAACAGCCCTAAACATTAATAGTGCTGAGGCTGAGAAACTCTGCCACAATCCAAGCAAACACCTGCATTTTAGTCATTTTGTCTGCCTGCAAGTGAATGAACAAGGCTACTATGCAGCCATCACCAACACTTCAGCAATTCTCGGTGACAAAAATACAATTAAATTTCCAGAAGAAATGCAATCCTGGGAATCGCCCAACAAGGCCTTTCTTATTTTTATCATGAAACATCAAGAACTTAAAGTAACATGCAAGCAACATCAAATTTCCGTCCATCTTTTCTGATAGTTTCCTGTTGTCTAAGAAGTTAAGATCCAACAAGAACACATGTATATTTAAAGGAGAGAGAGAGTGAGAAAAAGGCAGCATGCTACTCTGTCCTTTGGTTATCTCTGCATTCTGAGTTAAACACCTGAATGTTCCTACTATTATGAATTAAATATAGTGCATCTTTAACACTTACGCTGCCCTAAACTCCTTTCAGTATTAGAGCCTCTTAGTTTTTAAAATTTGGGCTGCTGTCCTGAAGACAGAAGTGTTTTCTTGGACATCACTCTGACATGCTATTCATTCAATCTTGCCTCTCCTTGACTTCTTGCTCTTCTAGTAAAAGGATCACAAAAGGTCTAACATGATTAAGAGAAGGTGGCTGGAAGGCAAAGATAAATTTTTAGAAGAGTAAAATATAACTCAAGCCTGAGAGAAGGAAGTGGTACGGTAATTTTCCACCCTGCTTAAAAACAACACATTTTTTATAAAGGAACTAAAGATTTCTATCAAGCCATAGAACACTGGCCATTATTCAATGAGACACATGGATTAGCTTTAAAAAAAAAAAAAAAAAAGCATGCTTACAAAAAAGATATGCAAGTGCAGGTTTAAATGAACTGTTTAATAACTAGCTAAATCTCTTTAGGTTTAACTTAAAAAAAAAATTGCAACGTCTGAGCTGAGTAACTGCATATAACTGTCATGTTTGACATGACATATTTTTGAACAGCAATTTATATTGGGAAAAACATTTCTGGCATTGAAAATGTGTTTTATTTTTTATTAAATACAGATAATTGTATCAAAGGATCTTTATCTGGCTGTTTCAGTCATTCTAACAATGAATTATGGAAACTGAAACAAATGGAAGAGTGCCTGTTGAAATGGGAGGTGAAACATAACTAAGTACTAATAGTCATGTAAAATTTCAAGCAAAATCAAGTTCAAAAATATAATTTTCCATATGGTGATGCACAGGCTTCGTAAATGTTCTAAACCACTGAATTGTACACTTTATGGCATGTGAAATATGTCTCAATCAAGCTGCTATTCAGTATATATACAAACCCATATATAATTTTCTATATGTCTCTGCTTCTTTGGCTGATTTCCCACAAGCTAATTATCAGTGTGGGCTTTCTATAGTGTGGGATAGTTAAAATACATGGAAAGAAGCTTGTCAATGCCACTCTTCACTCTCCTGTCATCACAAAGTTTATCAAGTACCTTGAAATCAATGGCTGCCCTGCCACAGGGCACAAAATAAAATAACAGGCTGTCACCTGTCATGTCTATGGCTAGTACTGACACTGATTCTCTCAACATCATGAGAAATGATGCTACATCCTGGTCCAACAATGGGAGTGGATCTTACTGGCCCTCGGCCAAAACAGAGTTATAGGTCTGAGGCTTGCTCTGGAGGAAGGAGCCATCTCCCCTTTGTCCTGTTCCCAAACACCCCATGGAGCTGTATTTTCATTTTTTTTCCTGAAGGGCAACGCTACTGAGACTTGAGTTGGGTATCTGAGTAGACGTCCATGTTCACAGCCAGACAAGCTCACAGTTGTCCCCCAAACTTTGTGAAAAGTCAAATATGAGTGATAAGCAAGAATCCCACTAGCGAATGAGTGGAATGATTCTTTGTAAGTGTCATGTTCATTACAAACAAGTAGACAACAGAAATGCGAGAATTAGGCTAAGCTTTGTTTCTTCTACCTTTGAGACTGATGCAAGCAGCTCGGGCTTATTTATAATACGAAATAGATTCATTCTGTTTGGCACTCCGTGCCCTTAATTGCCTGGTAAATTCCTATTCTTCCTGCTCAAATAATTCAAATGCCAACTTCCCCGCAATGCCTTAATTGAATCTTCTTTCCCCAGGCTGCCCCCTTCTTCTGTGCTGCCATAGTTCCTTCTCAGCTAAGTCAGAGAGACTCATCCCTCTCCATTAGTGCCTGGGCAGGGATGGCTGGGAAAAAGGGAGCCACCTCACTCATCCTGTGCCCTCAGCACCCACGGCAATGCCAGGTACCTAGGAGGAGCCTCGTCAATGTTGGTGGAATGTACAGCAATAAACCAAATGGTGCTTCTCCTGGGTTAAGGGTCACCAGAGGGAGAAGAACAATAATTTGATTCCAGGGAGGTTAATCACCTGGCCCAAGGCAAGCAACATTTAGTTCAAACTTTTTATAGCTTCATCATCATATAGGATAGTTGAAGAGTTAGCCCCATCAGTGTCTCTACTGATCCATTTAAAAAAGGAACTTCCAAGAGGTTTAAAATGTCAACAAGAAATGAAACTCTGAATCTTGAAATACATTGGCACTTGGTACTATCTTGTTCAACTTTCAGTTTGCAATAAAATGTAATTGCAGGTATTTTAATATGTAATGTAGATTCACAAAAATATTTAAGCCATAAACAAACTTAAACTCTTTTTATCCTTGACATCTATAAATATCAGTTCTTATACCAAAAGATATGGAATCATCATATTTGTGCTTTTTACATTAAAAAAAACAAACAAACAAAAAAAACAATCCATTGGCTTAACTTTGGCATTGTTAATTAACAGCAAACACTAATTCTCTGGAAGATCAGGATGATTATTGTAACCACAACCACCATAGCAGCTACAGTTAATTGAGCATTTCCTGTTTGCCATGACCTGTGCTAAATGTTTCCCACGGGTTTCTTCATTTATTCCTCACAAAATGGTTAAATATGAGGTAGATGCTACTAATCCCTATTTTACAGAGGAAACAATGAGGCTTAAAGGCTATTTGATTTATCCAAGTTTACAAGGTTAGTAGGTTGTTAAGTCAGGATTCCAATGCCAGCAGCCTGTGTGAGGAAAACAAATTATACACTTACCCTGTGCCAGTCATTATAAGTAATTAACATAGATTACCTCATTTAATTCTCACAATGACATAATATTAGCATCTACATTTTACATGAGAAAGCAAGACTTACAAAGGCTACCTAACTGGCCTGAGGCCATGAAATGTATAAAAACCCTCTCTTAACCACTATGCTAGCCTGCCTCTAACCATAATAAAATTACCTTAATGAAACAAACTTGATGTTAGTATCATATTTTCTCTTTCTATGATCAAAACCAGGGGTTAGCAATCCTTTCTGTCAAGAGCCAGAGAGCAATTATTTTCAGCTTTGCAGGCCATATGGCTTTTTGCAACTACTCAATGCTGCCTTTGCCTTATGAAAGCAGCCACAGCCGGTATGTAAATAAATGGGGGTAGCTGTGTTCCAATAAAACTTGTGTTTATAAAACACAAGGCAGGTCATCTATGGCCCACGGGTGATGGTTTGCTGACCCCTAGTCAATATTATTATAGAAATAAGAATTCCAAAATTTAGGAAATGCTTAGTGTGAAAGCATAGTAAGATGAAGATATGCCTACAGCAGAAGGAATATTCATTTCCTTCTGAATATTCTTCTGAATATTCATATTCAGAAGGAGCATAGGTTAAACTGCACTTTTAAACAAAAGTAGAAGCAGCATAATTTTGACCTTGGTGTGACAGACATACCCTGGCCCATCTGGGTCTAAATCCTGTTTTCCCACTTAGTGTATATAATTGCCAGCAATTATTTTTTAACTCTCTAGGCCTCAGTTTTCTTGGCTTTAAATGGGGAAGTAAAATTTTCATGAGACACATAACTACCTTCAAAGGGCAAGGGAAGGAGTGATCCTGAAAGTGTACTACTTCAACAAAGAATTCCCACCAGGAGCTGCCGCAACTCTTCAATAGCAAACTCCCTGCTGTCCTCCCCATTATATCTTCCACAGAAGCACAGAGCTTAGCACTCATCATGAGTGTTTGCTGAATAAATGAACATAAGAGAAAAGAACGACCAGGGACAGGAAAAAATTGATTAGATTAAATAAAAGATTATGTCATTGATTACAGTGCCCAGGTTTAATCAGAGTTTAGAATTCATGGTTCAGTCAGAAATTATCCTGACAACTTGGGTTTATGAAGTGTGATCCTCTTCCAAAACACAGAAAATGAGGAGCAAGTGTCTAAATATACGATTGTTTAACTTGAATTGGAAATGGCTTACTCTACTCAATATCGAAGTTTTTCTTAATTACCAAAGAGCAGAAAAAATAAAGCCAGATGGGTTTATGGATTTTTGCAGTAGTGCACTCACTTTTAAACAAGGCTTTCCTCCTCTAGAATCAGTAACATAATTAGACAGCTTCCATTTCTGTATCATTGATTCTAATAAAATATGGCTGAAAATTTTATGACCATGCCGAAATGGCCTATATTTTTCTTCTCTTTGTCTATTTCTTTCAAATTTTAGCAGGTTACAAAAGTATTGAATTTTTTATAAAGCACATGAAATACTGGTATTTGTAGCAATATGTTGGTAATGCTGAAGCAATTCTCTCATTAAATATGGTTGTAGATCACATTTTCTTTCAGGCACTAGAACATTAATGGTGAAACAAGATTGTAAGTCTCTTTTCAATATCTCTTCTTTGCCAGTCATTTCTAACTCTTATTTTCAGTACAGAAACAGACTGCTTGTAATGAAAGCTTTACAGAGTTAGCCATCACCTACAGCACAGCAGCTTGTCATAAAATGGAAAAACCGTAACTCAGTGACTGGGAAGGAAAGGGCTCCTTGTAGTCGACCCCTCTACCCCTCGAATGTTCCTATCTAAACCTTCTACTTGTTTATTGGAATGAGCTGTAAATACAGAGAGCTCTCACTCATGGACACAATATACCATCACATGCTTTTGCTGAGGTCCCCTTTCCCAGAAAGACTTGGCTCAATTATAGCTTTTATCCACTTGAGGAGTCTTAGATGGGAGGGATGGGTTCCCATTAAAGACTGTTCTGCTTTTGACATTAACAGCAAACACCCTGAAGACCAGGTATTTCCTTGAAGGTCACCTTTACTGCTCTTCTTTTCTGTTTGTTTGTTTGTTTGTTTTTTTTAATTTGTCTTTTGTTATTTATTTTTTTTGTTGTTTTTTTTATCTTTTTACTGCTCTTCTTGCCATCAACATTTTTAACTTTTCTTTTTCTTTCATCAGAGTCTAGAGCTGTTTTTTTTTTTCCATTTCTCTTCAAATTAACCTTCTCTCTTTTTTAGAAGTGAAAGAAAGACAATTTTATTATTGAATAAGCATTAAACCAGAATGTGATGCATCACAGGCAATCCACAAGAGACTGCAAAGACAGAAAGGAATCTCATGCCTTTGTGTCGCTAAGCAGATGCAACCCATTACATACACATTCTCAATATATTTCTCTGATCTTCAGATCAGAGGTAGGTTTACAATTTGAAGCCAGGAACAACCCCATCCCCCTCCAGAGTATCACTTCTGGAGGTAGGGGTGACCTTCTCTTTCTACAGAAAAAAAAAAGCCCTAATTCAGGACATAACAAGGTCAGATTATCTCAAGAGGATTCTGACTTGGCCTGTATTATGCACATAAATTCATGCGGTGTCCTCTCCCTGCAATGCAAAATTATGCCAGTCTCCTCAATGGCAGTAACATCTAAACAAAATCTCGTCATGGTCTACTAGAAAACCCCTAAGCACATGCAGGTCCTGAATTCATAATTGTTGAATTAATCACCCTCAGTCAATACCTGTACTTGCCTTAGCACTGAAGGTCTCCACAATCCCGCTTACTCCACTCACCAAGTCCTCATCTCTGTCTTACGTAAGACATCTGCTCTAGCTACACTGGATGGATCTTGTCCCCCAAATAGACCATGTACCTTTCCACCTCATTGCATTTACTTTGCTGTTCTTTCTTACTCTAAATTACTCTGTAACAAAACCCAACTATAGACCTACCACGTGTCTCCTCCATGGAACCTTCTCTGATCAATCCAGTTCTCCTACCCTCCTTGAAGTAGGCTCTGTGACTATGTTTATCACAACACAAATGACTTTGCATTTCTTTGCCTCACTAGATTTTACCTTCCATAAAGGTTAAGATACCCTGTATGTTCTCACATGCTTCACAACTAATGTTAAATGAATGGCCATTAAATATTGGTGGCTATTGACAGTAGCACAACACTGTGAAACTAATTAACAGCACTAAATTAGACGTGTGAATGTTAAAGGGGGGAATTTTAGGCTGTATAAATGTTCCTAGAATAAAATTTAAAAAACAGAAACAAAAAACATAGGACTGTACAACACCAGCAGTGAACCCTATTGTAAACTGTGTACTATAGTTAGTACAATTATAAAAATGTTCTTTCATTACTCATACCGAATGTACCACACTAACACAGGCATTAATAGTAGGGTGGTATATGGGAACAGGGGGGTTTATAAAATGAAATGAATCCTGGGAGGAATGTTGTAGAACAATTTGGGATTTGCCTAGCCACATACACAAGGCACAGAAAAGTCCATATAATCAGGAATTCTAATTAATTGAAGTTAATTATTAAGACAGTTTATTAAACAAACAAAACAGTTCAACAAGCATAAAAAGCCCTTTTTTATACTGAATTATTTTTGGTTGGGGAAGGCATGGGTGGGAGGGTGGATAGAAAATTTCAAACGCTGGTACGATGCTTTATCTTCCCCCTCAAAAAAAAATAATTCCAAGCAAACAGTGATTACCTCTAACCACCTCTTCCACGGACTCTGTGGTGGTGGTGGTCGTCGTGGCAATGCTGGTGGTTCTTTCTGTAGCCTCTTCGTAGGGTTCCTCAGCCTCTTCCTCCACCTCATCACCATCCTCTTCGTCCTCCTCCTCATCGACTTCTTCTTCCTCAACATCGGCCACCTCCTCCTCCTCTGTTACTTCTACAACTTTGTCTTCACTATAATAGGAGACAGAAAAAACAGTAACTGTTATTTAACCAAGTTGTACCAACAACAACAGAAAAATCAAGCACTTGGAACTTCTGTAATTTCAGAGAAAACATTATTGCATAGAAGAAAACACACATACAAGGCTTAAAATCAGCGGGTCTGAGTTTGAATCCCGGCTCAGCAGCTTGGCAACTGCTTACACTTGGGTTCAGCTCTTAGTTTTACACAGTTGCAAAAAAGGATACCAAAATGAAGTTCACCATATTTGGGGGATTATTTCTAAAAGTGTATGTGAAAGTACTACACAAACCTACACAGTAGTAGATACTTGGTAACAGCAGGTGGAAGAAGAAACATGCTTAAGTAAACCTGGAATAGCCATTAGTCAGGGATGCTTATTGGAACTAGAGTCACTGGGCTCCCTATTTTTGTTTATTGCTTAATCTTTGGAGAATATCAGTGATTCTCAAATTTCAGCTAGCATTACAATCAACTGGAAGGCTTACTAAGTAAAACAGAGAGCACCAAACACCATCCCCAGGGCTTCTGATGAAGCCCCAGGGTTTCTGAAGGTCTAGAATGTTTGGAGAATTTGCATTTCTAACAAGTTCCCAGAAGATGCTGATGTTCCAGGGACCATATTCTGAGAACCACTGAAATAGGCAATACTGAGAATAATGGCAACAGAAAACAGCAATTCATAATAAAATTGGAGGGGATAAGAGACAATATTCATGGCATTAAGTAACTATGCTGATGCACAACGGTGAGGAATAAATCAGCAAATTTGTAAGACAAAAGAAGGACATGTTTTGTACAAAATTTTGAAAAGCCATTTATCATATCCTCCTAGATATCATGTACCTGCCAATGCAGACATTATTTAGAACATTCGAAGGAAGATAAAGATAGGAATATGTGTTAAACAGTGAAAATATATTAATCAATACCATCTGGTTGGATGGGAGAAATATTTGTTTCATCCTTGATAAGACCACAAAACTAAGAGGAAAAATATCTAGTTATGGTGGAGGATTTCAGCTTACCAGGGCATCTGCCACAAGTCTCATTTGATAACAAAGCACCAATGTAACAGGATTTAGAGCCACTATGATGTCATTTAAATTTCCCCAGGAAAAAAAAGAAAGCAGAGGGGAATTATTACCACAGAGTTGATTCTGGAAAAGCCCATTGTTGGAAGAAGTAATAGGAATCTAGTGAATTTTGTGACAGCCACAACACAGTCTTGGAATGCTCATGAGTACAGCATGAAAGCAGATTTCAAAAGCGCTAGAGAGGGGGAGGGCGAGGGGGTAGTGTATATAGGGGTCCCAGCATATATATCTTATATAT